>CM060603.1:1805000-3022500 GCA_030578255.1 Tiaroga cobitis | reverse complement strand
AAAGAGCACTCACTGTTTCTCGTTCATCTTTAATATTATGCATTTTATGTACTGATTCCATTTATATTTAGACTTTTCCTTCCAAAATGTTTGTTTGCAGCGGCAAGAAAACATATTTGTTACAACATAGAGTAACATCCGTGAATGTCACTCACAAACATCACTAGGCAACCAGCAGTGGGAACGCCCTCACCGCCAGCCACTGACCGACAGCGACACAGCCGCTTGTAGTGTGAGCGGGGCTTAACTCTATACTCCAACCACAACAGAGTATTTTTACACATATTAAATAACACGGCACATATTGTATTACTCCTACATCTCTTTGAATTCCTCCCTTATATGATGTTGTTGTGCAGTAACTATCACGCGATGGACACCGCGTCTGCCGTGGCCATCGCCCTCATGACCTTCGGCACCATGTACCCGATGAGTGTGTACAGCGGGAAGGTGCTGCTGCAGGTGTGTGTGATCATGTGTGTGTACTGACACCTGTGTGATGCGCAGACTTCACACACTCACGGCTGTCCTCTCTTCTTTCAGACCACCCCGTCTCACGTCATCGGTCAGCTGGATAAACTGCTCCGAGAGGTCAGTCCTTCCTCAGATGTGCACTATATTGCCAAAAGTATTGGGACACCCCTTCAAAGGGTGGAGCAACCCAATATTAAACCCTACGGATCAGGAATGGGATGTCATTAGAGTTCTTGTGCATGTAAAGCTAGACGTCCCAAAACGTTTGGCGATATAGTGTATCCCGTGCCTTACGCTGCCAGCGCTCTCTTCTTCATCACTCATTCCTGATGTTTTTCAGGTGTCCACGCTGGATGGAGTTCTTGAAGTCAGAAACGAACACTTCTGGACCATTGGCTTCGGCTCCTTGGTGTGTAGATTATCTTTCTAACTGATGATTTCGAGCATGTGCTGTTAAAGGGTAATTCCACCGGTGGAGACATGAATATGTATTGAAAGTGGGTGATATATGTAGTAGAATAGTAGCATCAATTTCTAATTTGGGTCCTTCTTGGCCGATAAAAGGCAGAAAATGACATTGTAGACAACAATCCCCATAGTGCATTGCAATGCTCAGCTCCGCAGGCCACTCCCACCTCTACGCTACCGCCTGGAAATCATTTCACACAATTTCTAGTGAAGAGTTACATTGCGAACTAATTATTGAATTACTCCTCGTTTTTGTTTCGAAATGGTGTGCACTTGCATAGTACCGGCATGTTCAGCCAGCACAAGGAAAACACACGGAGTAAGTTTTCATAGATTACCCAAAGATTTGGACTTGTGCAAAAAGTGGCTACGGGCTTTCAATAACCCGAAGTTCGGAGAGGTCACAGCCATTGAAGCACTGAAACATCTGACGGTGTGCAGACTACATTTCAATCCAGAAGATTTCGATCCCAACCCCTTAGCATTGAAGAGATCCGCGATTGTGAAAACCGCAATTCCGTCGATATTTTCCTTGCCAGATGCTGACGACGAACAGCCAGCAGTGTTGGGAAAGTTCATTTTCTACATGAACTAGTTCAAAGTTCAGTTCACAAATTTTAAAATGAACTAGTTCAGTTCAGTTCATACTTCACAATTTTGAACTAAGTTCACGGTTCCAAAAAATGAGCTAGTTCATAGTTCTTTTTTTCAATATGTTGCTGCGAGCTATTTATTTTATTTTTTATTATTGCCACAGCCCATATACAACCACTACAGCAATTGTTTTATCGGCGGGCAAAGTTTGCACAGAAATGTAAGGTTTTTCCCATCCTCACCGACCTTGTCTTAAAACTGATCATACGATGCGACGCCTCCTCGCTGCTTTGTCGACTACAAGCTGCTTTTGTCTTGATGACGCATGTGGCGGTGCGACACTGGTGGCTGGTGTTGCCAGATTAGATTGGGTGTGTTTTTCGCTACATATTAAGGCCCGTTTCTATAGAAATCTGGCACCCTATTGAACGAAGTTAAACTGAGAGAGCGTGCGTTCACAGACACCAGAATGAACACGTTCACAGTAACGTTCATCAGGCAGTAATACAGTACGTTCAGTTCACGTTCGCCCAAAATATGAACGAGTTCATGAACTATCGTTCAATGAACGCGTTCAGGCACAACACTGACAGCCAGGAACGTCTGGAACTAGCAGTGGTTAGCGCAGCTCTGTTAGCGCATTAGGTCCAGCCCCCTATGGGCGGGTTTGAAAGGGTGAGATCTAGTGCTTATAGTCTTTACAGAAATCCCCCCTCTTACACTTCCTCCGACAATGACGTAAAATGACGATTTTTGCGTCATTGTAGGAGGAAATGAAAAAGGTAAATAGCGTATTTCTCTCGTCTCAGGGGAAAATAAGAGTGTTGCACGACCATTCAATAGTATGACTAGGTTTCTAACAATGGAAAGCTTAATGCAAATGGGTGGAGTGTCCCTTTAATGAACACTGAAGTCACGCTGGCTTGATAAAGGCTTGTACAAACTTTGGTTATGGCTGTTTACACAATTTTACCTAACTATCGCGCCTGCTATCCCATGATCTCAGTAATCTTTGATACTGTTGATATGAATCAGTCTCAGCTCTCAAATCCTGTCAGTTTCATCAGTAATTTCATTCCATAAATGTGTGTGTGTGTGTGTTTAATGTGTGTGACAGAAGAACCGATCATCTCTTCCTCTTTACTACTAGTTACAGCAGCAAATAAACATCAATGTTTTTACCCAACTTTATCCAATTTGGTGTTTCAGGGTCAAAAGTGACCAGCCTTTTAAATAGCTTATAAATCTCTCATTATGCTATATTATCACCAAATATTGGATTAAATCTCTTTGTGAACTTGTTCTCTTTCCTTTAAACACATATTTTTATTTCTTTTTGGAGTTGATGGATCGTAGGCCTCACTGATCGGAGTTTGCGCACTTTCAGTGTTTATAAGTTCAATAAGCTGAGGTGCATGAGCTCAGATCAAATACAAAACCTGTGTCCACTGAGTATCCTGATAGTTCTCATGGATGAACCACTGTGAAAGTAATATAATTGTGACGGCTGCTTGAAAACACTCCTCTTTGAAATGTTTTCGAGGCCTGGGGCTGGTTACATAAACTGCTAAAACTAGTCTTACAAGTTAGTCATCACATTTTTTTTAAACATACGGCCTAATATAATACCAAAAAGACAGACTGATTGCCTCGAGTAACTGCTAGTTAGTTATCCTAGTAATGGTGATGTTTATGCAACTGACCTCAGATCTCTCAGCTCTTCAGCAAACACTCACATAAGCCTTCGGGTAGATCTAAAAGATCCTGTAGTCAATCATTTTATCCCTTAAATATCATCTTTGATCACCAGAATTACACATTTAAACGTTTTTTCCTTTAAAAATTGTTCATGCCTTTAAACAGCTTGAATTTCACTCAACACCCTTGCCTCAATATGAATATGCAAATGAGCCCCGCCTCCACTCACTCACTCAGCTCAGAGATCCACTGGTTGACGATCACACGTTGATCTGATTGGTTACAAGGTCGTTTGTGACGTCAGAAACACCAGCGATTTCAAACCGTGTGTTTGAGACTGTCTTTGGTTCACTGCAGTTTTAAGGAGGAAATACTCGACTTATGCATTTACACATGGTTTAGCACATTAATAGACATATTAACAACATTAAAAGCTGGATTTTCTGTAACTCGCACTGTTTTTGCACAGGCTGGTTCCGTCCACGTCCGCATCCGCAGAGACGCTGATGAGCAAATGGTTTTGGCTCACGTGACCAACCGTTTGAGCGCGCTAGTCTCCACGCTAACCGTCCAGATCTTCAAGGACGAATGGACCCGCCCGTCGCTGAGTTCTGGCGCTGGATCGCTCAGTCTCTCGGAGTACGTGTCTTCAGCTGTGGTGTCCGAGCTGAACCCGGTCACGTCCACGCCTGCCAAACCCAGCAGCCCTCCTCCCGAGTTCTCCTTCAACACGCCGGGCAGACATGTGCAGCCGCTGGTGTTCCCGGCCCACCAGCACCGGCTCCCATACGGCACGCTGAGCCAGGGCCTCCAGGGGCCCGGTGTCCGACTGGGCTTCGGCCTCGGGGCTCAGGGATACAGGACACTGAATACGGCGCCGCACAGATACGGGAGCAGTCTTCCCAACACACACACTGACCAAACGAGACCCTGAGCTCCTCACACCCATCAAAACCCTGAGTATTTATTGTTACGGGACCAATAGCTACGGTTTTATTCACAATGGATGTTTTATCTGTATTGTTTATTTGTATTAAACTGCTATCAGACATCTTACTTTTCCCGGTGTCTTCATTATGAAAGGCCATTCATTCACACAAGCTATGTTTCCATCCAAAGTTGTGAATTTACATTTGTGGATAAAGCAGTGTTTCCCATGTATTCAAGAGAAGAAAATCATCACTTCTTGGGGAAAGTCCTCGTTTCTTTATCCAGGGTTCGTACAAGGTGCTTGAATTAGATTTTCTGATATTTAAGTCCTGGAAAACTCCTTTTTAACAAGATATGTGAAATTAGGGTTTAATTTTATCGATAAAACAATCTTTTCACGCAAAATTAAAGTTGTAGTCCGTCTGATATAGATATAGAGGCATTTCGCATGGCTATGTTTGTGATATATAAATATCCAAGTGTATATTAGCTTTCATTCTTCTGGTCCATCATATTGTAGAGTTCTCAGGCAAGGACAAGACGGTGTTAATAACAAAAGGTGTTGTCGGCCACAGCCCACGCCATATACACCCGCTTATAAGAGAAACGCACTTGAACCAGCGAGGTGCTCTTCAACTCCTGCTATCTCCCAGGTTCCCCCTTAACTCCCCCTGAGGGGTGGAGCCTCTTTCCATATTCAACTTGAACAACGAATCAATCAAATCACATAAAATGAACAAAGTACAACATTAACATCAAATGCATCCTTATTTGTAAAAGAAAAGCATTTTGAACACGTTACACTAGCCCCCTTTACATGACAGGGTGTCCGCGGGTCCTTAAAAAGTCTTAAATTAGATTTTGAAAATTTATGGCCTTAAAAAGTCTTATTTTTACTTATGAAAGGTCTTAAATTGTCGATGGCAATTTGAGTTAGACATATCTAAATGTTTTCCAAATGAAAACTATCTAATTAGCGTACTTTTTTATTTATTATTCGTTCTTTGTGGATTTGCTCGTTCACGTGACATTGCGCGTCACATTCGCGCCAGCATTAAGTCTGTCTCCTGCACGCGGAACAGAAGGAGAGGAGAAGAAAGCTGGTTAATTTCAGTTCAATTGTAAGTTCATTCTTTATGTGCGTAGTGGTGTGCGATGTGTATTGTCTATTATGATATTGTAATCATTGTTTTACTTTAACGTTAACTATGTACGAGGGCGCACTGCGAGCTGACATCGCATTTGTCTCTCATGCTTGCTTTCACTGCGTGATGTGTCAGTGCAGTTATAGGTATGTTCACTAATAGACGTATAAAGTTTTTATATTTTATATATCATATGTTGTTATCATACAATATTACATCAGCAAGAGGGCTGTTTTCCCGTGCACAATAGCAAATATGATATTCATTTTATATAACAGTTAAATTAACATTGTTACATTTTATAAACAATATTGTTTGTTTTCCCTTTATTTCGCTGACGAGAATTTCAAAATGAAACCGTAGCAGAGTCTCAATGCAAAAGACAGCGATGATTTCTTGACTGAAATCCGCGTTTTGAACGAATCATTTTAGCGATTCAATGAACAATCACTTGCAGTTCCTGAATGAATCAGCCGTTTGAACAAATCGGTTGAATGAATGAATGACTCCCTGAGACAGTGACTTGCCGCCACCTACTGGCGGTTTTAGTTTCACATTTAAACCCTGTAATTAAAATGTTACAATTAGAAATCAGTTCATATTTAAATATTGAATTAAGAATTGAATATATCATAGCTTTATTCATGCAATTGTAAATGGAGTATAAATATATTAATGCCAGTTCTGATGCTGCTTCTGTGTCTCCTCTGCACTGCAAAGATGGATTTTGATTTAATGATTTAATTTAACTGGTAACAGTGGTATTGTGTTATTATTCTAATATAATTTAATTTGAATGTTAGAATTTGACATAAAAGGTGATGCATACCTCTAAGTAAAAAAAAAAAAGTCCATATATGGGTGAAAATGCCCCTGGAACTCAATTTAAGGTTGCAAATATTGCCCTTTAATAAAAAATGTTAATTTCTTTCACTGCTGTGAACTGACCACTGCATAGAATATGAAAAATATGAATATCTTCGTGAGTCAGCTGTCAACAACAGGCCTAAACCAGCCATGGTACCAGTACACAAACACAATCAGTAAAATATCATCTAATTATCATCAACAAAACTTTGAAAATATTAAGACATATTTTTGTCAATATTGCGCACCCCTAATGTAAGGTATTCATTTTGATTTCTTCAGGTCTTAAAAAGGTCTTAAAAAGCCTTAAATTTGACTTTAAAAAGTGTGCAGATACCCTGCATGAAGTCCTCGACCCCGAGGACAAAGTCTCTAAATCTGACTGGGGTTCTCCTCTCCCTCCTAGGACGCCCCCTGAGGAGCATGTGATTTTTGACTTCAGGTGCCGCTTCCCCTGAGTCCTGCGAATGATCACCCTGAGGGATGTCGGGCAGCGGTGTCACCTGGTGGCCACTACTGGCCATATCACCTGGTCCAATTACCCCCTCTGTCCCCCTTTGAGTCTCACTGTTGTGTGAAGAAAGTACTGTGACACCCTTGGTAAGGGGCCACCCTATCACGATGCAGTACCACTTTGCGCCCCAGAGGAGGCAACTGCACTCTATACACCACCTCCCCCAGCTTGTCCAATATCGGGCATGGTCCCACCCAGTGCCTGTCCAGCTTAGGGCACCTTCCTCTCTTCCTAACTGGGCTGTAAACCCAAACTAGCTCTCCGACCCCAAAGTTTCCCCTCCCCGTGCAGGTCGTACGCCCTTTTTTGCCACACCCCTGAGGTCACCAGCTGCCTCCTGGCATATGCATGGGCAAAGTCCAAGCAGTCCTGGAGCTGCCTAGCATATTCGGGAACAGGAGGGACATCAGGGGCCGGCCCAAAGGCCAACTCTGCAGGGGTTCTAATCCCCCTACCCAACAAGAGCAGGGCTGGTGTGCATGAGGTAGAGTTCTGAATAGCAGAGTGAAATGCCATTAAAACCAGTGGCAGATGGGTGTCCCAATCGTGCTGATGAGTTGATGTTAAAATGGACAACTAGTGTCCTGTTGAATCGCTCCACGAGCCCGTCGCTTTGAGGGTGGAGTGGGGTGGTGCGGGTCTTGTTGATTCCCAAATGCTCACACATGGAAGAAAATACCTTGGACTCGAAGTTTCTGCCTTGATCACTATGGATACACTGGGGATCCCAAACCTACTAAACATGCCCTACACCGACATTGGCAACAGTCTCAGCCTCCTGGTTAGGCAGTGCAAAGGCCTCAGGTCATTTCGTAAAGAAATCTACAGCTGTCAAGACAAAGCGATTTCCATGCGTGGTGCGAGGAAATGGCCCCATGACATCCACCCCCACCCGCTGCATCGGCTCCCCCACCAGAAACTGCTGCAGTTGGGCCCTAGACTTCACCTGCGGCCCTTTGCGTGCTGTACAAAGATCACAACCCCTGCAGAAGTCCTCTACATCACGCCTTAGCCATCCCCAGTAGAAGGCCTGATGCAGACACTGAAGTGTCTTCATCAGCCCAAAATGGCCAGACCCGACAAAGCCATGCATGGCCTTCAACACTGCCTCTTGCATGTCCCCAGGCACCACGACTTGCCATCTCTTTTCTCCTGTAGCTGGCACCACCCATGCTCGCTGGAGGACCCCCTCTGTCCGCCGTAGACACTTGAACTTGGCCCACAATCCCTTGGTGAATGGGGAGAGGGCTGCTACCTCCTCCCATGGTGGTCGTTGCTGTGCCTCTACCCAGAGTATCACAGGCTGTAGGTCTGGGTCCCCCCTCTGATTCTCCGTCCCATTGCGTGACATCCACTGAATGCTGAAGCCGATCCCACCCTCGGCCGGATGGTCTGAGTTTTCAATCATCTCTCCACACAAAATCCTTCTGGAAATGTCACTCGGATGCATGTTCTGAGACAGCTGGCGGTTTGTAGGAAAACATCCATGCTAAACATGGAGTCGGATCAGGCTTGTGTTGGGAGTGTTTTGCTGCTGCGGAAGAGGAAATCTTGTCCATGTGACCGGCATCATGGATTCTTTGGCCACTTCTACATTAATTCGGATAATTTGAAAACTGACAGGCACATTACGGTATAAATATGAATATCTATTGGTACATGCGTCACATGACTAAACATGCATCATCGTTTTTAAATATCTCCATTTTCACAGTCCACACTACAACGCAGAAACGTTTTCAAGTTTATCCACTTTGGAGAGCGTTTTCAAAAAGCTTTGTTTTCATTAATAAAAACGCCATCTCAGTGTGAACGGAAGACCAAAACAGAGTGAAAAAGTATTAGTGCTTACAAGGCCTTTGAAGTATCAGTATCATAGTTCCAACGAATATTCGCAAACAGCATTGCAAACTTAAGTAGTTGAAAATACAGTCCTATATTGTTGAACCAATGTGGTTCAAAGGAGGTGCGAACATGTTAATATTGTGATATGACTTGTTGGTTAGTTCCTCCAACGATGCGTCATACTGCGTCATACAGTTAATCAGCTCAATTGTGTCTCTCAAGCATTTTAACTGGACTGTGATCTGGACTTTGGCCATTTCTGCATTTCTAAACACTACACTATATTGCCAAACGTTTTGGGATGTCTGCCTTTACATGCACACAAACTTTACTGACATCCCATTCCTGATCCATAGGGTTTAATATGGAGTTGCTCCACCCTTTTCAGCAACAACAGCTTCAACTTTTCTGGGAAGGCTTTCCACAAGGTTTAGGAGTGTGTTCCCTATGGGAATGTTTGACCATTCTTCTAGAAGCGCATTAGTGAGGCCCGGCACTGATGTTGGACGAGAAGCTCTCAGTCTCCGCTGTAATTCCTCCCAAAGCTGTTCTATTGGGCTGAGGTCAGGACTCTGTGCAGCCAGTCCAGTTCTGCAGTTATTCCGCCTCCACCAAACAACCCCACACCGTAATCCCCCCTCCACCAAACAACCCCACACCGTAATCCCCCTTCACCAAACAACCCCACACCATAACCCCCCTCCAGCAAACTACCCCACACCATAATCCCCCTCCACCAAACAACCCCACACCATAACCCCCTTCACCAAACAACCCCACACCATAATCCCCCTTCACCAAACAACCCCACACCATAACCCCCCTCCACCAAACAACCCCACACCATAATCCCCCTCCACCAAACAACCCCACACCATAACCCCCTTCACCAAACAACCCCACACCATAATCCCCCTTCACCAAACAACCTCACACCATAACCCCCCCTCCACCAAACAACCCCACACCATAATCCCCCTCCACCAAACAACCCCACACCATAATCCCCCTCCACCAAACAACCCCACACCATAATCCCCCTCCACCAAACAACCCCACACCGTAATCCCCCTCCACCAAACAACCCCACACCGTAATCCCCCTCCACCAAACAACCCCACACCGTAATCCCCCTCCACCAAACAACCCCACACCGTAATCCCCCTCCACCAAACAACCCCACACCGTAATCCCCCTCCACCAAACAATCCCACACCATAATCCCCCCTCCACCAAACAACCCCACACCATAATCCCCCCTCTACCAAACAACCCCACACCATAATCCCTAGGGGTGTAACAATACATCGATATGGATTGATGCATCGATCAAATGTCTAACGATACGATGCATCGATACCACACATAAAATATCGATGTACGGTACCTTTATTTTGACACACATATCCTCACGTAACTTTTCTCCGCTGAAATAGACGCCTGACAAGATTGACTGAAACCTTTGTCACAAAAGCTGGTATTTTCCACTGTAAAGGCATCGCAAGTTTGTTTTACAGCAGAAACGACAAGCCCCGAAAAGTCTGTTTTAGCAAATCAGTGCGCAGTATTCAGGTCAGGTGACAAGGCTGCTTGTCACTTTGAAAAGACGCGCTAGCTGAGAGGAGTTTCGTCAAAGCTGACTAAAAGTGATCGAGGATGGATTTCAGCGAACTTCATGAACCCGTGATATCTTCTTCGGCTCATAAAAGGAAAATAAAAGCTGAAACTTTTTCACGGAATCTTGCTAAAACAGCACGTTTAGTGGTGAGTGAAAAGCTCTCTGTATTGCGTGTACGTTAATCACAACAACAAAGTTTGACAGGCGTCTATGTCAGCTGTGGAGATTAACGTTACAGATTAACCAAGTGTTTTATTATGTATCATAGCAATTACTTGGCTTTGTTTAACTCTGAAACATGAAATGTGGAGTTATCTGCTTTTACCACAAAATAAATATATATAAAAATCCTTTAAATGAACTTTAATATAACAGAAGAGTTCATTTGCAAAAACAGATAACCCCGTTCTTGTTCCTTTTCATCATGTTTTTTTTTTTAAACTTGTAACAAACAACTTGTAAATGTCCCAATTGGGAGAGGGTGTGCAAGTTTCAAAGTGTTTAATTAAACTTTCATGTTATATATTTTTGAATGTATTGTGAGTTAATAAATGTAACTGGTTGTGTACACTTGGCACATAATATCTAAATATCGATTAATCGATCGATATAGCCCTGAATCGTAATCGTATCGTAGAATTTTTTGAGGTATAGGCAAATATCGTATCGCTGGCTGAGAGATATCGTGATTAACTGTCCGATTTACACCCCTAGTAATCCCCCCTCCAAACAACCCCACACCGTAATCCCTCACCACCAAACAACCCGACACCATAATCCCCCCTCCACCAAACAACCCCACACCATAATCCCCCCTCCACCAAACAACCCCACACCATAATCCCCCCTCCACCAAACAACCCCACACCGTAATCCCTCACCACCAAACAACCCAACACCATAATCCCCCCTCCACCAAACAACCCCACACCATAATCCCCCCTCCACCAAACAACCCCACACCATAATCCCCCCTCCACCAAACAACCCCACACCATAATCCCCCCTCCACCAAACAACCCGGCACCATAATCCCCCCTCCACCAAACAACCCCACACCATAATCCCCCCTCCACCAAACAACCCCACACCATAATCCCCCCTCCACCAAACAGCCCCGCACCATAACCCCCCCTCCACCAAACAGCCCCGCACCATAACCCCCCCTCCACCAAACAACCCCACACCATAATCCCCCTCCACCAAACTTCACACTTGGCACAATGCAGTCTGGCAAGATTCTCCTGGCAACCGCCAACATTTTTAAGAGATTGGCTGCAATTTTTGTTATGAATATGGAATTCAGTTGATGTTATGATGATCATCACCAGCCCAACTTTTCTCAATATTCCTTTTCTTTCCAAAAAGGAGGAGGAGTAAGAAGGTTGCATGTTTTCAGAGCTCTATCACACTCATGAGTTTTGTCACAGTGATGAACTGAAGTTGACTTGCTGAGGGGGTGTCAGTGTGTTTTATCCATTAGACCACAGCGGTGTGTTATTCTCAGGACTCTTTTGTGTTCGGGAGTGTGACGGGTTTGATCCTGAAAGAGGATGACACATTCCCTCAAAGGTCACTGAGGTCAAATCTGTTGCTCTGTATTTTTCAATCTTTGTAATCAGTGTATGAACCTGTAGAGAGAAGAGAGGGATTTCTGTTATTTCTTATAGACTGTAATAAAGCTCTGTTTCAGTTTCCCAGCATGCTTTAGTGTTTCGAGAGCGTATCGTGCAGAAATCCCTTCTTCCACTTCAGAGGTGACATGAGACTTACACTTCCTGACAGAGTTTCCCTTCTACCCCATTACCTCATTTAGAAAGAGTCCTGTGTGTGTGTGTGTGTGTGTGTGTGTGTGTGTGTGTGTGTGTGTGTGTGTGTGTGAGAGAGAGAGTCTGTATGCGTGTGTGAGTGAGAGTCTGTATGTGTGTTAGAGTCTGTGTGTGTGTGCGTGCATGTGAGAGTCTGCGTGTGTGTGTGTGTGTGTGTGTGTGTGTGTGTGTGTGTGTGCGTGTGTGAGAGTCTGTACGTGTGAGAGTGTGTGTGTGTGCGTGTGTGTGAGAGTCTGTACGTGTGAGAGTCTTTATGTGTGAGAGTGTGTTTGTGTGTGCGTGTGCGTGTGTGTGAGAGTCTGTACGTGTGAGAGTCTTTATGTGTGAGAGTGTGTTTGTGTGAGAGAGTCTGAATGTGTGTGAGAGAGTCTGTATGTGTGTGGTTGTGCGCGTGCGTGTGTGTGTGTGCGTGCTGATGTCTGGATCTTCAGACTGGATCAGCAGGAATCATAATCAAGCATCTGGCTCATGTTTAAGCTGATCTGCACTGAGATCATATTCCTTTTACACGTTAATTTTCAAGAAGAGAAGCACATGACAGAAAACTCTAGAATTACAACAGCTGGTCTCAGAATCTCCATACCAAGTCATCGTCAGGGTGTTTTCCTGGTTTTCTCTGGATTCAGTGTCAAAAGGACCCGAATGATGGAAAACATTCACTGACCTCATTCTGATCCGAACAGCCACCTTATTGGTCATTCAACTAGCCTATCAGAATTCACATCTCTGTTTCTGATTGGCAGAGATTTAATATCACAGAGCAGAGAAACAGCACAAACCTGATTCAGTCACCTGACACTAAACACATGTACAACTGATCTGTGCTGTTATTTTCTATGAAGCTTGTTTCTGCCATGGAATAAAAAAAATTAACATAATTTTGAGTTTTTATCTCAATTCTGAATTTTCTCAAACATTTAAGATATAAACTTAAAATTCTGAAATATATCATTTTTTATTTTTCATTCCGTGGCAGAAAAACTGCAGTTTTTTTTTTTATTGAATACATTCTCAGAACTTCACTGGAAAACAGACATATTCATGAGTTTGTAATTTGGAGTCCAAGTCGAGTCTTCAGTCCATTGCCTGTGAGTTTTGGGCTTTTTGAAAACCCAACAGAGATTATGTGTTTCTCCTGATAATGTGAAAGTGCTTCATTGCAGTAAAATCTGGACGCTGCTGGTCTGACAGATGGGAAAGCTAACAGGAATGATAATAGGGAGATCATGTGACCTGAGTTTTCCCGCTTCACAGACCAGAGAATTATCTTCCACAAGCAGACCATCACAGTGTTCAGAGGTGAACATCAGGCACTGAATGCAGGAGATGATGGATCATGAAATGTGATGGTCTGAAGCCAGCAGTGCTGGATGAGCAGTCTTTGAACATGGCTCTTCAGAGGAATATATGCATACATTAGTGATCGGTTCATATGGAGGAATGTAATCTTCACCCACTGACTTCCTGAAACTGGCAGGTTTTATGTTTCTCTTCATATCTCTCATCTGTCCCGCTGTCTGCAGGTGTTTGTTTGTCAAACGCACAGACTTCTGTGTAAAACTGCCATAAATCATGATGTTAATGTGTATTATTACACGGCTCTGTGGAATACTTGATGCTGATTGGTCAATCGCGCCATCCAGCGCTACGTTATTCCCAGATAACAGCAGAAAACAGAAACACAGGCTCATCCGGGTCACTGAAGTCAGCAGCGCTATACGCTAGGATCGTTTTTTCTTCATGGAAGTTTTGCCTTTTTTGAGCTGTCAAATCAATATTTTGTGTACAGTTATTTAATTATGGCATCCAGTATTGTGGACTCGCTCTCTCTTGTTTCATACAAACGCAGCTGCTGCCATTTTGCGACGAATGACAATTAAACTTGCCTCGCTGAAACTGCTCTCTTCGCGGAAGCTTTGCGTTTAAAGACCTAATAAAATATTTAGACTCAGATCAATATTTTGTGTCTGATTATTAACTTATGTGGCAAGAAGCCATGTAATAACCGGGATAATATACATCCAGCCGGTTGTTATCTCAGAATAAACCCCTTTGTGTGTGTGTGTGTGTGTGTTATCTCAGAATAAACCCCTTCAGGTGTGTGTGTTATCTCAGAATAAACCCCTTCAGGCTGATGGAAGACCTGATCCTGATATCAATATCCAAAGCGACAGATGAGGAGAACAATAGAAGCAATCAAACTAACAATAGGACAACAATATGGCTCAGTTAGTCCAACACTGTACACGGAGCAAGGTTTTTTTTATAAACATAAATAGATATAGAATATAGAATGTTAGTATTAGTGGATCAAGTGTTAATCAAAAAGATGCGTCTTCATCAGATTCTTGAATATGGTAAAGTCTCAGCAGCTCAGGTTGAGTTCAGCAGATCATTCCTCCACAGGGAACAGTCCAGGTGAAGGTCTGTGAAAGTGATTGTGTTTTTCTTTGGGATGACTCGCCATAAGAAACCGTTTACTTGCAGAACACAAGCTTCTGTAGACACATCGGGCTGAAGTAGTGAGTTTGGGTATAGTGCAGAGCCAGTGGTTGTTATGTAGGACAACATCAGTGCCTTGAATCTGATGTGAGCAGCTGTTGGGAACCAGTGCAGGTTTATGAGAGGAGTGACTCTTCGGCTCGATAAAGACACTCTTGCTGCAGCATCTGGATCAGTTGGGAAAACCATGTTTCTGAATGACAGATCCTAGTGATGGCATGTAGATGGAGAAGAGAAGCGGTCCCAGCACTGAGCCCTGAGGCACTCCAGTAGCTAGATGATAACAGTGATGGGAAAACCATGTTTCTGAAAGACAGATCCTAGTGATGGCATGTAGATGGAGAAGAGAAGCGGTCCCAGCACTGAGCCCTGAGGCACTCCAGTAGCTAGATGATAACAGTGATGGGAAAACCATGTTTCTGAAAGACAGATCCTAGTGATGGCATGTAGATGGAGAAGAGAAGCGGTCCCAGCACTGAGCCCTGAGGCGCTCCAGTAGCTAGATGATAACAGTGATGGGAAAAACCATGTTTCTGAATGACAGATCCTTGTGGTGGCATGTAGATGGAGAAGAGAAGCGGTCCCAGCACTGAGCCCTGAGGCACTCCAGTAGCTAGATGATAACAGTGATGGGATAAACCATGTTTCTGATTGACATATCCTAGTGATGACATGTAGATGGAGAAGAGAAGCGGTCCCAGCACTGAGCCCTGAGGCACTCCAGTAGCTAGATGATAACAGTGATGGGATAAACCATGTTTCTGATTGACATATCCTAGTGATGGCATGTAGATGGAGAAGAGAAGCTGTCCCAGCACTGAGCCCTGAGGCACTCCAGTAGCTAGATGATGACAGTGATGGGAAAACCATGTTTCTGAAAGACAGATCCTAGTGATGACATGTAGATGGAGAAGAGAAGCGGTCCCAGCACTGAGCCCTGAGGCACTCCAGTAGCTAGATGATAACAGTGATGGGATAAACCATGTTTCTGATTGACATATCCTAGTGATGGCATGTAGATGGAGAAGAGAAGCTGTCCCAGCACTGAGCCCTGAGGCACTCCAGTAGCTAGATGATGACAGTGATGGGAAAACCATGTTTCTGAAAGACAGATCCTAGTGATGACATGTAGATGGGGAAGAGAAGCGGTCCCAGCACTGAGCACTTAGGCACTCCAGTAGCTAGATGTTGGGTCTTAGACACTTCACCCTGAAGTACCTACTGAGACGGAAGACCTAAAACACTGGAGCACCCTAATGCTGGTGAAATCATGGAAATGCATGTTTTGAGATTTAGAAAAGATCAATGGGGATTTAGTGCTTTTTAAAAAAAATAGTTTTTCAGGTTTTCAATAAAAGGCTGCCCTGCTTGCCACATCTATGTTTCTTTTTTTTATTTTATTTTTTCTTTATTAAAGTTGGTCATGTGTGACATATTTGAGCTTCTGGAACAATAACAAATGCAGGACGCACCTGACGCACCTGATTGTGTCTGTGGGGAACTGATTGGGTGGTTGTGGTTTGCTATTGGTGTATCTCATGTGAGTGACAGGTTATAGCCCCGCCCTCGTCATCAGAGAAGAGAAGAGATGCTGCAAGAGGAAGTTATTCTGATTCAAGATTCTTAACACAATAATGATGTGCACCGATCAACCATTTATCATAAACACTGCAAGATTCCATTAAAAAAAGTCCACTTTGATTTCACTTGACTGAGTTAACAGGGCCGTCGCTAGTGGGGTGAAAGGTGGTGACAATTATAGGGGCCCCCGCTGCCCAGGGGGCCCCACAAAATCCAGCAGTTTTACTATTTAGGCTGTTGTATGAATAATTCTAATATTTATATTAGTTGTGTGCCTGAGATTTAAATGAAAACCACAAAAAAACGTGCAATTTGGTAAAATATTTTTCCAAATATCTGCTTCTCTTACCTCCATAAAAATGGTTTAGTCTGACCTAAAGTATTTATTAATTATTCAGTCAGAGTCAGTGACAAACATCAGATGGACCCAATAAAATTGTAAGTCCCACCCCAGCTCGTGAACAGAACCAATCAGAGTTGAAGCGGCAACCTGAAGTTAACGATGAACTTGGTGGAAGAGCAGGAGACTGACTGACTGAAAAATGTCGGGGAAAAGAAAACATAAATCAGGGAACCAGAAACGCCATGAAAAGACGGAGAGGGAGGCAAGGAGAGTGGTTGTATCCCAGTCGATCAAGACGTTCTTAAAGACAGGTTATGTATTGTTATTTCGCTGGAAATTAGAAAACTTCCGTCTTGTCTGCCGTGTAGGCCTACAGTCATTTTTTATTATCGGTGCGCGCCACAATCGACCGAATGATTACGTGGTCTAAATTCACAAGTCACGAAGCATTGCATTATGCATCTGACCTGCCGGCTGATGATATTTAATACATCGAGAATACAACACACTGCACTTGGATGAATAAATGTATTCGCTTTATGTAATAATATTACCAGTTCCATATTATCTTTATTAAAAAATAAGACAATAAATGGTTTTAAATGGTTTTATTTTTTTAATTAGACTGCATTCTTGTCAATTTTAAGTGTTTACTTTTTGTTTTATGAATTATAACAGACTGAATTTTTAAAATTGTTTTTATTATTATTTAACAATTTCTTGCTTTTTGTTAGTTTTTATTAGTTGTAATTTTTATATAAACATTTAACTTCTTAAATAAAGGTTTTACAACAACATCACCATCTTCTGTTATATGTGCTAAGGCCCTGTGAGTTAGTCTAGACAAAAATTTAAATACTCTAATCATTTACTCACTCTCGTGCCATACAGGATGTTTATGACTTCTTTCTTTCGTTGTAATACTGCAATATTCCGTTAAAAGTAAGAATGATCAATTATGACTTTATAATGACTATAATGACATGTTTTCACTGTAAAGCTGGTCAAGTGATCATGGACTGTTATAGTTTAGCAGCTTTAATAGATTATGTTCAGGAGAGGGTTCACAATATCACTGTCCATTATTGTTTGTTTTAATATAAACCTTGAATGATCTGCGAGTAACGGCAACATTATCAGTCTGTGTTCACAGATCAGCTACTGTCACAGTTTGCTTAACCTCTGACTGGCGCTCGGGAGGGGGCGAAGGTTGGATACACAGTCCGGTCGTTACCCAGATTACTTTACGATTCGTCAGGCACACCAGGGAGGAACTACGAGCGACACACACACACACACACACACACACACACACACACACACATCACGCTACTGACGGCCTTCATAGGGCGCGCTTTATTGTTAAACCGGAGCAAAGGGTGTTTTGTGCGTGCGAGCATCCAGTGTCACTGCATTACCTGCTATGACACATTAAAGCTTTCATTCTGTGAACTGATGAGAGATTCATGATCTCATCTGGAGTCTGGAGGAGAAAGCGATCTCTATCCTGTGCTCTCCTTCTGCACTCATATCTTCCCTCAAGTCAGCTCCACTACTTGCTTTATTAAGGCACTGGCCCTTTAAGAGTGATAAAACACTCACTCTAATATGAACGAGTTGACCAAAAAAAACAAAAACAACAACAAACAAAACATGAACCAACATTGTTCTGGTTTGACCTCACTCTCTTCCTCGTATAATGCAGTCTAACCAAGTCTAATAGAACTCCGTTTCTTGACTCAATTTTAAGGAGAAACGTATTTCATGTTCATGAGTTTTTATAGCCATAAAGTGTGTTTACAAGCAGCTTAGTTTATAATATTGAATTAAAAATGAGTTTAAACGAAATTAATTAATTATTGTAAAACTAAATCCATAAAATTATGATCACATGATGGGAACCTCTACATGAAAAGCGCCAGATGGCGGGATTTCTATAAAAATAAACCTGCGAATAAGATGAATAAAAGCACGATGTGGAGATGATGATGATCTGTGCTTTAGGCTAACACACACTGAACCTTCATTGAGGAGGAGATGCCTTCAGAAGCGCAGAGTCGTTGAACAAGAAAGAGATGGGTCTAATAATTTATAATGAATTGTCATACTTTTACTACAGTCAATATTTCTCTAAATTGTCGCATAAAGTACGTGTCTCAAGACTGTGTTCATGGCAGGAGGAAGATGTTGCATTGTTAAAGCACATTAGAATATTAAACACCACAATCAAACTCGCGCTGTATTGATGTTTATTGGCTCGCATATTTTGCACGGTGTGTATAATCTGTTAACTGTGTTGAATTGTATCAGTGTAAGCGGTGTTTATCGGTGGATGTTGAATTTTTCTAATGCACTGCATCATTGCAGTTTTTAGTCCTTGTGAATTTGTGTCTATGTGACAATAAAGAGAATTAAACTGAATTTCATTTATGCATAGCTAACTGTTATTATTTAAATCTTTGATAGACTGATTTTGCAACACCACGAATTGAATGTTTTAAATTGCCTATACTTGGCTATAATTTATTATAATATGCTATCATATTTATAATAATTGTCACATTATTAAGAGGTTGCATGTTCCATTTTGTGCTCCTTCAGAGAAAAGTTCACAGAAAAGTTCATTCTTGTATTATTTTAACAATTTATTCAGCATGTTTTTGACGTTATAAAGTAAACTCTTTTTTTAAACAATTTTTACAATTGAAATTTCTGTTTACATAAATATGGAAAGAGAACACATTTCGACTGGAATAATTTGTTGATTATTTTTCTAAAGTTTAACAAGAACATCTCTGTTTAAGATCTCTGTTGAGCTCTGTTTAAGAGACATTATCTTGCATTTCTGAGTTTTGTCAGCGCATTTCAAAACAAATGTGTTTTTGGAAGAAAAAAAAACATTCATTTATCTGTATTATCATACACATGGCTTCTTCATAAGTGCTGATTTGAGTCTTTTATCAGTCGTGAGTAGCGTTAAATAATCCACATTTGAAATATTATGTGATGGGATTTCTGTTCGTTAGAAATCATTAGACGTAAAAAAAAATCATATGCATTGAAGACAGGCACTTTTTTGTTTATGATTATTTCTATTTTGCATATTTTCAGCTGTGATTTTCACACTGTAGGCCTAGCTTAAGAATGTAGCCTATTTTTGTATAAATACTGCTATAAACATCATCAGTGAACACACAGCAGAAGGCTCCCGAGAGCATCGCTAATCAACTTTATAAGTTCCGTCGTTATCAGTTCAACGGTGGAGCTAGATATCTTTTATTTCAAATATGTAGCCTACACATTTCATTTACGTCTTTAAGTTGTGAAGGAATTTAAGAGTTTTCGAAGAGTGCGCATGTGCATAGCGTGCTGTAAAGCTTTTGATTGATTCTGGCAAATAAATGAGAGAATATAGTCCTCAAATGCCTTGTTCGTAATTTATATATATATATATAAATCTAGCATTAATTAAATCTCAAAGGCATTCATCACACCTGAGTGACATCATTAACCACCGTGGCTAAACGACAGGTCTGGGAGAACAATAAACTCGTATTCGTCAGCGAGTGGTTCGGGAAACCCCAGATGAACTGCTGGACTCAGAGCCAGGAGAAGATAACCATAATTAGAAGTGACTTCTAGAGCCAGTGATCCATGCAGGTTGTTAGTGTTGTCACGAAATGCTGATGATGCTCCTGCGCATGCGCACTGCTCCCACTGCCGGGTCATGTTACAGCGTTTCCCGAGATGTTACTACTAAATGAAACCTGTGCAATGCGATGAGTTTCGTGCAAGTCGATGGAGAGCCAAAGAGATCTGGATCTGGATCCTGCGATCACACTGAACCAGTTTAGGCTTTCCACTGCATGTTTAGTGTTGGTTGGTTGTGTTTTATCCAGAAAAAAACACCAAAGATACTTTCAATATACATTTATGAGGAATTGCTGAACTGATGAATAGTTTAAATTAGATATGACATTTGGATATAGCCATACAGTATAAAGGCCTAATAACAAGAGGGGGGTGTTTGGAATGTGTTTATACAAGTCATTTCCTATTATAAATATTGCATTTAAATTGAGAGTTTTGATGCTTGTTCTCCAAGTTTATAATTAACCTAATGCTAAGTTTCCTAATGCAAATCACAGCATATTAACATTATAACAACATACACTTACAACTTACACCATTGCAGTGTTGTGATGTGATTGTTGAACACTTATGGTGTGAAAATGTTTCCAAAAGCAATGAGTAGATGTGTGTATTAAACCGTCTGGACCTGTCAGGTCCGGATGTGCAGAACTAAAGAATATTCAATATCTCCAAAAATAGTGTGAAAATAATCCTGCTGAGCATTATCATCCCCACACTGGCCCTCCACACCAACGACAAGATATATAATGATAAAGATATAGTTATAAAAATCATTCTAAATATAAAAGAATATCAGAGCACAGCACAACTATAATAACGATAACTGCGGAGGAACGATATCACTGCAATCACTTTATAAATGATTTTCTCCTGCTGATGAACGACAAAATGATTGAGAAATCCCTCCTGCTCGAGACTGATGATACACAGGACATCACAATCAGTCGCATTACTGTGCACTAATAATGCACAGTTCACACCAACTATAACTATAACAATAACTAGTGTTCACACCAGCACATGTGCTGATTATTAATAACTAGTGTTCACACTAGCACATGTGCTGATTATTAATAACTAGTGTTCACACCAGCACATGTGCTGATTATTAATAACTAGTGTTCACACCAGCACATGTGCTGATTATTAATAACTAGTGTTCACACCAGCACATGTGCTGATTATTAATAACTAGTGTTCACACCAGCACATGTGCTGATTATTAATAACTAGTGTTCACACCAGCACATGTGCTGATTATTAATAACTAGTGTTCACACCAGCACATGTGCTGATTATTAATAACTAGTGTTCACACCAGCACATGTGCTGATTATTAAGCAGTTTTGTGTCCGTCCCTTTAAATGCTCGAGCTCTTTTAAACAGGATGGATTCTGATTGGCTGTCAATCTTTATCTTCCTCATCTGGGGGGAAAAAATCATTCAGAAAGTGATTGCAACAATTGTTTCTCAGTGTTGTTATCTTTGTAACTGTGATGTGAATTCTGTTATGTTTGGAATGATTTTTAGAACTATATATTTTATCGTTATCGTTAGTTATAGTTATCGCCTTGGTGTGAATGACCTTTAATAGCGTTGCTTGTAAAAGAGTTCAGGAATGTTTATGACAGGCTCAAGCCTTCATAATGTTATTACAGGCAATGATATGATCGCGATAAGGTGACTGTTTGTGTATGGGAATTCTTTTGAAGTTAGGGTTATAGAGCAGCTTATATTACAGTAAAACTGTGTGTGTGTGTGTGTGTGAGAGAGAGAGAGAGAGAGAGAGAGAGAGAGAGAGAGAGAGAGAGAGAGAGAGAGAGAGAGAGAGAGAGAGAGAGAGAGAGAGAGAGAGAGAGAGAGAGAGAGTAATTATTTTTATGATCCAAAATGATTTTAGCAACCAACTAATAATTTTTATATTTCCTATGTAGTAAACGATTGTACATTGTACATTGGTTTAGGAATTGTTTCTGAAAAGGTCTGGTTAGTTGGTAAGTCAGTCCCTGTGTGTGTTCACCTCATCATGCGTGTTTACAGTGGCGATTCTATAACAGTCATTATAACGGGATTATAAATCATTATATGATGATTATTTTTTGTCCTCATGGTACACATTTAGAACACGCTATAGCCTATACCACCCGTGAGAAGTTCAGGCTGACACACTGAATTAATTATTTTAAAGGGGACAATTTTTAAATTAAAGTATCAATATTTAGGCCTGTTAATAAATTATTAAATGGTAATGCCTTTAAAAAGGGGGCAACCCAATTCATTTTTGAGGATTTGTTAAGGTCGACCATGGCAAAAGTGTCATCATGGAAAAGATTAAACGGGAAATTAACAATTGGATGATTAGATAGTATTATAATTATATTAGGCTATATCAAATATTACAGTTTTTTATGTCTTTTTTATGTAGCTATTTAATTAAAGGCCTTTCATTTGATTATTAAGACTGTTTAATTTTATAAATAGCCTATTTTTCTTAATTGTTAAAATGTTCTTCAACAATTCTCTTAAAATTATTAAACGCCCAAATTCATTCAATAATTATATTACCATTTATCTAAAATTCTAAATTATTCTAAAATGTATTTTAAGGATTGCCAGACAGAACACTATCAAGGTCACGGGCTTGACCTTAATCTTTGTTTTAAAAGTAAACTAACTATATTTTTAATTCAATCATAGCCCTTAATTGTAGAAACCATTTTGCACAATTTTGGCATATTGTTCGAATATGTTCATACACTCAAAAAAAGATTTTAAGCCTTATTTTTTAAGGTTTTAAGGTTTATCAGTTTAATTAATAGCCTAAATCAAATTGAATTTAATAATTCTTACGTATTTTAATTTAATAATTGATTACGGATTGTTAAATTACTCAATTAAAATACGTAAGTATTTTTCAATTGAATTTGATCTAATTTTACTGTTAAATTAAAATTGCTTAAACCTTAAAATAAGATTTAAAATATATTTGAGTGTAGCCTATTATTCGGAAATGTTCACTGAGACAAAATCTTTTGTGTTCCACAGAAAAAGGGTTTAATGATTGTTTTAATAACGTCGGTCTGTAAAACGTTCTAACTTTCTATGCAATGACATTTGTTGTTGTTGTTGTTGTTGACATTTCAAGTTATGTTTGCAAAACGAAATCTACATATCTAAACATTTGTTTCCGTTTCTCGACAGACAGCTCGTGCAGTTTTTAGACCGCGTCTTGCGCTAGTTACTGTTTCATTCATGTAACACACATATTAATAATTAATCATTAATGACTGAGTGTGTGGTAGTATTCTATCACGTGTCTGTGGATATACTAACACAAATCTACACAAAAAGGCGAAACCAATAGTCAACACATAATTTAACTGTTGTTTTATGTGTAAAATACAATCACAAGAATCATAATAATTGTGGCCGTGCAGGCTTGGTATTTTTTCTAATGATTTCCGACCATGTAATTAACGGTTAAATTAAAAATTTGAAATTTGAATTTGAGGTATTTATTTATTTAGCAGTAAACAAATATTACAGCTAAAGGAACATGTTTCAAATGTTTTATTGTTGAACCACATAAGCCAAAAATGCACGATATAAAGAAAATCTTTAAATTATTATTATTGTGATTAAATGCAATTTTATTCAATTAAATAAACTCATTGGCCTATTATGCTCATATTATACATTTCTAAATTTAAAATAAAGAGAGCTCTGTTAAAATCCAAGAAACAAACATTTATTGTTTATTAATTTAGTACAAATTCTTCATTTTTTAAATACAAAAGCGTTTTTGTTCTTTCAGCGCTAAATGAAGAATCTCTTTTTTTAAAAGTGCAAAACTTTAAAGCAACAATGGAAAGGAGTGATAATGCCACTGATTCAGCTGATTCCAGACCTGAGCATCGTGTTAAAGTCACGGTTACATTTGCGGCCGGTTTAAGAAAACTAAAACACCAAAACTTCCGTAAACCCGAGCCTCAGACCATGACGCCATAAAGTGCTTAGTTGTTTGCATCGTAATTTCAGCCTCATCTCGTAAAATGCGTCTCTAGCACGAGTTCTTATCGTGCAATTAATATGAGAAAACGAGTTTTTACGTGCATATGAAACGCAGTTTTAGCGTGCATATGATACGCACTTTATGGCTACTAACTTCTACATTCTAATCCTGGGGTTTACAGGCTATCGTCATAAGCACGCAAAAACTCATTTTCGCTATAAATTGCACGATAAACAATGCGTGCCATAGAGACATTTCATGAGATCAGGTTAGAATTAGAATTATGTAATTATGAATTAGCCTACATATAGGTGAGTGTTTCGTTTTTGTTAATATAAAGTCGATTATTGTTTTAGCCTATAGGCTATTCGTTTATCCATATATGCCTAATATATATTTTAGATGTTAATTCGTTTGTTTTTTGTAAGCTTGAAAATCATTTATACATGCAACTTGTGTTTAAATTGTAGCTATAAGATTTATATGTAAAATGTAATATTTAACAAGCTGAATGCAGTCTAGTGGTCTGAGTTTCTCCTTAATCTACAAAAGTTTCATTTATCAGAAAAACACGGGTAAAGTACACGTAACAGAGGTGCTAACATCCCTAACTGTGTGTAGATTAAACACTGATCATATGTTTGACATGCATGCATGCCTCGGTGAGCTCCACATAATCATACATCCCATATTCCACATGAGTGTATAGCAGACTGTATCTGGGACCTGAGAAAATATAGAACGCCTTGATGAGTGTGTCGGATTGCCCTCAGACTCGCAGTTCATCACTGTTGAGACCCGACACACAGGCCTGAACTCAGGTCTGCAGATTAATGGATCATGGATGGATACAAGGACATCAAATACATATAAGAAATAAAATATAAATTAACTCGATTTCGAACACTATATCGTTATAAATAATCGCATTATTTTGGCTATTTTTCCACCAAAAGGTTAGAAAGCACGCGCTTTCGAAGCACATATGAAAAGCAGGTCAACAATGATCGTGAATTGCATGGAAGCATTTAGTCTGTATTGAAGCTTGTTTTCGCAACGGGTTGTTGTTTTTATCTCACACTTCTGACTTTTCCCCTCGCAATTCCGAGTTTATATCTCAGAATAATGGCGAAAAACAACTCAGAATACAGTGTTAAAAATAAAGGTTCTTAAATGATATCGATGCTTCCAATCCAAGAAGAACCTTTAACATCCATGGAGCCTTTCCATTCCACTAAAGGTTCTTTAGATTATTAGAATGCTCTTCACACTACGATGTTTCATTTAAGAACTGTTCACTGAAAGGTTCTTTGAGGAACCCAAAATGGTTCTTTAATGGCATCGCTTGGAAAACTCCATTTTGGAACCTTTATTTTTAAGAGTGTGTACGGCTTAAACTCGCAATTGCAAGAAATAAAGTCAGAATTGTGCGATGAAGAGTCGCGATTACCCCTTTCGTTTATCAGTGGCGGAAACAAGCTTCCGTGATTGTGGTTTCAGTGCATTCCCTCAGAGTGAGTCCGGGGAGACCCTGTCCAAGCGGGCCGAGCCTGCAGGTGCGCCGCCGCAGAATGAGGAGAGAGATGTCCTGAGGGAGTCTGAGAGTAAAGTCTGCTGGGAGCTGAAGGAGTTCTGCTGGAGGGCCGGAGGGGGGTGCAGGAACCCCGACAGTATCCCGCCCGGAGCCGAGCTCATCCCGAACCCGGGCCGAGTCGCGGGCTCGATCCCAGGACCGAAAGAACCGTAATGACCTTGATTCAGAAATCCGTGCGACGTTCCGTTGTAATGTGGATGGTGTAAAGACAATAAAGGAGATATTTGCCAGTACAGAGGATTATTCACCGTCTCGTTTATTCCCAATCCCAATGGGGAAAACCGAAGTCCTCGCTTGATCGCCAGTTTCCCTCTAGAAGTCGCCGAGCGCCTGCGGAGTTTCCCCGTGGTTCCCCCGATAAACACATCATCGCTCGAGGGGTCCAGCATCCAGTAGTTGCCCTTCCCAGGGTCGTCGTAATGTCTCGGCACTTTAACGAAGCATTTATTGAGACTCAGATTGTGCCGGATGGAGTTCTGCCAGCCCTGCTTGTGTTCCCGGTAAAATGGGAAGTTTTTCGTGATGAACTCGTAGATTCCGTTCAGCGTGAGTCTCTTCTCCGGGCTTTGCCTGATTGCCATCATGATCAGCGCGTTGTAGCTGAACGGTGGTTTGTCGAGCTTCGCGGGTTTGTCGGGTTCCTCTGCATCTTTGAGTTTCCCCGAGTCGGGCTCCATCTCCACTGGCCCCGGAGAGGGGTTCGGGTCGGTGACCGGCTGCAGTGTGTTCTTCTCTGGAAGAGTCGTGTCGTGTTTATCACTCTTAGACGGAAGCAATAGACTCTTGATACTGAAAGAACTCAGTTTTTGCAGCGTCGTTGATTCTTTCTGATCCATGTCGCTTTATCAAACCGCAGCGTGAGTTTGTTTGGAAATAAAGGTCAGGACATCATCTGTGAGAAAAAGCACTTGGAGAGGAGAAGGAGAGCCAGAACTGGAACAGAAATTCGCTAATTAAGGAGGTTCCCTGATGTCGGGTCGTCACTGAAGGGGAGTGTAGCTGATCTGATACGCGCTCAACAGTAGACGGAAGTCAATAGTTTTGTCATTCCATGCAAATAACTACTTCCTACCCCGCTTTCTCTCTCTCTCTCTCTCTCTCTCTCTCTCTCTCTCTCTCTCTCTCTCTCTCTCTCTCTCTCTCTCTCTCTCTCTCTCTCTCTCTCTCACACACACACACACAGACATACACACACACACACACACACACACACGCTAAGACCCCTAAATCTACCCATCACACACAACTTTCTGCAGTTGAACATTTTCAAAAAAAACGTCAGTGTGATTTATCAGCTATTTTCTCTGATGAGGACCAAAAATACTCTTAAGCATATACTACACATGTGTTATTTATCCATTTCAAATAATAAAATAATACATTTCACAGTTTAACAAAGCTACAGGCCAATTTAAATAATTAGGGGCCAAGCACCGAAGGGGCTGTAGGTATGGAAGCTTGTTTCCACCACAGAATAAAAATAAAAATAGGTAATTGCATTTCTGACTTTATATCTCGCATTTCTGACTTTATATCTCACAATTGTGAGATAAAAAGTTGCAAATCTTTAAAAAAAATTTATTCTGTGGCGGAAACAAGGCTATTAGGCTATTTAATAGCCCTATGAACGTAACAAAAGAAATGATAAAATTTGGCACACTTGTAGTGATAGTCATGAATCGTAATTTGACCAATTTTGGAGTCCCTAGGACAACCTCTATAGCGCCACCACCAGTTAAAAAAATCAATTTTCTAAAGGTTATAACTTTAGAACCCTTTGTTCTAGAGAAATGAAATGTAGTTCACCTGATTCCTCTCTTCATGCTGACCACATTCAACATCTTACATTAAGACTCCACCCATTACAGTAGAGGCCATTTTGAAAAGTGCAGTATTCCATTTATTTACTAAATTTCCAATTTGATACAAAATCTGATCAGATGATCTTTGGACTGAGCCGCACAGAAATTACTAAACTGATTTTTTTATTAATCTTTGTTCAAAAGTTTTAATGTCGCAAACTTAACAAGCTCGTTGCAAAATTGGTTCAGAGGCTGTATCTCGGCCAAACTTTGATCAGTCGAAATGAAAATTGGTACGATTCATCGGAACCATGATCTGAGGGGCCATGGCAAATTTGGGAACAGTGCCACAGGTCATGAGATCTGAAAGATTGGTATTTTTGCTCAGAACTTTCGTGTAAAATCGGCTCAGATGATCTTTGGACCGAGCCGCACAGAAATAAGTCTCCGAAGTTCACCTTGCCTGTGTTTGTTGTCTTGTGCTATGTTAGCTTAGCATGCTAATTGGTTATTTGTAAAAGTTGTTCCCTTTTCAGACATTGAGTCTTTCTGAGAATGATCTAATCTGAATTTATTAATTAAAACCTGCAGTGCATTTATATACTATATCTTCGTTTTGAGTTGATTCTCACTTGAACTATGGAATTTTTGCATCTGTGTGAACACGGCTTCCCAGTGGCTCAATGAGATTCGTGACAGGCACCTGACCCAGAGACTGCAGGTTCAAGTCCTGTGTGTGACAACCAGGCCCGGATTGGCCAATCGGGAGCACTAAAAAAAAAAAGCAATAAAAAAAAGAAAGCTCTTGAAACTGAAGCAGCCAAATGTACTAAGCTAAGTTCATTTTTCCTCAAAACCAGCGAGAGTAACCTTACAACAAATGAAGACCATGAGGAGGCCGGTAAGCTAACATTGTTAAGCTAGTTAGTTAGAAGCAGTGCAAGATGCAGGGCTCGACATTAACACTGTCCGCTGTTTTCCTGAATACCCTCACGATTGAAATGTGACACTGATTTCATACATAAGTTCAATACAAGTTGTTAAAATGAAGTCACTTAAATTTTAGACGCAATATTGACTGTTTGTGTTCTGTTTCAGCAGCGAAAATAGTTTCCAAACAAAGATCACAGCAGAACTATAGCGCATCTCACAGCAACTGTGTCTCATTACTGAGTGATTCTGCGTTTTGAACTAATCGATTGAGTCAAAGATTTAATGACCCATTCATGAACAACTGCCTCATTTTTGAATGAATCAGCCGTTTGAACGAATCGTTTGAATGAATGACTCAATGACTCACTCATTAAGACGGTATCGGGCCGCCCCCTACTGGTGGATTAGGGATATGTTTAAAAGCATCATTATTTCCAACATTTCTTATTTGTATATTCACATATTTATACACACACAAAAAAAAACAAAAAAGCTACTTTTTTACTTGGACTAGTGAATGCCAGATTTACTGCACATGGAAAGGCTTAAAGGGTTAGTTCACCCAAAAATGAAAATTAAGTCATTAATTACTCACCCCCATGCTGTACCAACCCCGTAAGACCCCGTAAAAAAGTATTCTCGTCGCTTGATAAACTTGTAGTTGACCCACTGTTGTGACATGGAATATTTAAACATTTTCTTCATTGACTTTCTGGGCCGTCAGGATTCATTCCCTTAGGGAGCCTATGGAGGAGTGATCCAGCTGTCACATTTAATCATAAATATCTTCATTTGTGTTCCGAAGACGAACGAAGGTCTTACGGGGTTGGTACAGTATGGGGGTGAGTAATTAATTACTTAATTTTCATTTTTGGGTGAACTAACTCTTTAATGTCGAGCCCTGTTATGTATCAACATTTGTATTATAGATCTTCAGAAGCAGCCTCTAGTCCAGTTTGCTGCTAACAGTGAAGAGCCAGCCCAGTAACGTTACCAAACACCAGTCAGGAGCCCAACACACCAAAATGGGCAGGAAGAATTGTGATTGAGTGAATAATTAAAAGAACTGATATTACTAAAGAGTGGTGTACACCTGCTCAATAAAAATGCCCTGGGATAATGAATGACATCAGATGATGACTTGACTTGACAGTGGCACTGATCCTCCACAAACTCGTCTCCATACCGGCGTGACTCCGATCTTCAAGCAGAGGGACCTGGATAATATTCTGAATGTTACGATACAGTCTGACCTGTAATGCTCCTGAATCATAATCACACACTTTCTTCTAGAAACAAACTTTGTTGCATTATTGTCCTGTTATCTCTGTAAAGCTGATTTGAAACAATCTGTATTGTAAAAAGTGCTAAATAAATAAAGGTGACTTGATTAATCAGAAAGCTTAGTTGAAAGGGGAGATCTGAGGTGAGAAATATGACCATTTAAATTAAGTTACAGAAGCAGAGCCAGGACCCAGCATGCCAGAGATGCTCTCCCTGTGGAAGACACAGGTAAGCTGACACAGGTACGCTGACCCGTGTCACTGACACGGGTACGCTGACACGGGTACGCTGACACGGGTACGCTGACACGGGTACGCTGACACGGGTACGCTGACACGGGCACGCTGACACGGGCACGCTGACACAGGTACGCTGACACGGGTACGCTGACACAGGTAAGCAGACACAGGTACGCTGACACAGGTACGCTGACACAGGTACGCTGACACAGGTATGCTGACACAGGTACGCTGACACAGGTACACTGACACGGGTACACTGACACGGGTACGCTGACACGGGTACGCTGACACAGGTAAGCAGACACAGGTACACTGACACAGGTACACTGACACGGGTACGCTGACACGGGTACACTGACACAGGTACACTGACACAGGTACACTGACACAGGTACACTGACACAGGTACGCTGACACAGGCACGCTGACACAGGTACACTGACACAGGTAAGCTGACACAGGTACACTGACACAGGTACGCTGACACAGGCACACTGACACAGGCACACTGACACAGGTACGCTGACACAAGCACACTGACACAGGTACACTGACACGGGTACGCTGACACAGGTAAGCAGACACAGGTACGCTGACACAGGTAAGCAGACACAGATACGCTGACACAGGTACACTAACACAGGTAAGCTGACACAGGTAAGCAGACACAGGTACGCTGACACAGGCACACTGACACAGATACGCTGACACAGGTACACTAACACAGGTAAGCTGACACAGGTAAGCAGACACAGGTACGCTGACACAGGCACACTGACACAGATACGCTGACACAGGTACACTAACACAGGTAAGCTGACACAGGTACGCTGACACAGGTAAGCTGACACAGGTAAGCAGACACAGGTACACTGACACAGATACGCTGACACAGGTACACTAACACAGGTAAGCTGACACAGGTAAGCAGATACAGGTACGCTGACACAGGCACACTGACACAGATACGCTGACACAGGTACACTAACACAGGTAAGCTGACACAGGTACGCTGACACAGGTACACTGACACAGGTACGCTGACACAGGTACGCTGACACAGGTACGCTGACACAGGTACGCTGACACAGGTACGCTGACACAGGTAAGCAGACACAGGTACGCTGACACAGGCACACTGACACAGATACGCTGACACAGGTACACTAACACAGGTAAGCTGACACAGGTACGCTGACACGGGTACGCTGACACAGATACGCTGACACAGGTACACTAACACAGGTAAGCTGACACAGGTACGCTGACACAGGTAAGCAGACACAGGTACGCTGACACAGGCACACTGACACAGATACGCTGACACTGGTACACTAACACATGTAAGCTGACACAGGTACACTGACACAGGTACGCTGACACAGGTACGCTGACACAGGTACGCTGACACAGGTACGCTGACACAGGTACGCTGACACAGGTACGCTGACACAGGTACGCTGACACAGGTACACTAACACAGGTAAGCTGACACAGGTACGCTGACACAGGTACGCTGACACAGGTACGCTGACACAGGTACGCTGACACAGGTACGCTGACACAGGTACGCTGACACAGGTACGCTGACACAGGTACGCTGACACAGCCACACTGACACAGATACGCTGACACAGGTACACTAACACAGCCACACTGACACAGATACGCTGACACAGGTACACTAACACAGGTAAGCTGACACAGGTACGCTGACATGGGTACGCTGTGGACCACCGTGTGGGAATAAGCAAACATGATCACACTAGTTACAATATAACAACTTTCTATGCCCAAGTGTTAGAAGTGACCCATTATGTTTTTGATCAAAAGATAGTAAATATACAAAGCCCATGATTGAAAGGGAATAAGATAAAAATCATATGAAATAAGCACATTTTGCGATTTGGAAATTTTAAATTGCTTTGATTTAATTTAATTTGAATGTGCTTTCCATGTCAAATATGTTAAAGCTTAAAAAAAACTTTTTATTGTGATTAAATAAAGTTGCACTGGAGTCTAGGTATACAGAAGGCGGTGTGAAAGAGAGAGCAGAGACTCAGATAACAGAGGCAACAGCTCATCGGCAGATCCCAGAACCACCAGCTGGGAACAAGGCAGATCAAGACGGTTCTGTTGATAGTTTTCATTACTTTGCTAGACCTCAGTCACAGGATATACATACATTTTTTCTAATTGTCCTCAACAAACCTTAAATGTTCCTATACCAAAGGTTTTCAATAGCAAAGATGGAACAAACCGCAAGTGGCTGACTTACTGTGGAAAATCCAATCTCTGTACTGTTCTGTTTGTTTGGCATTTGCACCTTTGGTAAGTGATGGCCCTTTCATAAAGGGAGGGATGACAGACTGGAAACACATTCACCAAAGGATAGTGAACATGAAAAACGTAAGACACAGAGATAGTGCAGATGCTTACTTTCTGAAAATACAGAATGCAGACGTGAAAAGCCTGTTGACTGGCAAGTAAATGTCATTACGTGCTGAGCAAGTGAAAAAGAAACATCAGGTGATGGAGTGCATAGTGGACATTGTTAAAGTCATGGGAAAATGTGGCCTTAGATACAGGGGAGATAAAGAAGAGGCAGGTTATAGCTTCGAAAACATTGCTGTTAATCATGGCAACGTCCTGGAGTTGATTCTACTCTAGAAATGACATGTGCCTCCAACAGCATGTCAACACTTGCATTGAAAACAGCAAAAAGCAGCTTGAAACTGGTGCAAAAGGCAGAGGCCCTCTAGTTACTCTGCTGTCAAAAGAAACATTTAATAAAGTTGTGGATGTAATTAGCCAACTGATAAAGGTGACTATAGCAGAATAAGTGATGCAAGCTGGCATGTTTTCAGTCCAAATTGACACAACCCAAGATATCATTCAATAATACTTAGACATGTAACCGATGTCATTCATGAAAGACTGATTCTGTGGTGGACTGAGTGTGATGGGGTAGAGAGGACTCAAGAGCGAGAGTGACAATAACAGTTATTTAATAGAGTCAAAAGCCAGACCACGGGTAATCCAAACGAAAGAGTCAATAATAAACAGCAACTGAGGACGCCAGTAGAATCGGCAATAACACATGAACGTAAATCTCCTCCGTGGTACTGGTAGGGACGAACAGCAGACCGGAGAAACAGCGGCTCGGTGACTCACGGAACTGGATGCAGTAGTGATGTGTTCTCCCGTATCGAGGCTTCGAAGCGTGTGTCGAGTAATCCGCTATGATTTCTGTGAACAACGTACCGAGGCTTGTGTCGGTGACGTATGTAGTGACGTTTTAAGCCTCGCGAGCCGGCTGTACCATGTGACTGTTTCAGGAAGTGGTTCGCGGTTTTGGTGGTCTTTTTGAAAAATAAGAACCAGCAAAATGCAATGGATTCCCCCTTCACACTTTTCATTTTGACCCTGTAATTGTATCATAAAGACAGACACCATATAAAAGTTTATACTTTATGTATAAGCATCACAAACATCATTGATTAATTTATTCAATGCTTCAGACACCAAAGCCATAGTGTCATTATAATCACACTGCACGTTTTACATTTATTGTCCACTTGATGGCACAATAGAGCAAATGAAGCACCATGAAGCTTCGGCACATGAGTGAACCAATTGGTTGGAACGCTTCAATGCTTGATGAAGCTTCATCTCGCCATCACTAGGATGCAGGCGGCAAGCAGGTAATCAGCCTCAGCTTTAAACACTTAAGGTTTCTGTGGACGTATAGATGAACACAGGATACTTTCCAGTAGAAATATTCCGTAGAACACACAAGACAGGACAGGACAGGACAGGACAGGACAGGACAGGACAGGACAGGACAGGACAGGACAGGACAGGACAGGACAGGACAGGACAAGACTGAGATAAACTCTGGTTAGTGAGCATCTGAGACATCGATTAATCTGACAACAAGACAGGGCAAGAGAGGGTTAGAAGAAGCCAAGATAATGAGAGGGGATGAGGAACAGGTGGAGAGGAATGAGCGTAATGAAAAGTGATAACAGCTGTCAGTAATGAGAGTGAAAACGGTGTGTGTGTGTGTGTGTGTGTGTGTGTGTCCAGCAGAGGGAGACAGAGGAGACAGGATCATGACACTGAGAGTCATCTACTGGCCAGAAGTTTGTGAAAAAAGTGCTACTGAACCTTAATATTGACATTGGCATATGTGTGGGAAACTGAACAGAGGCAGCTGATATGCAGGGTCAGTTTAGGGGGGTTTCTACACTCCTCTTCAGCATTCCCCCAATCAGCTTCATATCTGGTGTAATGCACATCTTCTGAATTATTCAAATAATTAACTTCAAGTTAACTATAGTTAACTTTTAGTTAACAATTAACTATAGTTAACTTCAAAATTCAAATAATACTAATAGTAATTTAAAGATGTGGTAGCATTGGATCTGGACGGGAAGGATAACTCTTGGAGGGGAGTGTCGCGATTCTGCAGGTTCGTGGATCTGAGTGTTGCGATTTCGATTTCATATCGCATATCGTTACAGCCTTAGAATGTTAAGTTCTACTACTGTATAGCTATTTTGGTGAAAGTAACTCAAGTAATACAGGAGTAAGCCTAGTGTAACGCATTACAATTCTGAGACAGTAATATTGTACGGTAATGAATTACTTTTAAATTACAGTAACAAGTAATGTATAATGTACAGTTTGGAAGTAACTTGCACAACACTGGTTTCATTGAAGCATATTATCCGCACACCTCTTCCTCTCACAGCTGCGAGAGAGAGAGAGAGAGAGAGAGTGAAGAGTGCAGTTACTGAACATGAGCTCAGCGACCTCTACTGGACACTCCGGCGGTTAGGAATACAACCATTTTATAATGTTAAAAATATTATATATTTTTTTCCACACTTGTGCCATAGAATATCTCACTGCAAATCCCATGTAAAATATTTAAGGCTATCTTCATTTAAAAAATAAAATAGTTTCTCAGAATGTACAGGTTCCCGCTCCCTCTAGTGGACGAGTGAGCCTACAGTGAGTAAATAAATACTAAATAATTAATTATTAGCTATAATAATTAGCCTACATCATTAAATGTACCTAATTTAAACTAAACGTTGTACTGCCTAGTTCTGTGTGCATCCATGCAGTCTACAGGAATTAACCTCTTGCCTCTATACAGATTATCTGACAACTTCTGAAATTACATCTAGTCCCATGTATCATGTTAGTGAGCGTGTATTATATTTTACGCATGCGCAGTGATGACTTCAGCCTTTCAGATGTTTTGACGTGGACGAGCAACTTTTGTGAAACGCTTGAAAACTGTGGACGGAGAGCGTTTTCCGGATTACCATATTGCAGTCACGGTCGCAAAAATGTATATATCTACTGTCGCTGTGAAGAGAAAAGCCTCATCTGCACGGCGGAGACTTTTCATACAAGCTGTAATTACGAGTTGTACAAGTCGGAATATAGCCAATTAGCATGCAAGATGCAAATCAAATCAATGGACCTTAGGGTAATATTATGACAGGTGTGAGAGAGAGAGAGAGAGAGAGAGAGAGAGAGAGAGAGAGAGAGAGAGAGAGAGAGAGAGAGAGAGAGAGAGACGGCGCCCCCTTCTGGAAGTTATAATGAATCGCATAAAATCCTAATATGCTGAATCGATGTTCTGCATGATTGCGTTCAGTCTCTATCTCTCTCTCTCTCTCTCTCTCTCTCTCTCTCTCTCTCTCTCTCTCTCTCTCTCTCGATTTGAAATCAAATAATCCATGGTTTGTTTTTATACCTTTTTATGTTGCTAACCATTATTTTAAGTGCTGTATCTTAAGGGCAATTAGAGGAAGAATATTTTGCTTATAATGTAATAGTTGGTGTTTATGTAGTAAACCCTCAAGTATTTCCCTCAAATGCTTAGATTTTACCTTTTGTTTAGTCAGCTCTTATCTGCGCGTGTGTGTGTGTGTCTGTCTGTGTGTGTGTGTGTCTGTGTGTGTGAGAGTGATCCTGTGATGTGAATGAGTGTTGTTCAGGTCTCTGCCTGTGGGCGGGGCCAGAGCGCAGCTGCTCTCTCATTGGCTGGGCTGGCTGAGAGGTTGTGTCTTGCACAGGAGGGATGGAGTGATCAGTTTCAGTCTGAGGAGCAACACTGGAGCTGCTGGAAACTGTGCTTCAGCAGATCAATAAAGGTCTGCAGGCAGTGATCTGCGTCAGAGACCTGAGTCCGCTTCTACGCTGACACACACACTCCATCATGAAGGTGAGTCTTCACACATTAAGCAGGGGTGTGTATGGCATCTCTTCAGCATCACACAGGGCTGCAAACAACTGATGGAGATTTCATGTTGAAAGTATTGCTTTTACAAGATCTATGTTTAACTGAAGTTCATCTTCAGCGTTACTCTCGGCACTTCAGCTCCTGTATCTCCGCTAGGGTTTGACTGATTGTGCATTATAGTGCGAGCGACGGACTGGTAGTGTGAGGCGATGTGTTCAGGCTCGGTGTGCGTGTAAGTTACTGTAGTTTCTTAAAGGTACAGACTGAAGGATTTTACACAGACTGTGCCGATACACCAAACCTGCTGGGAATACAGGAGAGCTTGTTGTTCACATGCAGAAGCGTTTACTGTAGTTGTGGGACACGGCAATGATGTGTGTGACACGTCTGATCCTCTCAGTGTGTTCTCTGCATGCTCACTCGATTTCAGTCTGTGTGAACAGAATCATTTAAAATAACATTAGAGTGTGTGTGTGTGTGTGTGTGTGTGTGTGTGTATCTTCTCTCTCCGGTCACAACATATGCTTGATTTACTGACTAGATAATAAATCAAGTTCCAACAAGAAATCTAAAAAACCTCCAACACAAAAGCAGGCGATCCGTCAGATCCGTCAGATCCAGTTTGATAATCCATCCAGTCGTAATGCCGGGCTTCTTCAGAATGTGCGGAGACACGTCGCTGTGAATCCTGTTGTCAGGAGTTGCTCAAGCATGAAGTATGTAATAAATAAAGTAGGATATCTAATTAAACAAAATACAACAATACAATAAATCAAGGAAAGGCCCAAGTGAACAAATGTGTTTTGAGTTTTCAGAAGTGCACAGTGATTCGATGGCTCGTGGGCTTAGCATGGGACGGACATGACTAAAGGCTGATTTACCAAAGTTTACCAGTGCTGAAGTGTATACTGTATATATTCACCATGTTTTTTAAAGATTGGGGCTGTTCCATGAAGACATTTAACAAACTAATAAGAGAATGAATTCAATCCTGAATGATATAGACGTAACAAATCCATGAACAAGTTTCTTACTGTCAGAAATGGGAGAGAATATCACTTACTTTGCAGAATAGATAGAGATGAGAGTCAAGATTTGGAGAAATAGACGTTCTCTGTGCATCATTACCGATCACAAGTCCCTCTTTCTTCAGATGCGGAGAGTCCTGAGACTCAATCACATGCTCTCTGTGCGGTCCAGTAGGGTGGAGACTGAAGTGAGGGCATCTGTGCAAGTGAAAGAGCATTAAGAAGAGGGCATCTGCTGAAAGGAAACACTGAACTGATTAATTACAGTAAAGGAAGCACGCATAAGTTAAATAATAAAGGGCCCAAACCTGAGCCTTGAGGAACACTACAGAAGGACAGAACTCCTGGAGGAGTAGGTACCCAGTGTAACATAGTATCGGTAGCTGTATCTGAACCCGCCTCAGGCCGGACCTGATAGACGACACAGGCCTGAAGCTCACAGCAAACGCACAACATGACGGCGCTGGCACTTCCAACCGTTATAGAAGCATCTGATCTTAGGGATGTGGATATGTCTACACCGGCTCTGAGACTCAGCACTCCGGTCAAGGGAAGGCACGCGTGTTTATACTGTGATGTGCCTTATACAATACAGACTGCTTCGAAGCAGCATAAGTAGGGTACAACGGGCACACCTAAAGAAAACGGGCTTTTCTCCACTCCCAGTGTATGGTTGCAGAAGAAATATAGAGAACATTTATGGAGCAACAGATTTTGTGTGAAATTAAATCATAAAAGTGGTTTATTATATTTAAAAAATCATATGAGGTGGCGAGGTGAGCCTTATACCCCACAAAACCAGCACAGTATTCATACAACGCTTCAGCTAACATAATGTTTTTAATAGTGTCTAAGTTTAATACTTGTTCAAAATAATCACTTTAGCAAAGTTTGCGCTGTTTTATGTTTATTTTGTTAAATAAAAGAAAACATTTTTGTTCAATAAATATACTGTCATTAAAATATGTTAATATAAAAATATATTCTAAAAATACATACAATTATTTTAAAAAGTAAAGATTCTGAAAGATAATAATAAAGATAATAATTTAATTTGGATTTACAGTAGTAACATTAAATCATATTTTATTATATGATATGATTAATATCATATGTATTTTTTTATATTCTGGTTTTATTATAATATGGTGATAATCTCTAAATTGGACTACCAAATGAATATAATATGTCCCATCTGAATCTACCCATGTCCCGTCCCGGCACGGCTGCTCCCCTGAGCACGGCTGTCCTCATCAGACGCCGTACGGCCGGCGATCAGCGGCAAGGCCAGCGGTCAGCACCTCACAGTGTTGTGTGTGTGTGAAGAACACCACGGCGAGGCCTCAGGGAAGAGGTCACTACCTCACAGTGGTGTGTGTGTGGGTGTGGGTGTGTGTGTGTGAACTATAACCTCACACTCAATACCCAGAACACCACGGCTGACGGTGGACTACCGGCCGACTAAGAAAGGCTACACACACTCACATTTATATTGATGGAACTGAAGTGTGACTAGCTTCATATTCCTGGGTGTCTATTTCTCTGAGGATTTCCCTGGACCATCGACTCCGCCACTCTGACCAAAGAGGCGCAACAGCATCTTTACTTCCTCGTGTCTCTGGCCATTTACATATTCCTCATTCTCAATAGCGCACTTTCTGTTATACTTTACATTTGCACCTTTTACTGCATTTTGTAATATATTGCATTTGGTATAGTGCTCAACTCAACTGGATTGAGCTGATCTCTGAACATATATCCTTTATTTTTGCTCTCCTATAATATGTTATTTTATATATATATATGTTTAGATTGATTAATTTATAGATATTTACTGTTTGCACTTCTGGTCAGATGCTAACTGTGTTTCATTGGCTCTGTACTAGTACTCTTCACAATGGCAATAAAGTTTAATCTGAATCTGAATTATTATCTCTAAGGTGGACAGCCAAATGAATATAATATTTCCCATCTGAATCTACCTCACAACACTGCGTAGTCTTCACTTTATAAATTAAATATAGATGAATCCTACTAAATCTACTGAAGCACAGTGAGTGAGTTTCTCTTGAACACAGACTACAGCGGGTAAAATAGGCTGCTGTCACTTTAAGACCTAATGCACGGATCCACTATACTGATACACATGCAACTTATTTCCCAACTGTTTATGTTCACTTAAAACAGAACTGACTGTGTTTAGTGAATACTCACCAAGCTGGCCTTTTTGACATGTTTCTGGAGAGGCAGGCCTGTTTGTGTTATTCTGTTTCCCAGCTGTTAAACACCAAACACAACAGCTTAGCAAAACACGCAAAGACCAACAAACCAACAAAAACAGTTCAAATACTGGGCTAGAAAGACACGTGAACATAACATAGCTATGAAAACTGATGATTGCTTGACAAGATTTCTGTGCAAAACAACAAATTAAAGAAGGACGCATGCGCTGCAACAGCCACAGATGTCAGCTCTGCCGGATTTGTTGAGGACGTGATGCCTTTGAATTTTTATTAATTTTATCGTAATATATTTGTTGATTTATTTCTTTATGATGGATTATTCATGTATTTGAAATTAACTCAATGTTTTTGTCATGTTTGTAGTGAAATAATCACTGTGTCTGTAAATAGGCTACCTGATTGTGCGCATGTTCTCCTCAACATTAACTAAATCTTTGACGTGTATAATGAGATAATACCATTACTGGTACATCGCTGACCGTCCTCCCTTGACAGCCGTGACATTCTGCACATGTTCCACCGTGGGATTTTGTGATGTGTTCACCAGAGTTTGTGGCCTTTTAACAAAGTTCAACTGGATCCCATATCTGGCTAATGCAGGTTTAATTGACTTATTGATCATGAGCTTCCAGCCTACGATCAATAACCTGCTCTGAGACAGACGTCTCCTTTCACCAGGCGTACAGTGCTCTGGTTGTGTTCGGTGGGAGGTCAGAGATTTTAAACAGGGAGTGTTAAACTGAGATTTCCTCTGGTAACCGCCTCAGCTCTGCAGGTCTCAGGAAAACCTGATATGGATTTTGTGACTGGATTAATTAAATTCTTCTGATAGGACACTAGAAAACACAACCATAATAATGGATCATTTCTTCTCAGGATTTGTGCTGGTTTATGTATGTTTGCAGCAGATATGTCAGAAATAAAAGCATTTTACAATAAAGTCTCATTAGTTATAACATTTGAACTGCATTTACAAACAATGAGCAATATATTTAGAGCCAGATTTACTCACAGCTCGCTCCAGCACAAACCTTCTTTTGGCGTCAATAAACTACCGTCAGGATTTACTAAAGACACGCAGTGATAAATGAGTGCTGAAAAGGGGAGGACAGGGTTATTTCTGCAGCTGATGTTATTGTAGGAGTTTCCCTTTCAGATGCAACATTTATGGGAGGAGAGTATTTAAATGAATAACACAAGGTGATTTACTGGTTTGCGCTCGTCATTATACTGGTATTTGCACCATTATTTACCACTTAAAAAAAGCATGTTTGAAACCAGACGGTAATTTGCTCTGCTCTTGGTAGATTGTGTTGGTCATTATGGAAATGATCCGGCTGCGTCTGTGTTCTTTAATTTGTAATTTCTAACTCAGAGTATTAGTAGAGTATTAGTAGACTGTTAGGTTAGGGTTAGGGTTTGGGTTAGTAGAATAAGTTGACATGTACTTGTAAAGTTACTTATAGTCAGTAGAATGTCTAAAGGGAACCATCGAAATAAAGTCTAACCGAAACTGACATTCACTCCTCTAGATCCTATTCCTCCTTGATTTCTGAAAGACTTGATTTTCATTAATGGTCCTAGTATGTTCAAACAGCTCTTTAATTAAACAAGCAGTGGTTCATCCTAAAAAAAAAAAAAAAAAACGTTCTTGTCAGATATATTAGAGAATGATACCCTGGTCAAATTTCAGTCAGTATTTACAGTCCCAGCACAGAGACCGCTCTTTGAAAAGTTGTAAATTATTTAGTAGCTGTTAGACTCTGTGCTGTCTGTAATTTTAATCACGTTAGATCTCAGCACTGCATTCTACACCGTTGATCAATTCCCTACACATTTCATTTATTTGTATAGCACTTATTGCTAACAGTGTTTTAATTTAAAGTAGAAACAATGAGCCCATTGAAGTAATGATTACCAGTTGTGAACAGAATGATTACAATATATGAAAATGTAGCATTGGCGCATGTTGATTCACAGTTAGCTTCATCTGAAGTCCTCGCAGGAGTTACATAGCACTGTCTCTTCACTGGTGTTGAGGCATGAGAAGTCTTCGTAAGAGGCTGGATCCAAACTGGAGCTGACGTACATGGGCATCCCGAGATAAAACAGAAAAAAAATGGAAAATAATTAGCATTCATCACATTAAGCAAAGATAATCATGTGCATTTGATATTATATAAATTGAGTACTAGGTTATGAGGTTATGAGAATCTCTCCAGATCCTCCATTCCTCCGTACAGAACCTCTCCGGATCCTCCATTCTTCCGTACAGAACCTCTCCGGATCCTCCATTCCTCCGTACAGAATCTCTCCAGATCCTCCATTCCTCCGTACAGAACCTCTCCGGATCCTCCATTCTTCCATACAGAACCTCTCCGGATCCTCCATTCCTCCATACAGAATCTCTCCAGATCCTTCAATCCTCTGTACAGAACCTCTCCGGATCCTCCATTCTTCCGTACAGAACCTCTCCGGATCCTCCATTCCTCCATACAGAATCTCTCCAGATCCTCCATTCCTCCGTACAGAACCTCTCCGGATCCTCCATTCTTCCATACAGAACCTCTCCGGATCCTCCATTCTTCCATAGAGAACCTCTCCGGATCCTCCATTCCTCCATACAGAATCTCTCCAGATCCTTCAATCCTCTGTACAGAATCTCTCCGGATCCTCCATTCCTCCATACAGAATCTCTCCAGATCCTTCAATCCTCTGTACAGAATCTCTCCGGATCCTCCATTCCTTCATGCAGAATCTCCAGATCCTCCAGATCCTCCATTCCTCCGGACAGAATCTCTCTGGATTCTCCATTCCTCCGTACAGAATCTCCAGATCCTCCATTCCTCTGTACAGAATCTCTCCAGATCCTTCAATCCTCCGTACAGAATCTTTCCGGATCCTCCATTCCTCCGTACAGAATCTCTCCGGATCCTCCATTCCTCCGTACAGAATCTCTCCAGATCCTTTAATCCTCCGTACAGAATCTCTCCAGATCCTTCAATCCTCCGTACAGAATCTCTCCGGATCCTCCATTCCTCCGTACAGAATCTCTCCAGATCCTTCAATGCTCCTTACAGAATCTCTCCGTACAGAATCTCTCCGGATCCATCCATTCCTCCGTAGAGAATCTCCAGATCCTCCATTCCTCTGTAAAGAATCTCTCCGGATCCTCCAGTCCTCTGTACAGAATCTCTCCGGATCCTCCATTCCTCTGTACAGAATCTCTCCGGATCCTTCATTCCTCCGTACAGAATCTCTCCAGATCCTTCATTCCTCCATACAGAATCTCTCCAGATCCTTCATTCCTCCATACAGAATTTCTCCAGATTCTCCATTCCTCCGTACCGAATCTCTCCCGGATCCTCCATTCCTCTGTACAGAATCTCTCCTGATCCTCCATTCCTCCGTACACAATCTCTCCGGATCCTCCATTCCTCCGTACAGAATCTCTCCGGATCCTCCTTTCCTCCGTACAGAATCTCTCCAGATCCTCCATTCCTCTGTACAGAATCTCTCTGTATCCTCTATTCCTCCGTACAGAATCTCTCCAGATCCTCCATTCCTCCGTACAGAATCTCTCCGGATCCTCCATTCCTCTGTACACAATCTCTCCGGATCCTTCATTCCTACGTACAGAATCTCTCCGGATGCTCCATTCCTCCGTACAGAATCTCTCCGGATCCTCCATTCCTCCGTACAGAATCTCTCCGGATCCTCTATTCCTCCGTACAGAATCTCTCCAGATCCTCCATTCCTCCGTACAGAATCTCTCCAGATCGGATCCTCCATTCCTCCGTGCAGAATCTCTCCAGATCCTCCATTCCTCCGTACAGAATCTCCAGATCCTTCATTCCTCCATACAGAATCTCTCCGGATCCTCCATTCCTCCGTACAGAATCCATACAGCGCAGTACAGAACGTACTGCGCTGCCGTTTGGACTTTGAGCCGAGCGGATAAATAGTTTGTGAGGCGCTTGCGGTTCAAATGAGTTTCGTTCCGCTTTTGGCACATAAACATTATCGAACATTTATCAAACTCGATATTGACTCGAACTTGATATCGTTTTATCAAGAAAAATTATATCGCGATAATGAATGAATGAGCATATCACTTTAAGACGTGGCTAAATGTAATTTATGACCTTGTATGGAAAATCCGGACGTTTTTATGACTTTTTATGGCCTAAAATTCTTCTTATTAAAGTTAATGACTTACATACATCAAGAGTCTTTCCCCCTGAAATGTAGAAATCTAAATTGGTGAATTTAGAAGAAATTTACAGATGCAAACAGATGAAGGATAGTAGGTTTAAAACAAACTCCATCTAAATGTGGATTTTGAAGGTTTTATTTGATGATGATGATACAGTCCTCCCTCAAATGTGAAACTAAGTCCATGTCACCATCAGGTGTATCAAATATATACTTGATTGAAACTAGTAGCATAGAAAACGTCTCGGTTACGGATGTAACCCTCGTTCCCTGAGTAGGGAACGGAGACGTTCCGTCGGAGGACTACGAATGGGTTTTCGCATAGAAAGCCTATCAACTTCGACTATTACAAAACAAGCCAATGGCAAAGAAATGCCATGGGTCTGCGGAATTTGCATAGCGTATCTCCGCCCCACCTCGTGGGTATAAAGCGGAAGACACCGCAACATGCACATATGTTTCATCGCTGAGGAGCCAAGACTGAGCTCAGGCAATCCCCGCGGTACAGCGGAAGTGGGAAGAAGACGGAACGTCTCCATTCCCTACTCAGGGAACGAGGGTTACATCCGTAACCGAGACGTTCCCTTTCGTTGTCACTCCGAGTTCCGTCGGAGGACGACGAATGGGGATACCAGTCTAATCACGCCACCTTCTCAGCTGTCTTCCAGTGCCCTGCGTAAATCTGAGATCCCTGTCGTGAGCTGGCACGGACGAAGGACTCCAATTTAGCACAGGAATAACAAGGTACACTGGGAAGCATATCCCAAGATTTTAGGGGAATTTGCAATTACTGCCAACCCAGAGGGGGGGACTTAGAGAATACACATATGACCCGAGGGATGCATATGGGGAATCACTGGGGTGTCCAGCTGCAGGTGGAATATTTCAACCCCAGGGGTGGCAAGGTGGCTTGCCAAGGGAAAGACACATGCTCAGAGAGGCTTACAGTGGAAATACACATGTGGGGGTCGCTCAGAGGAGGGACCATGCACACGGGAGGCACCTAGCCGACGCGCAGGCAAAAAACACTGGCGCCAGCATCAGGAGTGCTGGAGGAACTCAGGGCTTTCGGGAAGCTCACCAGAGGAAATATCGCACGTATCCAGTCCGTGGAGTGGAATGGCGAGCAAGCGAAGACACCTGAGCGGGTCCGGTACTAGCTGGTTGAAGCGAGTACATGAGAGGACACTGGCTCCACTCGGAGATTGTAGAATCTGGCGAATGTGTTGGGTGTCGCCCAGCCTGCAGCTCTGCAGATGTCTGTTAGCGAGGCGCCACGCGCTAGAGCCCAAGAGGACGCCACACTCCGGGTGGAGTGGGCAGTCACACCAAGGGGGCACGGTCGACCTTGCTGCTGGTATGCCAAAGCAATGGCGTCCACTATCCAGTGAGACAACCTTTGCTTGGAGAGAGCCTTTCCCTTCAGCTTCCCACCATAACAGACAAAGAGCTGGTCTGAGGTCCTGAAACATTGGGTTCTGTCTACATAGATGCGGAGAGCACGTACTGGACAGAGCAGTGCCAAGGCTGGGTCTGCCTCCTCAGGGGGCAGTGCTTGCAGGTTCACCACCTGGTCCCGGAAGGAAGTGGTAGGAACCTTGGGCACATATCCAGGCCGGGGTCTCAGGATCACGTGAGAGTAAGCTGGCCCGAATTCCAGGCACGCTTAGTCAATGGAAAATGCGTGCAGGTCCCCTACCCTCTTGATGGAGGCCAATGCAGTCAGAAGCGCTGTCTTCATGGACAGGAAGTTAAGCTCGACTGACTACAAAGGCTCAAAGGGAGCACTCCGCAGGGCAGATAGGACCACTGCGAGGTCCCAAGAGGGTACGAGAGGAGTGCGAGGAGGATTCAGTCTCCTCGCTCCTTGATCAGGTCGTGCTTCCCCACCGACTTACCTTCTATAAGATCATGCTGTGCGGCAATAGCGGCGACATAGACCTTGAGGGTGGAGGGAGACAGCCTTCGCTCCAACCCATCTTGAAGGAAGGAAAGCACGACGCTGATCGAACATCTCCAGGGGTCTACTCGGTGAGAAGAGCACCAGTTGACGAAGAGGTTCCACTTCAACGCGTAGACGTGTCTCGTGGGCGACGCTCTCGCGGAAGTGATGGTAGCCACCACCGCTGGTGGTAGGGTACTCAAACCTGCCTTGTCCCATCCAGGAGCCACACGTGGAGGCTCCAGAGATCGGGACGAGGGTGCCACAGGGTGCCCCGTCCCAGAGAAAGTAGGTCCTTCCTCAGAGGTATGGGCCAAGGAGGTGCTGTCGCGAGGAGAATGAGTTCGGAGAACCAGGTTCGGGTGGGCCAATACGGCGCAACCAGCAAGACCTGCTCCTCGTCCTCCCTGACCTTGCGCAGGGTCTGCGCAAGAAGGCTCACTGGGGGAAACGCATATTTGCGGCCCCGCGGCCAGCTGTGCGCCAGTGCATCCGTGCCGAGCGTGCCCTCGGTCAGGGAATAATACAGGGCGCAATGGGTCGAGTCGTGAGAGGCAAACAGATCTATCTGTGTGTCCCCGAACTGGTCCCAAATCAGCTGAACCGACTGGGGATGGAGTCGCCATTCTCCAGGGAGGGGCTGAAACCGTGAGAGCTCGTCTGCACGGTTCAGGACTCCAGGAATATAAATGGCACGAAGCGACCTCAGATGCTTCTGACTCCATAAGAGGAGGTGGCGGGCGAGTTGCGACATACGGCGGGAGCGCAGACCACCTTGACGGTTGATGTACGCTACAGTCGCGGTATTGTCTGATTGGACTAGTACATGCTGGCCCCTGAGCACGGCTCGGAAGCGGCGCAGGGTGAGCTGTACAGCCAGCAACTCGAGGCAATTGACGTGCCATAGGCGCTGGGGTCCTATCCAGGAGCCCGTGGCAGCACGTCCATTGCACATGGCTCCCCAGCCCGTGTTGGAGGCATCTGTCGTTACAACAACATGCCGCGAAGCTCGTTCCAGAGGCACTCCGGCCCGTAGAAAACTGAGGTTCGACCACGGGGTGAAGGTTTGACGGCAAGTCGGAGTAACTGGTACTCGGAGAGTGCCGTGCTGCCATGCCCACCTCGGGACTCGGTCGCAAAGCCAAAGCTGAAGCGGTCTCATATGAAGCAATCCGAGCGGCTGCAGATGGCATATGCCCCAGGAGCCTCTGAAAAAGTTTCAGTGGAACCGCACTCTTGCCCTCGAACTGTCTCAGGCAAGTCAGCAGTGACTGCGCGCGCTCGCTCGTAAGCTGCGCGGACATGGCGACCGGGTTGATCTCCATACCGAGAAAAGAGATCCTCTGCACGGGGCAAAGTTTGCTCTTCTCCCAGTTGACCCGAAGGCCCAGACGGGCTACGTGGCGGAACACCAAGTCCCTGTGTTCGCAATGCTGATCTCGAGAGTGAGCAACAATCAGCCAGTCGTCAAGATAGTTCAGGATGCGAACCCCGTGTTCCATCCGTGAACAAGGGCTCGCTCGACGACTTTCGTGAAGACGCGAGGAGACAGGGCTAGCCCGAAAGGGACAACTGCATACTGATATGCCTGCCCCTCGAAATCAAACCGTAGGAACGGTCTGTGTCGAGGGAGGATGGAGACATGAAAGTAGGCGTCCAATCCTGGTGCCGCACACATTCGAAAACGCGTTTGGCGGTGAGCATCTTGAACGGCAGCCTGTGAAGGGAACGGTTCAGAACGCGCAGATCCAGGATTGGCCGTAACACACCGGTTTTCTTGGGGACAGCCAGCAGGGTAGCAATCTCCGCTCTCATGACAGGGGCATTGCCACCGACCATAGTGGAGCGGACACCCCTGAAGCAGGGAGGAGACTGCACGAACTGAATCGCGTAGCCGAGCCTGATCGTCCGAGCGACCCAGCGGGAAGGGTTGGGAAGCTCTTGCCAAGCTGCCAACGACTGTCCCAGCGGGGTCATTCGAACCACAGACTTACCACCGGTGGTGCAGCGAGGCGGAATGACTGGCCCAGACGCGGATGGCATAGCGGCCCGATGTGGGGGCAGAGTCATTGACCGCGCCCTGACATCCCAGCAGACCCACGTGGAATGTTCGTCCTTCCCTGGTCTGCTCTGCCAGGGGGCTGGCGACAGAGGGGGATGAGAGCGGCACGGTCTGGGGACGGTGCACACTGTCATCCGGCTCTGCGACAGAGGAGGACGAGGGTAGCACGGCCCGGGGGCGGCGCTCCGTGTCGTCCGAGAACTCTGTGTGCTCAGGGATGGACATGTTACTTCTTTCTTTAACCACATTGGGGTGCTGCCCACCCGGGGGTGAGCAGCGGGGAGTGAAAAACAAAACATTCTCCCCCGGCACTCCACCGGGGAAAGGAGTGGTCCTGCTACCACCTCCTGTGAAGTAACAGTCAACATCCCTGAGCAGCCTGTCTCAGGAGCGCCGCTTGGCCCGGCGTTTAGCGGGGGGCGGGGCTGGAGAGGTCTGGGACGCCTTCTTGCGGCTTCCTCCACGACCGGGCCCGGGTGAAGGCTGCTGCTTGGGCCGGGTGGGAGGGGCGGGAGCCGCAGGAGGGCGTCCTCGGCGGCGAACAGACTGAGTGACCTGCCCGGCCGACTGGGTGGAGGCAGCAGCGTGTCGGCGGGGCAGGATGTGCTTAATAGCCTTAGTCTGTTTCTGAGCAGTTGAGAACTGTTGGGCAAAGTCCTCAACTGCACCGCCGAAGAGGCCGGCCTGGGACATGGGGGTGTCGAGCAGCCGGGACCGCTCGGCATCCTTCATGTCAGCCAGGTTCAGCCACAGGTGTCTCTCCTGGGCCACGGCTGTGGACATCACCAAACCCAGGGAGCGTGCGGTCACCTTCGTCGCCCGGAGAGCGAGGTCGGTGGCGGCGCGCAGCTCATCAAAGAGCCCTGGGTCTGTCCTACCCTCGTGCATGTCTCTGAGCATCTGGGCCTGGTAGACCTGCAGAGTGGCCATAGCATGCAGCGAAGCAGCCGCCTGTCCCGCCGCTCTGTAGGACTTCGCCACTAACGTAGACGAGTACCTACAGGCTTTGGATGGGTGCTTAGGCTCGCCACGAGAAGAAGCACTCTGAGGACACAGTTGCATCGCAACAGAGCGTTCAACCGGGGGTAGCCCAGTGTACCCACGGGCAGCTGCTCCATCGAGGGGAGGAAAGGCATATGAAATCAACGAGCGGTCACGGGAAGACATGGGAGACTTCCAGGACTTCGAGATCTCATAATGCACATCCGGGAAGAAAGGAATTGGGGTTGGCTGCGGACGTGAATCAAAAAACCAATCATCTAGCCGCGAGCGCTCGGGACGGGGCGGAGGAGTCCACTCCAACCCGATGCTCGCGGCCACCCGGGCAAGCATGGCAGTCATCTCGGGGTCCGACTCGACAAACGACTGCACACCCGAAGGAGGCAGCGCTGTCGAGTCATCATCCGATGAATCCTGCCCACCTTGTGATGCTGCGATGGACATCTCATCATCCTCTGTAGCGCCAAAGGAAATACGCGGGGCATCCGAAGATGGACCCGCGGGAATCCCCTGGACACTAACGGGCACCGTCACGAGAGGGGTAGGTGCAGAGCACGCTTTGTTCCACACCGTCACCCTCAGGTCACCCTGGCCACCAGCCTAAGTACTAGCTCTCACTCTTGCGAGATCACTGAGTCTCGACCGTAGTGACGCAATGCTCATGTTCCCACAGAGAGAACATGAGTCATCCACGAGCGCCAATCTAGCGTGATCAATGCCAAAAACACACTAGACAGCGCTCGTGCCCATCAGAGACAGACAGGAAACCACCGCAACCAGAAGTGCACGGGCGAGGCATCTTTAAAAAGACGTGCCGCGTGCAAGTTCTTTGAGAGGAAACCTCGGTATTGAAGCGCCCAGGGAGAAACACACTCACTGGCAAACCACTGCACAGATAAGCAGGAAGTGTGCACTCGCTGGGAGATCGCCGTCACACCAACACCGGAGAATCTCGTCTTGTAACAGCTGACAGTTCAGAGATGGCTTGTGGAGCGAAGGGATTGCCTTGGCTCCGAAGTGAAAACTTATCTGCATGTTGCGGCGTCTTCCGCTTTATACCCACGAGGTGGGGCGGAGATACGCTATGCAAATTCCGCAGACTCATGGCATTTCTTTGCCATTGGCTCGTTTTGTAATAGTCGAAGTTGATAGGCTTTCTATGTGAAAACCCCATTCGTCGTCCTCCGACGGAACTCCGAGTGACAACGAAAGGGAACATGCACATTGTGGCATGGTTTCCTTTGCTGCTCTATAAACCTATGAATACTAAGGAGACCATGGTTTTTGTGTGAACTGATTATTTTGTAGACATCTTTTGAAAATGAAACAATTGCGTGAGTTCGAGGAAGATAAAATTAACTTTATAATACATTTTTAAAAAAGTCAGAGTTGTGTTAATATATTTTTTGTTTAAAAAAAGTAAAAAAAAAAAAAAACGTAATTATGAGAAGTGCCCTTTTTTTCACTTGAGCCCCTGGCCCTCAAAATGTCTTTGCACGTCCCTGGTGGAGGGCACTGTATGTGAATGCTTGGCTAAAGCGATGCGTCTTTAATCTAGATTTAAACTGGGAGAGCGAGTCTGAGCCCCGAACATGATCAGAAAGGCTGTTCCAGAGTTTAGGAGCCAAAGTGAAAACGCTCTCCCTCCTTTAGTGGGCTTAGATATCCTAGGTACTACCAGAAGCCCAGAGGTTTGAGATCTTAAAGAGTGTGATGGATTGTAGGGCAATAGAGGATCAGTTTAATAAACCTTTTTTAGTTTATTTTCAGTGACTGTCACATAATATTGGTGCCCAAACATGAACCATCCAAGTTCATTAACTTGCATTCTGGTATTTCAAAGTCACTTAATGGGTTCTATTTTTATGCCAACCTGTCTACTGCAACTGTCTGAAGCTCAAGATGGAACATGAGCAGCATATGTTCAGAGAGTAAGTTGCTATGGCTTCTTACTTTCCCTGAATGTTACCTCCCGTTTTGGAACCGAAAGTTGAGGTTATCCGTTTACTTATCCGTAAATGTACCAGGGTATGTTGTATAATGTGACTAAAACGTCATTTTTTCCTTTCGTGATAAGTCATTCCAAAAATCATGGCAACAGATTCTGGTAGGTTTACGTATATCGCAGCCACCGCACTAGCCATTATTTTTAATCGAAGGAGATGTAGGCCAGTTTTCCAACGTTAATGTCAAGGAAAGACCCTTATACTGGGAGCGGCACATATGAGGTGTTTCTGTGTGTTTCTCCCTCCCATTTCTGTGTTGTTTAAAATCCAGTATTCCTGTGATACTTTTGTCTTTTATGAGTTTAATGAAGAACAACTCCTCGTCTTCTGTTCAAACATTCCGTGCTGCCTTAAAAGAATTATCAACTTTTACGTACGTCAGGTGACCTGTAAATGCGAAAAAACTTTACATTGCAGTTTTGTGGAATATTCTTTTTTCGAATTGCCTGAGAAACCACCTCATGCGAGCGTAAAATCTTTTTTTAAATTATTTATGGGAGTTTTCGCGAAATTAACGTATTTCCAATGGGCATATTTTCAATTGTCAATTTGAAGGCAATGGAAACGCAGCTACTTACAGACTGGGAAGAGAGGAACTGCAACAATGGAGAATATGAGGAAAATAATCAACATTCAAGCAAGAAAACCTGTTCTAGTAGAGCCCAAAAACAACATCAAGACTTTGAAAAAGGGCAGAATAGGTCTTCTTTAAAATGAATGTCTAAGACTTTTCACAGTATATGAGGTAGGCAATGACCAGTTAAAGGGTTAGTTCACCCAAAAATGAAATTTCTGTCATCAATTACTTGGCCTGTTGTTCCAAACCCGTAAGACCACCGTTCATTTTCGGAACACAAATTAAGATATTTTTGATTAAATCAGAGAGGTTTCTGACCCGACATAGGCAGCAACGTCATTGCAACTTTCAAGGTCCAGAAAGGTAGTAAAGACATCATTAAATGGTCCATGTGGCTGCAGTGGATCAACCTTAATGTTATGTAGCGACGAGAATACTTTTTGTGCGCAAAAAAACAAAAATAAGGATTTCTTCTCTTCAATATTAGTCTCCTACACTGATCACAAAGTAAACACAGTGCAGCGCTTCTGGGTTCTACGTCAGAATGCTGGCTCATTATTGGCCGACGCTGGTCACGTGAATACCACGACACTTGCGTCTGATGCTGACGCAGGAGCAGCCAATAATGAGCACTGTATTTACAACGTAAAGAGCATAGGAGACTGATGCAGACGAGAAGAAATTGTTGAATAAAGTCGTTATTTTTGTTGTTGTTTTTTGCGCACAAAAGGTATTCTCGTTACTTCATAACATTAATGTTGAACCACTGTAGTCTCATGGACTATTCTAACAATGCCTTTACTTCCTTTCCGGAGCGTTACAATGACGTTGCTGCCTATGTGGGGTCAGAAACCTCTCGGATTTCATCAAAAATATCTTAATTTGTGTTCCGAAGATGAACAAAGGTCTTACGGGTTTGGAATAACATGAGGGAGAGTAACTAATGACTGAGATTCCATTTTTTAATGAAATTGTGAACTAACCTTTTAACTAATGATTCCCATCTCCACTATAACTACACGACAGCAGGTCGATTTTGGACACGAACCACTCTTTTACGCTTGTAGTACAGCATGGATAAACTGAATTGTTTCCTTCTGCACATGGCCAGGGTTTGATGTTTGTCTCTACAGCAAAGCAACTGCTCATGTCTAAACTCTACCTCTGAATGAGTGTCTTTGCTTCTTCCTCTTGTTTCTTGCAGTCTCAGCACAAATGCATTGTGATCTTTGCGCTGGTGTGCTGCTGTGCTCTCCTGATAGCATTAATATTCTCTGCTGTAGATGTGTGGGGCGATGACGAGGACGGCATCACTGTAGAAACATGTAGCAGAACCTGCCGGTAAGTAAAACTCACCCCTCGGACATTGACTATATCCAATTTTGTTGACGACTAGCTTACAACTTCTTGTGACCCACACCTGATATCTGCATTTACTTTATACACTTGGTGAAACAACCCCAGGTAGACGAACTGACCCGGAAAAGCTAAAGCCAAAAAAAAGTATAACCGGCCTGCTTAATTTCTTCCGGAACAAGCAGGACCCAGATTCAGCACCTCTTAAAACTGATCCTGTACCTCCTTTGGGGGATCCCCCATCTCATACACCACTGAAAGATATTTGTTTTATGTACTGTGTATATATGTTCTTATGCATGCAAGTCACTATGGATATTTTTGAGTCCTCTTTAAATCTTTGCATGCAGAGCCGGCTTTTTCATGTTTTAGCTCGTTAGCATGATTGTTAGGTATTACGCATTATATCTTGAGGGTTATTTCTGAGTTTGGACATCGTTTTATTAAATGCTGTGAGGACTGCTGAGTAGAACTGATGAATTACGGGGGGGTTAAATGGCCGCTATGCTCATCTGTAAACACCTGCAAGCTCCCGTGTGCAAAATGTGACTATAAACTTCCGACAGATTTTTTGTTGGACTTAATGCATAATGGCATGGTGTTTTACATGCACAACCGGTCAAAGCACGTCATCAGGATGTGAAAAACACGTATTTGAACTAATGCAAAACTCAAGATAATCAGCGACTAGCGCATTAAATTTCTATGTTAATTCTGAGAGTATATTCGCATGTCTGTTTCCATCCAGGATTTCGTATGCGCATTTTCAAAATATGCGCGTAAGTTATGTTACCTTTCCGTTCCCCATTAATGATGTTTTATTAAAGTGTGTACATCAGGTTAAATTTTTTTTTTAGATATGTTAAAGAAGGGTTAGATGTCTGAGTGAAAATGTAATTATCATTAAAATTATTACTGTAATTGCCCTACAGTAAGCTTTATAGCCATTTCTGTCAAGATCATATTTTTCAAACACAGCTGAGCTGTGACGTCAAAAGAGGGAGACGCTCCAAAAAAGTTATATTCAAGTATGGAGAGTTTTGAGTTCCAAAATCCCCCTCAAACCTACGATGGCCCACAGCCATACAATTTTGAGCCTCCCAGGTGAGACAGATGAGGAGCCAAACAGAAATTTAAATAATTCCTATCGAAGAAACATAAATATCTGGTGTGTGTGAAGAGAACCAGTGGAGAGTTGGGCAGGTGCAAATAGGCATAACTTAGAGGTGGAACGGTACATGTAGCGCTATTTGTATTGAACCGAAACGGTATGGGCGTCACGGTTCGGTGCATAAATATACACGGAGAATACACGGTATAAAAATAAATAAAACTCGCGTGCAAATTAATTAATGCGGAACTACTCTTAGATACGCGGGTTATTTAGGGACACATAATCTTTAGCTCCGCCTTAGCTCTGAAGCTCCGTGGCTATAATGAACAGGCTGTGATGTCAAGATTGCAGTGCTGAAATATGTTGGTGTGTGTGTGTGTGTGTGTGAAGCAGCACTGAAGTGGGGGGGGAGAGAGAGAGAGAGAGAGAGAGAGAGAGAGAGAGAGAGACGCGGGCGCGATCGAACAGTGGAAACATTAGGCTGGTAGAAATGTCCGCTGCAAATGAACGAAGTCTTGGATACCGAAGCAGCACTGAAGTCAGCGCGTTTGGTCCGAACAAAGTTGACCCAGGCACGTAACACAGACCTGTTTTTTTGGAGAAAGTGGACTCTGTGACCGATTTTTTAACAGTGTTTTTGCACCCAGCACAAACGCAGCCATTCACCATCGTGAAAATACGCCTGCATATACCTAACTAACTACCTAACTTAAATAGCTAACTAAATAAATAAATGTCCTAATCACTAATTCTCTCGCTCTATCACTCGTACTATTATCAACACAGCTCAGAAACTCACTTTCTCAGCGACCTGGGGAGACGTCTCCCTCTTATGGCGTCAAGCGATCCGTTTGGGGGGAGGAGCAGTTTTAAGTGAGTACTGAAAATAACAAACTTTTTCATCTTATATTTTGCCTTTAGGTATTGAAAATCATACAAAACAATACAACAACTTGTCAAACGCGTATTTCCCCTAACTATTTTGTGTTAATCAAAATGACACATTTAATCTGACATACGCACTTTAACAAATTTCGGGAGGAACACGTTCAAATGATCTATCCAATCAGCACGAGAGGAGGCGTATATACATACTCACCTATGTTCCTTGACAGTTTTCAGCATTTGGTCCCGCCCAGCTGTCACAATGTCAGAGGTTCGAACTCTTCCCGTCTGATGATGAGTCCCTTCTTTCCCAGGATCCTTCACTGCATTTCACTGATGCCAGGAGTCCTCGCGCTCCGCCGGACACTGCAACTGAGTCTCTGGCGCTACCGCATGGACGTCGGTCCATCAGTGCCGCTTCTCGAACTTCTCGAACGCAGAGGCTTACCCTCGCTTCCACCAGCAAGACAACCACCAGACTTCAGCGTCCTCCTATGCCTGGGCCCATCCAACAATCCCTGCAATGGACAGTGCTGAGTTTAAGACAAGTGCTAATCAACGCTGATGTCCATTTCTCTAGGAGAATGAATTAAGCTCCATTATATGACCTGTCTGTTTCCCTACAATCAGCTTTCCCTTCTCCAAAATCCACTCCACCCTTCAAGGTCGCTAACAAAGCGAACAAGAATCGTACGGCCCTGACTTCCCGTTCACAAAGAACACCGTCTCCTTCCCTCGCAAGACCGGGCCTTCATTGAGTGTCAGGCCGCGGCAGTAGGCATTCATCAAGTCTGGGCTACGCTCCAGATTCCAGCTCTTCCAGGACTCTACTCTCTACTCTTCCCTCCACCCAGCTTCACAGACTCCTTATTTTCCTGCCCCTTTTCCCTTTTTCTACCCTCCTTGTTCCTCCCCAAGATCCATGGGCCGACCCAAGCATTTAGGCTGCCTCGGCAAGCAGCCTCTCTTCCTCCTAACACTCTCTCCCAAGCTAGATCTCATTTCACTCTCTCCTAAAGCCAAAGCCATCCCACCAAACGCTACCGCCTTGGAACCGCCAGCAACATCACAGCACAGATACTCACAGGTACGGATATTGATTTATCTTCCCTATTATTTTTACTCCCTCGTTCTGTTTCAGACTGTGTGTTCAGTCGTGACTTTTCAGTTACCTTAAATAATTCAGCCAATAATCCATTATTTTAATATACTTAATTACTTTCTTTTTTCGAATTTTACATCGCCTTTAATTGCTATAGTGAAAACATCTGCGCCGCATTACTCCATAGGAGAGGAGAGCTGATTGATTATCTCGCAAAAATTGCAGAGCTTACACTATCTTACGGAGGAACTCATTTTCATACTTACAACAAGCTATTCTCAGCTAAATGTGCTGTCAACGTAACATTGGAGTGGCTACCAGACAATTTTCAGGTAAAAAATAGATTTTCAGGCTTCAGATAGATCGGTATCGGTGATCATATCGGCAGATACTGCTTCCTGTGATCAGTGGCGGATCTAGAAAATTTTAAATGGGGTGGCAAAGGGGTGGCAAGAGGTCTCGGCAGGGTGGCAGGGGTAGACGGTACATGGGAATCCCTATATGTGAATTGCTTTAACAAAACAAACATAAAAAGACTTTTAAACTATAGTAGTTATTGTTTAATCATGCCCTTACACACTACAAAGGTTTTTAATTCACAACAGGAATAAGCCCAGTGCTGTGTTCAAACAAAGCAAAATTGTGCATCTTTTAAAAAGTAAAAGTATAAAAAGATAAATGAAAATTTATTTTAAAAAGTACAATAATTGTGTTCAAGGTGCAGTGGACTACAGGTATAAAACAGTAGACAATACTCAAGTTCTTATTATAATTAAAAACGTATACTTACAGTCCACAAATGACCCTCCTGGGCTCTCCAGTTTACTGGCTTCTCCTTCATTTCCCTCACGCTCTTCCTCCTGTGTACTATTTTTGATTTTTTATTTTTTTTGCCTATGAGGAGACGCAGATGAACTCTCGGCCAATGAGAGTCTGACATGCTCTCATTGCGTCAGAGCCCGCCGAAACGGGCGTGGTCAGAGAGTATATCTTGGCGTCCCAGGCTGTCAACTCTGGTTTTTCATAGAATGAAGCGAGAACGCTAGTAGCACAAGCACGGCCAGGAACGCAATACTCGTTCCCTCATCTAGAGAGAACCGAGGTTACGTTAGGTAACCGATTCGTTCTCTTACGAGAGGTTCTCTCGTATTGCGTAAGCTAGCTTACAATTTACTGTTTACAGTCACTGTTTAAAGGAATTTCCCTTGCGGTAATTTTGAGTGGCTCAATAGCGCGATATGCGGTATTACCGCCATTTATTTATTTATATTTATTTATATTTATTTATTGCTATATAAATACGTGTTATGATGTGGTCAGCATACACAAAAACAATGTAACCGAAACTAAACGGCGTTTCTGCGCATTGAAAGGCTGTCACTCAGCGCGCACATTGTTACGCCAACGGACTGTCTTTGAGTGAGTCATTAAACCGTTCATTCAACAAAAACGTTCAAAAAGCTGATTCCTTAAATGATAGATGTAATGAAACAAGGTGTTAATTATTTTTTTAACTTTGAGCTCCACTTTTCAAGGCTCAGCTGGCCAGCAATGCTTCACTTTTGGGCAAAGCTGAAGCAATGCTTCACTTAATAAACCAATGGCATTGATTCAATGCGTGACTCGCCCCCCCCCCGGCTTTCTCGCACTGTGTAATGCTGACCAGCGCTGCCGCCATTCATGGTAAACACTCTTACACGTTAAAAGGATGATACGACAAATATTTCGCTTTCCTTGGAAACGGCAACCTTTTCACGAATATACATGACTTGACTTCAAAGACAGACGCAGGTAATCGCACGCGCTCAGTCGATCACATTCACTGTCTGTTACTTTAGGCAAATCCACGAAGCCTCTGTACAAATCACCATGATAAACACTCTTGTTATCATTATTAACTTACTTAACATTCAATACACATGGTACGAACTACGAAGGGTGGCCTTATGAAAAAAGAAAACGCGGTTTGCGCTTGCTGCGGTTACTTGCATTCCTCTGCGGTTGGCCTCTCAGTAGCGCGGTATTGCAATATTGCGGTTATCGCGACAGGCCTAACCGAACGAAACGAAAAGCTGCTCGGATCGTCTGACCGGAGCAGTGCGGGTAATGTATAATCTCAGGGCCCTGACCGGACACAGGAGATTAGCGTCAGATTCGCTATCGGATGCAGGCAGAGCCGATAGGGAAATAACTTGTGCCCTGAACGGGGTACCAATAGCTTTTGGGACATAACCATGTCTAGGTTTGAGAACGACTAAGGAGTCATTGGGCCCAAACTCGAGACAGGAAGCGCTAGTGGACAGCGCGTGAAGGTCTCCCACACGTTTTTACTGACGCGAGCGCGAGCAGAAAAATGGCTTTGAGCGAAAGGTATTTGAGGTCCACGGTGTTTAACGGTTCGAATGGGGGGGCTTTCATAGCTTCGAGAACTATGGAAAGGTCCCAAATCGGCGTGGCGTGTTTCCCTGATTCTCTGAAGCACCTGTGGTAGCAGGAAACCGGAGGGAAAGCATAAAGCGGGCGGCTGGGCCAGGTCTGGGCTAGCGCGTCCACGCTCTTTGTGAAAAATATTGGGCAGTGGGTGTTCTCGACCGCCAACATCTCCAAACAGTTTATGTGGAGGAGGCTCTCTTGAGCTGACCAGGGGCCGAAGGCCGGTGAGCCCTCGCAGACCGCACCCCAACCCGTGTTGGATGCGTCTGTCGAGATGACTTTTCGGCGAGAAAAGGTCCCCATGGAAACGCCCCGCTGAAACCATTCTGCCACAGTCCATGGCTGCAGAGCTGTGATACAGGTCTGCGTTACCTTTATCAGCTGGCGGCCCGTGGTCCACGCACGGTGAGACACACGGCTCTTCAACCAGAACTGAAGCGGGCGCATGCGCAGGAACCCCAGCTGGAGCACCGCGGAGGCTGAGGCCATGTAACCCAACGCCTTCTGAAAAGTTTTCGGAGGTGTGAGTCTGTTCATCTGAAAAGATGCGGCGAGACGCTGAACATGGCGCGCGCGCTGTGTTGACAGACGAGCCGTCATCGTGACCGAGTCTAGCTCTATACCCAAGAAGGAGATAGTCTGACTGGGATGTAGTGCGCTCTTTGTCCAGTTGACAGAGAGGCCCAAAGCTTTCAGATGGTCGAGGAGAACTGTACGATGAGACAGTAGCTCTCTCTGTGATTGTGCCGAAATCAGCCAGTCGTCCAAATAGTTCAGTATTCGCAGCCCCTGACTCCGGAGGGGGGCGAGCGCCGCATCCATGCACTTTGTGAATGTACGGGGTGCTAAGGATAGGCCAAACGGAAGGACGGTGTATTGATAAACCTGGCCTTCGAAGGCGAAACGTAAGAATGGCCTGTGAAGGGGATTTATCTGAATCTGAAAGTAAGCATCTTTCAGATCTAGTGAAATGAACCAGTCCCCTTGGCGCACGTGCGCGAGGAGTTTTCTGATCGTGAGCAATTTGAACGGTCTCTTCATGAGAACTTTGTTCAGAAATCTGAGGTCTAAGATTGGTCTGAGGCCGCCGTCCTTCTTGGGGACAAGGAAATAACGGCTGTAAAACCCCGACTCGCTCATAGACAGAGGAACTCTCTCTATAGCCCTTTTGCACAATAGTTTTGCTATCTCTGAACGGAGCAGCGTCACTGCTTCTGGGTTCACAGTAGTTTCTAGCCGCGCTCGAAAACGTGGAGGGCGACGGTGAAACTGTAAGCGATAGCCTAGCCTTATTGTGTTTAGCACCCACTGGGAAATTCCCGGAATAGCTTCCCACGCTTTGAAGCGTAACGCTAGGGGGTGAATGGCTACATGGTCCCCGTCGTTGCACATAGCGGGCTGCGTGAGCGCGCTCATATTGTTTATGACAGCGGGACTTACACTCAGAGAGGAGTTTATGGGCCGTGTAACAGAGTGAGCAGAGGGGGGACGCGCACACGGGCTCGTGGGCGCGCTTATGCACTCTGAAACTCGAGCGGGTTGGAACCGCTTTATGAGAGTGGACTCTGTGTGAGACACGGGGACTGAAGTGCTTTTGTGTATGAGTGAACACAGTGTTGTGGGCACATTTTCTACACAAGAGGCTTTTATGCTCATTTTGAGATTTCTCTAAGTCGCCGTGACAACGGCGTTTTCGCTCATGCAAGCGGGAAGGGAGACCGGCTTGGTAATGGCGTTGTACACTGCTGTAGTAGCCGCGTGAGCGGGGACTAACAGAGGGCGAAACTTTGACGGCGGTCCGGCCGCGGCGGGAGAGCGCCGTCTTTTTCTCAGCTGTGCTAGGCAGACTTCGAGTGATCAGGTTTCAGCGCGATCCGAGGCCGAGGCCCCCGGGGAGGCGGCGGTCTGTGGCGGCTGTTAGAGCGAGAACGAGGGCGGCCGCCCTGGCGTCGCTGAAAAGTCTGGCTGTGCTGAGCTGGGCGCTGGGGTGGGGCTCGTGCAGGAGGCTGGTCACGTGAGCGGCCTGCAGAGGAGCTAGCGCGACGAGGCAGAAAGAGATTCATGGCCTGGGAAGCTTTCTGCACTTCGGAGAAACGGTCGACGATACCCGTGACGGCAGATCCGAAGAGGCCGGATGGAGAGAGCGGGGCGTTGAGAAAGGCGGTGCGCTCAGAATCTCCCATGTCGGCGAGTGTGAGCCAAAGATGTCTTTCAGACACACAAATGGCGGCCATGCATTTCCCCAGGGCTTGCGCAGCAGATTTTGTAGCGCGAAGGGCAATGTCCGTGGCGCTCCTTAAATCCGCGACTGAGGCGGGATTTTTTCCGCTCTCGTCCCATTCACGAAGTAAATCGCCCTGTAGAATCTGAAGGACGGACATGGAGTGGAGTGCAGAGGCTCCTTGACCGGCGGCTGAGTAAGCGCGGGCGTGAAAGCTCGAAGTCGCTCTGCAGGCTTTAGAGGGAAGCACAGGTGATGAGCGCCATCTTGTGGAAGGCGGGCATAAATGTGCGGCGACCAGGTCCTCTACAGGGGGAATGGAGAGATACCCCTTTTCTGCGGCTCCGTTCACAACGCGAAGCGGGGCGGAAGAGTCAGAGCGAGTTCTGGCAGAGAGCGGGGCATTCCAGGACTTCGTGAGTTCCGCGTGCAGTTCAGGCAGGAAGGGCGCGGCCCGTTTAGTGACGGGAGTCGAGCGCTGGCGGAAGTAGCTGCCGTCCATACGGTTGATGGTCTGCTCGGGGGGAGGGGACCAATCGAGTCCGAGGCGTTCGACGGCCTGTGAGAGGAGGCGCACTAATTCCTCCTCGATTCCAGCACGGGTCCCAGAGGATTCTCGGGCCGAGGAGGCGTGAGAACCGGACCATTCCTCACTGTCTGAAGCGAGAAGCGAACAGGTTTCCTTGATGTCCGCGGCGTCATCGGAGGTTACAGAGCGGCCACTCGGCGGCAACTGTACATCCGGAAGTGGCGGAGAAGGAGAGCGGGAGGCGACAGGCTCCGGCGAGATGAACGCTTTTAGCTGGGGTTCCGGCGGCCTCTGAGAGTGGCGTTTCTTCTTCCGTGGCGAGGTCAGAGGCGGCGCGGAAGCAACTTTAGTGGCCTGAAGTCGAGCCCGCAGGGTCGACAACGTCATCTCCTCGCAGAGATCGCAGCCGCCATCGGCGAGGGCGAGCTCGGCGTGCTCCAATCCGAGGCAGAGAGCGCAGATGACGTGGCGGTCTCCAGTCTCGAGGGGAGCGCGGCAAGAACCGCAGGAGGATTTACGAGACATCTTTAAAAAGACGCTCGGCTCTTTTAGAAACACTATAATAAAGGAAGCTTTCGTAAAAAGGATACAAATCCGTCGGATGGCGCTAGCTCGCAGGACGGCTGAAGGTGGCGAAGACGGCCGGCTTCCTCAGTCTCCCAGATGCTCGTTAGAGTTGCCTTTTCAACGACGGCGGCTTCTCTCAGGATCAGCAGATGCGTGTAGCTCGCTGAAGAGATGAAAAATCAGAGTTGACAGCCTGGGACGCCAAGATATACTCTCTGACCACGCCCGTTTCGGCGGGCTCTGACGCAATGAGAGCATGTCAGACTCTCATTGGCCGAGAGTTCATCTGCGTCTCCTCATAGGCTTAAGCAGTTCTCTGTGAGCGAACCAATGAGCTGCTAGCTAGCCCGCTCATGGTCTGCTGCAGCTGAACTGCGTTGACAATGGATACAAAATTATAGGATAATTTTTGGCTTCAATTTCTCAGAAAAGATTAATCTTTCCCGTAGCGTAAGCTAGCTTACGCAATATGAGAGAACCTCTCGTAAGAGAACCTCTGGTTATCCTTGTATTACATTACACTGTAGGGCCATGTAGCTAATAAGTAGCTTATAATAAAATAAAATCAGAAAGATTTATCACATGCACACACCATGTTTAGACTACTTAATCCTATTGTATTTGTTATTTCCCCAGTTATAACCTGGTTTCATTGAGTGATATCTGAGAGGAATTGGATTTATAGGAATGCTTAGCTCAGGGGTCAGAAACCTTTTTTGACCAAAGAGCCATTTTTTTTTTTTATGGTTAATGCATTTTTCCAAAAGAGCCACAGTAAAATATATAATATTATTATTAAAGACGTGCTTTTTTCAATTACATTTCAACAGCATTAGGCTAATTATTAGGTCCATATAGACAACTAAAAACAAACAAATATTTAGCAAACAAAGTTTCAATATTAATTGTGAAGGGGTTTTACAGTGAGGTTGAGTTATCAACTGATGAGCATACCGTAGTTCCTCTCTGTCTGCGTATGTGTGAGTGTATGAGAGAGAGAGAGTGTGTACTTAGGCTACAGAGTAGGCTACTTACATCTACTGTGTTTACGTAAATACTCGACTTGGCATTTTGATATTTCTGTATTCATTTGGCCATTTAGGTGCGCAACCGAAAAGGGAAAAACTACTCAAATGATCAATCTCCTAACTGGCACTGTATTGTGTGTTGTAACGTAACGTCGGCGTAACGGCGACCATCAGTAAACGTTATGGATACAAACAATATTTAATATTTTTTATTAAGCTGTTCTTGTCTTTACTAAAATCTAAATTAGATAATCAAAGGGAAGAGTGCTCTTTAAAATCACGAGGGAGCGATTTGACCGATGATTTTTCCGATGACTAACGCAATAGACTCGCTGTTTTTGCTGATGCTGAGAATCGTCTTTACCATACATAATACATTAATTACAAATGTAACTAAGTTAAACGGGTGTTTAAACTACACCTGGGGAAACTCACTTCACCTTCAGAGGCTCTGGGGCAGCCCAGTCTCTCCAGTCGGGTTGCAGGGCCACCGCACCGCACCGCAGCAGACTCGCTGTGTGTGTGTGTGTGTGTGTGTGTGTGAGCCAGGGGGAGGGGCTATTAATACATTTAAAATTAAAAATTAAATTGTTCACTTTTAGTAAACGTATTGTTTATTTCACTGTTTTGAGAAGCTTGTGGACATAGTGGCGGGTTGTACATTTTTTGGATCATCAAAGTTAGGGGGGCAGCTGGGGGGGGCAAGGCTCTAGAGTGGGGGGGCGCCTGCCCCCCCCTTGCCCCCCTGTAGATCCGCCCCTGCCTGTGATCAACGATTGGTGATCGGCTCCAAAAATCCTGATTGGAGCACCCTTAATAACTGCAAAAAACATTCCCAGGGCCAAAAATCAAATAGCTGACTCTCTGTCATTTTGCTTTTCAGAAATTAAAACCCAGAGTCAAACCCAACTCCAGTTCCTCATTATCCAGAGCTGATATTCCCCTAAACCACCCATTGAAATCCCTTCTTGACACCTCTCTCAACTACATTCTTCAAGCCTTCTCCCCTAGAACCTTACAAACTTACTTGACTGCTTAGAGATTTCCTTTCACCTCACATAAAGCCTGTTTTTTCCCCAATTTTTCTCTTCTCATTATTACCTCATTTGTACTTATCAGCTAAATTCTTCAGCTCCAGCTTGTTGTCACACACTTAAACCTACAGGCTCACCATATCTGCCTCAATTAACACCATCAATCCACAAAAATATTGAAAATATTTCTACTTCACTGCCACAGCCTCGGCTCCCGCAGGAGCTCAGTTTCTCTGGTTCATTTTTTCTCCACTGCCGCTGCAGTGATTTCCCCGTTTGATGATTCGAGAGCACTCCCGGTCCAGCTATTAACCCCCATTCTGCTAACGGCGCACCATCAGCCCTGCGCTCTGGAATATTTTTGTGGGGGTTGTCAGTAACGTTCCTGGCTGCTGTCCCACTTTGGTTTTGCAATTTTTGGAGGGAGTTCTATTGATTCGGGCCAAAATACTGAGATTATAGCCCTCTCCTCGGACACCTAATGCGCATACTTCTTTAACTCTATCTGATTATGAGTGTAAACTCGTGATGTTTTATAAATAAATTTCGGGAGGAACTCGTTCAAATGATCTATCCAATCAGTACAAGAAGAGGCCTATATAAACATAGCTAACTCACCTATGTTCCTTGACAGTTTTCAACATTTCTCCACCACCCCGACTCCTCACTTTTGGCTGGTTCCTATCACAGCCAGGGATATGGAGGGAATTCTCTGAGTTTGGGCCTAAATACCGAGCTCGGAGCCCTCTCGGACAGCATGCCAAAATACGCATTCTTCTTTTACTGATTATTTGTAAGTGTGAATTCGTGAATTTGCCAGTGTGGTCCTAGTCCCACATTATGTGACCCTAGTATTCGATGTAGTAACGGTAGGGTTAAGATTAGGATTATAATTCGGATAAGCTCAATACAGCGCCTACTAGGGTCACAGAAATCGGCACAAAACCGGATCCATCCCCTTATTTCCTGAAAATCTGTTATCTGAAAATTTCTTTTAAATTAATTTATTTTTTCACTTTCACTTATCAAGTTCATCCAAAATGTCATTGAAGTCCAGCGTTCTCTTTCAATCTGATTCTGTTGTCAACTTGCACAGGGATATGCCTCTGTGTTGTTTTTGTTTCAAGTTTGCTTTTAATATGTCTCAGTTTAGAAAATGAATGTTTCCTCTTGCAATTTAGAAAGATGCACAGTTCAACATAAACATCAGGAAAGAGAGACTGAAGAACAACATCCAAGACTGTCAAGTCTAGACAGCTTTACGCAAGAAGTTGTGCTGTTGTCAGCAAATTCACATCATTCTTCTGAAATTTCAAATTGACTGCAACTGGTAAAGAAAAAAAAATCTTCTTAAAATAGTATAGTACTAATCTAATCCATACTTGAAACTTGGCATTGTGAACTGCAAATCACTGGTGTTTATCACTTGTAAATCACTTTTGACAAAGATGTCTGTTAAATGACTATATGTAAATGTATTGGTGTAAAATACCTGCATAATTCACCTCTGGGTCTCCATCACATAGATTACAAAGACTTAAATGGGATTTTTTTTTTTTAAATGTGTTGGAATAGATCCGATGGTTGATGTCTACCAATTACATAATAATGTAGTGTTTCCCATCTGTCAGTCACTACAACATTATGCTGACTGACAAATGGGCGCCTTCAGGAAGGCGACGCAGCCTGTCCCCCATTCCGCTACACCCTCCAAACGTCCATCGAAGTGGTCCTGATCGGCCCAGAGATGCTCTGGACCAGAAGGTGGTGAACCCACCGCTCCTTCTCCCTGAGTGACGAGTGCTGGGTGGAGAATCTTCTGTTTCTTCTTTGAATCTTCTTTCTGTTCCGGTACCCACATTTTCAATAAAAGAGCATTTTCCGTAATCTCTGGGCCATACAGGGCGCAGTCAGACAGTGAACGACGCTACTTTTTCCTCTTTCACAGTCCCCCCTTCTACATTCACCACAAGCCAAGAGGTCACGGTTTGAGGACACTTTGCCTCCTCATGTGTCTCTGGCCTTCACCTCGCGGGATCCTTGGAGCCAGGTAAGTGTCCACCACAGTCACTGCCTCTAATTAGGGATACTACGCTTCCTGGGTTAGGCGCCAGCGCTCCTCCTCGCTGCTCCTCCTCAGGTACGTCGGTTGTCCCCTTGGCACCGCTACCATGGAGCCTGGCTAGCACTTCCCAGCCCATCCCGCTGGCTCTTGGTGACAATCAGACTCGGCTATGTGATTCAGTTCACCCAGCATCTTCCCAGGTTCAGCGGCGTCCTCTTTACCTCAGTCGCAGGCAAAGACACCCCTGTCCTGCATGCGGCAATTGCGGTCCTGCTGGCGAAGGATGTAATAGAGCCTGTCCCTCCAGCCAAAATGAAGACAGGGTTTTACAGCCCTTACTTTAGAAAGGCAGTGGATTACGGCCAATCTTGGATCTGCTAGTTTTAAACTGGGCCCTTCACACGCTCCCGTTCAAGATGCTTACGCAGAAACACATCTTTACGTGCATTCGTCCTCAAGGTTGGTTCGCAGTAATCGACCTGAAGGATGTGTACTTCCACGTCTCAATTCTTCCTCAACACAGAGCGTTTCATCGGTTTGTCTTTGATGGTCAGGCATACTAGTACAAGATCCTTCCCTTTGGGCTGTCCCTGTCTCCCTACTGCTTTACCAAAGTCACAGAGGCTGCTCTTGTATTCGCATTATCAACTCTCTCGACGACTGGCTCATTCTAGCTCAATCTCAAGATCTGTTGTGCGGACACAAGAACTAGGTGCTCATGAACCTCAGCCATCTGGGGCTTTGGGTCACCTGGGAAAAGATCAAGCTCTCCCCTGTGCAGAGCATCTCTTTTCTCGGTATGGAGTAGGACTCTACTCATGAACAAGCACGCACAGTCAGTGCTAAACTGCCTGAATACGTTCAGGGGAAAACGGCATTTCTACTGAAGCAATTTCAGAGGCTCCCTGGTCACCCGGCTCGCACTGGCTACACGTTGTTGTTACAACAGATGCCTCCAGAATGGGTTGGGGCGCTGTATGCAAAGGGCACGCAGCCTCTGGCTCCTGGATGGGACCTCGACTGCAGTGGCACATCAACTGCCTTGAGTTGTTCACAGTGCTGCTCACCCTGTGCCGGTTTCGGCCGTTGCTTCAAGGCAAGCACGTGCTGGTCTGGACAGTTGCATGTGCTGGTCTGGACAGTCCCAACACTGCGACAGTTGCGTATATCAACTGCCAAGGCAGTGTACACTCAAAGTGCATGTCACAACTTGCCCGCCATGGATCTCAAAATGGATCTCAAAATGGATCCAGCTGATCTGGAGTCAATTCAGTGATGCATAGGTAGACCTCCCAGGAGTCCTCCCACTGTCAGGTCTTTTACTCCCTGACCGAGGCTCCCCTTGCCCACAGTTGGCACACAGACTCTGTGCAAGGTCAGGGAGGATGAGGAGCAGGTCTTAATGGTTGCCTACTGATACCTGGTTCTCAGACCTGATGCTCCTAGCGACAGCCCCTCCCTGACAGATTCCCCTGAGAAAAGGACCTTGTTTCTCAGGGACGGGGCACCATATGGCACCTGCGTCAAAATGCCTGAGACTGTTAGCCGTACTCATGGCACATAATCCTTCTTAAATTGTATGGTCTTAATTATAAGGGTTTGTAAAGATATGATTTAGAGAGAGTATTGATTTGCAGCTATTTAGTGTTGGACAGAGTGTGGGTCATGTGACCTTTTAAGATATTCTATTACACAGACACAATATACAGGCCCTGTAACAGGATAGGAATGTTGATCAAATCTACAGGGTTTGGCAGCAGAAAAGACATTAGCAGAGGCTTCTTTTCATCTGAGGACACCTTCAGTATAAGACAGAAGTTAAATCCCTCTGGAGCCACTAATGATGCTTTAAGTGTTGGAGTGATGTGGTAATGCACAACTGGGACCGCAGTAAATCTCATTTCCCTAAGTGAATCTGGGACCTTGAACAGCCAACATACTTAACCACTAGACTACCACAACTCTCTTGTGAATTCTGTTTATTCTGTTTGTACTAGCATCTATTCTCTGCAATTATTTTGCAGTTTGGAAAAATTAAGGATTAATTAAGTGTAAAATTAAGGATGTGACAGCCATGATCATGAGTTTAATATAATTTTGTTTTCATTATGGAGGGTAATCTGTACTTTTGATAAACAAATTCACACTGCACCACTTTATGATTATAACATGTTTCATGTAACCATTGTGTTTTACTCAAATCAGATTTTAATTTAGAGACAATAAAACCGAGGCATTAGTGTCATTTAGGAGAACATGTTGACTTTACAGGGGCTCCACCTTTCCAAGGATCTCCCACCGGATTTTGCCAAATAGGATTGATGCTACTGATTTCTTCACTTCTCAAGCCCACGTGACCAGGACACTTGCTTAAGGCAAGGCTGGCAAGCCACCATAATACATACAGCTATGTATGTATGAGTGTATTCATTATCAGTGTTCACCCTATTACTGTATTATTGCATTTATTTCCATTAGTGTATAGTATATGCCGACCTCTGTTGTGTTTGTAGGCCTACTGTGTCTTGTCATCAGGGTGTTTTGTTTCTCATTGATCTGTGTATTCCATGTCTTTGTGATCTGATTCTGTCTGTTGTAGCCAGATAAAGATTTAATGTGCTGAATCACTGTCAGGATGATAAATAAACATCTGACTTTGTAGTCAATCTAGCAGGTGTTTGAATGAAATTTTGTACACATAGTGGCAGTCATTTATCCACACCTGGTTGCTAAGTCTGATGTCACATCACCGTTTCCGGGTCCAAACACCCCTTCAGATCCCAAAAGCAAATAAGCATATACACCTATATTGTTACCGAAAAAACATGTTCCTATTAAGTTGGCCACACATTGATTCATATGGCTGTTGAAATAGTATTCTTGAAACAAAGTGGACAGTATTATCACAATTTAACAAGCTGATATTACAGCTCACACCCACATAAACCTGTGCAAAATAAAATAACAAAAGCATCTGACAAATATTAGCATTTATTGTTGCAAATCTCCACACCTGGGTAAATGGTTACATCTCATAATTAGAGGGAAAGTTATGCAGTACTGAAATTTGCCTTCAGTTGAATGTAGATTCTCTTGTTTTCACAGTGTTGTGCTTGTGGAGAACATTCCAGAAGATCTGTCCATCCCATATAAGGACACAGTTTCCCTGACCGCTGGTCTTCATGAGCTGCTGGATAAAGCGCGTCGATCTGTTGAGATTGTGTCACCATGGTGGTCACTGAACTCTAAGTCTGGATCAAACCTTCCTCCGGCCAAACAGGTAACAATCAACATACTGCAGTTTCAACACATTTACTGATTACGTCTAGGAACTTTCTTGGTTATGCAGATAAAATTGTTCAATGACTGAATGTTGAACGTTGAGTGAGTGTATTCAAGAGAGTTTCTCCTAAAGAGAGTTGGATTAGTCCCATATGACCTCATTTAAATGTAGCTGTATCTTCTGTCATCCTCAGGGCCAGATCCTACTCCATCAGTTGAAGAGTTTGCGGTCTCGGTCAGTCAGTTTGAGGGTGGCCAGTGGACTAACTAATTCCTCAGAGCTCAATGAGCTCACTCGGAGTGGTAAATATATGATGTTATTTGTTATCTTTTAAGACTCTCTGTGTTTGGACCCAAGTTTAAAGAAGCAAAGGGGCAGGAATTCTTTAATAACTCTACATGGATAGGAAACACTCTATAATCAGTAAACCTGCAGTCAAGTCCGAAGCACATAAAACATTGCAATGAAACCTAGAGAAATATAATAGAGCAACAAAAGTGAGTACCTATGTTTTTAAGAGCACTCCTGGTGTTTCCACATCTCACAGTTCCCAGTGGACCTTCCTTGAGCTTTGTCCTACTGCCCAGCTATTCCCTGGCCCTCATCTACTTAAGATAGACAAGTGCAACAACAGGCTTTGAAACCCTAGGAAGGACCACTGGATACTCTGGGTACTCTGGGAACTGGGACTACTGGAGGTTTGGGAGAAGTACTGGACTTGTTAAAGATAACTAGGGCTCAGAGGAGACAGATGGTATGAGAGGGAACACCGGAGGTTTTGGGGGAAATTCTGAGGGCTCTGGAGACTTCATAGAAAACCTGAGACAAATAAAAAACTTCAGAACTGGAATCTTTGGAATAAACCCCAGGGACTTGACTTGAGGATGAGGGCATGGGGAGTCTGGAGGAGCAGGAGAGTCAGGAAGACCGGTCTCGGCAGCTCTCAAGAAATCAAAGAGGACTCATGGCATCAAGTTCTCTTTAGGGCTTTGTATTCTCATCAGCTGGTGAAACAGGCTCAGGAAGAAATGGAAGCTTCTCAGTGGAACTGCATGATGGGTCAGATCAATTGCATAGAAACACTCCACTGCTTATAATGTTTACTGACTTTGCTGGGGAAGTTCGTGTAGCCAAATCTGTGTAGATTTAACGCAAATACTCAACTCGTGAGTCATCATGATATATTAAATACAGCGTATTGCACAGAATCTGCTCATTTCTGGCTTACTTGAACACACACAACTACGCAACAAATAACGGCACGCTTGTTCATTTGGAACGAAGCAATATCGAAGATTAAAAAGCATTTGGTTAACAGGAAAGACATTGTTATTTTCCAACATCCTCATTTTTTTTTATGACCTTTGCACTGTATTGATCTGTCCATCTAAAACACAAATCTTTGTTGAAAAGGATGAGGATGAAAAAGGAAGGGAGGAGATGCTGGATCTGACAGGATTTTGTTTGAATAAGTACCAGTTAATCTGGTTTATTTCCTCTTCTTTTTTTGGCCAGTAGAAGCTCTGAATGGCCGGTAACTTCAAAATTTAGTAGCCAAATTAGCCGGTGAGTGAAAAAGTTAATTTCAAACCCTGTATGTGATTATTGGGTCTACTGGGCTTATCAAATAATAAATGAAAAGCACTAAAAATGTATTTCATATAAGTCAGCTTTGGGTTTAGAATGTGAAAATAAGTGAAAATCATTAAAGTGTAACTGCGTCTTGTTATGAAATAGTCTGTATTTTGTGTCATGTATCACGCCCCATACTTTTATCACTTGAGCACATGCACTTGATGGCACCTTGTGTGAAAAATATTGAGAACGATTGGCATTGGTTGTTCAACAGACTGACTGTTTGTTCATTGGCCAATCAGGTGCAGACGTGCATTACGTGAACATGACAGCCCTCAGTAGAGGTCAGCTGAACTCCTCCTTCTGGCTGGTGGACCGGAAGCACATGTACATCGGAAGTGCCGGCATGGACTGGAGATCCCTCTCCACGGTAAAGACACCTCTATACTCAAGTGCAAAGCTTTAAATGTCCCTGTGTTTACCTGGATGGCAATATATGGAAGCAAATAAGAGACATAACTATTTGAAATTTAACAGCCACTGAATACTTATTTTTTTACCCACTGAATAAAATATTTTATTTTGAAAAACATTTATCTGAATTCATTTGCTCTGAATTCACCCCTTTGAAATTATTTTACTTTGGAAACCATGTATCTGAATTTATTTGTTTCGAATTTATCTCTTAAATTTAAATAGGCCTACAAAAAATCTTGATTTACATTTTAAAAACCTGAATTTCGATTAATATTTTTCAATGCTCACAAATTCAGATACAAAAAAAAAAAAAATCAACTTACAGAATTTCAGATCAAATAGATTCAGGTTGATCAAATTCGACTGCTCAAATTCAGATCGAAAAATTCAAGTTAAATATTCACATGGTAACATCCGGGCTACCCAGGATAGGCCACGCCCACACAGGGGGAAAAACAATCCAACCGTCTTCATTGACTTTGCATTGCGAAAGGCTGCCTCCATGTCATTTATGACTTATAACAAAACAATGTCTAAAAACTGTTGTGAGACAAGGTGTACAGCAAACAAGCTAAATAACACAGAAATTATTTTTTATAAGCTGTCGACCCCAAAAACGGTTTGTTTCAGGACATAAAAGTGGATCAATTGAGAAAGAGCGCAACTATTTCTCGAACTACTCTGAGAACTACGCCCACTGGACCGCGACATGATATTGTAAAAAAAACACACAACAAAAATTCATAATTTTAACCATGTCGATTGCTTATTTCACCATGCACCCTATTTCGAACCTTCCGGTTCGGAAGCTTATAAAAATGTATGTCTGTTTGTTTGTTTTTTTTAGCTTGTTTGCTGTACACCCTGTCACACAGCAGCTTTTAGGCATTTTTTTGTCTTTTGTTTTAAGGAGGCAGCCTCTTGCAATGCAAAGTTAATGGAGACGGTTGGATTGTTTCTCCCCGGTGTGGGCGTGGCCTAAACACGCTCTGTCTCTACACAGGCTCAGCTGTTTTTCCTATCCTGGGTAGCCCGGATGTTACCATGTGAATATTTATCTTGAATTTTTCGATCTGAATTTGAGCAGTGGAATTTGATCAACCTGAATCTATTTTATCTGAAATTCTGTAAGTTTTTTTTTTTTTTTGTGAGCACAAAAATATTAATCAAAATTCAGGTTTTTAAAGGGGTGAATTCAGAGCAAATCAATTCAGATAAATGTTTTTCAAAATAAAATATTTCAAAACTAAGTATTCAGTGGCTGTTTAATTTCAAATAGTTATGTCTCTTATTTGCTTCCATACAATACTCTGGATATTTAAACAATATAAACTTAAATAACCTTAACCTGAATAAGGCTTTTGTTTCAATGTTGAATATGGTTAAAAATGGCATTATGCTGTAACTGGAACATAACCCTGTTTTGAAGTTTTGTGGCATTATGCACTAGAGTTGAACCAGTTTCCAGCACTGGAGCTAGACTATCATGCTCTGTCCCTCTGGGGGTGCTTTCTCAGGAAGTCCCTCTGGGGGTGCTCTCTCAGGAAGTCCCTCTGGGGGTGCTTTCTCAGGAAGTCCCTCTGGGGGTGCTCTCTCTCAGGAAGTCCCTCTGGGGGTGCTCTCTCTCAGGAAGTCCCTCTGGGGGTGCTCTCTCAGGAAGTCCCTCTGGGGGTGCTCTCTCAGGAAGTCCCTCTGGGGGTGCTCTCTCTCAGGAAGTCCCTCTGGGGGGGCTCTCTCTCAGGAAGTCCCTCTGGGGGTGCTCCCTCAGGAAGTCCCTCTGGGGGTGCTCTGAAGTCCCTCTGGGGGTGCTCTCTCTCAGGAAGTCCCTCTGGGGGTGCTCTCTCTCAGGAAGTCCCTCTGGGGGTGCTCTCTCTCAGGAAGTCCCTCTGGGGGTGCTCTCTCTCAGGAAGTCCCTCTGGGGGTGCTCTCTCTCAGGAAGTCCCTCTGGGGGTGCTCTCTCTCAGGAAGTCCCTCTGGGGGTGCTCTCTCTCAGGAAGTCCCTCTGGGGGTGCTCTCTCTCAGGAAGTCCCTCTGGGGGTGCTCTCTCTCAGGAAGTCCCTCTGGGGGTGCTCTCTCAGGAAGTCTCTCTGGGGGTGCTCTCTCAGGAAGAAAGGGCAGTTCCCTGAGGTACAGAAGTTGATTTCAGGTGGTGTGGCTTTAAGTCAGTTTTAGTTGTTGTGTTTCATTTTCTGAGAGTGCAAGCATGATGTTGAACCTACATCACATTGTAACATTGATTATGTGGTATTTTGGAATAATAGTGTAAAAGAATGCTTGTATTTTGAAAATATAAGGGCTGTTCCGGGTCTCGCCAGGATGTTATGTGCTGATGACTAAATAAAGACCAGCTCCAAGTACGTCATTGTACGAACCTCTTTTGTTTCTTTACAAATAACTTGACATGGTGTCAGAAGTGGGCGACTTGTGAGCGGAGAAGGGAAAAGGAAAGGAACTAAGTGATCGTTTTGGTAAGAAATAGGAGACGAGCCGGCAGAGATGGTGCAATCTACACTAACTGCTACGTTCACAATACAACCTCCAGAGCCATTCGATTTTACCAAGCCTCAAGAATGGGAGCATTGGATTAGGAGTTTTGACCGCTTCCGGCTCGCAAGCAATTTAAACGCAATGTCGGAAGAAAACCAGGTAAACACGTTAGTGTATTGTATGGGTGATGAAGCCGAAGATGTACTTAAGTGCCTAACGCTAACTGCAGAAGAGAGGAAGAAGTACACGGATGTTAAGGCGGGCTTTGATACATTTTTTGTGCCTAAAAAGAATGTAATATATGAAAGAGCCAAGTTCAATCAGCGTGTGCAGTTGCCGGGAGAAACGGTGGATTCCTTTATAACTGCTCTGTATGGATTAGCGGAACATTGCAAGTATGGACAGCTACAGAATGAGCTGATACGTGACAGGTTAGTGGTCGGGCTGAGAAATGTCTCATTGTCAGAAAGGTTAGCCCTAAACCCTTGAAACTGCTATAACCAAGACAAGGCAGTCTGAAGAAGTTAGACGACAGCAGTGTGACTTAAGGGGAGAACATGGCGACGCTAGCAAGTGCTCTAATGTTGATGCTGTGCATGCAAAAAGTTACAGAAAATCCAAATTTCCCTCAAAGCTTCAGCCATCTGCAAAAATTTTTCAGCCACAAGCACAAACATCAGGCAAATATAAATCTAATGCATGGCCACAGCAAGGTTCAAAGGCCTGTTATAGATGTGGGAAAATGCCCTCACATGGAAGATTAGAATGCCCTGCTACAGATGACGTGTGTCACAACTGTGGAAAAACGGGACATTATGGGAAAGTGTGCAGAACCAGTGTGAAATCATTGAATGCTGTCACTACAGAAGAAGAAGAGAGTTTATTCCTGGGCGCCGTGGATGCGGGAAAAGACCCGTGGACCGTGCAGCTACAAGTGAGAGACAAAAAAGTGTGCTTTAAAATTGACACTGGTGCTGACGTTACCGCCCTGCCAGCCGAGGTGTATTATGACATTACAGGGGGACCTGATATGAAGCGCCTGGCAGTGTCGACCTGCCCATTGTTTGGGCCAGGTGGCAATGTACTATCTGTCCTAGGGGTAGCCAGAGAAACACTGCGTAGAGGCGCACAGACAGCCACAGAGGACATTTATATAGTAAAAGACCTGCACACTGCACTTCTGGGAAGGCCGGCCATAGAACAGCTTCAGCTTGTGTGCAGGGTTGACAACATCACCATGGAATCGCAGAAACAACAGTATCCGAAGCTGTGCAGCGGCTTGGGTCTTGTACGGAGGCCATACTCAATTAAATTAAAGCCAGAGGCTGTGCCCTTCTCTCTTCACGCACTACGCAGAGTCCCTCTGCCGCTTATGGGAAAAGTGAAGAAGGAGATAGACCGTATGGAGGAGATGGGCGTGATCACCAAGATTGAGGAGCCGACTGATTGGTGCGCCGGGATGGTGGTGGTGCCGAAAAAAGCAGGTACTGTTCGCATTTGTGTGGATTTCACAAGGATGAATGAATCGGAATGCAGAGAAAAGTTTATCCTGCCTTCTGTCGAGCACACCCTGGGCATGCTAGCTGGCGCAACAGTATTCAGCAAACTAGATGCCAATATGGGCTTTTGGCAAGTGCCGTTGACAAAAGAGTCTGCCAAATACACCACCTTCATCATGCCTTTTGGGCACTACTATTTTAACCGGCTACCCTTTGGCATAGCTTCAGCCCCCGAGCACTTTCAAAGGATTATGATGACAGAAGTGACCGGTGGTCTAGAGGGGGTGCTGTGTCACATGGATGACATCCTGGTCTGGGGACAGACGCAGCTCGAGCATGATATACGGCTACAGGCGGTGCTTGAGAAGGCACAAAAGGCCGGTATTACGCTCAACATGGACAAATGTGAGCTTGCACGCCATACAGTCAGATTCCTAGGTCATGTGATTTCAGCAGATGGAGTGAAGCCAGATCTGGAGAAGACGAGAGCTGTGCAAGAGATGGACGCACCCAAAAATGTCAGCGAACTACAGAGTTTTCTGGGCATGGTCAATCAGTTGGGCCGCTTCTTGCCTAACCTGGCTGAAAAAGACAAAGTGCTAAGAGACCTGCTGTCTAAGAAGAACCACTGGTACTGGGGGACGGAGCAGCAGGCGGCCTTTGATCAGTTAAAAACAGAGCTGTCATCCACACCAGTGCTTGCACTATACAACCCGAACAGTGCATGAAAGATCTCTGCTGATGCCTCTTCCTTTGGCCTGGGGGCAGTCCTGCTGCAGAAGAATGATGCCAGGTGGTCACCGGTGGCATATGCATCCAGGTCAATGACACCGACAGAGCAGCGCTATGCTCAAGTAGAGAAGGAGGCATTAGCTGCAACGTGGGCTTGTGAAAGGTTCAGCTGTTTTATCCTGGGAAGACCAAAAAAAATGGAAGAAAACTAAACTAGAGGTATTTCGGATTTCATGGAAAGAGAGCTCGATTGCTTACAGAGAGGCTTTAAAAGCTGCTAGATCTGCTTATTTTTCAACCCTATTAGAAGAAAATAAACATAATCCAAGGTATTTATTTGAAACAGTGGCTAAACTAACGAAAAAGAAAGCTTCAAGCTCAGAAGTGTCCAAGCAACACAGCAGTGATGACTTTATGAACTTCTTCACTTATAAGATTGATAATATCAGGGACAAAATTATAACTATGCAACCGTCTACCACAGTATCGCATCAGGGAGTGCATTGTAGCCTCCCTGAGGAAAAATTTGATTCATTTGTTGCTATAGGAGAGGAAGAATTCTGCAAACTCGTTAATTCATCTAAATCGACAACTTGTATGTTAGATCCTATACCGACTAAGCTACTGAAAGAGATGTTTCCAGAGGTCATATATCCTCTTCTTAATATCATTAATTCATCTTTGTCTCTAGGATCCGTACCAAAAACCTTTAAACTGGCTATGATAACACCGCTTGTTAAAAAAAAAAACTTGATCCTACAGAATTATTAAATTACAGGCCGATCTCGAATCTGCCTTTTTATGTCAAAGATATTAGAAAAAGCAGTATCTTCACAACTATGTTCCTTTCTAGAAAGAAATGATATCTGCGAGGATTTTCAGTCCGGATTTAGACCGTACCATAGTACTGAGACCGCTCTCATTAGAGTCACAAATGATTTGCTCTTATCATCCGATCGTGGTTGTATCTCTCTATTAGTGTTACTCGATCTTAGTGCTGCATTTGACACAATTGACCACAACATTCTTTTAAATAGACTAGAAAACTATGTTGGCATTAGTGGAATTGCACTAGCATGGTTTAAATCATACTTATCTGACCGTTATCAGTTTGATAGTTAGCAGTAGTTAGCATATATATATATATATATATATATATATATATATACACATACATATACACACATACAGACACACACACATATATTCTCACACACACACACGCGCGCACGCACACACACACACACACACACACACACACACACACACACATACATATATATTCTATATTCTATGTTATGGGAGCAGCCAATTTCCCTCCAAAATGAAACACAAAAACGTATTAATGCAGTGTTTCTGCTAAGCTACTCCCCAGAAAAAAAAGCTATTATATGCAGGTCATTTTAGTGGCAACGTAAGCAATGTACATTATGCGTCAATACTTACCGATAATTGCTGCAATAATAGCTGCTGCTCTCTGTCCCGCTTAAAATCATTGTCAACGCGATTTGTTTGGTAAGATCACTGTCACAACCATCTATGTTCGCAACTCTCATATTTAACGGCTCTGGTTCGCGCTTAGTATATACCGCCAAGGCAAGTTCAAAACTAAGCGCGTGCGCTGTACTGTGATTGGTGGCTCGATTGACCAGTTACGTTTTTATCCACTCATTAATAAAAAGGAACGACTGATTTTGAAAATGTAGTAGAGTAAAAAGTAAGATATTTTACTTTGAAATGTAGTGGAGTTAAAGTAAAAGTCTCCCAAAATTTAAATACTTGAGTAAAGTACAGATACGCAAAAAAGCTACTTAAGTACAGTAACGAATTACATTTACTTCGTTACTTTCCACCACTGGTTAGGAACCTGGCTGTGCTCTTTGATACCAACCTTTCTTTTGAAAGTCACGTGTCTAGTATCTGTAAAACTGCATTTTTCCATCTTAAAAATATATCTAAAATACACCATATGCTCTCATTGGGAAATGCGGAACAATTAGTTCATGCGTTCATGACCTCAAGGCTACATTATTGTAATGCTCTACTGGGTGGTTGCCCTGCACGCTTAATAAATAAACTACAGCCAGAACCAGGAAGTATGACCATATTAGCCCGGTTCTGTCAACACTGCATTGGCTCCCCATCGTATACATTTTAAAATATTGTTGATTACTTACAAAGCACTAAATGGTTTAGCTCCGCAGTACTTGAGCGAGCTCTTAACGCATTATAGTCCTTCACGTCTATTGCGATCTCAAAATTCCGCCCAGTTGATAATACCTAGAATATCTAAATCGACTGCTGGCGGTAGATCCTTTTCCTATTTAGCACCAACACTTTGGAACAGTCTTCCTACCATTGTCCGGGAAGCAGACACACTCTGTCAGTTCAAAGCTAGACTAAAAACTCATCTCTTTGACCTAGCATTCACATAATACATTATAGACTTCTATAATTCAATGTTAGGCTGCATAGATTAGGTCAGCCGGAACTGGGAACACTTCCCTTAAAGGGACACGAAGTAAGAATTACTCCCATCTAGCGGTGAAATTGTATTTTGCATTCAAACGAATTGTGCTGTCCAGCGCCTCGCGTTTTCAAATGCGTGCTGCATCTACGGTAGCCGTTATGTTCCAAAAAGCTATGACAGGATGTCTTCTAATAGCACTTCGTCGAGTTTTCCTTCGGGTGAACAGGTTTGTTATTTCAAACAAACTTCAAATTGACACAACGAACAAACGAATGTTACAGTATGATGTAATGAGTGTCAAAAACATGAACTATTGTAATTAGTAGTTATGCCTTCTTTATTCGTTATATTTTCTGAAGTAGCCTACGTGCATTGTTAGATATCATCATCAACTTTTAACTATACATGTTCATCTGTCTATAAAATAAAGTACACAACCAAACAATGAAAAAAGCTTTTAATTAAGACTGTAACATTGACTTGCCTGTCGAGAAGAAAGCAGGACTTCAGCGTCTCTTTTGAAATCTTTCTCCTGCATTAGCTCTATCCACCTGGAAAAAGCTATCCCGACATTAACTTGTGTTTTTTGTAATCTCCGGTCACGTTTCCTTTAAGATCTATTTTGGACTTTTCTGGCGACGAGGATTTGCAATGCAGCCTTTTAAACTTGCCGGGGCAGTGACAAGCGCCTCTCACTGCTCTGCTCCTCCGCTTCTGCTGCGTTCAGTCACGTCACGCCGGCTCTGAATGAAAACGTGTTGTGGAAACGCGTTGGCCTAGTACTTTTTGTCCCTCTCTGCTATTATAGTTTTTCAAGATGGCGGAACTACATGGAAGCCTCCGTGGACTTACCCGTCCCATGTATATAAATATAATAAATTCTTTGTTTACGAGGATAAATCAGATAATTGGCAGAGGTATTTGTGCACCATTGAGGACATATTTATGAATAAAAATATTGATTTTAGATTATAAATTACCTAAAAAGTTACTTATAGTCCCTTTAAATCTTGATGTACTCGTTACATCATAAGAAGAATGGCATCTACGCTAATATTAGTGTCTTTGTTTATCCCGAGGTTTTCCCGCAGCCTGCCGGATCCAGGCCGTGTCCAGATCTGACGAAGGAGATCCGCCTGGACCCGATGACAATGCAGTGCTGAAGTGTCCACTATCCTCTCCCTATGGAGGATCCCTTTCCCACTCTACAGATAAAGCGTTGTTGAAAATCCGGCTCGCGTACCCCGAAGTGATCAAATAAAACAAAATTCTGTACCAAATTTACCAAAGACAAGTAGTTTGTTTAGGCATGGGTTGTATGGAATTACAAACCTGCGCACATATTTTCAAAAGTACATAACTATAGAATCAATTCTTAATGCGCATGTGAACGCATGTGAACGCTGTCAGCGTTAATCACAGGTTCAGTTTAAAGTCTGTATAGAGAGAACGGCGTTGTCTTAGTGGCCCCTAATTTAATAACAAATGATAATTTCAATGGAGGTGAATCAATCAAAACTAACTTTAGCTGGAAATAACATTATTCAAGAACCGCTATAAAGCCAACACAATCTCTGTTACCTTAAATTATATGTTTATCTCTGTAAAGCTGCTTTGGAACAATCCATTGTTAAAATCGCTATATAAATGAAGATGACTTGACTTGACTTGACTTGACCATTCGAGCTGGAAACTGACCATAAGCCGTTGGTGAGTCTGCTGGGCGGGAAGGCTCTGGATGACCTCCCACCAAGAATCCAAAGATTTAGGATGCGACTCATGAGGTATAATTATACAGTCAATCTTGTCCCTGGAAAAAACCTGTGGACAGCTGACACCTTATCTCGTGTTCCCATAAGAACCGTAGAGGCACACACCGATACAAGCCTACTAGAACACCAACATCTATGTAGATTCTGTCATCTGCAACATTCCTGCCAGTGGAGATTATCTGAGCAGCTTACGCAAACACCTGAGGGCAGACGGGACATGCTCTGCACTGATGAAGTACTGCACAGACGGCTGGCCTGACAAAAGCCAACTGCAGGGAGAGCTGAGACATTACTGGCCCGAGAGAACAGTGTTGACGGTGCATGATGGACTGCTGCTGCGGGGCACAATGCTCGTCATTCCATCTGCCTTACAAGGTGATGTGCTACAGAGACTACATGAGGGACACCTGGGGGTGACACAGTGCAGGGGGCTGGCCAAACAGACGGTATGGTCATCAGCAGCCAGCTGAATGACATGGTACTGAAATGTAGAACCTGCATTCAAGAGAGAAGGAATGTCAAAGAGCTGCTGATGTCGATGGAGATGGCAGACAGGCCGTGGCAAACGGTGGGAGCGGACCTATTCACCCTGAAAGGCAAGACATACCTACTCGTAGTAGATTACTTCTCAAGGTATAAGGAAATTGCGCTGTTGTCACCCACAAGGTCTACAAATGTGGTGGTGCACCTGAAATCCATTTTTTCTTGTCATGGAATTCGTGAAGTTCTTAGAAGTGACAATGGGCCCCAGTTCTCTGGTAGCCATTTTAAAGCCTTTGCAGCAGAGTATGGCTTTGTGCATATTACGAGTAGCCCCAAGTTTCCCCAGAGCAATGGGGAGGCGGAACGCGCGGTACAAACTGTGAAAAACCTACGAACAAAGGCATCAGACCCATATCTAGCATTGCTGGCTTACAGAGCAACCCCTCTACAGAATGGCTATAGTCCAGCGGAGCTGTTGATGGGGCGCCGCCTCCGCACTACTGTTCCTGCCCTTCCAACCCTGCGGACTCCAGTTTTGCCTGACTACAACGCGCTGAAGGCTAAAGAAAGGGAGAAGAGGGGGAATGACACAAAATACTTCAACAAGAGACACGGCGCGAGAAACCTGGAGCCGCTAGTATCTCGAGAGGATGTGTGGATCATTGATTCACGAGTTCAGGGCACAGTGATATCTACACACAACACCTCTCGCTCGTATATCGTCCAGGTGCCTCAGGGCACGCTGAGGAGGAACGGGCATCACTTGTCACTGCAGACCAACAGTGGGGTGGTCGACGTTGATAAGTCACCGAAGGAAGAAAATGCACCAGATGCACCAGAGCCAACATCACCAGAACCAGCTCCACCAGTGACAATATCTCCCAGTAGAGAGGGTCCAAAGACTGTGCGGACCAGATGTTGGAGAGAGGTTAGAAAGCCGCAGAGACTTGATTTGTGATTTATTGACTGTTTTTTTAGAGAGGGACGGGTCTTCCAGCAAAAGGGCAGATTAAACCCCTTAAGACCTACAGAGACAAAGGTAGTCTACCCTTTGTTTTCAAAGAAAGGGAGATGTGGTATTTTGGAATAATAGTGTAAAAGAATGCTTGTACTTTGAAAATAAATGGGCTGTTCCGGGTCTCGCCCGGATGTTATGTGCTGATGGCTAAATAAAGACAAGCTCCAAGTGCGTCGTTGTACGAACCTCTTTTGTTTCTTTACAAATAACTTGATAGATTCAATAATGAAATTAAAATATATATATATTTAAACAATTGCGGGTGCAAAAGTGATGTTGATTCAATGCGGTAAACATCGACACATTAACTTTTGTTTTACATTGTCTCGATGGTTACTTGCTATCTAAGGCACGAAGATGTACCTCTTCGCTTTTGTACCTTAGGGTTCTGCCCACCTTTTCTCCTGAGAGTGTGTATAAATAACAAATAGCATTTCTGTTACAATAAACGTTTCAAGTAGTCAAAGTCAAAGTTTATTTATATATATAGCACTTTTTTTTAAAGTATTGCAAAGGTTTTTTATAGTTACTAGTAAGTTTTAAGTAGCCTTAAAAACTAGTACTGTACGTTTTTTAAATTCACTCCACTACTACATGTTGCTTTACTAAGTTTATTTAGTCCATTTGGTAATTAATGTGTAGTGTGTGTGATGGCATGTTCTTCCTCATGTTTGTTCTGGAGAGTGAGGTGACGTGTTGTTTCTACAGATGAAGGAGTTTGGCATCATCATTCACAACTGCAGCTGTCTAGTGTTGGACCTGCACCGGATATTCAGCCTTTACTGGCAACTGCAGTATAAAGACTTTCTTCCGTCGATATGGTCAAAGAGACTGACCGCACTGTATAACAAAGACAAGATCCTGCAACTGAGTCTGAACGGCACTGAAGCAGAGGCATACATTTCTGTGAGTCGAGTGAGAGGGGTTTTTCATTTCTAGTGCAAGCCAGAAGATCCTGGTACACGGAAATGATCCTTCATTTGATTTGCTCCGCTGTAATGATGCTTTATTTGTTTGTTAGTACAGGCGCACTACAGTATACATAGAGCAGGTTAGATATGCAAGATTAATGATGTTTTGTTTTCTGCGCCGTTTACAGAAGAGAGATTTGCTATTATAGATTTACAGATAAAGGTCTCCATTGCCTAATATCCTGTTCAATCAATGAAGTCCTCACAGAAAATGAACAAGAAGCGTGTATTTCATCAACGTGATGGCCACAGTCAGTCAGGCTTCCAGCTTCACTCTTGATCAAATATCTTTCTGTGGCGTGTGATATATTTCAGAGGAGAAAATGATCAATCATTGCCTCTCTCGTGGTCATGCACTGAACACACTGTGAATAAAAGCGCCACATGAGAGTTAAAGTCCCTCTGTGGTGAAAACCCAGCTTTTAATGTTGTTTATGTGTCTATGTGTGTTATTAATACGCTTTAAGACACACCGTGTGTAAGTTCATAAGTCGACAGCATTGCTGAGTATTTCCTGCTTAAAACTGCAGTGAACCAAAGACAGTCTCAAAAACACGGTTTGAAATCGCTGGTGTTTCTGACGTCACAAACGACCTTGTAACCAATCAGATCAACGTGTGATCGTCAACCAGTGGATCTCTGAGCTGAGTGAGTGAGTGGAGGCGGGGCTCATTTGCATATTCATAGAACCGCGCATACTAAATGAGGCGAGGGTGTCGAGTTACATTCAAGATATTTTAACGCATGAAGACATTTGTTGGAAAAAAACATTTAAATATGTAATTTTGGTGATCACAGATGAGTTGTAAGGGATAATCTGATCGACTACAGGGGGACTTTAAGGTCTCGTGTAATGTGTGTTTGGTGGCGATTCTCCCTCGAGCTTTAGCCCAGTGTTGGTCATAGTTTTCCTGTGCAGTTTAGAGATTTTTCTAACCTCACTGTATGTAAATAAACTGCAAATATTAGGACTGAATAAAGTTGACTACACTGGCTTACACCAATGAAAGTGAGAGAGGAGAAGACAAAACATGTTTCCATTTATGGATTTTTCCCCACCGTTTGTTGTGCTAGAGTTCTCCAGATGTTTTCTGCCCAAAAGACCGGATGAAAGACATCGAGGCCATTAAAAGGGTAATTCAGGAGGCCAAGACATTTATCTACATCTCCATACCCGACTATTTACCAATGCTCAACCGCACCAAACCCAAGTGAGTCCTGTTAAACATGGCTGACCAATAATATCTGCTATAATAAACAGTCAAATATACAGTCAAATATTATTCAGACACCAGATATAATTGTTGATATTGTTTCACTAGTGTGTGCAGGACACTATAGTTCATTTCTGTAAGTGAGGAGAGCAGAATAAAGTAAACTGACATATTAAACCCAAATATTCTTTATACAGTGACTACCAGTGACATTTATAAGAATTTGGGACCAAATATTATTCAGACACTTTGAGCTGATCATGTTTTGCTGAAGTGTTTTGTCTGTAATTCATACTTTGCAGTCACGTGACTACCATGGAAACCTGGCGGGCAACAAACGCTGACAAAATGGCAACAAACAGTGGCCAGCCAGGGGAATTGTAGCCTTGCAAATTTCCAATACTACAATCAATTAACTATTTAGACCATATGTCACCGAATGTTAAAATTAGATATCAAGAAAAGATTAACATATTCGGAACGTGTGATCCATACACAGCACCCGCTGATGTTTTCATTGCTTTGAAGCTGGCAAAGTCTCTACCAGACATGGAGTTTGGAGATATTTACATATATCTTATAGAAAATCCGTCACGCGCACAAAAAAATGAAAGCCTACAAAAGTACATATAGCTATCTTTTTTTCAAGAGTGGATGGGTTAACAACGCTGTCGTATGGGAGGTGAAAAACAGGAATCTTCATAATCAAAGCAAATGTCCGTTTGCTAATGTTTGCAGCTATACACAAAGTGACATCTGTTCCATCGTGTGATGAAGCCTGAATATGTACACCCTGCCTGTCGGCGAATGACAGCTTGATATAAGTAGTACAAAATAAAAACTTATGCCAACTGTATCATATATGGCTAGCAGGATGTCAAACATTGTAGCCTACCTGCTTATCCACTCCACATAGCATCAGACAACAGACAAGAGCAGCAAAATGCGTATAATCCTGTTAGCAATCTGTTAGGCTGTAATGTATAGTGTAGTAATAAGTGTACAGTAGTATGCATGCAAAGTAACTGTAAGTAAGTCATAAGTAGACGCAGTACAACAGTAACGTGTCATTCATTCTCCATGTATTCATTTTCTCATATCATATCAAATCAAATCACGTACAGATGAACGCGCTCTCGCCACCTACTGGCGAACGTGTAAGCACATTTATGGTAAGGTTACACGATTGACATAGTACAACCAATCGCACAACAACTATCTGGCATGTCGTTTACACCTCAAAACACTAACTTTTGTATATTAAAACTGGCGACGTCCTGGCAAGATCCTTGATTAGTTTACTGGGTTTTGTTGCTAGAGAATGACGTTCTTGCCCGCCAGCCAGTACTTGTGACGTCACGTGCAAAGTATGAATTGCTAATGCTCTTTTTACACACAGACTGAACAACATGAAGCATTGCTTGGTCACTGGTTGAGCTAAACTGGTATTATCTAATTGTGTAGTTAAATTTAACAGCTGACAGATATTCAACATAATTCATGTGTGAGAGTCTAACAGAAGGACGGACAAAACCAGTCAAATATCCACTGATCTGAGAACTCTGAGTTCTGCTCATATTTATAATGTGAGATAATGTGAGAAATGTTGAAGGTGTTTGAATAAATGTAGGTTTGACTGTATTTTCAGTGATTTATATGACACTTGCAAAGAAATGGATTCTGTCAGAATACATGACTAGAACATTTCCACCAGACGGGCTTTTACAGCACAACCAACCCGTTCTGTAAAGGTTATGAACAAACTTTCTTCCAAACATTCGTTCAAAGTTATCTGGTCTTTAATAACGTTCTCAGAACATTAGCACAAAAACATTATTTATAGTTGGACGTACATTTAATGGTTTTTAAATGTTTGCTTGACATCAAAGACGAATATGTTCATTACACACACACTTATAAGAGCCCTCAAAAGAGATTGAGACACTGAGCAGAAGACATGTTCCTGGATCAGCATGTTTTATTGATCCTGGAACAACATTCCTGTCTGAAAATGTAGTCCTAACCTTATCCGGTATCCCTATCCCTAACCCTAACCGTAACTTATCCCCAAAATCAGAGGGAGCTAATGGTGAATCACACTGATGTAGAAGCACCTAACCCTGGTTTTAAGCCTTAATTTGACATAAACTGTAAACTTGCCTCTCAAATCTGATTGGTCCATTGGAATGTTGTTCCAGGATCATGTTGTACTCAGTGAATCATGTTCACCTGCAATATAATAAGTGATGGCATCTACCATTCAGCAGTTCTAATGGGATGGTGCTTCATTTACACCTGTTCTGTTCACGCTGTGTTCTTCACAGGTACTGGTCACTGATTGACAACATGCTCCGAGAAGCCCTGGTCCTGAAGGCAAGGCTCGAGGTGCGAGTGTTGATCAGCTGCGGGGACGAGACCGAGCCGCTGACGCGTAACTTTCTGTGGTCGCTGAAAGCGCTGTGTGTAGAGTCGCTCAGATGTTCACTGGAGGCGGTCAGTGTGTGTGTTCAACACAGATTAACACACTCACATGGCAAAGGCTATTATTGTAGTTTATTATGAAAGAAGAAGCGAGACTTATTCTGCAGGTTATCATCATCATGCCAGTAGGTGGCGACAGGTGGCTGGCATTAAATCAAACAATTTATTCAAAATGCTGATTCATTCATGAACCAAAGAAGTTGGTTCTTCTGAGTACACACTAAACTGAAAACACACTTAAAAACAATTACGGTAAAAAAAAAAAATGGCAGAAAGAAATTTACCGTAAAAAAAATGGTTGCAACATTTTAGATTTTACAAACTTAACTTAAATTTACAGTAAAAAAAAAAAATCATTATCTGAAATAATGTTAATTTACCAACTTACTTTGAAATACTAATATCTGTTTTGTACCATTGTAATACACCAATCACAGCGGTGATGAGAGTCACATGATTAACCAAAGCTCATCACAAGCAGCTTTTCCACAAGAAAGATAATATTGATATAGAAGCTGCACAGTCTCATACACACACACACTGAACACCATCATGGTAACACACATGACTTTTTAAAATGCAATAAACATTAATTTAACAACATTAAATGTAACATAAACCATTATGTACATAACTGATTAGAAAAAAAACTATTAAGAAACATCAAATGTGAAGTGTCACGCAGGGAATTGTGGGAATGTCAATTTACGTTTTTTCAATGTAAATTATACAATGACTTGTTCTTTTTCACATCCAAAAACTGTCAATATAACGATATTGTACGGTTAAATATGGTTAAATTTACTGTTAGATCTATCGCAGTTATTTACCGTATATAACTTTCTGTTAACCAATTAACAGTTTTTCACCTTAGCATTTTCGTTAGTCTTTTACCGTTAAAATCACGATCATTTTCTACAGAGTACTGTACTGTTGTTCTTGTAGAAGTTCTTCGTTCCCCGTGAGCAGAGCGATGGACGTCTCTCCAGGATCAACCGCAGCAGATTCATGGTGACAGACAGCTCTGTGTATCTCGGTGAGAACACCCGCTGATGTAACCGTGTAACTTAGAACATGCAGGACTTTTACCCTTGTGATACACAAGTAACAGACACAGGAATCTTATAAAAGTACAGAATTTATTTAAATAACAGTTTAAAAACTATACGCAGTAGGATGCATGACCAAGAAGGCGACAACACAAAATAAAAGTAGCTTACTGCTCCAGTTCAATGGCTAGGTGGAACGTTACAACCTGGCACCCCGTGGCTGGCTAGCGAATAAAAGTGAGAGGCTATAACACGAATTACCATAATGAAGTCATATCTAACACAGCTCACAATCACACGTGAGATTTACACAGCAAGGGCAAATAGCAGGTATAACAACGTACAGGTGTAAGCTCTCCAAAATCAACCCCACACATCAAGAGATATACATCTGCAACTACATAAGTTCAATCAATAGTAGCCTTCAAACTATTTTACTCCATTGTGGAAGATGACATGAACAGTTGACAAATAAAACATAGGCGAGCAGCCACAATAACTATCCCATTAAGACAAGGAAAATGCAAACAAGCAAAATGTAACATTTTATCTGCATTTAGCAGAGTTTCATGAAACATGGTCAACCAACCTTCACTCACGACCCCGCCCACTCTGCGCTCATAGTGCACACGGAAGACGCTAACGGCGAGAAAGCAGTAATCTGCAGTTGCACACACATTTCACGGCTTTGGGCAATTTCCAGGACACTCCAAATGGCCAGCGGGGAAACCAGAACCGTAGATCCGAGCTGCGAGACAGGGGAAGGGAAATCAGTTCTAAACAGATACACGTCAGTGCACACTCATTCATAAGTGATAAGAATTCCCACTTTCCTCAAACAGGACGAATAGAGTTGGTTGATATCGTAGACCTTTAACTGCCAGGAGTCAATCGAGATGGTTGTTACTGCGTGGAGTCATACATGCAAAGATTCATAAGCACGGAGACAGTCAGGCTTTTCGCATTTCGGCGCCTGTCGCGGTGAAGAAGCACACTGGGGGAAGACTGCCTGCTGGCTTTTATTCAGTGGATCTGCCAATCGTGTTGTATTGCTGGTTCATCAGTACTATTAGACGCACCTGTTAACAGAGACTTGCAGTTACACATGCACACCTGATAGACATTAGCCCACCCTCACAGGTTGTCAAACAGTCAGTGTTGCCCTCCCGTTACACTGATAATGCCATATTCATTGCGATTTGAATTGAGAAAGGGTGCAAAAGGTGTTTAAGGCTTCTTCTCCTAAACCCTGTCTCTGTGTCCTCAGGGAATCTAGACTGGGTGGGGAAGGAGATGGCCTTCAGCGCTGGTGTCGGTGTGGTGATCCGGCAGCGGCTCAGCGAGAACAACACTGTGGTGGAGCGGATGAAAGCTGTGTTTGAGCGAGACTGGCATTCCCACTACACTAAAACTCTGGATTCAAACAAGATCCCAGTATGCAGCACGCACACAGTCAAGGACACCAGCGTCTGAAAACACACGCACAACATTAACTTTCCAACGCAGATCGGCTGTTTCTTTTGCAGTTTGAGTTCAAACAGCGTTCAACAAAGCAAGGCATCTCATGCTATCTGATCATGTGCTGTATGCTAATATGTATTTTGCTATTCTGTTTGCCCATTTTCTCCACCTGTATGAAGATCTTCATGATATTCTCCACCTGTATGAAGATCTTCATGATATTCTCCAACTGTATGAAGATCTTCATGATATTCTCCACCTGTATGAAGATCTTCATGATTTTCTCCACCTGTATGAAGATCTTCATGATTTTCTCCACCTGTATGAAGATCTTCATGATATTCTCCACCTGTATGAAGATCTTCATGATTTTCTTCACCTGTATGAAGATCTTCATGATATTCTCCACCTGTATGAAGATCTTCATGATTTTCTCCACCTGTATGAAGATCTTCATGATTTTCTCCACCTGTATGAAGATCTTCATGATTTTCTCCACCTGTATGAAGATCTTCATGATATTCTCCACCTGTATGAAGATCTTCATGTCACGATGCGCTCAGACCATAGACTGTAAAAAAATATGGACGTAGTGTCCGTGACGTCACCCGTAGGTTTCTGAAGAGTGTTTTTGAAGCCTAAAGTGGGCGGGGCCGGCCGTCGCCATCTTGGCAGCGCGTCACCTCTCGTCACTACCGGATAACAGAAAATGGGCAAAAAGGCAGGGCGTGGGTGGAGCTACTGGCCTCGCGTTAAAGTGACAGCTTATTGAAGAATTAAAGCCAAGTGTTTAGTTCATGTTTTTGCCCTTCGAAATATTATAATAGCTACGTAACTAAAAGTGAGACTGTGTATCATGATGTATTATTTTCTGCTATAAAAATGTATTATCATGCAGTAACTTACAATATTGCTCTGAGCTTGTGCGTGTGACAGTGATTCATGCGCATACATGTCAGTCAGCGCGGCATCGCACGTCAAGTCCGTAAAGAGCTTTATTCAGTCCATTTTAAAATCAGATTTTGGCAGCCTCTCAATTTCTCAAATGGGTTAAACCAAAGATATTACCTCAGAAGTTCAAGTAAATGCACTAGAAATCCACGCTCATTCAAGTGTGTGCATCTACTGCATGGACGGAGAGAAAGCACTGGCACCTGCTGGATTTCATCTGACGGTACTTTCAGAGCCATAGAGAGAAAGAGTTGCGACACTCCCATAGACCTCCGTTGTAAAAAAATGGCGGCGCTTTTAACCGCCTACTTCCGGGATATGGAGCTCGGATTAGTTCCAAACACTGGCATTTGGCTGTTGGACCCCATTCACTTACATTGCTGCGCGTCGAGTTGTTCCAGAGGTAAGTTGCTGAAATATCGACTTCTTTTGAATTGTCAACTGTCTATATTGTATCAGAAGCCCTTTGCGATGCTTATACTGGTCTTCATTTGTATATGCACAGCGTAATTATTTATATTTTATCTTGGTTGTTCCAACCAATTTTCAAGCACTGCCTGATAGCTGGTTAGCTAGCGCGACTTCACCAGTTGTGAAGGTATAGCATCTAATTAGTTCGGTAATGAATCGCTACCACCTTTATAGCAACTTTTATTTAGTTGAATTTTTGGTATATACTAACTAACTTTTCATTATGTTACGTGTTGGCTGAGTTTTGAGTGGTGAATGCTGCGCGTCGAGTTGTTCCAGAGGTAACGTAAGTTTCTGAAATATCTACCTCTTTTGAATTGTCAACTGTCTAACTTATATTGTATCAGAGGCCCTTTGCGATGTTTATACTGGTCTTCATTTGTACATGCAAAGCGTAATGATCACGAAGGTAGGCTAATGGCTGAATTGTAATTTATAAGCAAAATCACGGGAATCAATGGCCTAATACAGCCCAGTTGTGCTAAAATAAATATCATGAGACCGACGTCCATCATCAGATGAATATGGAAAAGTTAAGTTAGAGCCGCTAAAGCTACCCATGCGAGCACTAAGCTTTTCCCTCCAAAAAAAATTGCCTAAAACTTATCTAAGTAATATACAGTATTTCGTTGTCACCCTGCCTCTCCAAATGCAAAACTGAAATTAACAAAATGCAATAACAGCTGAAAAAGTGCTTGGTTGTGTGTTTTATTTTATATTTACCGTTCAAAAATGCAATCGCTGCTGTCTGTCCCATAGAAGAACATGACAGCCAGCATACGTTTTGGAACTATTGGGGCTTACATGAACCACGGGACAGCCGTCGCGGCGACATCAAAGAGTGCCGCAACTCTTTCTCTCTATGGCTCTGGGTACTTTTTATTTAACACTAAAAAGTTAAATAAGCATATCTGTTCCGTGAGAGCAACAGTACCGGATAATGAGTGTGGTCTCTATATCTATAGACTTTTTTAGCAAGGAAATTGTCAGACATCCATTACCGTTAGTGCATGCGAGGAAAATAACTGGAAATACAGCGCTGGTTGTTCTCTCCATACTCGACAACAACAGAATCCAACGACGTGGGCGAGGTAATGCGTGTATTAAATTGTATGAAATAATCCAAAAAAAGTACAAACACGGCAAAGATGGGAAGTACAGCAGCTGCTGGAAATAGCTGAGAGTGACGCTAACAGACAGCAGACAAACGGCCGCAATCCACCTGTCACTCAAGTGGCCACGCCCTTAATTAATGCAGCTTAATATCATTTAAACGCATGAGTTGTCAAAAAATTCACCTCCCTCACAGTTGTCATGAAGACCAAAATAAGCTATAAAGACCAAAACCACTTTTTGCTCCAGGCTGTAAACATGTTTTTTTCTGCTGTAAAGTTGGGCATTTTAACATGCGGGAGATGCAGATTTGACTCACTTCTGCAGCCTGCCTCCAGTGGTCAGTAGATGAATTGCAGTTTAATTCACTTCCGTGTTGGTTTTAAGAGAGAGACAGGTCGCCGCTTGGCTCAGACTCACCACTGCGTCGGTGCTGCATCCCTCGACTGGGTCTGGCGTGTTCTCCCGAGAGAGGGATGTATCAGGAAATGAAAGGAAAACCCCATTATAAGCAGCAGACGCTCGTGAGTCGGCTGGCCACACACACTAATGATCTCAATGCCACGTGGACACCTTTGCTTTTTGATGTCTCTGCGTAAGTGTTGCACTGAGACTTGTGCAATGTTTTATCAATCTGACTCACTTTGTAGTATACAGAATCTCCTATGCATTATCAAGCACTGTATTTGACATGATTACATTTTTAAATGCAGGTTTACAAGATCTTTCTACTGATTTTCATATCTCATCTTGTTTTTTTTAGCTAATTCAGAGTACTGTCTAAGATACATTTAAAGTCAAATATTATCAGAGTTTTATTCTAATTTTCACATACATGTTGATTTAATGCATGTTGAAATATATGCTGGTAAATTAGCAGTTGATTTATTTGTACTTTGTATTTAAAAAAAATCATGACTGTCTTTCAGTGAACATGTATTTTCTTTTATATTTTGTGTTAGAAATAATAAAAGGAAATATTATTTGAATTATTAAAAATGCATTTATAATTTATATAAATAAATATATTCAAGTTACAAATGTGTTATGATATTTACAGCAATGTCTTGATGCACATTAGATGCTTCACAACCACAACTGTTTTAAAGCAGTCATGAATTGAAAAAAAATTCATTGATCTTTAGATATATAATACTATAAGAATAAATTGATTGATTGTGTCTGTGGGGAACTGATTGGATGGTTGTGGTTTGCTATTGGCTGATCTCATGTGAGCCCCGCCCGCATCATCAGAGAAGAGATGCTGTAAAAGGAAGATATTCTGATTCAAGATTATTAAAACAATAATGATGTGCACTGATCAATCATTTATAGTGAACACTGCAATATTCCATAAAAAACTAGAACTGTCCGTTCAACCTCCGGCTCAGAGGCGGCAGTGCAGCTTTGTCATCTCCGAAGAAGAGCAGAAGAAGAAGCAGTGACGCCGCAGTGACGCCATCGGTTGCTATGGTCGCAGATTATGTTGCACATCACATCCGGGGTGCTCGCGTTAGAGTCTAACACGTCTTTAACACACTCCTGACAGGAGCGCAGTGGTGTGTGTGTGTCTGGTGTGTGTGTGGGGATGTGAGCGCGATGGCCGAGGACAGTGAGTGGGTGCCGGAGAGCGTCGCGGGGTTCCTGGGCAGCCCAGACTGGCTCATCCCGCTAGCGGACTTCATGGAGAACCACTGCTCAGGTGTGTGTGTGTGTTCGTTCATGGAGAACCACTGCTCAGGTGTGTGTGTGTGTGTGTGTTCGTTCATGGAGAACCACTGTTCAGGTGTGTGTGTGTGTGTGTGTGTGTGTGTCTGTGTTCGTTCATGGAGAACCACTGCTCAGGTGTGTGTGTGTGTTCGTTCATGGAGAACCACTGCTCAGGTGTGTGTGTGTGTGTGTGTTCGTTCATGGAGAACCTCTGCTCAGGTGTGTGTGTGTCAAGTCAAATCAAGTCATCTTCATTTATATAGCCCTTTTAACAGTGGATTGTTTCAAAGCAGCTTTACAGAGATAAACATATAATTTAAGGTAACAGAGATTGTTTTGGCGTTATAGCGGTTCTTGAATAATGTTATTTCCAGCTAAAGTTAACTTTGATTGATTCACCTCCGTCGAAATGATCAGACTTTAAACGCGAACCTGTGATTAACGCTGACGGCGTTCACATGCGCATTCAGAATTGATTCTATAATTATGTGCTTTTGAAAATATGTGCGCAGGTTTATAATTCATACAACCCAGCCTAAACAAACTACTTGTCTTGCCTATAAATTTGGTACAGCATTTTGTTTTATTTTATCACTTCGGGGTACGCGAGCCGGAATTTCAACAACGCTTTATCTGTAGAGTGGGAAAGGGATCCTCCATAGGGAGAGGATAGTGGACACTTCAGCACTGCATTGTCATCGGGTCCAGGCGGATCTCCTTCGTCAGATCTGGACACGGCCTGGATCCGGCAGGCTGCGGGAAAACCTCGGGATAAACAAAGACACTAATATTAGCGTAGATGCCATTCTTCTTATGATGTAGCGAGTACATCAAGATTTAAGGGAAGTGTTCCCAGTTCCGGCTGACCTAATCTATGCAGCCTAACATTGAATTATAGAAGTCTATAGTGTGTTATGTGTATGCTAGGTCAAAGAGATGTGTTTTTAGTCTAGCTTTGAACTGACAGAGTGTGTCTGCTTCCCGGACAATGGTAGGAAGACTGTTCCAAAGTTTTGGTGCTAAATAGGAAAAGGATCTACCGCCAGCAGTCGATTTAGATATTCTAGGTATTATCAACTGGCCGGAGTTTTGAGATCGCAATAGACGTGAAGGACTATAATACGTTAAGAGCTCGCTCAAGCACTGCGGAGCTAAACCATTTAGTGCTTTGTAGGTAATCAACAATATTTTAAAATTTATACGATGTTTAATAGGGAGCCAATGCAGTGTTGACAGAACCGGGCTAATATGGTCATATTTCCTGGTTCTGGTAAGAACTCAAGCTGCGGCGTGTTGAACTAGCTGTAGTTTATTTATTAAGCGTGCAGGGCAACCACCCAGTAGAGCATTACAATAATCTAGCCTTGAGGTCATGAACGCATGGACTAATTGTTCCACATTTCCCAATGAGAGCATATGGCGTATTTTAGATATATTTTTAAGATGGAAAAATGCAGTTTTACAGATACTAGACACGTGGCTTTCAAAAGAAAGGTTGGTATCAAAGAGCACACCCAGGTTCCTAACCGACGACGAAGACTTGACAGAGCAGCCATCAAGTGTTAGACAGTATTCTGGGTTATTACGTGTGGAAGTTTTTTGTCCAATAATTAGAATCTCTGTCTTTTCAGAATTTAGTAGTAGGAAAAGTGTGTGTTCATGGAGAACAACTGTTAAGGTAAGAACACACTGTCACTGAGTCTCCTCTATAACACAGGTGTGTGTGTGTGTTTCAGTGTTCGACGATGAGGACGAGAATAAGCTGAGCTACACAGAGGTCCATCAGCAGTACAAGCATCTGGTGAGCGCGAGCATCACGAACATCATATACGCTCGTCAGAGCTCTGAGTGATTGACAGCTGCTGCTGTGATTGACAGGTGGAGCGGCTGCTGGAGAACTACATGCAGGAGGTGGGCATCAGTGAGCAGCAGTTCCTGTGCGCGTGCTCGTCCTTCACCGGCTCGAAAGATCTACAGGTGAGCGACGACACGAGTCACATCACATCATCATCATCTCATCATCATCATCACATCATCATCACCACATCATTACCACATCATCACATTATCACATCATCATCACATCAGTCGTGGGCGGGATCTATGCAAATACAGCAGAGTCTGTCAGCAGTCGTGGGCGGGGCTATGCTAATACAGCAGAGTCTGTCAACAGTCGTGGGCGGGGCTATGCTAATACAGCAGAGTCTGTCAGCAGTCGTTGGCGGGGTCTATGCTAATAAAGCAGAGTCCGTCAGCAGTCGTGGGCGGGGTCTATGCTAATACAGCAGTCCGTCAGCAGTCGTGGGCGTGGTCTATGCTAATACAGTAGAGTCCGTCAGCAGTCGTGGGTGGGGTCTATGCTAATACAACAGAGTCCGTCAGCAGTCGTGGGCGGGGTCTATGCTAATACAGCAGTCCGTCAGCAGGCGTGGGCGGGGTCTATGCTAATACAGCAGAGTCCGTCAGCAGGCGTGGGCGGGGTCTATGCTAATACAGCAGTCCGTCAGCAGTCGTGGGCGTGGTCTATGCTAATACAGCAGAGTCCGTCAGCAGTCGTGGGCGGGGCCTATGCTAATACAGCAGTCCGTCAGCAGTCATGGGCGGAGTCTATGCTAATACAGCAGTGCGTCAGCGTGGTCTATGCTAATACAGCAGAGTCCGTCAGCAGTCGTGGGCGGGGTCTATGCTAATACAGCAGAGTCCATCAGCAGTCGTGGGCGGGGTCTATGCTAATACAGCAGAGTCCGTCAGCAGTCGTGGGCGGGGTCTATGCTAATACAGCAGTCCGTCAGCAGTCGTGGGCATGGTCTATGCTAATACAGCAGAGTCCGTCAGCAGTCGTGGGCGGGGTCTATGCTATTACAGCAGAGTCCATCAGCAGTCGTGGGCGTGGTCTATGCTAATACAGCAGAGTCCGTCAGCAGTCGTGGGCGTGGTCTATGCTAATACAGCAGTCCGTCAGCAGTCGTGGGCGTGGTCTATGCTAATACAGCAGAGTCCGTCAGCAGTCGTGGGCGGGGTCTATGCTATTACAGCAGAGTCCGTCAGCAGTCGTGGGCGGGGTCTATGCTAATACAGCAGTCCGTCAGCAGTCGTGGGCGTGGTCTATGCTAATACAGCAGAGTCCGTCAGCAGGCGTGGGCGGGGTCTATGCTAATACAGCAGTCCGTCAGCAGTCGTGGGCGGGGTCTATGCTAATACAGCAGTCCGTCAGCAGTCGTGGGCGGGGTCTATGCTAATACAGCAGTCCGTCAGCAGTCGTGGGCGGGGTCTATGCTGATGTCACACTGCTAGATTCTGCAAACGGCTTGTTCTGAGACACTGCTTATGATTTATGGGGATTTAAAAGGAGTGGGTGGATTTTTATGATTATAGGGTGCTTGTGTTCATACACTGCCAACACACATTTATGTTCAAACTCCATGTAATAGTGAAATTTGCATAATAGGTCCACTTTAATGATTAACAGTTAATGATGTATATCTGTTTTTGGAAGTAAAAAGAACAAACTATCTAATGATTTACATTGAAACACTGAACTGACAATCTTATATAAATCAGTGTTGATCTCAGCTTGTGGAGTTGACTCATCCTGTGGCTTTTCTCTTTTCCGTCAGTGCTATTATGGACGTCAGTAAATGTTCACCGGCTGCTGGATTTACTGGTTAACATCTTTCTCTCTTCTGAACACCATAATCAATCACTCAATATTGTTTTTCCTGTTTTGTAAAGTCATAGAATCTGATGTGGATTTTTTTGTTTACTATTGGAGCAAATGGAAAAGCAAAAATCGAGTTTGTTGTAGTTTCCGTTCACCACTATAAGGTTTACAGGACTCTGCCGACTTCTACTTCCGTTGCTCTCGTGTCGTTCCCGAGGCCTGTACCCGTGGACACTGATGGATGCGTTCATAACGCTTGTGTTGTGTAGCACGAAACATTCCTCCAGCAGAGCTTGAGTGTGGAGAGACACACACAGGAGATTAGTTAACTGGGTTAGTGAGACTGACCTGAACTAGATCACAGACCTGGAAACTGCTGACCGGCTGAAGTCAGTCCTGCTGCAGCATTAATGCAAACACACCCGTCCCGACCGGCTCAAAGCCGCGGCAAATGGAGACGACAACATAGTGATGGGTTTGCAGAAATAAACATTTATTAACATAAATAGGAAAATATATTAAACAAGAAAACTTGGTCATCCGTAATGTCTGTCAGGTGCATGGATGTGAGTGTATCAACCACAGAAAACAAAATACTAAAGCAAATTTAACCTAAGAACAAACCAGAGCCAACTCAAAATCAAAGTAACCCTGAGAAAGACCTCTAGCCTAAACGTTTATAGAGGGATGAAGAGGTGGACATCGTTCCCTGGATGATTCTCCTAGCCACACACACTAGCCGGCCGTAGCAGGAAGAGTAGAGAGACTCGTCACACCGTAAAGTAGATCCTGAGTCGGTTCACAGCGGAGGCGAACGTTCACACAGACCCAATCAGATTTGAGCTTGGTGGGTCACATGTCCAGAGTATTCAGCAAACATCCACCGTTTTTCTCAGTCGGTCCTTTTCTATAGTTCTTTCTGTTCTGCTCATGTTAAAGGTGCTCAAAGCGATGCTGGGTGACGTCACTTCTTGTTGACGTTCAAAGTATTGTCAAACAAAACGGAGGCTAGCTAGACCCTCCCTCCTCCTCATCCCGTCCCCTCCCCCTGTAGTTTTACTGATACTTCTTTCAAGGTGTAATGTCGGCAAGTGAGATAAATGCTTTCATATAATGCAAAAAAAAGAGAGAAACATTACCAGAAAAACACGATAAAACGTTTCGCCACCTGAGGTCATAACTTTATCTCCCATACCAGGACGCAATAATAGCAAGATAACGTTAGCTTCAAATTTAGTCAAAGTTGTCAATAAGCTATGAATGAACATTCAATTTCATAATAAATAGTTGGTGAAAACAATCATTCACACAAACTGTCGCCCTACTGTGAGTTTGCTTGATCATTTACAATAGAGATCGATAGCTAGCTGCTAGAAACCGATATGTTGTATTTAAGTTAGCGCTGACTGCATTGTTCTAGCTAATTATATCCTTGTGTTTGTTACGCGAACATGAAAGTCCATTTAGAAAAACCAAACTGGATTTACCCTGCCCAGCAGAAACAGAGCTAACGTTCCCTGAATGTCGGATTGGAAGCCCTTCTGCCGGCGGAGTTCTCTCCACCTTTCAAAGGCTTTTCCAGTGTAAATTCGGGCATGCGTTCCTTCTCCTTTTCCCTCTTCTTTGCATTATTGCAATCTGTTCATCAGAACATCGTCTCTTTGGTCGTGTGTCGGCCATATCAAACTTAAAGAGTTAAAATTATAACTTCCCTCCTCATGCTTCTCTCCTCCACATCCCCCATGTACGCTCACTAACCCCGCCCCCAAATCGTTCTTATCGGTTATTGGCTGTAACACTGTTTGTTGTGTTTCGTGGAGCGGGTCGCCGCAGTTTGTTTTTGTTGCTGTGTGTGGAGCCTGGGCTGTCTACAGAGATCGCATTTCAGGGGACAGGCAGCTAGCGGATAGTGAGGAGATGTTTGCTGTATGTGACAAAAAATGTTTTGGCCTAAAAAACGTGTGACATCGCTTAGAGCACCTTTAATATTCAGGAATATTGTTGATCTGGCACTATCAGATGAGAGCTGAACTTGAACTGAATTTATCTGAATAATGACTATTGTTTTTAGAGCTTATAAAGTGTAATTGGTGCCTCTATAAGTCTGTGTCATGATGGTACTGCGTTCTCCTCTTTAAACAGGCTGTCTTCCAGCCAGTTCTTGCTACAGATGATTTCCAGATGTTTCGCTCTCTGATGGTCCAGAAGAACATGGAGCTTCAGCTGCAGGCTCTGCATGTCATCAAAGAGAGAAACGGTATTCATATAAGCGTGTTTATAATGTATGTTCACATGAGAGTGTGTTTGTCTTTAGGGCTGTCAAAGCATTAACACGTGTGACATTTATTACATTTTACATGCTGACTGATTCATTCACGGCTGGTTTTCTGTCTCCCATATAGAAGCTTGTTTCCACCATGAAAAAATAATAATCGTGTCTTATCTCGCAATTCTGAATTTATTTCTCAATTCTCAATTTATTTCTAAACTCAGAATCGCAAGATTTGAATGTAATTGCGAGGAAAAAAAGTCAGAATTGTTACAAAGAATTGACACAAACTCGTAATTGCAAAAAAGTCAGAATTGTGACATAATATCGTTATTGCAAGAAAAAATTCAGAATTGCGAGATCAACTTGTAATTACAAGAAAAAAGTCTGAATTGCAAAATATAAACTTGTAATTGCGGAAAACAAGTAAATTGCGAGATATAAACTAGTAATTGCTAGAAAAAAAGTCAGAATTGCGAGAAACAAGTCAATTGTAAGAAATAAACTTGTAATTGTGAGAAATTAATTCTGACCTGCATTGTCTTGTCTCCAGATTCGATTCATTCGAGGAAGGCAGAATGTTTCTTCCAAACTCACATCATTTAGTTTCCTTTAACTGAATGTTATCGGCAGAAGGCCTGTCACAAATTACAAATAATCACGATCAATCATCATATTAGAGTGATTTCTGAAGGATCATGTGACACTGAAGACTGGAGTAATGATGTTTTCATCAGGAATAAATTACACTTTACTAAATATTCACATAGAGAACAGCTGATTTACATTGGAATAATGTTTCATGGTTTTTACTGTATTTTTGATGAAATAAATGCTATGGAAGCCTGTGTCCGCCACAGAATGAAAAATAGAAAAGGTAATTGCGACTATTTATCTCACAATTCTGACTTTTTTTCTCACAATTGTGAGTTTACATTTACATCACAGTGTTTCCTCTAGGATTTTTTCTAACTGTGGTGGTAGGCCCATTTCCCCAGGGGGAGGGGGCGTGGCTCATGAGTGATATTTCCATTGGTCACGCCCCCTCGGCCCATGGTGTTTATCCCCTCTCATTATAACATGAAAGGCTCCAATAAGAGCAGCAAAGCAATTATGCGTATCGCAGAATGATGCACTTGAAGCAATGCAATGTCACAGCGCGCAGCGCTTCGCATTGAAAAGTTCAAAACACAAAGCGAAGAGAAGAGATTATATCTATCTATGCTTAGTGTATTCTATCTATGCAACAGTTTATTGAGTCTTTTTTTAACAGTTTTAAATTTCAGTTACAGTGCGCATGAACAATTCATAGTGCTCTCTACTCCAGTGCTGTAATCTAACAGACACCCGGGAGAAAGGAATATGATTTAGGATGCGAAATAAACTCTAGCAAGATAGTCATTTTATGGAAACCATAGACCATTATCTACAAAAAAAGTATAATAATGGGAACATTGATCTTGAAGAGAGTGTCGTCGTGTAACTGTCGTAACCGAACGCGACGCGCTGTTTGAATGCTGAATGGAGACTGCTATATAGAGAAGTTGCATGTATGTGTGACTGCGAGGGAATGGAAGGGGGTGATAGCTTTCACAGCTCTGGGAAAAAAACTGTTTTTGAGTCTGGTTGTAGTGGTCTTGATGCTTCTGTACCGCCTTCCCGAAGGAAGTGGTACAAACAGTCCATTTCCCGGGTGGATGGGATCCGCCACGTTGCGGCTGGCCCTCTTCCTGATTCGGACAGCATATATTGTGTTCAGGTCTGGTAGATGGCAGCCCATGATCCTCTGAGCAGTTCTCACCACCCGTGCCAAGTCCTTCCTTTCCTTTGCGGTGCAGCTGCCATACCACACCGTTGCATTTAAACAAAGTATGCTTTCTATTGTAGCACTGTAAAAGTTCTTGAGCAACTGAGAGCCGAGTCCAGTACGTTTTAACTTCCTAAGGAAGAAAAGACGTTGTTGCGCCTTCTTCACCAGGTGTGATGTATTAACCGAATTGTGAGAAATAAACTTGAAATTCTGACTTTCTAACACGCAATTGTGAGATGAAAAAGTCGCAATTATCTTTTAAAATGTTTTATTCTGTGGTGGAAACAAGCTTCCATAAATTGCAGCCTTGGTGAGCAGAAGAGAAACATTAATAAATCTATTGCAACCGTTTGAGCGGCGGTGTGTGTGTGTGTGTTTCAGGCGGGCTGCCCGAGTGTCTGACCGACGGCGTGGACGTCATGAGTGAACTGGAGCAGCAGGAGATGAAGATTCTTCAGGAGGTTCTCCAGTAAGTTCACCTCATTACCTGCATCACACCGCATGAATGAGAGCGGATATTACATGCACTCGCTCATTAACTTTGATCAAACACGTTCCAGGACTGGATTGTTGAGAATCTCCCGTTGTAGAAGTCATTTATCACAGTACAGAGTTGAGGCATGATTTACAGCACACATGTCCCAGATACTGTCCTCACTGCGAGGTTATACTTCACCCTGTAAAGGGATTGATAGCGTTGTCAGTAAGCCAAGTATATAAAGCCACTGCGACCACTAACCTAAACCGGCTTAGCGTTTCACTAATAGAGTCCCACTGAAAAAGGGCTGGATATTCTTATCCTGCAGCGTTTCTCCAAACGCCCAGAGATTCTGCTTCTAATAATTAAGATGCTGACCTTAATGAATGCCATTAAGAGATCAGGGTTAGCTCACAGATCACATTAACCTGGATCTGGAATCTCACGTGACCTGGATGTATCTTCTGCAACTGAGGCTGTCTGCAGAAATTGATTCGCAAGATCTGAGAGATTATAAAAGTAAAGTGAAAAAATTAGTGTGAATAAAAATCAAAAGAGACTTCAAAATTAACATTCAGACGTTTGACTGTTCTGGTCGCTGAAAAAACTATTCGAACTGGACATAAAATGACCAGAAATGTGCTGAAGGTAGAGTAAAACTGAATTAAAATAAATACTATTAAAATGATTAAGGAAATTAGATTAAAATTCATAAATGACAAAAATGTTACTAAAATAAAGCATGATTTGTTATTTTTGGAGCTTGACAGCTTCATTCACTTTTGAATGACCAGGATGATGACCACTCAATCTATTATATGAAAAACAGTGTCTGGGATGATCATCTTTTGTTTTGTACAGAAGAAAGTCATACAGTGATATTCTTCCCTTTGGTTAGCTTTCCTACCAGTGCAAACATGGAGGCGCAACGGAGCGATTATTGACTCCTCTAGTCCTGATCACACACGTATTCCTGTACTTTTGCAAAGTATTGTTCCCTCCGGAGGTCGAGGGAGGAGTATGATCTGGAGATGTTGGCCTCAGTCTCAGTGTTGAGTGTTCTTGTTCCCGCAGGAGGTCGAAGGAGGAGTATGATCTGGAGATGATGGCCTCAGTCTCAGTGTTGAGTGTTCTTGTTCCTGCAGGAGGTCGAAGGAGGAGTATGATCTGGAGATGATGGCCTCAGTCTCAGTGTTGAGTGTTCTTGTTCCCGCTGGAGGTCGAAGGAGGAGTATGATCTGGAGATGATGGCCTCAGTCTCAGTGTTGAGTGTTCTTGTTCCTGCAGGAGGTCGAAGGAGGAGTATGATCTGGAGATGATGGCCTCAGTCTCAGTGTTGAGTGTTCTTGTTCCCGCTGGAGGTCGAAGGAGGAGTATGATCTGGAGATGATGGCCTCAGTCTCAGTGTTGAGTGTTCTTGTTCCCGCAGGAGGTCGAGGGAGGAGTATGATCTGGAGATGATGGCCTCAGTCTCAGTGTTGAGTGTTCTTGTTCCCGCAGGAGGTCGAAGGAGGAGTATGATCTGGAGATGATGGCCTCAGTCTCAGTGTTGAGTGTTCTTGTTCCCGCAGGAGGTCGAAGGAGGAGTATGATCTGGAGATGATGGCCTCAGTCTCAGTGTTGAGTGTTCTTGTTCCCTCAGGAGGTCGAGGGAGGAGTATGATCTGGAGATGTTGGCCTCAGTCTCAGTGTTGAGTGTTCTTGTTCCCGCAGGAGGTCCAGGGAGGAGTATGATCTGGAGATGATGGCCTCAGTCTCAGTGTTGAGTGTTCTTGTTCCCGCAGGAGGTCCAGGGAGGAGTATGATCTGGAGATGATGGCCTCAGTCTCAGTGTTGAGTGTTCTTGTTCCCGCAGGAGGTCCAGGGAGGAGTATGATCTGGAGATGTTGTCCTCAGTCTCAGTGTTGAGTGTTCTTGTTCCCGCAGGAGGTCCAGGGAGGAGTATGATCTGGAGATGATGGCCTCAGTCTCAGTGTTGAGTGTTCTTGTTCCCGCAGGAGGTCCAGGGAGGAGTATGATCTGGAGATGTTGTCCTCAGTCTCAGTGTTGAGTGTTCTTGTTCCCGCTGGAGATCGAGGGAGGAGTATGATCTGGAGATGTTGTCCTCAGTCTCAGTGTTGAGTGTTCTTGTTCCCGCAGGAGGTCCAGGGAGGAGTATGATCTGGAGATGATGGCCTCAGTCTCAGTGTTGAGTGTTCTTGTTCTCGCTGGAGATCGAGGGAGGAGTATGATCTGGAGATGTTGGCCTCAGTCTCAGTGTTGAGTGTTCTTGTTCCCGCAGGAGGTCCAGGGAGGAGTATGATCTGGAGATGTTGTCCTCAGTCTCAGTGTTGAGTGTTCTTGTTCCCGCAGGAGGTCCAGGGAGGAGTATGATCTGGAGATGATGGCCTCAGTCTCAGTGTTGAGTGTTCTTGTTCCCGCAGGAGGTCCAGGGAGGAGTATGATCTGGAGATGTTGTCCTCAGTCTCAGTGTTGAGTGTTCTTGTTCCCGCTGGAGATCGAGGGAGGAGTATGATCTGGAGATGTTGTCCTCAGTCTCAGTGTTGAGTGTTCTTGTTCCCGCAGGAGGTCCAGGGAGGAGTATGATCTGGAGATGATGGCCTCAGTCTCAGTGTTGAGTGTTCTTGTTCCCGCAGGAGGTCCAGGGAGGAGTATGATCTGGAGATGATGGCCTCAGTCTCAGTGTTGAGTGTTCTTGTTCCCGCAGGAGGTCCAGGGAGGAGTATGATCTGGAGATGATGGCCTCAGTCTCAGTGTTGAGTGTTCTTGTTCCTGGAGAAGGTCGAAGGAGGAGTATGATCTGGAGATGATGGCCTCAGTCTCAGTGTTGAGTGTTCTTGTTCCTGCAGAAGGTCGAAGGAGGAGTATGATCTGGAGATGATGGCTCTCGGGAGGCAGGAGCGAGAGGATCAGGCCTCCACATCCAGCAGTCTATCAGACGCTCCTCTGAGAAACTCCTGTGAGACTCACACCGCCGGGGATTCTGGGATACAGCAGACCAACACAGTACGTGCCGATCACTGTCACTCTGACGTCATTCATGTCATGCGTTTCACCTAGTGCTGGGCAAGTTAACGCGTTATTATCGCGTTAACGCATTTATTAATTAATGCCGACAATTTTTTTTATCGCGCGTTAACGCAGTTTTTTTTTTTTATTATTATTTTGAAAGTCCGTTGCACACTGCCTCTGAATACACATAGGCCTACAGTCAAACCATGGATCACAGGAGGGGTGGGATGTTGGTCAGCCAGCAAATAACCCACCCAAACCAGCAGTGGAGGGGATTCGGCAGGTTCTCTCAGGTGAACAGAAAGGGAGACAGCGCTCCGCGAGTGAATGACAGGCGCTCTATGCATAGTAACCATGGCAACGGCTTCTGTGCGCTACGCAGCTGTAGTCTTTTTAACTTAAAATTATACATAACTTTACCTGATAGGCCTGCGTTTAGTTTAGCGGGGATGCTCTGCCATGTGAATTCCCTCCTGTTGATGTCCTGATAACTATTTAGATTGTGGAAACTCACAAACAGCGAGCCGAGGATCAGTCTCTCTTCCAATGATTTGTGCTGCGCGTCGTGTACAAAAAGTTAGACAATTCAACTTCGGCAACGCGCGGGCGCGTGCGTGAGGCGAGCATGACCGCAACATTTCACAGGAACGCACCCGCTTGTCGCTGCACCTGTGCTCGACCACTTCACTTATAATGCGTCGGACCAACGCCGGAGCCTCTACGCTATAGACTACGCGTTGGTTTTCATTATATATCTGCGTCGTTGTCCGCGTTGACGCGCAATTACACATGCAGAGGGAGTGTGAAACCCGGGGCGCGGTTCTAGCAATCACAGCGCTTGCGGTACGCGTAGAATTGACGTTACATTTTTGGAGAGATGCACGTCAGGGTACGCGCGCTACACAGCTACAGCTAGTTCGACGCAGAAGTATAAATTGGGCTTTACCTCTGTTTAATGTAATCTTACGTGGGAAACCATGGCATGCCATGACCAAACCTAAGCATCAGAGAAGTAACGTTGGTCGACTTATATCTGTAGTGATCATGACCCTTTTAGACTGTTTCTGCTGCTCCCTGATACAAGATACCTGTTCAGGAAAAAAAAGAAAAAAAAGAAAACAGGACTCGTTTTAACAAGCTAGCTAAAAAGTAATGCCCTGGCAGTGGCAAATAGCTTTGTTTAAATATTTGATTTGATTACATTAATGTTTAAGTTGAGATTTACAAGAAATATTTTATTGATACTGTGTAAAGGGAATACTGCTGGTATAAAAGCACCTTATTTGTTTAAAGTTTTTGCAAACCACATGTTATTGCACTTTTTTAGCAGTACATTTAAATCAAAAGTGCGCAATACAGTACTTTAGAATTCATTATTCAATTTTGCGCGTAACAATGCGATTAATCGCGATTAATCGCAAGAAAATCATGTGATTAATCGCGATTAAATTTTTTAATCGTTGCCCAGCACTAGTTTCACCATAACTGATTGTATTACCTTATAGATAATTTTGCTGGGAAAATATAGTGAGTAAACTGAAGGACTCTGACAGAATATATGTCTGAATAAATTAATCCTGTTACAGGGCTTATGAGTGAACGGAGTGAGTGCAGTTTTGATGATCATGCGTGTGTTTTGGACGTTTGAATGTCTTTTTGTAGTGCACTTCCACTGCGGTCACACACACGTGTCTTTGACCTCCGCTGTGTGTGGTTTTAGACTAGAGGACGATCACAAACACTATAGACCCTGTTATACACAATATACACTAATGCCAAGGTCTCTGGAAAGAGGTTTGGTAAAGTGAGTCCGAGCGCCATGTCTTCCTCTTGCTGAGCTCTGGACGTGTTACAGTGGGAAGAAAAGAGTTGGAATCTTGCAGAACTTCTTTGTTTCTCTCTTTAGAGCTTCAGAGTCTTGAGAGAGCAACTTTACAACTCCATAGAGTTGCACATCTTGGAACTGGAACCCAAAACCAGAACCAGAACAACTCTTTGTCTCAGAGAGAACCTTTTTAAACTCCTGAAATGGAGGGATTTGTAAATTGGCGGATTCCAGATCCAGCGTTTGATTGGCTGATGCTGTCAGAGGTGTCCACCGCATCGTTCATTTGCATAGCTTAAAGTTCATGTTTAGAAGTCTTTAAGGTTTTTCCTATGCATATTTCACTTTCCAAACTAGTTCCAGATTAACCTAGACATTGTGCTGAAAACATAAAAGTTGATGATGAAAAGTTGAAATTATCACAGTTGAAGTTGACATACGAAATCATAATTTTGACTTTTTATCAAATTTTTTTTAAATTCTCATTATTGTGATTTAGTATCTCATAATTATGATTTTTTTGTATGTCATAATTAAGATTTACCAAAGCATGTTTTTTTGTGAGTGAATGATGCTGAGTTTACCCTTGAACAGCAGGTGAACAGACCTCAGACCTCAGACAGGGACTTACACTCGTTCTCATCTTCCCCAGACCAACGGCAGCGAGACTGAAGCTCCAGAGCTGAAGATAAAGCAGTCTGAGTCTGCAGCCGTCAAGGCTTCAGCGTCATGTGAGTGTGTGTTCCCATCCACACTCGCTCTCACAGCTGCCAATCACGTGTGTGTGAGGATCAGTGTTGTGTGTGTTTGCACAGGTAAAGTTGAAGCTCTTCCCGCTGTGAGGACACCAGTCAAGGGTTCAGCGTCTGCCAAACACACGAGTCCAGAGAGACTGAGAGACGACGACACACAGAGAGACTGCAGACCGCTCGCGGTGAGACACACACACTTCACCGGCTCATTCACACTGTGTCCGACTCCTAACCAGACGTGTGTGATAAAAGACATCTTTTCATGTTAATCAGTTTATTTGTCCAAACCAGCCTTGACTCGATACGTGGCGCTTCTGTTTGACTGGAACAACAACACACAAAGTATGACAATGACATACTAAATCATAATTATGAGATAATCTCTCAAGTACTGTCTATGTGCTTTCTTTAATGTTAAAAGCAGCTAATGTGAGTTTGAATATCACCTCAGATCTTGAAAATAAACTAAACAAGAACATTTAAAATTTACGATGACAATGCGCTTGCAGAGAGACTCGCACACACTCTTCTGATTGGTAGGGATTTTTGATTGATTTTTCCACGTCTCATAGTCGTGTCGCGTCTGGTGTGTCTGAAACACTGCATGTTGCTGGAATCCTATGGCATCACGTCTAGTGTTAGAGAGTGTGTGTGTAGGATGAGGAGGCATTACAGCAGCATTGATGTTAGGGTCTCTCTGTATGTGTGTAGGATGAGGAGGCGTTACAACAGCATTGATGTTAGGGTCTCTCTGTGTGTGTGTGTGCGTGTGTGTAGGATGAGGAGGCGTTACAATAGCATTGATGTAAGGGTCTCTGTGTGTGTGTGTGTATGTAGGATGAGGAGGCGTTACAACAGCATTGATGTTAGGGTCTGTGTGTGTGTGCGTGTGTGTGTGTCTGTGTAGGATGGGGAGGCGTTACAGCAGCGCTCGGAGTATCTGAAGCAGCAGAGAGACAAACTCCAGGCCCGGAAGAGAGATCAGACCCTGAAGAGTCCCACTGACGCTCCTCCTGCGGCCCCGGAGCCCAAAGCCTCCGCACAGGTGCTCACACACACACACATACATACACACACACATACACACACACACATTCACCTCCGTCACACTGCGCTTCTGTCCACTCAAGATAAACACACACCAGCAGAATCATACCTTAAAGAGCACTGTGGTAGAAACTCCCCTACGCACCTGACTTGAGTTAACCCTCTGGGGTCTAATGTGTTTTTGGGTTCCTTGAGATGTTCTGGTATGCCCTGACATTTGTGCTTTTTTCAGTTGCTTATAAACATATTAATGGCACAGGTGAAATTACACTCTATTTAGCACAAATATGGCTACCATAATATGTGAGCAACATGTATGTACATGTTTGTATTTTTGAGAGAATATTGTTTATGCATGTTTATTGAAAAAATTAAAGTTTCTGAAATAAGGCCACAAAACACATACTAAATGTGACCACAAGACTTTTGACTACAGTTTTTGCTTCAAAATGATCTGAAAATCATCCTGTCTAATCATTCACATAAACAATAGATTGTTTTAAATTGTGAAAAATATTTTTTGGTTTGGAATGGCAATATGCGTGGCCCAACCCCCTCATGAATAATTTGGTGGTTCTCACCTGAGAAGACAAAGAACCACGTAATAATGAGCCTTTCATTCAGGTGTGTCACACAAGAATGCAAGGACTATATATATACTGTATATATATATATATTAGGGCTGTCAGTTAAACGTGTTATTAACGGCGTTAACGCAACCCCATTTTAACGGCGTAAATTTTTTTATCACGCGATTAACGGTCTTTTTGGCCTAGCAAACTTTGTAGTTTTTTTTCACATGCTTTTGCAACAGGACGCGGCATGCCCGGCGCTGCGCTATGTAACCCATTCATTTCAATGGCTTGCGCCACGCTAGATCTGCTTGCGCTTTGGTCGACGAAGCAACAAAACGTCCTCGCGCTGCGCTATAAAACCCATTCATTTCAATGGCTTGCGCCACGCTAGATCCGCTTGCGCTTTGGTCGACGAAGCAACAAAACGTCCTCGCGCAGCGCAAGCCATTGAAATGAATGGGTTTCATAGCGCAGCGCGAGGACGTTTTGTTGCTTCGTCGACCAAAGCGCAAGCGGATCTAGCTAGACCGGAAACGAAACAACAGGCACGCCGCACACACTTGTTTGGGCTTGCGAGCCGGCCAAATAGTTGGTTAACGTTACGTTTTGAGTGGATGACGAGCGCGAGACGACGAAATGGATGCCAATAAGATTCTGAATGGAAAGTTTACTTTTAAAAAGTTGCAAAAAGTTCCACTGACAAGACCAAAGTGATCTGTGTGTTTTGTTGTTGTGAACTGAGCTATCATCATCGCAGCACGTCCAGTATGAAATACCACTTGATGGCCAAGCACACACACACACACACACACACACAGCTGATGCGAATTCTCCGCCCCCTCGTCAATATCAGGACATCGTCAGTATTCCTTTCACCCTTTTATTGATGCTACAGTGTTACATTGAGAGATTATTTGCTCCAAGTGAGAATGTTAGTGTGAAATTGAACACAGTATATGCCAATGTTGTTTTCAATAAAAAACATTTGCACAAAGCAAGCCGATCCACTTTTCCATGTTGATAAGAGCATTAACATGAGAAAAAATAATGGGACAAAAAGAAAATCAAGAGACATTTAGAATAGATAAAAATAATTGCGATTAATCGTGAGTTAACTGTGTGTGTGTGTATATATACACTCACCTAAAGGATTATTAGGAACACCTGTTCAATTTCTCATTAATGCAATTATCTAATCAACCAATCACATGGCAGTTGCTTCAATGCATTTAGGGGTGTGGTCCTGGTCAAGACAATCTCCTGAACTCCAAACTGAATGTCAGAATGGGAAAGAAAGGTGATTTAAGCAATTTTGAGCGTGGCATGGTTGTTGGTGCCAGACGGGCCGGTCTGAGTATTTCACAATCTGCTCAGCTACTGGGATTTTCACGCACAACCATTTCTAGGGTTTACAAAGAATGGTGTGAAAAGGGAAAAACATCCAGTATGCGGCAGTCCTGTGGGCGAAAATGCCTTGTTGATGCTAGAGGTCAGAGGAGAATGGGCCGACTGATTCAAGCTGATAGAAGAGCAAATTTGACTGAAATAACCACTCGTTACAACCGAGGTATGCAGCAAAGCATTTGTGAAGCCACAACACGCACAACCTTGAGGTGGATGGGCTACAACAGCAGAAGACCCCACCGGGTACCACTCATCTCCACTACAAATAGGAAAAAGAGGCTACAATTTGCAAGAGCTCACCAAAATTGGACAGTTGAAGACTGGAAAAATGTTGCCTGGTCTGATGAGTCTCGATTTCTGTTGAGACATTCAGATGGTAGAGTCAGAATTTGGCGTAAACAGAATGAGAACATGGATCCATCATGCCTTGTTACCACTGTGCAGGCTGGTGGTGGTGGTGTAATGGTGTGGGGGATGTTTTCTTGGCACACTTTAGGCCCCTTAGTGCCAATTGGGCATCGTTTAAATGCCACGGCCTACCTGAGCATTGTTTCTGGCCATGTCCATCCCTTTATGGCCACCATGTACCCATCCTCTGATGGCTACTTCCAGCAGGATAATGCACCATGTCACAAAGCTTGAATCATTTCAAATTGGTTTCTTGAACATGACAATGAGTTCACTGTACTAAAATGGCCCCCACAGTCACCAGATCTCAACCCAATAGAGCATCTTTGGGATGTGGTGGAACGGGAGCTTCGTGCCCTGGATGTGCATTCCACAAATCTCCATCAACTGCAAGATGCTATCAATATGGGCCAACATTTCTAAAGAATGCTTTCAGCACCTTGTTGAATAAATGCCACGTAGAATTAAGGCAGTTCTGAAGGCGAAAGGGGGTCAAACACAGTATTAGTATGGTGTTCCTAATAATCCTTTAGGTGAGTGTGTGTGTATGTATACACACACACACACACACACACACACACGTATATATAATTAAAATATAAATGGTAGTCAAAAGCACATTTTTAGTCATACCTGGAAACAAATCCTGTTCAAATAGGTTATATGGGCCATTCCATAGAATTGGTTCAAAGTTAGAGTTGGAAACATCTTGAAAAGAAAATTGTCTTTTTCCATAAATGTCTTTAAAGTATTATTTTTTAAAGTAGGCCAATACATTTTATCATACATATTTCAAAGTTAAGTATTCATTATTTTAAGATAGCTTGCATTGGAACAAACACTATAACAGTTGATTAGTTTATTTTTGACAAAACATACTATATATTTAACATATGAGCAGAAACTGTCTAATAAAAGCTTATTTGATGTCTATTTTATAGTAAAAACTTTATAATCTATCCAAAACTAGTCAACGAAATATTGTCTTTTATTTCGTCAGTAACAGTGCGCATCTGTGCGTTCATTCACACACACAGACACCCGATTCATTTAAACAGTCTTTTTGATTTTACAGATTCTATTCTATATCGCGAATTTCAGCTTCATAAAGAGAAATCTTTCGTGTCTCTGTTACAAGTATTGACTGAGTTACAGTTCATTTTTTGGACGCGTTTCAGAATGAACTTCACTGACAGAGAGAAGGCAAAACGTGCATCATGTTTATTTTTCTTTATTTGACAAAAAGCAGAACACTTGGTTTTTATTGTGAGTATACACAAAATAAATAGACACTTAACAGGATCGAATGATGTATAACACTTATATGTAAGGTCAAAATCAGCAGAGTATTTTGAGTCTCTTTTGCACTTATAATAAAAAAATTGAGCTGGTATCGCCGGCGATACCGCCGACCCCAGAGGGTTAAACCGGGTGTCCCAGACACCCCCGATATTATCCTCGGGTCACTCCCACTCTGACCACATAAGAATTGTAGCTACCTGACCACATTGAACCCAGCCTAAGAGTCTAGCTCTGAGTCGGACGATGTCTCGTTCCTTTTTGAACACTATCACTTGGGATTAGGATGTCTAGGCAAGGCAAGGGCAAGGCAAGGCAAGTTTATTTATATTGCACATTTCATACACAATGGTAATTCAAAGTGCTTTAAATAGAAGGAATTAAAATAATCAAAACAAATAAGAATAATTCAAACAGTTTAGAATAAGAAAATAAAATAAAGTACAGTAAAAAACAGTCGGACGAACAGTGGCACAGTGCTCATTCAGTAAATGCACAGCTAAACAGAAGTGTTTTGAGTCTGGATTTGAATGTGACTGTAGGAGCACATCTGATCTCCTCTGGAAGCTGTTCCAGCATAATAGCTAAAGCAGACTCTCCGTGCTTAGAGTGAACCCTTGGTATTTCTAGCTGATGTGATCCTAATGATCTGAGCGATCTGTTGGGTTTATATTCAGTGAGCATATCTGCAATATACTGAGGTCCTAGGCCATTGAATGATTTATATACCAATAATAATACTTTAAAATCAACCCTAAATGTAACTGGGAGCCAGTGTAAAGACCTGAGGACTGGTGTGATATGTTCATATGTCCTGGTTCTGCTCTGCGTTCTGTATGAGCTGCAACTGTCTTATGGTGTTTTTAGGAAGGCCAGTGAGGAGTCCATTACAGTAATCCACCCTGCTGGTGATAAAAGCATGCACAAGTTTCTCTAAGTCTTGATTGGAAACAAAGCCTCTAATTCTTGCAATATTTTTCAGATGATAGTACGCTGATTTAGTTATTGCTTTGACATGACTACTGAAACTAAGGTCTGACTCTAGAGACACACCAAGATTGCTGACTTGATTTTTAGTTGTTAGACCCCTACCGTCAAGGTATGCATTCACCTTGAGAACTTCATCTTTGTTTCCAAACGCAATGACTTCAGTTTTGTCTTTGTTTAACCCTCTGAGGTCTGAGGTGTTTTTGGGGTCCTTGAGATGTTCTGGTATGCCCTGACATTTGTGCTTTTTTCAGTTGCTTAGAAACCTATTAATGGCACTGGTGTAATTACACTCTATTTAGCACAAACAGGGCTACCATAATATGTTAGCAACATGTTTGTACATGTTTGTATTTTTGAGAGAATATTGTTTATGCGTGGTTATTGAAAAAACTAAAAAATAAAGTTTCTGAAATAAGGCCACAAAACACACACTAAATATGTGTCCACAAGACTTTTGACTAATGGATGTTGTCGCCTAGAGTTTAGGCTTCAAAATGATCTGAAAATCATCCTGTCTAATCATTCACATAAAACAATAGATTGTTTTATATTGTGAAAAACATTTTTTTGTTTGCAAAGGCAATATGCGGATGGGCGTGAACGGCCCAACCCCTATCATGAATAATTAAGTGGTTCTCACCTGAGCAGACAATGACCCTGCATAATAATGAGCCTTTCATTCAGGGGTGTCACACAAGAAAGAATGCAAGGACAATATGTAAATAAATAAATGTATATATATATATATATATATATATATGCACAAACAATCAAAATATAAATGAAAGCCAAAAGCACATTTTTAGTCATACCTGGAAACAAATCCTGTTCAAATAGGTTGTATGGGCCATTCTACAGAATCGGTTCAAAGTTTGAGTTGGAAACATCTTGAAAATAAAATTGTCTTTTTCCATAAATGTCTTAAAGTATTATTTTTTAAAGTAGGCAATAGATTTTATCATACATATTTCAAAGTTAAGGATTAATTATTTTGATATAGCTTGCATTGGAACAAACACTATAACAGTTGATTAGTTTATTTGTGACAAAACATACTATATATATTTTACATATGAGCAGAAACTGCCTAACTAAAGCTTATTTGATGTCTATTTTATAGTAAAAACTTTATAATCTATCCAAAACTAGTCAACGAAATGTTGTCATTACAGACACTAGTATATCGCGATTAGAAGAAATCTCAGTGGGCTATAGCAATATAGTTTGGATGTGTACATGTAAAAATAACGTTTACTAAAGTACAGTAGGTAGTCAACCAGAATGCCTATTACCGCCGCGGCAAATCCACCGCTGTAAAAATAAACCAGTCGCATTTCAAAGTCGTTCGCGAAATGACCGCCAGGTGGCGCAAAGGGACATTTAGCAAAACGTAAGTGGGGCAATTAACAGTAAGGATGAAATACTACAAGTTATGATAATTTCCAAATAAGCCTACAACAAACATTTATTTTTAACAAATATTTTTAAATATGCAACATGCACGTTTAACGACAAACCATACAATCTGAACCAGCGCTTCTGCTCCTGTATTGAGACATGCAGCGCGTTTCAGTTACAATCCTGGTTCCAGTGGCCTTAATACATTCACGGCTTTTTAAAATGTCACAAAGCGTTTTGAGATGGTTTTGAATGAAATATTGAAGTTTATAATTAGGATATTTTGGCACACCACGCCGAGTGGCGCTATGCATTATTCTAAAATCTGGCTTTATTCTGGCATGTTGAATTAGAGTTTGACAAACGCGGCGGCGCGTTCATTTGAATTTATTTTTCTCATAACAGCTAAGAACTTAATAGGCTATAGTAATTTAATAGCCTACTCCGTAATGGTTGGTCATACAGATAAGATATCATCTTTTAAAACTGTAAAAGGTCTACTTTTATTCATGCAGTAGGCTATAGGCCTACACTCACAGGCTAACGACAAAACGTTTTCTCGCTCATGTGAGAAACAAACGTTTGGGAATTCTCAGTGAGTAAATTCATAGCCGAGCGGTAGAACTTACGGTTCGATCATCAAGATGACACGGGTTCAAATCCCGATGAAACATGGTCTACTGTAAGTTTTATATTCATTGATGCAGAGAGATTTGTCTAGCTCTAAAACTCTGTTACACCATACAGTTTTTTGCTTATATTTATCAAATAAAATTACCATGCATTTCCATTTTACACTAAGGAACAAATCCAACAGAACGACTTTGCATCTGTATAATAATAGGCTACCAATCGTAATTTCAGAAGCAGTTCTGTTTTTTATTCCCTACAACCTAGAGTTTTTAAAACATGGTTTTAAGTAAAGTGTGATTTGCCTGGGGGGACGGGGATTTCCTTCTGGTCTAAACATCCCTGCTTCTGCTGAATTATTTGAATCCCCACACCCCTCCCTCCACAGTAATCAATGCTAGGCTACTTCACCAATAGACCATATCAAATATATAAAATAGAGATATGCAACAGGCACGTTTAAACGACAATCAATAAAACCAAAACCAGCGTTTCAGTTGTTCATTAGTTCCAGTGGCCTTAATGCATGCACGGCTTTTCAAATTTCACAAAGCGTTTTGAGATTATTTTGAATGAAATATTGAAGTTTATAAGTGTTTTGGCAGACCACGCCGAGTGGCCCTATGCATTTTTCTAAAGTCGGGTTTTATTCTGGCATGGTGAGTTAGTGTTCGACAAACGCGGCGGCGCGTTCATTTAGATCAATTTATTTTTCTCATTACAGCTAAAATAACTTAATAGGCGACTCCGTAATTTTTTGGTCATACAGATAAGAGTAGAGTAGCTTACATCGTTCAAAACTGTAAACTTGTAATGTAATGTAAGCGCTTCCCAATGAGAAAATGACAAGACAGAGTGAAAATCTCGCTCTAATTTTGTAGGCTAAATCGCTCTGAATTAAAATGTAAAAACAGATCAAATAATTTATTTGTCGAAATGTTGCGATACTGTTTCATTTAAGTTCATAATTATTCCATAAATGTTATTTAATTTAGCAGCATTACCACGAAGCAACGTGGTTCGATATTTATTTGAATAATACAAAAAAAAAAACTTAATTAATTGCATGCCTGGTTAAGGATCCAAAAGATCCCTGTAGAATAATATTGAGTTTTTTGTTCATGACAACACATTAACAAGTGTTTTTTCAGATTATATTTAGTTTTGCTTGGAAAAGGCTGGCCCAAACCAGTTTTATTTCATTAATTATTGAAATAATGAAATATTTAGTAAAACTTTTATGACAGAAATATCACTAGTCTACATGTAACTTAAATCATTTAATTCTTTCATTATCAACACTGTCTAGAATAGCGATTTAAGTGTGAATTGCGACTTCTCTTTGTGTTAAGTCAGCCTCAGACTCCGATAGCCTGTGGGGGGTTGGAGGGACAGTTGCTGGACAAAGGTGTTAATGTTCCTCTTTCATATGGAGAGTGTCGGATTGCCAGCCTAAAGAGCAGGCAAAATTATTGTAAGGATAAATCTGTGTCCAAATGTAGGCCCCATATCTGATTAAATTATAAATATTGTAGTTTATTTATTGTAGCCTATTTAAAGTTTTTTTTCACACAAAATTTCAATTTAAGTTATTGTAAGGTGAATTCAACAAGGCATGCTGTGTCTTTGAAGCAACAATTAAAGGCTAAATATTTTTTTCGTGATTTGTATGGCTGACAAGCAGCGACATATAGGCCTACAGTATTATCAGCTGTATGATGTGTTTTTACATGTTTTTAAATGTTTAATTTCGAGAGAGACCCGGCGGGCGCAGCGAAGGAGACTAAATAAACTTGCTAAAAAGAGATCCAGCGCGAGAGAGCCAAAGAAAAACGCATGTTTTTAATTTAATTAGGCTATGTTGCTTTGGACAATTTTCGTTTTGTACTGTTTTAATTGTTTAATTTAGCTGTAATTTCTTTGGCAATACAAATTTAAAATGTCGCAAGAATAAGATTAGCCTAGTGTTTCTTATTTTGCATCGCAAAAGAAATAAACTCTAAACTCGATGCAATCCTGTTTTAAATAAATGAATAAAAAACTGTCCCGACACTTTATTTAAACCTTGAAATGTTCGAACTTGGTTTCAAACTTAAGTAATTTTAGTGTTCTTTTACATTGCACAATAATTTAGCAGACTAAAGACGAGCTTCTTCATTTTCATTTTCTGACGCAATCGGCTGACAATCTTCCTTCATCAGTTTTTGTCGTTTGTGCAGCGGCTGCGGTTCTACGGGAATGTAGCAAATGTATGTTGTAATGATAATTAAACAAAACTCTTGACTTTAAATAAGTAAACAGTTATAAACAGTTACCTATTTAAGCATCAAGGTGGTAAAATATAAACGCTGTCGGCCAACATCGGTTAAAAACTTGTAAGCTACAGTCAGATTCGATCTCGGGTCGAATGAAGCTCCTTGATTCTCGTGTTGATGCGTTAACCACTGAGCTACCGTCTTTGAAAGCCTCATTGATGTAGCCTAAATGTTATGTTGAAATGTTTTCATTATTTATTCAATTTAATTTTAGTAGCCTAATTTCAGTATTGTGATTATTAATTATTTTAACTACGTTTCACTTGAATTCATATGCTACCAGCTTTCAATCGCTCTGAATGCGCGGCAGCAGATTACGCAATAGAGAGAATAAACGAACACTTTTCAGAGTCTATGATTGTAGCGCCTCTTAGCGGTAAAAGGCAGCAAATACACCACACATTTTACCGCCGCGGTGGAACGGCTGATTTGGGCGTTGTCATGGCTTGCCTCAACATTTGCGTTTGAATAGCGCACGTCCTCCGATTACGTCCCACGTCAGATTAACGCGTAATGAAGTGTAATGAGCTGGGAAAAAAATACTGAAATCACTCTCTTTTCATACAGATTACATAAACTGAGAATATTAGTTTTTTATATAAATTACTTCATTGAAAAGAAGAGAATTCAAGCTTCATAAAGAAAAATCTCTCGTGCCTGTATGACAAGTATTTGCGGAGTTAGTTAATTTTAGGACGCATTTCAGAATGGACTTCACCGACAGAGAGAAGACAGAACTTGCATCATGTTTATTTTTCTTTATTTGTCGAAAAGCACAACACTATTATTTTTCTGTATACTTACAATAAAAACAAAGACACTTAACATGATCGAATGATGTAAAACACTTATATTTAAGATCAAAATCAACAGAGTATTTTGAGTCTCTTTTGCACTGATAAGAAAAAAAGCGAGACAATCGCGCCGGCGCGATAGCCGACCTCAGAGGGTTAACTGAAGAAAGTTTTGGCACATCCAACTGTTTACTTCATCAATGCATTGGCACAGGGAGTCAATGGGGCTGTAGTCGTTAGGCGATAGGGCTAAGTAGAGCTGTGTGTCGTCTGCATAGCTGTGGTACGCAATTTGGTTCTTTCTCATTATTTGGCTCATTGGGAGCATATACAGGTTGAACAGGAGTGGTGCAAGAATTGAGCCTTGAGGGACTCCGCATGTCATGGATGTCCATTCAGACTTATGGTCTCCTATACTCGCATAATAACTTCTCCCTTCTAACTATGACCTGAACCATTTTAGGACTATCCCAGAAAGCCCCACCCAGTTTTCCAGCCTGTCAAGAAGTATGTCGTGATCGACAGTGTCAAATGCAGCACTGAGGTCGAGTAGTACCACTACTGATAATTTGCCTGTATCAGTATTTAAGCAAATATCGTTTATTATCTTTATGAGCGCTGTCTCTGTGCTGTGATGCGATCGGAAACCAGATTGAAAATTGTCAAAGTATCCATTCAAGCTTAGGAATTTGTTTGTGACAACTTTTTCAATGATCTTGCTTATGAAAGGAAGATTTGAGATCGGTCTATAGTTGCGTAAGATCAGGAGGGGCTTGACAACTGCAGTTTTCAGGGAGTTTGGAAAACTAGAGAGAAGTGAGCCATTTACCACTTCTAGGAGATCTGCTTCTAAGCTGTTTAACACACTTTTGGAAAAACATGTGGGAAGTGCGTCAAGGGCGCAGGTTGATGTTTTAAGTTGCTTTATGGTTTTTTCCAAAATGTTGCCTTCAATTTCTTCGAAAACAGACATAGTAACTACTTTCTCCGGTTGTGGTCTGATCTGTCTGACCCCAGAGCAACTCAAGGATGCGCTGATCACCTTTCTGATATTATTCATTTTCTCAGAGAAGAAAGAAGCAAACTCACTGCACTTTCCGTCTGAGAGCATTTCACTAGGAATCTGGCTTAGGGGGTTTGTCAGTCTCTCTACAGTAGCAAAAAGAGTGCGTGTGTTTAAGTTGCTGTTTATAATATTCGAGAAGAAAGTCTGTCTAGCTTTGCTTAGTTCCATATGAAAAGCATGGATGCTGTCTTTGTAGATGTTATTATGGACTACAAGTTTTGTCTTCCGCCACATGCGCTCTGCTCTTCTGCATTGTTTTTTTATATTTTGCACAGCTGTTGAGTTTCTCTAAGGTCCTTTTTGCCTACCACTCTTCCTGACTTTCACAGGAGCAATATCATCAATTACACTTTTAACTTTTGAGTTAAAAGAATCAAGGAAAAAATCAAGAGTCAGCAGATATCCTTGGGTTTAAAGATACAACCTTCATAAATAGCACACTAGTGTTCTCATTTAAGCATCTCTTCTTGACAGACACAGATCTAGTTTCAATGGCAGGAGAGATCAATATATCAAAGAAAATACAGAAATGATCAGACAGTGCTACATCCTTAATAACAATCAATGAGATGTTTAGACCCTTACTGATAAGTAAATCTAGAGTGTGTCCACGATTGTGTGTGGGACCATGTACATGCTGAGTCAGATCAAAAGTTTTTAAAACAGTTTTGATTTTATTTTGCCATATTGTTTTCTGCATTATCTATGTGAATGGTAAAATCTCCAGCAATGGCAAAACAGTCAAACTCTGAGGGAATTGTTGATAGCAGTTCTGTAAAGTCCTCAGCAAAGGCTCGAGAGTATTTTGGAGGCATGTAAATAATGACAAGTAAAATATGTGGAGCACCTTTAAACACGATACCCAGATATTCGAAAGACGGGTAATTCCCAAATGATATTTGCTTACATTCATAGACCTCTTTGAAAAGAGCAGCTAAGCCCCCACCTCTCTTACCCGCTCTGCAGACACTCATAAAAGTAAAGTTAGTAGGAGATGTTTCATTAAGGACTGTTCCACTGCAGCTGTCTTCTAGCCAAGTTTCATTTAGAAACATAAAGTCCAGGTTGTATGTGGTTAAGTCATTTACTAGAACTGATTTATTTTTAAGTGAGCGGATGTTTAAAAGTGCTAACTTAACAGTCTTACTTTTTGTCCCCACAGCGATCTTAGTTTGGCGTGTGTTAGACACCAGATTAGATGGGTCTGCTGTACTCCTTTTGAAGGCCTTAGATTTTCTATCATGTAATTGAACAGCAATAGAGAAAGATTCAGGCACACTGGGTTCCCGCTTGTTTTTTAAACATTTAAGAAAGTTACTGTTATCATAGCGGGGACCCGACACGTATCACTGAGAGCTGGGATCAGTAGTTTTTGGTTCACCTCGAGCCGATGGAGGAGGGTGTGAGTCCTGGCGCTGTGGCAGAGGCCGAAGAGCTCTCACAGGAGGAGGGGGAGGAGGAGTGGCTGGGCCCGCAGGCTTTGGTGGTTGTGGGGCCTGCCGTTTTTTGGTTGACATCTGGGGGCTTGCAGTAAAAGAGTGGGATAGTTTGGTTCCAGCATACACCAGTTTTTCCATTTTCTCTGAGAAGCACAGAAGTGGAGATGCAGGAGAGAGGGATAACGTGTCTGGGGAGAGGGGCTGTTGCTCTGGTGTTATCGGAGGCTGAAATGTGCTGTCCTGGTTTCCCTCGCTGTTTTCCAGAAAGTCGTCCTTGGGAGCTGAATCTTGGAGCAGTTCTAATATGTCCCGGTCTGTCTGTCGTGAGCTCTGTGGGCAGTGCTCTGCTGAGATTGTGTCCGTGAGCAGAAGTTGTTGTGGCTGCATGGTGTTATCCTTGTCCTTGTGTGATATGTCAACCGTATGTCCATTCAGGTGCTGAAGTGAAGTCCTGTGGTCATTCATACTGTGTCCAGGTGTGTGTGTGCCATTCAGGTTAAGTGGATTGGCACACACTGCAGAAGGATGATTGAGGGAGAAGTAGATATTGTCCTTAGCACTCTTGAACCAAGTTTGTTTGAAACAGTTGCCTCTGACTCCAGAAAAGATTGAAGTTGTCAATGAAGTTCACTCCTTTTATATTGCAGGTTTTTTGCAGCCATGTGTTGACCCCAAGCAACCGTGAAAACCTGTTTGTTCCTCTTGCTCGACCACAACATAGTTCTGAAACAGCACTAATTAAAGTTTTAAATGATATACGGCTGAATACTGACTCTGGTAAAATAACAGTTTTGGTTCTATTAGATCTCAGTGCAGCATTTGACACTGTTGATCATAGAATTCTTATAGATAGGCTGGAAAACTGGGTAGGAGTCTCCGGAATAGTCCTTGATTGGTTCAGATCTTACCTGAATGTTTGGAGTTACTTTGTTAACATCGGAAATTCTGAATCTGATAGGGTGGCCATGACATGTGGAGTGCCACAGGGATCAGTTCTTGGACCGCTACTATTTAATCTTTATGTTACCTTTAGGCCAGATTCTACAGAATAATAACATTAATTACCATAGTTACGCTGATGACACTCAAATATATATGGCTCTTGACTCAGATGACAATAGTTCAATAGACTCTCTGTGTCACTGTATAGAACAAATAAAAACCTGGATGAATCTAAATTTTTTACAACTAAACCAAGATAAAACTGAGGTTATTGTGTTTGGCAATAAAAATAAAAGAACAAGAATTATTAAAGAATTAGATTCTCGTGCTTTCAAAATCAGGGATCAAGTGCGTAATCTTGGTGTTATGATAGATTCAGATCTTACATTTAATAGTCATATCAGAGCGGTCACCAAAACAGCATTCTATCATTTGAAAAATATATCTAGAATTAAAGGATTGGTGCCTCAAAAAGACCTAGAGAAGCTTATCCATGCTTTTATCTCTAGTAGGGTGGACTACTGTAATGGCTTATTAACCCTCTGAGGTCGGCTATCGCGCCGGCGCGATAGTCTCGCTTTTTTCTTATCAGTGCAAAAGAAACTCAAAATACTCTGTTGATTTTGATCTAACATATTAAGTGTTGTACATAATTAGATCCTGATAAGTGTCTATTTTTTTTGTGGATACTCACAATAAAAACAAAGTGTTGTGCTTTTCGCCAAATAAAGAAAAACAAACATGATGCGCGTTCTGCCTTCTCTCTGTCAGTGAAGTCCATTCTGAAACGCGTCCTAAGATTATTTTTAATTCCGCGAATACTTGTCATACAGGCACGAGTGTTTTTCCATAATGAAGCTTGAACTCTCTTCTTTTAAATGAATGAATTTATATAAAAAAACAAATATTCTCAGCTTATGTAATCTGTATGAAAAGAGAGAGATGTCAGTATTTTTCTTTCCAGCTCATTACACCTAATTACGCGTTAATGTGCCACGCCCAAGGAGAGCGCGCGCTATTCAAACGCAAATGATCTAAGACGAGCCGTTCAAACATGCCAACGCCCACCAGCTGGATTATAAAACACATCGTGTTTAGTAAGTATCTTGTACAGCTGTGGACACAGCGTATCCTTTCGCTGTGAGGAATAATACTATCTAATCCTGGAAAATGTACCAGAAGTGCTGGTAGTTTCATTTCGAGGAGCAACGGATCCAGCTGATGTAGTAAGTCATTTATTCTAGTGCTTTGTTCTAATCGTGATAGTCTTTTTACGGTTTACAGTCCGACAAATTCAATGTTTAAATATGAATTGCGTGTCTGTGTGTAGGCTAAATGATGAGTGAACGGCAAAGGCGCGCACGCTTTGTTTACTACAGTTATACAGCGCGTGTCTGTGCCTTGTTCATTCACTCTCGCACCTACATTAGTAAACTTTGTTTACATGAACAACACATACAAACTATATTGCTATAGCCTACTAAGATGAGTAAAAATAGACTGAAATATGTTGAAATAAAATGTCTGAATAAGCAACAAGTTGCAAATTCACATGTATATACTAATATATCATACACAATATATTACAGACTAAATATGAATATTTAGACACGATTTTGTGATTAGTTTTGGATAGATTATAAAGTTTTGACTGTAAAAAAAAAGACTACTGTCACATTAAATAGGTAGGCTTTTGTTCACCAATTTCTGCTCATAGTTAAATATACTATAGTATGATGTTTTGTCAAAAATAAAGTAGGTATATTGAATTATCAACTAAGATGTTATTATAGTGTTGGTTCCAATATTCAAACTAATGAATCCTTACCCTTTTTTAATACGTATGATAAAATGTACAGTTTTTACAAAGAAATACACTTGAAATACTGTTAAAATTGTAATTATTGTTGTAATTGTAACCTATTTGTAATTGGTTACAATTTCTAATTGTAAAATATGTATAGGCTATATAGATCATTTCTTTTGTCCTTGCATTCTTTGGGATCCTGTGACACACCTGTGTGAAAGGGCTAATTAATATGCAGCTCATTATGCGGCACATTATCCGGCCTTTGTCTTCTCAGGTGTGAACACGCCTCCACGCATATTGCCTTTCCAAACCAAAGGTCTCTAATAAAATTTAAATCAGTGTATGTGTTTGTGTAAATGATTAGGCAGGATGATTTTCAGATCATTTTGAAGCAAAAATTCTAGGCAACAACACTGATTAGTCAAAAGTCTTGTGGACACATATTTAGTATGTGTTTTGTGGCCTTATTTCAGACACTTTAAGTTTTAGTTTTTTCAATAACCATGCATAAGCAATATTCTCTCAAAAATACAAACATGTTTCATAATTGTTGCTGAGAAATTCCGGTAGCCCAGTTTGTGCTATATTGAGTGAATTTACACCTTTGCCATTAACATGTTTATAAATAACTGAAAAAAGCACAAATGTCAGAGCATGTCAGAACACCTCAAGGACCCCAAAAATCCTTAGACCTCAGAGGGTTAACCGGACTTCCGAAGAAGACTGTAAAGCAGCTTGTTCAGAACGCTGCTGCTAGATTATTAACTGGGACTAAGAGAATAGAGCACATCACTCCAGTTCTTAAAACTTTGCATTGGCTCCCAATTAGTTATAGAATAATTTTTAAAGTGATGCTTTTAGTCTATAAAGCACTTAATTGTTTAGGTCCTGAGTACATTTCTGAAATGTTTGAAAAATATAAACCTAACAGGACTCTTAGATCAATGAACTCAGGTCAGCTAGTGGAGCACAGAGTTAGAACAAAATATGGAGAAGCTGCGTTTAGCATCTCTGCTGTACGCGACTGGAATAAACTACCAGAAGATCTTAGATGTGCACCGAACGTATTGATTTTTAAATCTAAGTTGAAAACATTTCTTTTCTCACAATTTTATGACTGAGTTTTTAAAATTAGCTATACTGTGCAGTTTTACTTTTTTTTTATTAAATCTTTGTATCTGGTATTTTATCATGATGTTTTAACTTTTTTGTAAAGCGCATTGAACTACTTTGATGGGATGAGTTGTGCTATATAAATACATTTGATTTGATTTGATTTGCTGGGAGTGCTCCACTGATGAATGTCTGAACTTTCAGTCTTTTAAGTGTTTCAAAAAGTTCATTGAAATCCTTCTTAAGGAGTTCTGACTGCTCTTTATTAATATCATTATTCCCCACATGAATGATGAGTTGATTTGCAGTCTTATGTTTGCAGGTTAGTGTTAGTGTTAGTGTTGTTAGTGTTAGTGTTAGTGTTAGTGTTAGTCTTAGTGTTAGTGTTAGTCTTAGTGTTAGTCTTAGTGTTAGTCTTAGTGTTAGTCTTAGTGTTAGTCTTAGTGTTAGTCTTAGTGTTAGTCTTAGTGTTAGTCTTAGTGTTAGTCTTAGTGTTAGTCTTAGTGTTAGTCTTAGTGTTAGTCTTAGTGTTAGTCTTAGTGTTAGTCTTAGTGTTAGTCTTAGTGTTAGTCTTAGTGTTAGTCTTAGTGTTAGTCTTAGTGTTAGTCTTAGTGTTAGTCTTAGTGTTAGTCTTAGTGTTAGTCTTAGTGTTAGTCTTAGTGTTAGTCTTAGTGTTAGTCTTAGTGTTAGTCTTAGTGTTAGTCTTAGTGTTAGTCTTAGTGTTAGTCTTAGTGTTAGTCTTAGTGTTAGTCTTAGTGTTAGTCTTAGTGTTAGTCTTAGTGTTAGTCTTAGTGTTAGTCTTAGTCTTAGTCTTAGTCTTAGTCTTAGTCTTAGTCTTAGGGTAAGTGTTGCAGGTTAGTGTTCCAGGTTAGGGTTAGGGTTAGGGTTAGGTTCCACTAACCTGCTGCGCAGCAATAATTAAACTGCCTCCAGACAATGCCTCTGAATATGCTTTAATCACGGCCGGAGGATCTCAGAGAGAATCCCACCAGCAAAAAGATAGAACCACTTTTAAAGAATAGGAGCATGGCAAAGGTGAAATGATACATTACATAATTTTACTACAATATGAAGTTCTTCATAGAATCCAGCAAACCTTTCTGTTACTATGTAGAAGCAAACTCTGATTTCCCCTTTTGTTATATTCAGAAATAACTTAGACACACTGACTTTGGCCAAAGTGTTTAGGGACATTTAGGGTTTCAAAAGCATATAGTTGTTAATCCTGCAAGAAAAAGAAATGTTAGTTATGATTAAAAAAAATCCTTCACAGCACCTATTCTGCTTCTTTACTTGTTCATCTGTGTTTGGTGTGTGATGTTGCTGTTTGATCATGAAGAAGCTCCAGTTCTCCTCTCTATCAGTGTCAGTGTTTCTGAACTCCTGAAACGCCTCCATTGTAGTCTTGAGTTTCTTCCGGGAACGAACACGTCACAATATTCCTCATTATAATAATCCATACGTAGAATAAAGTGCCTGGCCTGGTTGAGTTAGTAGTGTGTTATACTGGTGCTTATGGTAAGAGGTGGGACATTTCCCAAATACACAGTCAAAAACCAATCAGAGCACAGTGTGCTTCAAGCATGAAGACGTTAGGTTACTTGCACAACCCAGGTTCTCTGAGAACAGAGTAAGGTATCTCACCATGGGAAACTCCTCAGGCATGATAGACTATGGAAGCACCAATCACACCACATCTCTCCGAAAGACGGACCAATCACAGCTCATGATTGGGAGCCCACCCCCGCCCTACAGCTGTGATCCCCGAAATGGCATTCTAAGCACGCTCTTCCCCCGTGTTATGCGAGTAGGTAAGCTTGGTGAGATACCTCGCTCTGTTCTCAGGGAACCGGGGTTACGCAAATAACCTAACATTCTCTTTCAAACAATCGCTCGCTATGGGAATGATATAGCCAACTCCCGTAACGCATGCTTTCCGAAGCCCCCGAACAGACCCGTAAAGAAAGAAAGATAACCTTTCAATTCTCCAAAGAGCCAACTTTAAGAACTACATGAGCCATATAAGGCGCAGTGACATCCAGACGGTAAAATCTGACAAATGTATGAGGGGAAGCTCAGCTTGCCGCCACACCAATATCTCCCACTGAAATCCCCTTGAGCAATGCCCAAGAGGTAGGATGCATCTGTTGTCACTACTCTTCTCAGAGAAACGCCCCCAGTAGAACCCCTGTCTGGAATACACCGGGGTTTCTCCACTGATGAAGAGTCATCAAGTACTCCGAGGATATTCTCACTCTGTGCGCGAGGTGCTGATGAGAACACAGACGCCTCGCTGCTACCCATCGCTGGAAGTCTCTCATTTTTAGCCAGCCCAGCGGGACCACAGACAGCGACGGAGCCATCATGCTCATGAGGTGGAGAGGTGTCCTGAGCGGCTAGGCATTGATAAAACGCCATTAGCGTGGTATGCCACAGAGTCTACTCGTAAACCCAGATACTCTATCTCCTGAGATGGAATCAGCTGGCTTCTGGCATTGCTGATTCTGAATCCCAGATAAGTGAGATGAGACGTGAGCATCTCTGTGTCCCATTTCACTCGTTCCAGAAAATGAGCGCATATCTACGGAGCCCCTAAAGGGGCCTTTGCAAAAATAAAAAATAAAGACTATTGCGTGCGCACGAGAAACGTTTCTCGTGCGCACACATTACAATTTCCGGTTTGTGCGTACAATTTGCATCACTGTCATTACTATGAGGAAAACAAGAGGCTTGTTTGAGATGCGCCTTGCCTCGCCTGACTTGTGTGAGAGTAGGCGGCTGCAGTGAGGAGTGAAGAAAGTGCAGGCCAGCCGGACAGATCTCTCCTATCCTGTGGGACACCGGTGAGATCAAAGGCGGATTCACGGGATTCTCGCCCGTGGACGGTGTTGCTAATAAACTGCATGTAATTTAAGTTCTGTGGCTTTTATATGAAAATAAATAAAATGAACAAGACACCCAAAGTACTTATTTAATTCCATTCCAAATACGTGTTTATCAATAATTTTTTCTTTAATACAGACATGTTTTTATATATATTGTTTTAATAAAAATGACATCACATAACCCATATCGTGCTGTCAAAGAGTTTATTCACACATAACATACATATACACACAAAACATGATATCAGAGTTTTAAAATCAAACATTTTAAAAGAGAACAATACATCACGGTCGTTTAAACCAATCAGCATTAAGCTGTGTCGTCAGCAAGTCGTTTCCCATCATGCATCTGATCAGCGCAGTCGGTGGAGAGCAACTGCGCGTGACTGCAGACTCCGACTCTTTTGCGCCTTGCGGTCGCGAGAGTTTTTTGACATCAGAGCCAAGCTGGCCGCTCTCGGACACATCTCTAACCGCATGCATCTCGCGCTGATCACCGGTGATCGGTTCTGTGAAGATTTTGCTCATCTCAAACAAGCCCCAAGAGCATGGATATGGATGCGCATGAATTAATCGAAATCTATTTTAAACTAGTGACCTCAAAAATTCAATAAATTCTTCCATGTTGCGATCTGCGATTGCTATTGATGAAAAATAAGCTCAGTACATATCATTCCTAGTTCCACATTTGCATTAATGATGATATAACGCAAACCTAGAAATTGTAATGCGTAGCCACGAGATACGTTTCTCGTGCGCACGCAATTGTCTTTATTTTTATTTTTTGCAAAGGTCCCCTCAGGGGCTCCGTACATATCAGATTATCGTCCAGATAAGCAGATATTCGGAGCCCCTTGTGTCTCAGCGGTGATTATGCTGTGCACCTGCTGAACACACTCGGAGCTAGGCTGAGCCCGAATGGAAGAGTAACAAATTCGTACACTTCACTCTGAAAGGGAAACCTGAGATATTTCCTGTGCGCAGGATAGATGCTTATATGAAAGTATGCATCCCTGAGATCGACTACAGCGAACCAATTGCCCGGAGGATTGAACAAGGAGAGCCCCGACAGTGGGCATCTAGAATTTGTACTGAAGTGCTTGTTTAGAGCACGTAGGTCCATTTATCTGGCGCAAACACCCATCTTTCTCTGGAATTAGAAAATAATGGGAGTAATAGGCCTTCTGAGTTTCCCCCACTGGAACTTAGATTATCTGGAGTGCTGTGCCATCTAATGGACAGAGAGAAATACGGCCAGGATCTGTGTGACTCAGAGACAGATTTATCTATTAGTTCATTGTTATTATATTGTTTTTGTCACCCTGCGTCCTTGTCATTGAGCCAGGATATTTGTTTTGAACCCAGGGGCTGAAGGGCTTTGTGACTATACACTTGAGAACTTGTGCTTGTACCCATCAGACCACATTCTTTTGCTGGCTGAGATTTCTGCACTCAAACTTGTGATATTGCTGTCAGCAATCCACGGACTCTGTGATGTGGACATCATGACACAATTCCTTAATAAATTCAGATTTCTTTAGTTATTTATGATTTACATTTTAAGACATTCAAATGAATGACAGATGTCTGGATGTAATTTCACTGCTGGTTTTAGATTATCTGCCCTCAAACTATCGTTTTTTCCCTCTTCTTTTCCATATTCCAGGAAATCTCTGTTGAGGAGAAGAAGAGATTGCAGAAGAGAAAACACTTGGCAGAGAAACTCAAAGAGGAAGTCATCAAGAAATAAAGCTCTAAACGCGGATCACTTTTGTATATGCTTTCATTTATATTTTTGTATGTACCTGTATCACGTTAGATGTGATCTCGCATTACTTCACATAAACCTGTGAATGGTCATTCAGACGTGTGACGTCTCTCGCTGTTTGCTCGAATCTCCTGGCATGATCAGCTTAGTAATGTTTCTGCAACATGTTTTAATCTTTACTTACTAAAATATTGTTATGCATTATGGGAACACTCACTATTACGCATATGCTCATATTTCATTATTTCACAATCTGTGGACAGATGTTTTATGAAATGACCCAATAAAGTATAATTTTTAGAAAGAAACTAGAGGTTCTTTTTATTTATTTATTTTTCCCAATGAAGTACATATTCTGCTATTGTAGTTTGTTTCTCTGGTTTTGCACAAAACCAACAAGCATCCAGATACTGAAACACGTTCACGTCAAGCCAAAGTATCTTATATATTCTCTTTTTTTTTCTTTTTTTTTTTTGCATTTACAAATTTCAATACAGAAGACACCACTCTCAGGCGGTCACTCACTAATCATTCATATTCAGAGCCGTCAGGTTTAGTTTAATTTGGTGGAGATTTTCAGGCTTCTGTCATTTTATTTTTCTGTTTAGCAGAAAAGCTCTGGATACTAAAGCATCAGATTTGCTCAGTCGTAAAAATGACGTAAAAATGTTCCTTTATGTGCAGCTCAAATGTTCTGTTCTTGCACACATCTGATCTGGGGTCAGGCGAAGCGTCACAGAACAGATTCTCTTCTGCGGGTTTGCCCGATCTTCTTCTTCTGCTGGTCAAGCACTGAACAGTGGAAACCGCCCTGGCCGGGACGCTCCTCACCGCCTGTTATAACAGAGATCTATCTATTGTTTATACAATATATTGTTTTTGACAGTGGCTGATGGAATAATTGATGTAGCTTCAAGGTCAAGTCTTGGAGTATTACTTATAGTTTTTGTTAGAGATGATGGACCAGTAATTAAAATTTCTGTTTTAGTCAAATTCAAACTGAGAAAATTGCAATTGAGCCAGGTCTTTAAATCTTTAATACATGATGATAGTGATGTAGTCTGGTGAATAGAGTCTGGGCGGCAAGCAGTATATATCTGAATATCATCGGCATAACAGTGGTATTGAAAACCATGGCGGCGAATAATTTTTCTGAGAGGCAAAATGTAGATAAATAATAATGGGCCGAGATCTGATCCCAGAGGAACACCTTGTTTGAGAATGACAGTGGGAGATTTATAATTGTGCATGGTCATATAGTATTTTCTGTCTGTCAGATAGGAGGAAAACCAGGATAGCACAGCTCCTGAGATGCCAATCTCTGAGAGGCGCATGAGTAAAAATTTATGACAGACAGTATCAAAGGGTGAGCTGAGGTCGAGTAATAAAAGAATGGATAGGTTTCCAGAGTCACCAAAGAGTAAGAGGTCATTGATAACCCTTGCTAATCCAGTTTCAGTACTGTGGTTTTGGCGAAAACCAGACTGAAATAAATCAAAGATATTGTTGAGAGATAGAGATGACTGCAGTTAAGTGGCAACCACCTTTTCCATGATTTTAGAGACATACGGTAGATTGGAGATTGGGCGATAATTAGCATAGTCAGTTGGGTCCAGATTTGTTTTTTTGAGGATATGAGTGACCGCAGCCGTCTTTAGTGAGACTGGAACAGAGGCAGACAGAAGAGACATATTTACAAGATGTGAGATAGAAGCAGAAATGACAGAGGTACAGTGTTTCAGAAGGATTGTTGGTGCGGGATCCAACCAGCAGGAAGAAGAATTGGATTTCGGTATTATTTCACTAATTAAGATGGGGTTGGTCACATAAAGTTATTAAGTGTTTTTATAAACTGAGCACGCTCACAAGTAGAAGCGGTCGATTCATCAACAAAAGTCCCTCGCAAAGCATCCAGCTTTCCTTGAAAGTGGTGCAGAAAAGAACAGCACAAGTCATTAGATTCTTGTTGACAGGCATTATGCGAGGGTACCTGGACAAGCTTGTTTACAATGTTAAATAGTGTTTTAGGCCTGTTGTTTGCGTTAATGATTTTGGAGATATAGGAAGAGTGAGCAGTGTTCAGAGCTGTTTTATAATGCTTAACATTGTCCGAAAATGCTTGATAATGTACAGTTAGACCGGTTTTCTTAAAGAGGCGTTCCAGTTGTCTACCTCTTGCTTTCATAGCACGTAGCTCAGAATTAAACCACGGCGAGGAGTGGGACAGGGGAATGGAGCTAGTCCTAATTAGAGCATGCTCATCTAAAACGTCAGAAATAGCAGAATGGTACATAGCAGCAAACATATCAGCATTAATAGCATTGATCTTACGATAAGAGATGGTAGTATTGTCAATACATTTAGTTGGACAAATTAATGTTAAATCAAGTGTAACAAGCTTGTGATCAGAGATGGGAGTAACTAGACCATTGATGGAGATATCATTCAAACCAGATGTACAAACTAAGTCAAGTGTGTGGCCGTGAGTTTGAGTTGGGAAATGAACATTCTGATAAAGCTCTAAGCAGTCCAGAACGGTCTTTAATTGAGTGCTATTAGAACAGGGAGTGTCGACGTGGATGTTAAAGTCACCAAGCAAGACGACCTTGGATGATGAAGCACAGGCTAGTGTTAGTAGTTCACTAAGTTCGGAGAAATAAACCTTTTGGTGTTTGGGTGGTCTATAAATTAGGATGATTGTTACGGGGCTGTTCAAGGAAACTTTTAGAACCATATATTCAAGTCTTAATATTATGGAAGTCCCGTTGAGCAAGTGTTATGGAGTTGCGATAGATGACCGCAAGGCCACCCCCTTTTGCAGATAAACGCGGCTTAGACAGGGGCTGGTATCCGTATGGTGTTAGCAGATTGAGATGCATGAAATCATTAGGTGTTTGCCAGGTCTCAGTAAAAAATATCATATCCAGGTTTGTGTCTGTAATAAGTTCATTTAGATAAAGGTCCTTGTCCGAGATAGAGCGACAGTTCAGCAGAGCAAAATGGTTTTGCAGCACATCTGTATTTTTAGTTGAATTTTCATTGAAGTCTGACTTTTTTCTGCAGACAAGCGATCGCGGTGGACGACAGTCTCTTAGTAGGTGTTTCGGTTTGACCAGAGCTTTGTTGTTTGACCAGATGCACGGGATAACAGATGGTGTTGTTTGCTGATAAAAAATTCTTTGGACTGAACGATGCACGTAGCGCGGGCGCCGGGTGATCCCTAGCGAGCGGCAGTGCTCGTACGTTACAGAGTCGAGACGTGAGTGCCGATTAAGCGCCCTGAGTTCACATGACAGGTAACCAATATCCATGTTGGAAGGTAACCCAGTAAAAATAAGGGAAACCAGAGACCGCACGAGTGCTAAAGCCTTTGACATGTTGGCAATAGTCATGAGAAAGTCAGGTGTCAGCAAAGTCACGTTAGCCAGGACCACAACAATCGCAACATCTAAAACAGCTTACGGAGAGGAATACACAATAAATAATACATAATTATTTGTAAAAAGCATTATATGGCTTTATCTGTTTGTAAAAAGAACACTTTGTTTTGTGCAGTTTCCTTCTGTCTGTCTGCTGGCTTTAAACACACCCTTACACCTCATGTTATTGATTTCACTATTGATCTTCAGTGGACTTGCCTTATTCATTTTCACTAGATTGTGTTTTCTAGCAAAATCTGCAGTGTAAAACGAAACATAACCCTGCATTCATAAATTATGGATGTAGATTATATATTTTTTGCATCTTGAAGAGGTTTAACTGCTTACACTATACAAACAAGTTATTTTAACCACTCATATCAAGGAAAGCCGTCTTCAGCACTCAGGCTGTAACTCCTAAAGGCCCCTAAACTCCGGAATAGCCGTCCTGATAATGTCCGGGGCTCAGACTCACTCGCCCAGTTTAAATCTAGATTAAAGACGCATCTCTTTAGCCAAGCATTCATATAATGCATCTCTTAACCTTAAACAGTTATATCAGATCAAATGCACATGATTATTCTTGCTTAATGTTATGAACAGCAGCTACGCTAATATTTTTTCATTTTCTTTTCTGTTTTATCTTGGGATGCCCATCCTGAGGCAACTAGAGAGTATGTCAGCTCCAGTCTGGATCCAGACTATTATGAAGACTTCAGATGATCATATCCTCTGTGAAGAGACGACCCAACACCTTTGAAGACACGACCCAACACCTGTGAAGAGACGGATCTGTGAAGAGACGACCCAACATCTGTGAAGAGATGACCCAACACCTGTGAAGAGACAACCCAACATCTGTGAAGACACGACCCAACACCTGTGAAGAGACGGATCTGTGAAGAGACGACACAACACCTGTGAAGACACGACCCAACACCTGTGAAGAGACGGATCTGTGAAGAGACCACACAACACCTGTGAAGACACGACCCAACACCTGTGAAGAGATGACCCAACACCTGTGAAGAGACGGATCTGTGAAGAGACGACACAACACCTGTGAAGACACGACCCAACACCTGTGAAGACACGACCCAACACCTGTGAAGAGACGGATCTGTGAAGAGACGACCCAACACCTGTGAAAAGATGACCCAACATCTGTGTAGAGACGACCCAACACCTGTGAAGAGATGACCCAACATCTGTGAAGAGATGGACCCAACACCTGTGAAGAGATGACCCAACACCTGTGAAGAGACAGCCCAACATCTGTGAAGAGATGGACCCAACACCTGTGAAGACAACCCAACACCTGTGAAGAGACGGATCTGTGAAGAGACGACCCAACACCTGTGAAGAGATGGACCCAACACCTGTGAAGAGACAACCCAACATCTGTGAAGAGATGGACCCAACACCTGTGAAGAGATGACCCAACACCTGTGAAGAGATTACACAACACCTGTGAAGACAACCCAACACCTGTGAAGAGACCTAATGAGAAGATTATATTGTTCTAATGTCCAGTTTTTAAACGTAAAAAAAAAAGGTTATGTGAACGTTAGGGGAAAATTCCATTGTATCATTCTTAAAAAATTATGGGAATGTTACTTTTAAATGTTCTCTGAACATTCCAAAACAAGTAGTAACATTTTAAACGTTAGACAAACATCCAACTAAAACATTACAGTTTAAAATGCTCCATGAACAATGTATAAATAAGGTTTTTGTGCTAATGTTTTGAGAACAATATTAAAGACCAGATAACATTGAGCAAACGTTCTATTAAAGTTACTGGAAGAAGGTTTGTTCATGACTTTGAGAGACCCTTGCCAGAACGTTCCCCTTTGGCTGATGTCTGCATGCGTATTCCTGCAGGAAATATTAATGCCAGTCGAGTGTTTCAGTCACTGAAGCTGTTTTCTGTTGGCCGCAGTGATTCAGACCTTGGAGATCATATTCGGACGGATGAGCACAAGAGGCGGGAAGTAGCTTAAGTTCTGCTGTTCCAGCGAAAACAGCGTAAACAAATGTTGCTTGCTCGCGCACTGACAGCGTGCACCTGAGGGGTCCTAAAAATTTTTGAGGAAACTGCGTAGTTGAAAAAACAATATATGGCACCTCTTATGGTTCTACATAGCAGCACCATTTGACAAAGCTGTATAGCACTAAGTGGTTCCCCTATTATAACCAGTCTGAACCACTTTTAGTGCTATATTAATTCAGGTATTAGTACATGATTATTCATGTACCCTTATTGTAAAGTGTTACTGAAAATATATTGATGGGACTAATAGAAAGGTCAGACGATAGACATATGGACGTAAAGACCCAAACAAGCAGGAAAAACTCATAGGCTATTTCTGGTGGGAGAAACTGCCGCTAGGAAAACCACCATCATCACCTACTTACTGGGAGTGTTAATCACTCAGGTGTAATAGTTGTACAGAGGAAGGTCAGTCATGAAGTCAATACCAAGGTGAGACCAGGGGCATCTGGGTATCGGCAGAGGTACCAACTTTCCCTCTGGTAGCTTCCTCATCATGTTGGTGATGGCACAGACTGAGCACCCCTTGACGTATCGGGAGATACCCTGGGCCATGTTGGGCCACCAGTAGTGATCTTGTAGGAGCGAGAGGGTTCGCTGGGTGTCCAGAGCCTGGAGAGGTGTGTGCTGAGTCCACGAGGGACACACAGCAGGCGGATGGTACAAATAATCGGCCCTCAGGACCTCCCAGCGAAGCAGGTTCGGTGCGTGTGGCTTGGAGGATTTGGAGTTCTGATCTGCCGGGGACAGCTTCTTGGAGTAGAAGGCGCAGTCGAGGAGGCTCACACTGCCGCTGGGATAATACTTCTCCAACCCCGGTGGTAGACGCATCGACTTCGACCACGAATGGGAGTTCTGGATTGGAGCGGTCGTGAAGGCATCCTTCAGGCATTGGAAGGCTTTGATGGCCAAAGGGTTTCAGGACAGAGACTTGGGCAGGTTTCTGAGGTGAGAGGTGAGCTGAGGAGACTGTAATTCCGGATGAACCTACGATAGAAGTTGGTGAAGCCTAGAAAGCGTTGCAGTTTCTTAACGGTGACAGGTTGTGGCCAGTTGTGGAAGGTGTCCATTTGGATACCTCTTTGGTCGATGATGTACCTGAGGAACTGGACGGACGGTGTGAGGAACTCGCAATTCTCCAACTTGAGATAGAGGTGGTGTTCTCTCAGCTTCTTGAGGACCTGCGTCAAGTGGTGGTGTTGTTCCGCCAGGTTCCGGAGTAGGTCAGAATGTCGTCAATGTAGATGATGACGAAGCGTTGGAGGTACTCCCAGAACACCTCATTCATGTACCCCTGGAATACGGAGGGTAAGTTGGACAGGCCATACGGCATCACCTGGTACTCGCAGTGGCCTGTCGGAGTGATGAACGCCGTCTTCCATTCGTCACCCATGCGTATCCGAATGAGGTTATAGGCACTGCGCAGGTCCAGCTTGGAGAAGATGCGAGCCCCACGGAGCTGTTCCAACGTGGCAGGGACCAGAGGAAGAGGATAGCTGTACTTAACAGTCTGTGAATTCAGGGACCGGTAGTCGATACATGGCCGCAACCCTCCGTCCTTCTTGGCCACGAAGAAGAAGCTGGAAGTGGCAGGGGACATGTATTATTGGACATTGATGGTCAGATGAAAGGTTGTTTGAGAGCCTCCTGAATGTACTCCTTCATGGTCTTCTGCTCCTGGATGGACATTGGGTTGACCTTCCCCTTCGGTGGAGTGGCCCCAGGCAGCAGGTCGATGGCGCAGTCCCATGGCCGATGAGATGGTAGACGGGTCGCCAACCGCTTGCTGAACACATCCTGGAACGCCCGGTGCTCTGGAGGGATTTCAGTTTTTTAGCTTTTCAGCTCAAGGATCACTGAAGCGATGACATAGCAGAAATATATCAGCAGTTTTGTGACAGCATAAAACACGCCTCCTTCTGCTACTTCTTTTTGTTGTTGCTATTGTTTAAGGTTTTAAATTCATCGATAAAATATACTGAATAAATGTATAGGCTACTGAATCAACTTTAAGTAGGCCTATACATACAACAATACTTCTACTACTACTAATAATAATAATAATAATAATAATAATACAAACCCGCACCTCTGTATTATTTGTGTGTGAAATCTGAGTACAAAGGTTTTCACAAACAAAATATGATTTATCAATAACATTTGTACTAAATATATTTTGTTTTGTTTTCAAAATTCACAAAAATGAAGCCATGTGTATGTGTTAAAAACATTGAGATCTTTAGAGAGCATTATATGTTTGTGATGCAGGGAGGAGATCCAGTCAGATGATGATTTTATTTCTTAACAGCAGACAATCAAATAATAAATGAAGAGTAAAATTAATTCATCCATAATCAGGATTAAAAGTTTAATAAAGAAACATAAAATGAGCAGGTAAAATCACTTCTAATATTTCTAAGTAAAATATAATTAACAAACTCTGAGTATAATATTCTTAGCCTAAAGAAAATTAAAGTCGTTTAAGAGATCTCTCTTTGAAAGTTGTTAATCTGAATCCAATACACAAACTACTGCACAACATGTCTCTTCTGCGAGATGTTCAGCTAAGATAACATTCGTTTATCACTTTGTTCTAAGACATTAGAGCATTTGTGGTCTTTCTATCGGAAACTTATAGACTTTTGTCCTCATCTAAACAGCAAGCACAAAAGTTCACCCAAAGTCAATCCGGTACATTTGAGGCATAAAGATTAATAAAAGAAAAGCATTAAACATACATTTAAAATGATAATATGGTAAACACATCAAAATTATAATAATGAGGAACACATCAACCTGATAATAATGATTAAATGATAAAACATAAGCAAATGATCAAACATAAGTAAGATATATATTTTTTTCTTTTCCTGCTCCCTCAGTTTGCTGAGAGTGATGAAAGCCTGTTATGGAAAGCTTTTATATGGAGGTTGTTTGGGCGTGTTTTATTCAAATTACTAACCACAGAACTGTCAATCAGAAATACTCATTTATTGTTGTAAATTGGTTGGCTTTTTTTTTTTTGTCAGCATTTCTTTCATATTTTCTTATGTCTAATTTTTCTTATGCTCAAACTGCATTACTGCACATGTACAGTCCTAAGGCCTGGACGCAGTGATGGGAAGTTCGGATCATTTTATAGACTCTGTTCTTTGAATCTTTTAAAACTGTTGGAGACCACAGACATGTTAATTGCCAAATTCCTCAACACATCTACTTATGCGACCTTGATCACATTTTGAATAAGAAAAAACTATAATTCAACCAAATTATGAGAAACAGAAAACGATTGATTTATTGCTAAGGCCTGGGATCTTAACCGATTTTAAAATGGTTGGAGACCGCAGACACAGAAAGAATAGCCTTGCTGATAATGTTCGGGGCTCAGACTCGCTCTCCCAGTTTAAATCTAGATTAAAGACACATCTCTTTAGCCAAGCGTTCATATAATGCATCTCTAAATCAAGCTCTGAATCAACATTCACCAATGCTACAGTTTTCTATATATCCTAATCATTTGTTAACATTTATTCATTGCCTCAATAAGCTCATTGTTTCTGCCTTAATACATTGTTTAAATTAATATACATTGTTTGCTAACTTTGTGATTCATATATGTACATTTCTGAAATACATACAAGGTAACTGATATTTACAAAATAGAATTATTGCAAAAGTCTGGCCTTATATATCACACCTCTTCTATTGTTAGACTCGGTACAACATAGACATTTATATAATTTTCTCCAAAACCTTTTTTTTTTTCAATCAAGCTTATAGATAAATCAGCAGGATGTTGCATGAGTCTCTGACTTGTATCATATTTACATGTTTAAACTCACTAAATCTCAGTCTGATTCGCTGTCAGCCCTGGCAATTCTTCTATATACTCTCTTAGTTCATTTCTTGTTTCTTTATTTTCTCGTAAGACAATGCCAAGATCTGTATGTGTTTTCCTCATCTGAGCAATGGACTTGAGTAAACTTGATTTGACCTTTTCTGGATCATTTACACTTCCCTGATTCATCTGGTGAATGTCAGCAGAATCCACCACGATGAAGGCGATGTCAAAGATGATTAAGAGTCCGCTCAACACACCTGTGACTGGAGCCACCGCTTGTGCTCCGGCTCGTCCTACTCTGGCAGTCTGAGCTGCGATTCTACCAACATTTGCCAGCAGACCCAGATTCATGAGTTCTTTCCCACACAATACTCTTCTTCTGTCTACACTGCATTACAAGTTTACATTGTCAGTAGGGTCACTGACAAAATCCCTGAACTTTTGGATTACTTTCAGTACCCTTCTCAGTTCATTCAGCGAATCGAGAATTGGTGTGCTCACGTTTGTAAATTCCCGCTGAATGTTTTCAAGGTTCTGACGGAGTGGTCTTTGTTGTACTGTATTGGCTATGCTGGATGCTGCACCTGTTACACCACCTGCAACTCCCACACCAACACCCACAGCTGTAACAATCAGAGATGCTTCAAATGTGAATGGTGCCAATATTGCACCAACCACTGCCATGATTCCACCAGCAGTCCCAATCACTGCACCAGACAGACTGCCTAGTGCATTTTCGGTGTTACTCCTCAAGTGAAGTTGTTGTTTCCCCCCACTCTTCAACTAAGGTCTCAAAGTTTCCATAGTCCCTATTGCAGGCCTCTTTAATGGCATTGATGGAGTTGATGAACCTTTGTTCAAGGTCTTCTGGAATTCTCTTATTTCTCTCTACTGCATCTGTCAGGAATGGTTTTGCTAGAATCTCGTAAGCTGAAGGTCTGTCTTCAGGGTCAGAGCTGAGCATTTCTTTGATTAATTCCTGTAGTTCCTGTGAATACCTCTCTGAGATGTGAAGCGAGAGTCCTACAGCGAGGGAGGCTTGTTGAAAGCGACGTTGTTTAATTTGTGACTGTGCAGGAAAATAAAGGGGGAAAAAAGGAACATTTGGTTAACAGCTAGATCCTAGATCGAGAATCACTTTAAAGGTGCTATATAAAATTTTTCCATTGTTTTAACAACTCATACAAACTAATTTTTACAACAAATTTGCTTTGTGTAATGACAACATTAGCAGAGGGCCAAAAGGTTTTCAGCAGGCTGGCTGGCCGGGGCGTTTGTTAAGGTAGGGACACACCAAACCGACACCAAAGAACTAGCGCTGATGAAAGCCGACTGTGTTGTCGCCTCGCGTCGCTTGAGTCGGGGCAGAAAAGCTGCACTTGAACACAGCGAGAGAACTACAGCCGACTGTCAACAAGCATGCATGTTCTGCACCTGCGTGTTAATGAGACAACTGTCTATTTCTGCAGATATATTCGTCTATATTCGTCATTCAAAACGGGAAACCGATGCTGCAGGCTGGAGATACACACCGTAAGCAAAGCAGTCTTGACTTCTTTGTTTGCTATTTTGCAATTATTCTTGGGCACTGACTCGTTCACTAAGCTGAACAGCCAATCAGAGTTCTCTCTCTCATAGACGGGCTGACGCCGATTCTACATGCTGAATCGGCCCAAAAAAACCTGACAGTTTTTAAAGCCCAGTGTTTTAGCAGCCTAGCTCTGAGGAGGTAGATGTGCTGAGCATCGATTCGAGGAAATTAAGGACTCGCCACTCTCATCTCCTGTGTGTGAAGAGCATGCATGGTCAGCTCTATATAAAAAATAATAAAATAATAAAAAATTATAAACTTTCCCGAAGTATACATGTATTTGTATGCTGTTGTTTACTTTTTCTCGAGGAAATAAAAGACTATGCAATAAGAATCGAGTAGCTTGGATCTCGCGTTTGCTAAGGCAATGCATAGATTACGAGTCCATAAAATTTATTGTATTGCAAGCTATGAATTTATGATTCTTTTATTGTATATTGAAACTATTCTAATGTAGTTCAGCCTTTCATTTAGCACCAAAACTCTGGAACAGTCTTCCTAACATTGTCCGGGAAGCAGACACACTCTGTCAGTTCAAAGCTAGACTAAAAACACATCTCTTTGACCTGGCATACACATAATACATTATAGACTTCTATAATTCAAATCAGTTAAATGATTGTTAGGCTGCATAGATTAGATCAGCCGGAACCGGGAACACTTCCTATAAATCCTGATGTACTCGTTACATCATTATGTAGGGACTTTGCCAGGCGATCCAACCCACACACACACCCACTCCCACACACACACACACCAAGCATATAACCCATGGCATCGGGTTACATCGGAATGTCCTCAGAACCCGGGGACATTTCTTTTGTTTAAAGACATTTAACAAAATATCTTCAATGTGTTTCTATGTATGTGTGTTTCCCCATTGTCACCGTGAAGTATTTATTGTAGCATAAAGTGAATTAGAAATACCTTCATTATGTATTTTAAACATAAGTGTATATTCCTTTAATGTAACATAATGTTCCTTGATATCTCCAGAACGCTTGTGGTATGGACTACCCAAATATGTAAAGAACTATTCAGTAAAATATAGTTTACCATGTTTTCCACCTTTGGAGTGAAAAGAAACAAGCAAGCTAAAGACTCACCCTGTCATAAATAAGATATCGACAAGACAAAGGAAAGCCTTCGCGCCAGAGTTTTGTCGAATCTCATTGGTTAAGGTTGCTCCGGAAGGGGCGTGGTCTGCGTCCCTTGAAAAGGACACAGACGCAGTCTCCTCCTCTCTCTTGCAGTCTGACCTCCTCAGAGAAACATGTGATGCTAGCGATCTCCTCATGGAGATCTGATCCCACCATGGATCTTTTCTTTTGTTCGTCTAGAGTTCGTCTCTTCTTTAACTTACTCCCGAGTTCGTCTCCCAGGAAAGGGAATGGACTTTGCCGAACTATTTCCTCGGGTAACGTCACCTCAAAGACTTTAAGCCTTTCAAACACTCGCGCCGAATGCCAACGAACGCCACGTGATCCCCCATGGAACAAAGGGACCACGCGCAAGCGGCCAACCATGCACGCGCCGGGACGGGCCGTGCAAAATCGCACGGAGAACAAAAGATCTGCCGTCCAAAACGCGGCTAGACCATGCAGGCCGCTCAAGGAACGCAACAACACATGAGAGAACCCTTCCACATGCAAGTAAATTTGGGTTACCCTGTTTTCAGAGCATTAAGAATGTGTTTTCGTGTTGTTTCAGGAAAGTTGACTGTCTAGGTGAACGTAACCCTCTCTCTCTCTCTCTCTCTCTCTCTCTCTTACTCGCTCTCAAGCGTGTAATTTATCCATACCTCTATCTCACACACTTTCTCGTTCATTGATGTCTTATTGTGGTGTTTATGTCGTTTTTGTTTGTAAATATATATATATTACTGTACCGTGGTAAATATATAAGTAGACATGCCTTTATTAAATCCATTATATTCATTTTGATTGATTCACTGTCTTTGCTCAGTTTCAAGTCTCTTAAGTGCAGATTTTATGCTACAAGCTTACTAAAATTAAATATACCTTAAAGAGTATTTGCTTATAGGGCAGTAAACCCCATTCTTGTGGCCACAGAATTGCGTTTCCTGAAATCCTATAAAGTAGGATGATATTGTGGATCAACCACAAATATCATTCTGACAATTGAGCTAATTCATTTTACCTGTTTTGTGAAACGTGGTCCGTGTAATTAATTGCAATCAACTTGTGGTTAATTTCAAGGATTCACATGCATGCATGCAGGTAAAATGACAGATCCTCCCTTATCGGGAGATTTATTAACATGTAAGACTGATCTAATCCAAACCTGTATGAATAATTATTAATTACCAATTATTAATTATGATATGCAAATTCCCCACGGATTAGATCCGCCCTTGAGTCTTTACAATTAGAAGAATGGCATCTACGCTAAAATTAGTCTCTCTGTTTATCCCGAGGTTTACCGCAGTCCGCCAGATCCAGGCCGTATCCAGATCTGATGAAGGACCATCGCCTGGACACGACCACAATGCATCCCTGAAGTGCCAGCCTCATTAGCCCTGTGAAGGCCTCATGGACATCAACAAACTCGTCTCCATACCGGCCTGATGACTCCGATGGAGTCTTTGTATCTTTGATACAATCTGTATTGTAAAAAGCGCTATATAAATAAAGGTGACTTGACTTAACTTCATCCAGACCGTTTTATCTTGCCTGGTTGATCTTTGGCTGCATGGCATTTTGAGGAATTGAATGATAAATACTTATCTGACTGAGTAGTTAGATTAATGTATTAGTTCCGTCTTTCATCCAGACTGTGTTATCTTGTCTGGTTGATTATTTGCTGCATTTAATTTGAGGAATTTGCTCCGATGAGGTGGATGTGCTGAGCTCAAGTTGCGGGAAATTGAAGATTCGCCATCTGTTTAAGGAGTTCCCTGCCAGTTTACTTCCGGGTACCAAGCTGACTACTCAAAGAACACCAGAGGCCAGTCATGAGAGGCTGGTTCCCTTAGTAGACCTTCTGACTTCTGCCAAATGTGTTACAATGGGTCCTGCAGACTGTAGAAAGAGGCTACAAAAGTCCAATTTGGGTGTCATCCACCTTATTTCAATGGGGTTTTACCACTGCGGTGGACCCCGAGCAGGCTTTGGTAAAGGATAAGGAAGTGAAAACTCTCTTGGGCTATGAGGTCGTATAATGTGTTTCTTCACCCGAGGAGGAGTCAGGTTTCTAACAGCCGGTACTTCATAGTTTCTAAAGAAGGATGGGGTCCACTGCGACTCTGCAGTATCCACGTGTTAAACTATGTCGACGATTGGCTAATCTTGGCACAATCGGAAAATATGGTGGTTTTGGCATCGATATTTCGTCCTCGCCGATATGAAAGAGTTGGGGTTCAAGGTGAATGCCAAGAAGAGTGTGCTTTCTCCAGCAAAGAGAACCACTTTTCTAGAGATGGTGTAGAACTCAACAACAATGCAGGCAGGTTTGTCTCCGCTTGTATCGATTTGATTCTCACAGCTGTAAACAAGATAAAGCTAGGCCAGTCACTCACTGTCAAATAGTTTCTGAGACTGTTGGGTCTGATGGCAGTTGCATCCAACGTGATACATTTTGCCCTACTGTACATGAGACCCTTGCAGTGGTGGCTCAGGACCAAAGGGGGAACCCACTTCGTATGATCAAGATCACATGGCGGTCTCCATGCCTAGGTTATAGGAGGAAGCCTTGATTCTTGTCCCAAGGTCCCATGTTAGAAGCCCATTGTCATCACTTGATGCTCAGGATGCTTCACTCACTGGCTGGGGAGCGTTAATGGAAGGCCGCTCAGCTCAGGGTCTGTGGAGTCATCATCATCTCTTGTGGCACATAAATTGCCTGGAAAGGACGGCTGTCTTCACAGCATTGAAGAATTTCCCTCCAGACCTGAGAGGCCATCATGTGCATGTTCATACAGACAACACATAGGAAGAGTATGAGTAAGAGGAGGGACATTATGAGTAAGAGAAGGAAGAGTATGTGTAAGAAGAGGAAGAGTAAGAGGAGGGAGAGTATGAGGAAGAGTATGTGTAAGAGGAAGAGTATGAGTAAGAGGAGGAAGAGCATGTGTAAGAGGAGGGAGAGTATGAATAAGAGGAGGAAGAGTATGAGTAAGAGGAAGAGTATGTGTAAGAGGAGGAAGAGTATGTGTAAGAGGAAGAGTATGTGTAAGAGGAGGAAGAGTATGTGTAAGGAGGAAGAGTATGAGTAAGAGGAGGGAGAGTATGTGTAAGAGGAGGGAGAGTATGAGTTAGAGGAGGGAGAGTATGTGTAAGAGGAGGAAGAGTATGAGTAAGAGGGTAACACTTTATAATAACTACACGCTATTAATCATTATTTAAACATTAGTAAAGTTAATTCATCATTTACAAAGCATTAACAAACATTAATAAGCAGTTTATAAATACAGCTATAAATGCTTTCTTGATTTAAAAGCATATTTATAATGTGTTTAATAATTGTATTTTCATACTTTATTAATGATCAATTTATCATTTCTAAATGAAGTATTGCATTGTTTATAAACCAGTTATTTAGGAGTTGTCAGTGGTTCATAAGATTACTTAGAAAGTGTAACTAAATGATTAATAAACTATTTAAATGTACATTTATACATATTATTATTCAGACATATAGTAATGGTTACTTAGTGTGTTAATAAATGCTTTATTAACATGTATTTCTACTGTAATTCAGGGTTAATTGGGGTAGTTATAAAGCATTTAGTAGTGGTCAGTTAACTATTTTTTGAGCTCATCTAAAGTGAGGACTAGTTATGCCTTGTAAAGCATTTACAAAGATTTAAAGGCTGTAAATATTTCTATGTTCTGTATCACTGTTGTGTTTGTTTCATTTGTCTGTTTAGAAGATAACTGAGTCTTTAAATCTCCTTTATAAATGCTTCACAAGGCATAACTAGTCCTCACTTTAGATGAGCTCACAAAAATAGTTAACTGACCACTACTAAATGCTTTATAACTACCTGAATTTACTCCATTTACTTACACTTTCTAAGTGATCTTATGAGCAACTGACAACTCTTAAATAACTGGTTTGTAAATAATGATATGCTTAATTTAGAAATTATGAATTAATCATTAACAAAGTATGAAAATACAATTATTAAACACATTATAGACATGCTTATAAATGCTTAGACATGCTTAGAAAAAAAGCATTTATAGCTTTATATATAAACTGCTTATTAATGTCTATTAATGCTTTAAAAATGATGAATTAACTGTTTACTCATGCTTAACTAATGAGTGATAGCGTGCAGTTATTATAAAGTGTTACCAGAGTATGAGTAAGAGGAGGAAGAGTATGTGTAAGAGGAGGGAGAGTATGCGTAAGAGGAGGAAGAGTATGAGTAAGAGGAGGAAGAGTATGAGTAAGAGGAGGAAGAGTATGATTGAGAGCAGGGAGAGTATGAGTAAGAGGTGGGAAAGTATGAGTAAGAGGAGGAAGAGTATGTGTAAGAGGAGGAAGAGTATGTGTAAGAGAGGAGGGAGAGTATGTGTAAGAGGAGGGAGAGTATGAGTAAGAGGAGGAAGAGTATGTGTAAGAGGAGGAAGAGTATGTGTGAGAGGAGGAAGAGTATGAGTATGAGGAGGGAGAGTATGTGTAAGAGGAGGGAGAGTATGAGTAAGAGGAGGAAGACTATGTGTAAGAGGAGGGAGAGGGGTATGTGTAAGAGGAGGGAGAGTTTGTGTAAGAGGAGGGAGAGGATGTGTAAGAGGAGTAAGAGAGTATGTGTAAGAGGAGGAAGAGTATGAGTAAGAGAAAGAAGAGTATGAGTAAGAGGAGGAAGAGTATAAGTAAGAGGATTATGAGTAAGAGGAGGAAGAGTATAAGTAAGAGGAGGGAGACTGAGTAAGAGGAGTGAGAGTATGAGTAAGAGGAGGGAGAGAATGAGTAAGAGGAGGAAGAGTATGAGTAAGAGGAGGGAGAGTATGGGTAAGAGGAGGAAGAGTATAGTCTTACTCATACTCTCCTCTTACTCATACTCTCCCTCCTCTTACACATACTCTCCCTCCTCTTACACATACTCTTCCTCCTCTTACTCGAACTCTCCCTCCTCTTAGTCATACTCTCCCTCCTCTTACTCATACTCTTCCTCCTCTTACTCATACTCTTCCTCCTCTTACTCATACTCTTCCTCCTCTTGCACATACTCTCTTCCTCCTCTTACTCATACTCTTCCTCCTCTTACTCATACTCTCCCTCCTCTTACTCATACTCTCCTCTTACTCATACTCTCCCTCATACTCATACTGTACTCTACTGTACTCTTCTCTTCTCTACTGTACTCTACTCTACTGTACTCAACTGTACTCTACCTCTACTGTGCTCTACTGTACTCTATTTCTACTGTACTCTACCTCTACTGTACTCTACCTCTACTTTGCTCTACTGTTATCTACCTCTACTGTACTCTACTGTACTCCACCTCTACTGTACTCTACTGTACTCTACTGTTCTCTACCTCTACTGTACTCCACTGTTCTCTTCCTCTACGGTACTCTACTGTACTCCACCTCTACTGTACTCCACCTCTATGGTTCTCTACCTCTACTGTACTTGTACTCTACTGGGCTCTACTGTTCTCTACCTCTACTGTACTCTACCTCTACTCTACTGTACCCTACTATACTGTACTTTACTGTTCTCTACCTCTACTGTACTCCACCTCTACTGTACTCTACTGTAATCTACCTCTATTGTACTCTACCCCTACTCTACTGTACTGTACTCCACTCTACTCTACTCTACTGTACATTCTCTACTCTACCTCTACTGTACTCTACCTCTACTGTACTCTAATTTACTTTACTGTACTCCACTCTACTGTACTCTACTCTACTGTACTCCAACTCTAATGTTCTCTACCTCTACTGTACTCTACCGTACTCCACCTCTACTGTACTCTGCTGTACTCCACCTCTACTGTACTCCACTGTACTCTACCTCTACTGTGCTCTACTGTACTCTACTGTACTCTACCTCTACTGTGCTCTACTGTACTCCACTGTACTCTCTACCTAGGCCACGGTCTAGGTCACGTCTCTCACCTCTCGTATGTAGAGCTTCTCTCGTTGTCTCATGTTACTCTACTGCAGTGTACTCCATTGTACTCTACCTCTACTGTACTCCACTGTACTCTGTCTCTACTGTACTCCACTGTACTCTATCTCTACTGTGCTCCACTGTACTATACCTCTACTATGCTCCACTGTACGCCACTGTACTCTATCTCTACTGTGATCCACTGTACTCTACCTCTGCTGTGCTCCACTGTACTCTATCTCTACTGTGCTCCACCTCTACTGTACTCCACTTTACTCTACCTCTACTGTACTCCACTGTACTCTACCTCTACTGTACTCCACTGTACTCTACCTCTACTGTACTCTACTGTACTCCACCTCTAATGTGCTCCACTGTACTCCACTGTACTCTACCTCTACTCCACTCCACTGGACTCTACCTCTACTGTACTCCACTGTACACTACCTCTACTGTGCTCTACTGTACTCTATCTCTACTGCGCTCCACTGTACTCTGTTTCTACTGTACTCCACTGTACTCTACCTCTACTTTGCTCCACTGTACTCTATCTCTGCTGTACTCCACTGTACTCTATCTCTACTGTACTCCACTGTACTCTACCTCTACTGTGCTCCACTGTACTATTTCTACTGTGCTCTACTGTACTCTACTCTACTGTACTCCACTGACTCTATCTCTACTGTACTCCACTGCAGTCTACATCTACTGTACTCCACTGTACTCTACCTCTACTGTACTCCACTGTACTCTATCTCTACTGTACTCCACTGTACTCTATCTCTACTGTACACCACTGTACTCTACTTGCACTATGCTCCACTGGACTCCACTGTACTCTATCTCTACTGTACTCCACTGTACTCTACCTCTACTGTACTCTACTGTACTCCACCTCTAATGTGCTCCACTGTACTCTACTGTTCTCCACCTCTACTATACTCCACTGTACTCTACCTCTACTGTGCTCCACTGTACTCTATCTCTACAGAAGGGTTGGTCAAAATCCCTTGCCTCTTCAAATACATCTATAATCATAAATCCTTTTGAATGCTTATATACTTCCTTTATAAAAATCAATAATCAAATATATTCATTATCACATACTCATTTTTATATTCTTTGTGCTTGTGAAATTATATTTTCTTAAATGCATGTGATGGAAGTAACCAGTTTCTTTTAGGTGCATCCCAATCTTACTTTGAGATTGCACGTATTACACGCAGGACACGAAGGCCATGTAACCCACAAGGCTGTTTGTCTCTTTCTCTGGTATCAGAAGAAAGGTTAGAGGGTCCTAAAGGCAGCATGGACACATATGATCCTTCGCTGGACAGATGGTCAAGCTATATTGAGCGTTACTATCGAACTTTAATTGTTGTATTAAAATGTATTCTTTCCAGTATATTTCCTTCCTTGGGAGTAAATGCCAGTTATCTGTTTTTCTCCCAAACGAGTGAATGTTTTAGCATTATGTTTTGGTATACTTAACTGATAATAAGGAGCTCAGACTCTCTTCAGCCTTGATGGGAGCTGTTATTTGCTAGTGTCTGTTATTTGTGTGTGTGCGTATGACATTCTATGTAGGTTCTGGACGTTCGGACCAGACAACCCGGCGCCCTTCTCTAACCTGTGAGGCCACCACAGACCTTAATCAATTGAGTGGACGACAACTATCTTTACTAATGGCGATAGGTACCCCTATCTCCTCACATGTGTTGAATTGTTTAGGCTCTTAATGTTTCTTAGCCAATGAGAATCATTCAACCTGTAAGCAATGACGTAGCTTAGACCTTGGAAATGGTATAACTGCTGTGATCTTTGTAACTGTAAGCGAGGCGGCCTACGAACTCCTGTGTGAGTCTTGAAGCTGACTTCTGCTGATGAAGCTGCAAACTATCTTCAGTAAAACTTCTCTTAAATTTTTTATGATCCTGACTCCGGGTCTTCATTCTTCATATCTGGTTCTGGGTCTTTGACTGTATACCCCTTACACTACTGTACTCCACTGTACTCTATCTCTACTGTAGTCCACTGTACTCTACCTCCACTGTACTCCACTGTACTCTATCTCTACTGTGTTCTACTGTACTCTACTCTACTGTACTCCACTGTATTCTACCTCTACTGTACTTCACTCTATTCTACCTCTACTGTGCTCCACTGTACTCTATCTCTACTGTACTCCACTGTACTCTACCTCTACTGTACTGTACTGTTCTCTACCTCTACTGTACTCCACTGTACTCCACCTCTACTGTGCTCCACTGTAATCTACCTCTACTGTGCTCGACTGTACTCTACCTCTGCTGTGCCCCACTGTACTCTACCTCTACTGTGCTCTACTGTACTCTACTCTACTGTACTCCACTGTACTCTACCTCTACTGTACTCCACTGTACTCTACCTCTACTGTGCTCCACTGTACTCTACCTCTACTGTGCTCCACTGTACTCTACCTCTGCTGTGCTCCACTGTACTCTACCTCTACTGTACTCCACTGTACTCTATCTCTACTGTACTCCACTGTACTCTACCTCTACTGTACTGTACTGTTCTCTACCTCTACTGTACTCTACTGTACTCCACCTCTACTGTGCTCCACTGTACTCTACTGTACTCTACCTCTACTGTGCTCCACTGTAATCTACCTCTACTGTGCTCCACTGTACTCTACCTCTACTGTACTCACCTGTAATCTATCTCTACTGTACTCCACTGTACTCTATCTCTACTGTGATCCACTGTACTCTACCTCTACTATGCTCCACTGTACTCTACCTCTACTGTACTCCACTGTACTCTATCTCTACTGTGCTCCACTGTACTCTATCTCTACAGTACTCCACTGTACTCTACCTCTACTGTGCTCCACTGTACTCCACTGTAATCTATCTCTACTGTGATCCACTGTACTCTACCTCTGCTGTGCTCCACTGTACTCTACCTCTACTGTGCTCCACTGTACTCCACTGTACTCTATATTTACTGTGATCCACTGTACTCTACCTCTGCTGTGCTCCACTGTACTCTATCTCTACTGTGCTCCACTGTACTCTACCTCTACTGTACTCCACTCTACTCTACCTCTACTGTGCTCCACTGTACTCTACCTCTACTGTACTCCACTCTACTCTACCTCTACTGTGCTCCACTGTACTCTACCTCTACTGTACTCCACTGCACTCTTTCTCTACTGTACTCCACTGTACTCTATCTCTACTGTACACCACTGTACTCTACCTCCACTATGCTCCACTGGACTCCACTGTACTCTATCTCTACTGTGATCCACTGTAATCTACATCTACTGTGCTGCACTGTACTCTACCTCTACTGTGCTCCACTGTACTCTACCTCTACTGTGCTCCACTGTACTCTACCTCTACTGTACTCCACTGTACTCTACCTCTACTGTACTCCAATGTACTCTATCTCTACTGTACTCCACTGTACTCTACCTCTACTGTACTGTACTGTTCTCTACCTCTACTGTACTCTACTGTACTCCTCCTCTACTGTGCTCCACTGTACTCCACTGTACTCTACCTCTACTGTGCTCCACTGTAATCTACCTCTACTGTGCTCCACTGTACTCTACCTCTACTGTACTCACCTGTAATCTATCTCTACTGTACTCCACTGTACTCTATCTCTACTGTGATCCACTGTACTCTACCTCTACTCTGCTCCACTGTACTCTATCTCTACTGTGCTCCACTGTACTCTACCTCTACTGTACTCCACTGTACTCTATCTCTACTGTGCTCCACTGTACTCCACTGTAATCTATCTCTACTGTGATCCACTGTACTCTACCTCTGCTGTGCTCCACTGTACTCAACCTCTACTGTGCTCCACTGTACTCCACTGTACTCTATATTTACTGTGATCCACTGTACTCTACCTCTGCTGTGCTCCACTGTACTCTATCTCTACTGCGCTCCACTGTACTCTACCTCTACTGTACTCCACTCTACTCTACCTCTACTGTGCTCCACTGTACTCTACCTCTACTGTACTGCACTCTACTCTACCTCTACTGTGCTCCACTGTACTCTACCTCTACTGTACTCCACTGTACTCTATCTCTACCGTGCTCCACTGTACTCTATCTCTACTGTACTCCACTGTACTCTACCTCTACTCTACTGTACTGTGCTCTACCTCTACTGTACTCCACCTCTACTGTGCTCCACTGTACTCCACTGTGCTCTACCTCTACTGTGCTCCACTGTGATCTACCTCTACAGTGCTCCACTGTACTCTACCTCTACTCTGCTCCACTGTACTCTACCTCTACTATGCTCTACTGTACTCTACTCTACTATACTCCACTGTACTCTACCTCTACTTTACTCCACTGTACTCTACCTCTACTGTGCTCCACTGTACTCTACCTCTACTGTGCTCTACTGTACTCTACTCTAATATACTCCACTGTACTCTATATCTACTGTACTCCACTGTACTCTATCTCTACTGTGCTCCACTGTACTCTATATCTACTGTACTCCACTGTACTCTACCTCTACTGTACTGTACTGTTCTCTACCTCTACTCTACTCTACTGTACTCCACCTCTACTGTGCTCCACTGTACACCACTGTTCTACCTCTACTGTACTCCACTGTACTCTACCTCTACGGCACTCCACTGTACTCTATCTCTACTGTACTCACCTGTACTCTATCTCTACTGTGATCCACTGTATTCTACCTCTACTGGGCTCCACTGTACTCTATCTCTACTGTGCTCCACTGTACTCTACCTCTACTGTACTCCACTGTACTCTGCTCCACTGTACTCTACCTCTACTGTACTGTAATGTTCTCTACCTCTACTGTACTCTACTGTACTCCACCTCTACTGTGCTCCACTGTACTCCACTGTAATCTACCTCTACTGTACTCCACTCTACTCTACCTCTACTGTGCTCCACTGTACTCTCCCTCTACTGTACTCCACTGTACTCTATCTCTACTGTGCTCCACTGTACTCTATCTCTACTGTACTCCACTGTACTCTACCTCTACTGTACTGTTCTCTACCTCTACTGTACTCTACTGTACTCCACCTCTACTGTGCTCCACTGTACTCTACCTCTACTGTGCTCCACTGTAATCTACCTCTACTGTGCTCCACTGTACTCTACCTCTACTGTGCTGCACTGTACTCTACCTCTACTGTGCTCTACTGTACTCTACTCTACTGTTCTCCACTGTACTCTACCTCTACTGTACTCCACTGTACTCTACCTCTACTGTGCTCCACTGTACTCTACCTCTACTGTGCTCCACTGTACTCTACCTCTACTGTGCTCCACTGTACTATACCTCTACTGTGCTCTACTGTACTCTATCTCTACTGTGTTCCACTGTACTCTACCTTTACTGTACTCCACTGCACTCTATCTCTACTGTGCTCCACTGTACTCTATCTCTACTGTACTCCACTGTACTCTACCTCTAGTGTACTGTACTGTTCTTTACCTCTACTGTACTCTACTGTACTCCACCTCTACTGTGCTCCACTGTACACCACTGTTCTACCTCTACTCAACTCCACTGTACTCTACCTCTACTGCACTCCACTGTACTCTACCTCTACTGTGCTCCACTGTACTCCACTGTACTCTATATCTACTCTGATCCACTGTACTCTACCTCTGCTCTGCTCCACTGTACTCTTTCTCTACTGTGCTCCACTGTACTCTACCTCTACTGTACTCCACTCTACTCTACCTCTACTGTGCTCCACTGTACTCTACCTCTACTGTACTCCACTCTACTCTACCTCTACTGTGCTCCACTGTACTCTACCTCTACTGTACTCCACTGTACTCTACCTCTACCGTGCTCCACTGTACTCTATCTCTACTGTACTCCACTGTACTCTACCTCTACTCTACTGTACTCTTCTCTACCTCTACTGTACTCTACTGTACTCCACCTCTACTGTGCTCCACTGTACTCCACTGTACTCTACCACTACTGTGCTCCACTGTAATCTACCTCTACTGTGCTCCACTGTACTCTACCTCTACTGTGCTCCACTGTACTCTACCTCTACTGTGCTCTACTGTACACTACTCTACTGTACTCCACTGTACTCTACTTCTACTGTACTCCACTGTACTCTACCTTTACTGTGCTCCACTGTACTCTACCTCTACTGTACTCCACTGTACTCTATCTCTACTGTGCTCCACTGTACTCTATATCTACTGTACTCCACTGTACTCTACCTCTACTGTACTGTACTGTTCTCTACCTCTACTGTACTCTACTGTACTCCACCTCTACTGTGCTCCACTGTACACCACTGTTCTACCTCTACTGTACTCCAATGTACTCTACCTCTACTGCACTCCACTGTACTCTATCTCTACTGTGATCCACTGTACTCTACCTCTACTGGGCTCCACTGTACTCTACCTCTACTGTACTCCACTGTACTGTGCTCCACTGTACTCTAACTCTACTGTACTCCACTGTACTCTACCTCTACTTTACTGTAATGTTCTCTACCTCTACTGTACTCTACTGTACTCCACCTCTACTGTGCTCCACTCTACTCCACTGTACTCTACCTCTACTGTACTCCACTCTACTCTACCTCTACTGTGCTCCATTGTACTCTACCTCTACTGTACTCCACTGTACTCTATCTCTACTCCGCTCCACTGTACTCTATCTCTACTGTGCTCCACTGTACTCTACCTCTACTGTACTCCACTGTACTCTATCTCTACTGTGCTCCCCTGTACTCCACTGTAATCTATCTCTACTGTGATCCACTGTACTCTACCTCTGCTGTGCTCCACTGTACTCAATCTCTACTTTGCTCCACTGTACTCCACTGTACTCTATATTTACTGTGATCCACTGTACTCTACCTCTGCTGTGCTCCACTGTACTCTATCTCTACTGTGCTCCACTGTACTCTACCTCTACTGTACTCCACTCTACTCTACCTCTACTGTGCTCCACTGTACTCTACCTCTACTGTACTCCACTGTACTCTATCTCTACCGTGCTCCACTGTACTCTATCTCTACTGTACTCCACTGTACTCTACCTCTACTCTACTGTACTGTTCTCTACCTCTACTGTACTCCACCTCTACTGTGCTCCACTGTACTCCACTGTACTCTACCTCTACTGTGCTCCACTGTAATCTACCTCTACTGTGCTCCACTGTACTCTACCTCTACTGTGCTCCACTGTACTCTACCTCTACTGTGCTCTACTGTACTCTACTCTACTATACTCCACTGTACTCTACCTCTACTTTACTCCACTGTACTCTACCTCTACTGTGCTCCACTGTACTCTACCTCTACTGTGCTCTACTGTACTCTACTCTACTATACTCCACTGTACTCTATATCTACTGTACTCCACTGTACTCTATCTCTACTGTGCTCCACTGTACTCTATATCTACTGTACTCTACTGTACTCCACCTCTAATGTCCTCCACTGTACTCTACCTCTACTGTACTCCACTGTACTTCTCTCTCTACTGTACTCCACTGTACTCTACCTCTACTGTGCTCTACTGTACTCTATCTCTACTGTGCTCCACTGTACTCTACCTCTACTGTACTCCACTGTACTGTACCTCTAATATACTCCACTGTACTCTATCTCTACTGTGCTCCACTGTACTCTACCTGTGCTGTGCTCCACTGTACTCTACCTCTACTATGCTCTACTGTACTATATCTCTACTGTTCTCCACTGTACTCTACCTCTACTGTACTCCACTGTACTCTATCTCTACTGTGCTCCACTGTATTCTATCTCTACTGTACTCCACTGTACTCTACCTCTACTGTACTGTACTGTTCTCTACCTCTACTGTACTCCACTGTACACTACCTCTACTGTACTGTAATGTTTTCTACCTCTACTGTACTCCACCTCCACTGTGCTTCACTGTACTCTACTGTACTCCACCTCTACTGTGCTCCACTGAGCTCTACCTCTACTGTGCTCCACTGTACTCTATCTCTACTGTGCTCCACTGTACTCTATCTCTACTGTACTCCACTGTACTCTACCTCTACTGCACTCCACTGTACTCTATCTCTACTGTACTCCACTGTGCTCTACCTCTACTGTGCTCCACTGTAATCTACCTCTACTGTGCTCCACTGTACTCTACCTCTACTGTACTCCACTGTACTCTACCTCTACTGTGCTCTACTGTACTCTATCTCTACTGTACTCCACTGTACTCTACCTCTACTGTACTCCACTGTACTCCACCTCTAATGTCCTCCACTGTACTCTACCTCTACTGTACTCCACTGTACTCTACCTCTACTGTACTCCACTGTACTGTACCTCTAATATACTCCACTGTACTCTATCTCTACTGTGCTCCACTGTACTCTTTTCTACTGTACTCCACTGTACTCTATCTCTACTGTAGTCCAATGTACTCTACCTCCACTGTGCTCCACTGTACTCTATCTCTACTGTACTCTCTCTCTACTGTACTCCACTGTAGTCTACCTCTACTGTGCTCCAGTGTACTCTACCTCTACTGTACTCCACTGTACTCTACCTCTACTGTGCTCTACTCTACTCTATCTCTACTGTACTCCACTGTACTCTACCTCTACTGTACTCCACTGTACTCCACCTCTAATATACTCCACTGTACTCTATCTCTACTGTGCTCCACTGTACTCTTTTCTACTGTACTCCACTGTACTCTATCTCTACTGTAGTCCACTGTACTCTACCTCCACTGTGCTCCACTCTACTTTATCTCTACTGTACTCTCTCTACTGTACTCCACTGTAGTCTACCTCTACTGTGCTCCACTCTACTCTACCTCTACTGTACTCCACTGTACTCTACCTCTACTGTGCTCTACTGTACTCTATCTCTACTGTACTCCACTGTACTCTACCTCTACTGTACTCCACTGTACTCCACCTCTAATGTCCTCCACTGTACTCTACCTCTACTGTACTCCACTGTACTCTACCTCTACTGTACTCCACTGTACTCTACCTCTACTGTGCTCTACTGTACTCTATATCTACTGTACTCCACTGTACTCTACCTCTACTGTACTCCACTGTACTCCACCTCTAATGTCCTCCACTGTACTCTACCTCTACTGTACTCCACTGTACTCTACCTCTACTGTGCTCTACTGTACTCTACTCTACTGTACTCCACTGTACTCTACATCTACTGTACTCCACTGTACTCTACCTCTATTGTACTCCACTGTACTGTACCTCTAATATACTCCACTGTACTCTATCTCTACTGTGCTCCACTGTACTCTTTTCTACTGTACTCCACTGTACTCTATCTCTACTGTTGTCCACTGTACTCTACCTCCACTGTGCTCCACTGTACTCTATCTCTACTGTACTCTCTCTACTGTACTCCAATGTAGTCTACCTCTACTGTACTCCACTGTACTGTACCTCTAATATACTCTACTGTACTCTCTCTACTGTGCTCCACTGTACTCTTTTCTACTGTACTCCACTGTACTCTATCTCTACTGTAGTCCACTGTACTCTACCTCCACTGTGCTCCACTGTACTCTATCTCTACTGTACTCTATCTCTACTGTACTCCACTGTACTCTACCTCTAACGTGCCCCACTGTACTCTACCTCTACTGTGCTCTACTGTACTCTACTCTACTGTACTCCACTGTACTCTACCTCTACTGTACTCCACTGTACTCTACCTCTACTGTGCTCCACTGTACTCTACCTCTGCTGTGCTCCACTGTACTCTACCTCCACTGTGCTCTACTGTACTCTATCTCTACTGTGCTCCACTGTACTCTACCTCTACTGTACTCCACTGTACTCTATCTCTACTGTGCTCCACTGTACTCTATCTCTAGTGTACTCCACTGTACACTACCTCTACTGTACTGTAATGTTCTCTACCTCTACTGTACTGCACCTCCACTGTGCTTCAATGTACTCTACCTCCACTGTGCTCCACTGTACTCTATCTCTACTGTACTCTCTCTCTACTGTACTCCACTGTAGTCTACCTCTACTGTGCTCCAGTGTACTCTACCTCTACTGTACTCCACTGTACTCTACCTCTACTGTGCTCTACTCTACTCTATCTCTAAAGTACTCCACTGTACTCTACCTCTACTGTACTCCACTGTACTCCACCTCTAATATACTCCACTGTACTCTATCTCTACTGTGCTCCACTGTACTCTTTTCTACTGTACTCCACTGTACTCTATCTCTACTGTAGTCCACTGTACTCTACCTCCACTGTGCTCCACTCTACTTTATCTCTACTGTACTCTCTCTACTGTACTCCACTGTAGTCTACCTCTACTGTGCTCCACTCTACTCTACCTCTACTGTACTCCACTGTACTCTACCTCTACTGTGCTCTACTGTACTCTATCTCTACTGTACTCCACTGTACTCTACCTCTACTGTACTCCACTGTACTCCACCTCTAATGTCCTCCACTGTACTCTACCTCTACTGTACTCCACTGTACTCTACCTCTACTGTACTCCACTGTACTCTACCTCTACTGTGCTCTACTGTACTCTATCTCTACTGTACTCCACTGTACTCTACCTCTACTGTACTCCACTGTACTCCACCTCTAATGTCCTCCACTGTACTCTACCTCTACTGTACTCCACTGTACTCTACCTCTACTGTGCTCTACTGTACTCTACTCTACTGTACTCCACTGTACTCTACATCTACTGTACTCCACTGTACTCTACCTCTATTGTACTCCACTGTACTGTACCTCTAATATACTCCACTGTACTCTATCTCTACTGTGCTCCACTGTACTCTTTTCTACTGTACTCCACTGTACTCTATCTCTACTGTTGTCCACTGTACTCTACCTCCACTGTGCTCCACTGTACTCTATCTCTACTGTACTCTCTCTACTGTACTCCACTGTAGTCTACCTCTACTGTACTCCACTGTACTGTACCTCTAATATACTCCACTGTACTCTCTCTACTGTGCTCCACTGTACTCTTTTCTACTGTACTCCACTGTACTCTATCTCTACTGTAGTCCACTGTACTCTACCTCCACTGTGCTCCACTGTACTCTATCTCTACTGTACTCTATCTCTACTCTACTCCACTGTACTCTACCTCTAACGTGCCCCACTGTACTCTACCTCTACTGTGCTCTACTGTACTCTACTCTACTGTACTCCACTGTACTCTACCTCTACTGTACTCCACTGTACTCTACCTCTACTGTGCTCCACTGTACTCTACCTCTGCTGTGCTCCACTGTACTCTACCTCCACTGTGCTCTACTCTACTCTCTCTCTACTGTGCTCCACTGTACTCTACCTCTACTGTACTCCACTGTACTCTATCTCTACTGTGCTCCACTGTACTCTATCTCTAGTGTACTCCACTGTACACTACCTCTACTGTACTGTAATGTTCTCTACCTCTACTGTACTGCACCTCCACTGTGCTTCAATGTACTCTACCTCTACTGTACTCCACTGTACTGTACCTCTAATATACTCCACTGTACTCTATCTCTACTGTGCTCCACTGTACTCTTTTCTACTGTATTCCACTGTACTCTATCTCTACTGTAGTCCACTGTACTCTACCTCTACTGTGCTCCACTGTACTCTACCTCTACTGTGCTCTACTGTACTCTACTCTACTCCACTGTACTCTACCTCTACTGCCCTCCACTCTACTCTACCTCTACTGTGCTCCACTGTATTCTACCTCTGCTGTGCTCCACTGTACTCTAACTCTACTGCGCTCTACTGTACTCTATCTCTACTGTGCTCCACTGTACTCTACCTCTACTGTACTCCACTGTACTCTATCTCTACTGTGATCCACTGTACTCTACCTTTACTGTGCTCCACTGTACTCTATCTCTACTGTGCTCCACTGTACTCTACCTCTAATGTACTCCACTGTACTCTATCTCTACTGTGCTCCACTGTACTCTATCTCTACTGTACTCCACTGTACACTACCTCTACTGTACTGTAATGTTCTCTACCTATACTGTACTCCACCTCTACTGTGCTTCACTGTACTCCACTGTACTCTACCTTACTGTGCTCCATTCTGCTCTACCTCTACTGTGCTCCAATGTGCTCTACCTCTACTGTGCTCCACTGTACTCTATCTCTACTGTACTCCACTGTACACTACCTCTACTGTACTGCAATGTTCTCTACCTCTACTGTATTCCACCTCTACTGTGCTTCACTGTACTCCACTTTACTCTACCTTACTGTGCTCCACTGTGCTCTACCTCTACTGTGCTCCACTGTACTCTACCTCTACTGTGCTCCACTGTACTCTACCTCTACTCTAATCTACGGTACTCTACCTCTACTGTGCTCCCCTGTACTCTCTCTACTGTACTCCACTGTACTCTACCTCTACTGTACTCTACTGTACTCCACTGTACTCTACCTCTACTGTACTCCACTGTACTTCTCTCTCTACTGTACTCCACTGTACTCTACCTTTACTGTGCTCTACTGTACTCTATCTCTACTGTGCTCCACTGTACTCTACCTCTACTGTACTCCACTGTACTGTACCTCTAATATACTCCACTGTACTCTATCTGTACTGTGCTCCACTGTACTCTACCTCCGCTGTGCTCCACTGTACTCTACCTCTACTATGCTCTACTGTACTATATCTCTACTGTGCTCCACTGTACTCTACCTCTACTGTACTCCACTGTACTCTATCTCTACTGTGCTCCACTGTTTTCTATCTCTACTGTACTCCACTGTACTCTACCTCTACTGTACTGTACTGTTCTCTACCTCTACTCTACTCCACTGTACACTACCTCTACTGTACTGTAATGTTCTCTACCTCTACTGTACTCCACCTCCACTGTGCTTCACTGTACTCTACTGTACTCCACCTCTACTGTGCTCCACTGTGCTCTACCTCTACTGTGCTCCACTGTACTCTATCTCTACTGTGCTCCACTGTACTCTATCTCTACTGTATTCCACTGTACTCTACCTCTACTGTGCTCCACTGTAATCTACCTCTACTGTGCTCCACTGTACTCTACCTCTACTGTACTCCACTGTACTCTACCTCTACTGTGCTCTACTGTACTCTATCTCTACTGTACTCCACTGTACTCTACCTCTACTGTACTCCACTGTACTCCACCTCTAATGTCCTCCACTGTACTCTACCTCTACTGTACTCCACTGTACTTCTCTCTCTACTGTACTCCACTGTACTCTACCTCTAATGTACTGTAATGTTCTCTACCTATACTGTACTCCACTGTACTCTATCTCTACTGTACTCCACTGTACACTACCTCTACTGTACTGTAATGTTCTCTACCTATACTGTACTCCACCTCTACTGTGCTTCACTGTACTCCACTGTACTCTACCTTACTGTGCTCCACTCTGCTCTACCTCTACTGTGCTCCACTGTGCTCTACCTCTACTGTGCTCCACTGTACTCTATCTCTACTGTACTCCACTGTACACTACCTCTACTGTACTGCAATGTTCTCTACCTCTACTGTATTCCACCTCTACTGTGCTTCACTGTACTCCACTTTACTCTACCTTACTGTGCTCCACTGTTCTCTACCTCTACTGTGCTCCACTGTACTCTACCTCTACTGTGCTCCACTGTACTCTACCTCTACTCTAATCTACGGTACTCTACCTCTACTGTGCTCCCCTGTACTCTCTCTACTGTACTCCACTCTACTCTACCTCTACTGTACTCTACTGTACTCCACCTCTAATGTCCTCCACTGTACTCTACCTCTACTGTACTCCACTGTACTTCTCTCTCTACTGTACTCCACTGTACTCTACCTTTACTGTGCTCTACTGTACTCTATCTCTACTGTGCTCCACTGTACTCTACCTCTACTGTACTCCACTGTACTGTACCTCTAATATACTCCACTGTACTCTATCTCTACTGTGCTCCACTGTACTCTACCTCCGCTGTGCTCCACTGTACTCTACCTCTACTATGCTCTACTGTACTATATCTCTACTGTGCTCCACTGTACTCTACCTCTACTGTACTCCACTGTACTCTATCTCTACTGTGCTCCACTGTTTTCTATCTCTACTGTACTCCACTGTACTCTACCTCTACTGTACTGTACTGTTCTCTACCTCTACTCTACTCCACTGTACACTACCTCTACTGTACTGTAATGTTCTCTACCTCTACTGTACTCCACCTCCACTGTGCTTCACTGTACTCTACTGTACTCCACCTCTACTGTGCTCCACTGTGCTCTACCTCTACTGTGCTCCACTGTACTCTATCTCTACTGTGCTCCACTGTACTCTATCTCTACTGTATTCCACTGTACTCTACCTCTACTGCACTCCACTGTACTCTATCTCTACTGTACTCCACTGTGCTCTACCTCTACTGTGCTCCACTGTAATCTACCTCTACTGTGCTCCACTGTACTCTACCTCTACTGTACTCCACTGTACTCTACCTCTACTGTGCTCCACTGTGCTCTACCTCTACTGTGCTCCACTGTACTCTATCTCTACTGTACTCCACTGTACACTACCTCTACTGTACTGTAATGTTCTCTACCTCTACTGTATTCCACCTCTACTGTGCTTCACTGTACTCCACTGTACTCTACCTTACTGTGCTCCACTGTGCTCTACCTCTACTGTGCTCCACTGTACTCTACCTCTACTGTGCTCCACTGTACTCTACCTCTACTCTAATCTACGGTACTCTACCTCTACTGTGCTCCACTGTACTCTATCTCTACTGTACTCCACTGTACTCTACCTTTACTGTACTCTACTGTACTCCACCTCTAATGTCCTCCACTGTACTCTAGCTCTACTGTACTCCACTGTACTCTACCTCTACTGTGCTCTACTGTACTCTACTCTACTGTACTCCACTGTACTCTACATCTACTGTACTCCACTGTACTCTACCTCTACTGTGCTCCACTGTACTCTACCTCTACTGTGCTCCACTGTACTCTACCTCTTCTGTGCTCCACTGTACTCTACCTCTGCTGTGCTCCACTGTACTCTACGTCTACTATGCTCTACTGTACTATATCTCTACTGTGCTCCACTGTACTCTACCTCTACTGTACTCCACTGGACTCTATCTCTACTGTGCTCCACTGTATTCTATCTCTACTGTACTCCACTGTACTCTACCTCTACTGTACTGTACTGTTCTCTACCTCTACTGCACTCTACTGTACTCCACCTCTACTGTACTCCACTGTACACTACCTCTACTGTACTGTAATGTTCACTACCTATACTGTACTCCACCTCTACTGTGCTTCACTGTACTCCACTGTACTCTACCTTACTGTGCTCCACTCTGCTCTACCTCTACTGTGCTCCACTGTGCTCTACCTCTACTGTGCTCCACTGTACTCTATCTCTACTGTACTCCACTGTACACTACCTCTACTGTACTGCAATGTTCTCTACCTCTACTGTATTCCACCTCTACTGTGCTTCACTGTACTCCACTTTACTCTACCTTACTGTGCTCCACTGTTCTCTACCTCTACTGTGCTCCACTGTACTCTACCTCTACTGTGCTCCACTGTACTCTACCTCTACTCTAATCTACGGTACTCTACCTCTACTGTGCTCCCCTGTACTCTCTCTACTGTACTCCACTGTACTCTACCTCTACTGTACTCTACTGTACTCCACCTCTAATGTCCTCCACTGTACTCTACCTCTACTGTACTCCACTGTACTTCTCTCTCTACTGTACTCCACTGTACTCTACCTTTACTGTGCTCTACTGTACTCTATCTCTACTGTGCTCCACTGTACTCTACCTCTACTGTACTCCACTGTACTGTACCTCTAATATACTCCACTGTACTCTATCTCTACTGTGCTCCACTGTACTCTACCTCCGCTGTGCTCCACTGTACTCTACCTCTACTATGCTCTACTGTACTATATCTCTACTGTGCTCCACTGTACTCTACCTCTACTGTACTCCACTGTACTCTATCTCTACTGTGCTCCACTGTTTTCTATCTCTACTGTACTCCACTGTACTCTACCTCTACTGTACTGTACTGTTCTCTACCTCTACTCTACTCCACTGTACACTACCTCTACTGTACTGTAATGTTCTCTACCTCTACTGTACTCCACCTCCACTGTGCTTCACTGTACTCTACTGTACTCCACCTCTACTGTGCTCCACTGTGCTCTACCTATACTGTGCTCCACTGTACTCTATCTCTACTGTGCTCCACTGTACTCTATCTCTACTGTATTCCACTGTACTCTACCTCTACTGCACTCCACTGTACTCTATCTCTACTGTACTCCACTGTGCTCTACCTCTACTGTGCTCCACTGTGATCTACCTCTACTGTGCTCCACTGTACTCTACCTCTACTGTACTCCACTGTACTCTACCTCTACTGTGCTCCACTGTGCTCTACCTCTACTGTGCTCCACTGTACTGTACCTCTAATATACTCCACTGTACTCTATCTCTACTGTGCTCCACTGTACTCTTTTCTACTGTACTCCACTGTACTCTATCTCTACTGTTGTCCACTGTACTCTACCTCCACTGTGCTCCACTGTACTCTATCTCTACTGTACTCTCTCTACTGTACTCCACTGTTTTCTACCTCTACTGTACTCCACTGTACTGTACCTCTAATATACTCCACTGTACTCTCTCTACTGTGCTCCACTGTACTCTTTTCTACTGTACTCCACTGTACTCTATCTCTACTGTAGTCCACTGTACTCTACCTCCACTGTGCTCCACTGTACTCTATCTCTACTGTACTCTATCTCTACTGTACTCCACTGTACTCTACCTCTAACGTGCCCCACTGTACTCTACCTCTACTGTGCTCTACTGTACTCTACTCTACTGTACTCCACTGTACTCTACCTCTACTGTACTCCACTGTACTCTACCTCTACTGTGCTCCACTGTACTCTACCTCTGCTGTGCTCCACTGTACTCTACCTCCACTGTGCTCTACTGTACTCTATCTCTACTGTGCTCCACTGTACTCTACCTCTACTGTACTCCACTGTACTCTATCTCTACTGTGCTCCACTGTACTCTATCTCTAGTGTACTCCACTGTACACTACCTCTACTGTACTGTAATGTTCTCTACCTCTACTGTACTGCACCTCTACTGTGCTTCAATGTACTCTACCTCTACTGTACTCCAATGTACTGTACCTCTAATATACTCCACTGTACTCTATCTCTACTGTGCTCCACTGTACTCTTTTCTACTGTATTCCACTGTACTCTATCTCTACTGTAGTCCACTGTACTCTACCTCTACTGTGCTCCACTGTACTCTACCTCTACTGTGCTCTACTGTACTCTACTCTACTCCACTGTACTCTACCTCTACTGCCCTCCACTCTACTCTACCTCTACTGTGCTCCACTGTATTCTACCTCTGCTGTGCTCCACTGTACTCTAACTCTACTGCGCTCTACTGTACTCTATCTCTACTGTGCTCCACTGTACTCTACCTCTACTGTACTCCACTGTACTCTATCTCTACTGTGATCCACTGTACTCTACCTTTACTGTGCTCCACTGTACTCTATCTCTACTGTGCTCCACTGTACTCTATCTCTACTGTACTCCACTGTACACTACCTCTACTGTACTGTAATGTTCTCTACCTATACTGTACTCCACCTCTACTGTGCTTCACTGTACTCCACTGTACTCTACCTTACTGTGCTCCACTCTGCTCTACCTCTACTGTGCTCCACTGTGCTCTACCTCTACTGTGCTCCACTGTACTCTATCTCTACTGTACTCCACTGTACACTACCTCTACTGTACTGCAATGTTCTCTACCTCTACTGTATTCCACCTCTACTGTGCTTCACTGTACTCCACTTTACTCTACCTTACTGTGCTCCACTGTGCTCTACCTCTACTGTGCTCCACTGTACTCTACCTCTACTGTGCTCCACTGTACTCTACCTCTACTCTAATCTACGGTACTCTACCTCTACTGTGCTCCCCTGTACTCTCTCTACTGTACTCCACTGTACTCTACCACTACTGTACTCTACTGTACTCCACCTCTAATGTCCTCCACTGTACTCTACCTCTACTGTACTCCACTGTACTTCTCTCTCTACTGTACTCCACTGTACTCTACCTTTACTGTGCTCTACTGTACTCTATCTCTACTGTGCTCCACTGTACTCTACCTCTACTGTACTCCACTGTACTGTACCTCTAATATACTCCACTGTACTCTATCTCTACTGTGCTCCACTCTACTCTACCTCCGCTGTGCTCCACTGTACTCTACCTCTACTATGCTCTACTGTACTATATCTCTACTGTGCTCCACTGTACTCTACCTCTACTGTACTCCACTGTACTATATCTCTACTGTGCTCCACTGTTTTCTATCTCTACTGTACTCCACTGTACTCTACCTCTACTGTACTGTACTGTTCTCTACCTCTACTCTACTCTACTGTACACTACCTCTACTGTACTGTAATGTTCTCTACCTCTACTGAACTCCACCTCCACTGTGCTTCACTGTACTCTACTGTACTCCACCTCTACTGTGCTCCACTGTGCTCTACCTCTACTGTGCTCCACTGTACTCTATCTCTACTGTGCTCCACTGTACTCTATCTCTACTGTATTCCACTGTACTCTACCTCTACTGCACTCCACTGTACTCTATCTCTACTGTACTCCACTGTGCTCTACCTCTACTGTGCTCCACTGTAATCTACCTCTACTGTGCTCCACTGTACTCTACCTCTACTGTACTCCACTGTACTCTACCTCTACTGTACTCTATCTCTACTGTACTCCACTGTACTCTACCTCTACTGTAGTCCACTGTACTCCACCTCTAATGTCCTCCACTGTACTCTACCTCTACTGTACTCCACTGTACTTCTCTCTCTACTGTACTCCACTGTACTCTACCTCTAATGTACTCCACTGTACTCTATCTCTACTGTGCTCCACTGTACTCTATCTCTACTGTACTCCACTGTACACTACCTCTACTGTACTGCAATGTTCTCTACCTCTACTGTATTCCACCTCTACTGTGCTTCACTGTACTCCACTTTACTCTACCTTACTGTGCTCCACTGTTCTCTACCTCTACTGTGCTCCACTGTACTCTACCTCTACTGTGCTCCACTGTACTCTACCTCTACTCTAATCTACGGTACTCTACCTCTACTGTGCTCCCCTGTACTCTCTCTACTGTACTCCACTGTACTCTACCTCTACTGTACTCTACTGTACTCCACCTCTAATGTCCTCCACTGTACTCTACCTCTACTGTACTCCACTGTACTTCTCTCTCTACTGTACTCCACTGTACTCTACCTTTACTGTGCTCTACTGTACTCTATCTCTACTGTGCTCCACTGTACTCTACCTCTACTGTACTCCACTGTACTGTACCTCTAATATACTCCACTGTACTCTATCTCTACTGTGCTCCACTGTACTCTACCTCCGCTGTGCTCCACTGTACTCTACCTCTACTATGCTCTACTGTACTATATCTCTACTGTGCTCCACTGTACTCTACCTCTACTGTACTCCACTGTACTCTATCTCTACTGTGCTCCACTGTTTTCTATCTCTACTGTACTCCACTGTACTCTACCTCTACTGTACTGTACTGTTCTCTACCTCTACTCTACTCCACTGTACACTACCTCTACTGTACTGTAATGTTCTCTACCTCTACTGTACTCCACCTCCACTGTGCTTCACTGTACTCTACTGTACTCCACCTCTACTGTGCTCCACTGTGCTCTACCTATACTGTGCTCCACTGTACTCTATCTCTACTGTGCTCCACTGTACTCTATCTCTACTGTATTCCACTGTACTCTACCTCTACTGCACTCCACTGTACTCTATCTCTACTGTACTCCACTGTGCTCTACCTCTACTGTGCTCCACTGTGATCTACCTCTACTGTGCTCCACTGTACTCTACCTCTACTGTACTCCACTGTACTCTACCTCTACTGTGCTCCACTGTGCTCTACCTCTACTGTGCTCCACTGTACTGTACCTCTAATATACTCCACTGTACTCTATCTCTACTGTGCTCCACTGTACTCTTTTCTACTGTACTCCACTGTACTCTATCTCTACTGTTGTCCACTGTACTCTACCTCCACTGTGCTCCACTGTACTCTATCTCTACTGTACTCTCTCTACTGTACTCCACTGTAGTCTACCTCTACTGTACTCCACTGTACTGTACCTCTAATATACTCCACTGTACTCTCTCTACTGTGCTCCACTGTACTCTTTTCTACTGTACTCCACTGTACTCTATCTCTACTGTAGTCCACTGTACTCTACCTCCACTGTGCTCCACTGTACTCTATCTCTACTGTACTCTATCTCTACTGTACTCCACTGTACTCTACCTCTAACGTGCCCCACTGTACTCTACCTCTACTGTGCTCTACTGTACTCTACTCTACTGTACTCCACTGTACTCTACCTCTACTGTACTCCACTGTACTCTACCTCTACTGTGCTCCACTGTACTCTACCTCTGCTGTGCTCCACTGTACTCTACCTCCACTGTGCTCTACTCTACTCTCTCTCTACTGTGCTCCACTGTACTCTACCTCTACTGTACTCCACTGTACTCTATCTCTACTGTGCTCCACTGTACTCTATCTCTAGTGTACTCCACTGTACACTACCTCTACTGTACTGTAATGTTCTCTACCTCTACTGTACTGCACCTCCACTGTGCTTCAATGTACTCTACCTCTACTGTACTCCACTGTACTGTACCTCTAATATACTCCACTGTACTCTATCTCTACTGTGCTCCACTGTACTCTTTTCTACTGTATTCCACTGTACTCTATCTCTACTGTAGTCCACTGTACTCTACCTCTACTGTGCTCCACTGTACTCTACCTCTACTGTGCTCTACTGTACTCTACTCTACTCCACTGTACTCTACCTCTACTGCCCTCCACTCTACTCTACCTCTACTGTGCTCCACTGTATTCTACCTCTGCTGTGCTCCACTGTACTCTAACTCTACTGCGCTCTACTGTACTCTATCTCTACTGTGCTCCACTGTACTCTACCTCTACTGTACTCCACTGTACTCTATCTCTACTGTGATCCACTGTACTCTACCTTTACTGTGCTCCACTGTACTCTATCTCTACTGTGCTCCACTGTACTCTACCTCTAATGTACTCCACTGTACTCTATCTCTACTGTGCTCCACTGTACTCTATCTCTACTGTACTCCACTGTACACTACCTCTACTGTACTGTAATGTTCTCTACCTATACTGTACTCCACCTCTACTGTGCTTCACTGTACTCCACTGTACTCTACCTTACTGTGCTCCACTCTGCTCTACCTCTACTGTGCTCCAATGTGCTCTACCTCTACTGTGCTCCACTGTACTCTATCTCTACTGTACTCCACTGTACACTACCTCTACTGTACTGCAATGTTCTCTACCTCTACTGTATTCCACCTCTACTGTGCTTCACTGTACTCCACTTTACTCTACCTTACTGTGCTCCACTGTGCTCTACCTCTACTGTGCTCCACTGTACTCTACCTCTACTGTGCTCCACTGTACTCTACCTCTACTCTAATCTACGGTACTCTACCTCTACTGTGCTCCCCTGTACTCTCTCTACTGTACTCCACTGTACTCTACCTCTACTGTACTCTACTGTACTCCACTGTACTCTACCTCTACTGTACTCCACTGTACTTCTCTCTCTACTGTACTCCACTGTACTCTACCTTTACTGTGCTCTACTGTACTCTATCTCTACTGTGCTCCACTGTACTCTACCTCTACTGTACTCCACTGTACTGTACCTCTAATATACTCCACTGTACTCTATCTCTACTGTGCTCCACTGTACTCTACCTCCGCTGTGCTCCACTGTACTCTACCTCTACTATGCTCTACTGTACTATATCTCTACTGTGCTCCACTGTACTCTACCTCTACTGTACTCCACTGTACTCTATCTCTACTGTGCTCCACTGTTTTCTATCTCTACTGTACTCCACTGTACTCTACCTCTACTGTACTGTACTGTTCTCTACCTCTACTCTACTCCACTGTACACTACCTCTACTGTACTGTAATGTTCTCTACCTCTACTGTACTCCACCTCCACTGTGCTTCACTGTACTCTACTGTACTCCACCTCTACTGTGCTCCACTGTGCTCTACCTCTACTGTGCTCCACTGTACTCTATCTCTACTGTGCTCCACTGTACTCTATCTCTACTGTATTCCACTGTACTCTACCTCTACTGTGCTCCACTGTAATCTACCTCTACTGTGCTCCACTGTACTCTACCTCTACTGTACTCCACTGTACTCTACCTCTACTGTGCTCTACTGTACTCTATCTCTACTGTACTCCACTGTACTCTACCTCTACTGTACTCCACTGTACTCCACCTCTAATGTCCTCCACTGTACTCTACCTCTACTGTACTCCACTGTACTTCTCTCTCTACTGTACTCCACTGTACTCTACCTCTAATGTACTGTAATGTTCTCTACCTATACTGTACTCCACTGTACTCTATCTCTACTGTACTCCACTGTACACTACCTCTACTGTACTGTAATGTTCTCTACCTATACTGTACTCCACCTCTACTGTGCTTCACTGTACTCCACTGTACTCTACCTTACTGTGCTCCACTCTGCTCTACCTCTACTGTGCTCCACTGTGCTCTACCTCTACTGTGCTCCACTGTACTCTATCTCTACTGTACTCCACTGTACACTACCTCTACTGTACTGCAATGTTCTCTACCTCTACTGTATTCCACCTCTACTGTGCTTCACTGTACTCCACTTTACTCTACCTTACTGTGCTCCACTGTTCTCTACCTCTACTGTGCTCCACTGTACTCTACCTCTACTGTGCTCCACTGTACTCTACCTCTACTCTAATCTACGGTACTCTACCTCTACTGTGCTCCCCTGTACTCTCTCTACTGTACTCCACTCTACTCTACCTCTACTGTACTCTACTGTACTCCACCTCTAATGTCCTCCACTGTACTCTACCTCTACTGTACTCCACTGTACTTCTCTCTCTACTGTACTCCACTGTACTCTACCTTTACTGTGCTCTACTGTACTCTATCTCTACTGTGCTCCACTGTACTCTACCTCTACTGTACTCCACTGTACTGTACCTCTAATATACTCCACTGTACTCTATCTCTACTGTGCTCCACTGTACTCTACCTCCGCTGTGCTCCACTGTACTCTACCTCTACTATGCTCTACTGTACTATATCTCTACTGTGCTCCACTGTACTCTACCTCTACTGTACTCCACTGTACTCTATCTCTACTGTGCTCCACTGTTTTCTATCTCTACTGTACTCCACTGTACTCTACCTCTACTGTACTGTACTGTTCTCTACCTCTACTCTACTCCACTGTACACTACCTCTACTGTACTGTAATGTTCTCTACCTCTACTGTACTCCACCTCCACTGTGCTTCACTGTACTCTACTGTACTCCACCTCTACTGTGCTCCACTGTGCTCTACCTCTACTGTGCTCCACTGTACTCTATCTCTACTGTGCTCCACTGTACTCTATCTCTACTGTATTCCACTGTACTCTACCTCTACTGCACTCCACTGTACTCTATCTCTACTGTACTCCACTGTGCTCTACCTCTACTGTGCTCCACTGTAATCTACCTCTACTGTGCTCCACTGTACTCTACCTCTACTGTACTCCACTGTACTCTACCTCTACTGTGCTCCACTGTGCTCTACCTCTACTGTGCTCCACTGTACTCTATCTCTACTGTACTCCACTGTACACTACCTCTACTGTACTGTAATGTTCTCTACCTCTACTGTATTCCACCTCTACTGTGCTTCACTGTACTCCACTGTACTCTACCTTACTGTGCTCCACTGTGCTCTACCTCTACTGTGCTCCACTGTACTCTACCTCTACTGTGCTCCACTGTACTCTACCTCTACTCTAATCTACGGTACTCTACCTCTACTGTGCTCCACTGTAATCTATCTATACTGTACTCCACTGTACTCTACCTTTACTGTACTCTACTGTACTCCACCTCTAATGTCCTCCACTGTACTCTAGCTCTACTGTACTCCACTGTACTCTACCTCTACTGTGCTCTACTGTACTCTACTCTACTGTACTCCACTGTACTCTACATCTACTGTACTCCACTGTACTCTACCTCTACTGTGCTCCACTGTACTCTACCTCTACTGTGCTCCACTGTACTCTACCTCTTCTGTGCTCCACTGTACTCTACCTCTGCTGTGCTCCACTGTACTCTACGTCTACTATGCTCTACTGTACTATATCTCTACTGTGCTCCACTGTACTCTACCTCTACTGTACTCCACTGGACTCTATCTCTACTGTGCTCCACTGTATTCTATCTCTACTGTACTCCACTGTACTCTACCTCTACTGTACTGTACTGTTCTCTACCTCTACTGCACTCTACTGTACTCCACCTCTACTGTACTCCACTGTACACTACCTCTACTGTACTGTAATGTTCACTACCTATACTGTACTCCACCTCTACTGTGCTTCACTGTACTCCACTGTACTCTACCTTACTGTGCTCCACTCTGCTCTACCTCTACTGTGCTCCACTGTGCTCTACCTCTACTGTGCTCCACTGTACTCTATCTCTACTGTACTCCACTGTACACTACCTCTACTGTACTGCAATGTTCTCTACCTCTACTGTATTCCACCTCTACTGTGCTTCACTGTACTCCACTTTACTCTACCTTACTGTGCTCCACTGTTCTCTACCTCTACTGTGCTCCACTGTACTCTACCTCTACTGTGCTCCACTGTACTCTACCTCTACTCTAATCTACGGTACTCTACCTCTACTGTGCTCCCCTGTACTCTCTCTACTGTACTCCACTGTACTCTACCTCTACTGTACTCTACTGTACTCCACCTCTAATGTCCTCCACTGTACTCTACCTCTACTGTACTCCACTGTACTTCTCTCTCTACTGTACTCCACTGTACTCTACCTTTACTGTGCTCTACTGTACTCTATCTCTACTGTGCTCCACTGTACTCTACCTCTACTGTACTCCACTGTACTGTACCTCTAATATACTCCACTGTACTCTATCTCTACTGTGCTCCACTGTACTCTACCTCCGCTGTGCTCCACTGTACTCTACCTCTACTATGCTCTACTGTACTATATCTCTACTGTGCTCCACTGTACTCTACCTCTACTGTACTCCACTGTACTCTATCTCTACTGTGCTCCACTGTTTTCTATCTCTACTGTACTCCACTGTACTCTACCTCTACTGTACTGTACTGTTCTCTACCTCTACTCTACTCCACTGTACACTACCTCTACTGTACTGTAATGTTCTCTACCTCTACTGTACTCCACCTCCACTGTGCTTCACTGTACTCTACTGTACTCCACCTCTACTGTGCTCCACTGTGCTCTACCTATACTGTGCTCCACTGTACTCTATCTCTACTGTGCTCCACTGTACTCTATCTCTACTGTATTCCACTGTACTCTACCTCTACTGCACTCCACTGTACTCTATCTCTACTGTACTCCACTGTGCTCTACCTCTACTGTGCTCCACTGTGATCTACCTCTACTGTGCTCCACTGTACTCTACCTCTACTGTACTCCACTGTACTCTACCTCTACTGTGCTCCACTGTGCTCTACCTCTACTGTGCTCCACTGTACTGTACCTCTAATATACTCCACTGTACTCTATCTCTACTGTGCTCCACTGTACTCTTTTCTACTCTACTCCACTGTACTCTATCTCTACTGTTGTCCACTGTACTCTACCTCCACTGTGCTCCACTGTACTCTATCTCTACTGTACTCTCTCTACTGTACTCCACTGTAGTCTACCTCTACTGTACTCCACTGTACTGTACCTCTAATATACTCCACTGTACTCTCTCTACTGTGCTCCACTGTACTCTTTTCTACTGTACTCCACTGTACTCTATCTCTACTGTAGTCCACTGTACTCTACCTCCACTGTGCTCCACTGTACTCTATCTCTACTGTACTCTATCTCTACTGTACTCCACTGTACTCTACCTCTAACGTGCCCCACTGTACTCTACCTCTACTGTGCTCTACTGTACTCTACTCTACTGTACTCCACTGTACTCTACCTCTACTGTACTCCACTGTACTCTACCTCTACTGTGCTCCACTGTACTCTACCTCTGCTGTGCTCCACTGTACTCTACCTCCACTGTGCTCTACTGTACTCTATCTCTACTGTGCTCCACTGTACTCTACCTCTACTGTACTCCACTGTACTCTATCTCTACTGTGCTCCACTGTACTCTATCTCTAGTGTACTCCACTGTACACTACCTCTACTGTACTGTAATGTTCTCTACCTCTACTGTACTGCACCTCTACTGTGCTTCAATGTACTCTACCTCTACTGTACTCCAATGTACTGTACCTCTAATATACTCCACTGTACTCTATCTCTACTGTGCTCCACTGTACTCTTTTCTACTGTATTCCACTGTACTCTATCTCTACTGTAGTCCACTGTACTCTACCTCTACTGTGCTCCACTGTACTCTACCTCTACTGTGCTCTACTGTACTCTACTCTACTCCACTGTACTCTACCTCTACTGCCCTCCACTCTACTCTACCTCTACTGTGCTCCACTGTATTCTACCTCTGCTGTGCTCCACTGTACTCTAACTCTACTGCGCTCTACTGTACTCTATCTCTACTGTGCTCCACTGTACTCTACCTCTACTGTACTCCACTGTACTCTATCTCTACTGTGATCCACTGTACTCTACCTTTACTGTGCTCCACTGTACTCTATCTCTACTGTGCTCCACTGTACTCTATCTCTACTGTACTCCACTGTACACTACCTCTACTGTACTGTAATGTTCTCTACCTATACTGTACTCCACCTCTACTGTGCTTCACTGTACTCCACTGTACTCTACCTTACTGTGCTCCACTCTGCTCTACCTCTACTGTGCTCCACTGTGCTCTACCTCTACTGTGCTCCACTGTACTCTATCTCTACTGTACTCCACTGTACACTACCTCTACTGTACTGCAATGTTCTCTACCTCTACTGTATTCCACCTCTACTGTGCTTCACTGTACTCCACTTTACTCTACCTTACTGTGCTCCACTGTGCTCTACCTCTACTGTGCTCCACTGTACTCTACCTCTACTGTGCTCCACTGTACTCTACCTCTACTCTAATCTACGGTACTCTACCTCTACTGTGCTCCCCTGTACTCTCTCTACTGTACTCCACTGTACTCTACCACTACTGTACTCTACTGTACTCCACCTCTAATGTCCTCCACTGTACTCTACCTCTACTGTACTCCACTGTACTTCTCTCTCTACTGTACTCCACTGTACTCTACCTTTACTGTGCTCTACTGTACTCTATCTCTACTGTGCTCCACTGTACTCTACCTCTACTGTACTCCACTGTACTGTACCTCTAATATACTCCACTGTACTCTATCTCTACTGTGCTCCACTCTACTCTACCTCTGCTGTGCTCCACTGTACTCTACCTCTACTATGCTCTACTGTACTATATCTCTACTGTGCTCCACTGTACTCTACCTCTACTGTACTCCACTGTACTATATCTCTACTGTGCTCCACTGTTTTCTATCTCTACTGTACTCCACTGTACTCTACCTCTACTGTACTGTACTGTTCTCTACCTCTACTCTACTCTACTGTACACTACCTCTACTGTACTGTAATGTTCTCTACCTCTACTGAACTCCACCTCCACTGTGCTTCACTGTACTCTACTGTACTCCACCTCTACTGTGCTCCACTGTGCTCTACCTCTACTGTGCTCCACTGTACTCTATCTCTACTGTGCTCCACTGTACTCTATCTCTACTGTATTCCACTGTACTCTACCTCTACTGCACTCCACTGTACTCTATCTCTACTGTACTCCACTGTGCTCTACCTCTACTGTGCTCCACTGTAATCTACCTCTACTGTGCTCCACTGTACTCTACCTCTACTGTACTCCACTGTACTCTACCTCTACTGTACTCTATCTCTACTGTACTCCACTGTACTCTACCTCTACTGTAGTCCACTGTACTCCACCTCTAATGTCCTCCACTGTACTCTACCTCTACTGTACTCCACTGTACTTCTCTCTCTACTGTACTCCACTGTACTCTACCTCTAATGTACTCCACTGTACTCTATCTCTACTGTGCTCCACTGTACTCTATCTCTACTGTACTCCACTGTACACTACCTCTACTGTACTGCAATGTTCTCTACCTCTACTGTATTCCACCTCTACTGTGCTTCACTGTACTCCACTTTACTCTACCTTACTGTGCTCCACTGTTTTCTACCTCTACTGTGCTCCACTGTACTCTACCTCTACTGTGCTCCACTGTACTCTACCTCTACTCTAATCTACGGTACTCTACCTCTACTGTGCTCCCCTGTACTCTCTCTACTGTACTCCACTGTACTCTACCTCTACTGTACTCTACTGTACTCCACCTCTAATGTCCTCCACTGTACTCTACCTCTACTGTACTCCACTGTACTTCTCTCTCTACTGTACTCCACTGTACTCTACCTTTACTGTGCTCTACTGTACTCTATCTCTACTGTGCTCCACTGTACTCTACCTCTACTGTACTCCACTGTACTGTACCTCTAATATACTCCACTGTACTCTATCTCTACTGTGCTCCACTGTACTCTACCTCCGCTGTGCTCCACTGTACTCTACCTCTACTATGCTCTACTGTACTATATCTCTACTGTGCTCCACTGTACTCTACCTCTACTGTACTCCACTGTACTCTATCTCTACTGTGCTCCACTGTTTTCTATCTCTACTGTACTCCACTGTACTCTACCTCTACTGTACTGTACTGTTCTCTACCTCTACTCTACTCCACTGTACACTACCTCTACTGTACTGTAATGTTCTCTACCTCTACTGTACTCCACCTCCACTGTGCTTCACTGTACTCTACTGTACTCCACCTCTACTGTGCTCCACTGTGCTCTACCTATACTGTGCTCCACTGTACTCTATCTCTACTGTGCTCCACTGTACTCTATCTCTACTGTATTCCACTGTACTCTACCTCTACTGCACTCCACTGTACTCTATCTCTACTGTACTCCACTGTGCTCTACCTCTACTGTGCTCCACTGTGATCTACCTCTACTGTGCTCCACTGTACTCTACCTCTACTGTACTCCACTGTACTCTACCTCTACTGTGCTCCACTGTGCTCTACCTCTACTGTGCTCCACTGTACTGTACCTCTAATATACTCCACTGTACTCTATCTCTACTGTGCTCCACTGTACTCTTTTCTACTGTACTCCACTGTACTCTATCTCTACTGTTGTCCACTGTACTCTACCTCCACTGTGCTCCACTGTACTCTATCTCTACTGTACTCTCTCTACTGTACTCCACTGTAGTCTACCTCTACTGTACTCCACTGTACTGTACCTCTAATATACTCCACTGTACTCTCTCTACTGTGCTCCACTGTACTCTTTTCTACTGTACTCCACTGTACTCTATCTCTACTGTAGTCCACTGTACTCTACCTCCACTGTGCTCCACTGTACTCTATCTCTACTGTACTCTATCTCTACTGTACTCCACTGTACTCTACCTCTAACGTGCCCCACTGTACTCTACCTCTACTGTGCTCTACTGTACTCTACTCTACTGTACTCCACTGTACTCTACCTCTACTGTACTCCACTGTACTCTACCTCTACTGTGCTCCACTGTACTCTACCTCTGCTGTGCTCCACTGTACTCTACCTCCACTGTGCTCTACTGTACTCTATCTCTACTGTGCTCCACTGTACTCTACCTCTACTGTACTCCACTGTACTCTATCTCTACTGTGCTCCACTGTACTCTATCTCTAGTGTACTCCACTGTACACTACCTCTACTGTACTGTAATGTTCTCTACCTCTACTGTACTGCACCTCTACTGTGCTTCAATGTACTCTACCTCTACTGTACTCCAATGTACTGTACCTCTAATATACTCCACTGTACTCTATCTCTACTGTGCTCCACTGTACTCTTTTCTACTGTATTCCACTGTACTCTATCTCTACTGTAGTCCACTGTACTCTACCTCTACTGTGCTCCACTGTACTCTACCTCTACTGTGCTCTACTGTACTCTACTCTACTCCACTGTACTCTACCTCTACTGCCCTCCACTCTACTCTACCTCTACTGTGCTCCACTGTATTCTACCTCTGCTGTGCTCCACTGTACTCTAACTCTACTGCGCTCTACTGTACTCTATCTCTACTGTGCTCCACTGTACTCTACCTCTACTGTACTCCACTGTACTCTATCTCTACTGTGATCCACTGTACTCTACCTTTACTGTGCTCCACTGTACTCTATCTCTACTGTGCTCCACTGTACTCTATCTCTACTGTACTCCACTGTACACTACCTCTACTGTACTGTAATGTTCTCTACCTATACTGTACTCCACCTCTACTGTGCTTCACTGTACTCCACTGTACTCTACCTTACTGTGCTCCACTCTGCTCTACCTCTACTGTGCTCCACTGTGCTCTACCTCTACTGTGCTCCACTGTACTCTATCTCTACTGTACTCCACTGTACACTACCTCTACTGTACTGCAATGTTCTCTACCTCTACTGTATTCCACCTCTACTGTGCTTCACTGTACTCCACTTTACTCTACCTTACTGTGCTCCACTGTGCTCTACCTCTACTGTGCTCCACTGTACTCTACCTCTACTGTGCTCCACTGTACTCTACCTCTACTCTAATCTACGGTACTCTACCTCTACTGTGCTCCCCTGTACTCTCTCTACTGTACTCCACTGTACTCTACCACTACTGTACTCTACTGTACTCCACCTCTAATGTCCTCCACTGTACTCTACCTCTACTGTACTCCACTGTACTTCTCTCTCTACTGTACTCCACTGTACTCTACCTTTACTGTGCTCTACTGTACTCTATCTCTACTGTGCTCCACTGTACTCTACCTCTACTGTACTCCACTGTACTGTACCTCTAATATACTCCACTGTACTCTATCTCTACTGTGCTCCACTCTACTCTACCTCCGCTGTGCTCCACTGTACTCTACCTCTACTATGCTCTACTGTACTATATCTCTACTGTGCTCCACTGTACTCTACCTCTACTGTACTCCACTGTACTATATCTCTACTGTGCTCCACTGTTTTCTATCTCTACTGTACTCCACTGTACTCTACCTCTACTGTACTGTACTGTTCTCTACCTCTACTCTACTCTACTGTACACTACCTCTACTGTACTGTAATGTTCTCTACCTCTACTGAACTCCACCTCCACTGTGCTTCACTGTACTCTACTGTACTCCACCTCTACTGTGCTCCACTGTGCTCTACCTCTACTGTGCTCCACTGTACTCTATCTCTACTGTGCTCCACTGTACTCTATCTCTACTGTATTCCACTGTACTCTACCTCTACTGCACTCCACTGTACTCTATCTCTACTGTACTCCACTGTGCTCTACCTCTACTGTGCTCCACTGTAATCTACCTCTACTGTGCTCCACTGTACTCTACCTCTACTGTACTCCACTGTACTCTACCTCTACTGTGCTCTACTGTACTCTATCTCTACTGTACTCCACTGTACTCTACCTCTACTGTAGTCCACTGTACTCCACCTCTAATGTCCTCCACTGTACTCTACCTCTACTGTACTCCACTGTACTTCTCTCTCTACTGTACTCCACTGTACTCTACCTCTAATGTACTCCACTGTACTCTATCTCTACTGTGCTCCACTGTACTCTATCTCTACTGTACTCCACTGTACACTACCTCTACTGTACTGTAATGTTCTCTACCTATACTGTACTCCACCTCTACTGTGCTTCACTGTACTCCACTGTACTCTACCTTACTGTGCTCCACTCTGCTCTACCTCTACTGTGCTCCACTGTGCTCTACCTCTACTGTGCTCCACTGTACTCTATCTCTACTGTACTCCACTGTACACTACCTCTACTGTACTGCAATGTTCTCTACCTCTACTGTATTCCACCTCTACTGTGCTTCACTGTACTCCACTTTACTCTACCTTACTGTGCTCCACTGTTCTCTACCTCTACTGTGCTCCACTGTACTCTACCTCTACTGTGCTCCACTGTACTCTACCTCTACTCTAATCTACGGTACTCTACCTCTACTGTGCTCCCCTGTACTCTCTCTACTGTACTCCACTCTACTCTACCTCTACTGTACTCTACTGTACTCCACCTCTAATGTCCTCCACTGTACTCTACCTCTACTGTACTCCACTGTACTTCTCTCTCTACTGTACTCCACTGTACTCTACCTTTACTGTGCTCTACTGTACTCTATCTCTACTGTGCTCCACTGTACTCTACCTCTACTGTACTCCACTGTACTGTACCTCTAATATACTCCACTGTACTCTATCTCTACTGTGCTCCACTGTACTCTACCTCCGCTGTGCTCCACTGTACTCTACCTCTACTATGCTCTACTGTACTATATCTCTACTGTGCTCCACTGTACTCTACCTCTACTGTACTCCACTGTACTCTATCTCTACTGTGCTCCACTGTTTTCTATCTCTACTGTACTCCACTGTACTCTACCTCTACTGTACTGTACTGTTCTCTACCTCTACTCTACTCCACTGTACACTACCTCTACTGTACTGTAATGTTCTCTACCTCTACTGTACTCCACCTCCACTGTGCTTCACTGTACTCTACTGTACTCCACCTCTACTGTGCTCCACTGTGCTCTACCTATACTGTGCTCCACTGTACTCTATCTCTACTGTGCTCCACTGTACTCTATCTCTACTGTATTCCACTGTACTCTACCTCTACTGCACTCCACTGTACTCTATCTCTACTGTACTCCACTGTGCTCTACCTCTACTGTGCTCCACTGTAATCTACCTCTACTGTGCTCCACTGTACTCTACCTCTACTGTACTCCACTGTACTCTACCTCTACTGTGCTCCACTGTGCTCTACCTCTACTGTGCTCCACTGTACTCTATCTCTACTGTACTCCACTGTACACTACCTCTACTGTATTGTAATGTTCTCTACCTCTACTGTATTCCACCTCTACTGTGCTTCACTGTACTCCACTGTACTCTACCTTACTGTGCTCCACTGTGCTCTACCTCTACTGTGCTCCACTGTACTCTACCTCTACTGTGCTCCACTGTACTCTACCTCTACTCTAATCTACGGTACTCTACCTCTACTGTGCTCCACTGTACTCTATCTCTACTGTACTCCACTGTACTCTACCTTTACTGTACTCTACTGTACTCCACCTCTAATGTCCTCCACTGTACTCTAGCTCTACTGTACTCCACTGTACTCTACCTCTACTGTGCTCTACTGTACTCTACTCTACTGTACTCCACTGTACTCTACATCTACTGTACTCCACTGTACTCTACCTCTACTGTGCTCCACTGTACTCTACCTCTACTGTGCTCCACTGTACTCTACCTCTTCTGTGCTCCACTGTACTCTACCTCTGCTGTGCTCCACTGTACTCTACGTCTACTATGCTCTACTGTACTATATCTCTACTGTGCTCCACTGTACTCTACCTCTACTGTACTCCACTGTACTCTACCTCTACTGTACTGTACTGTTCTCTACCTCTACTGCACTCTACTGTACTCCACCTCTACTGTACTCCACTGTACACTACCTCTACTGTACTGTAATGTTCTCTACCTATACTGTACTCCACCTCTACTGTGCTTCACTGTACTCCACTGTACTCTACCTTACTCTGCTCCACTCTGCTCTACCTCTACTGTGCTCCACTGTGCTCTACCTCTACTGTGCTCCACTGTACTCTATCTCTACTGTACTCCACTGTACACTACCTCTACTGTACTGCAATGTTCTCTACCTCTACTGTATTCCACCTCTACTGTGCTTCACTGTACTCCACTTTACTCTACCTTACTGTGCTCCACTGTTCTCTACCTCTACTGTGCTCCACTGTACTCTACCTCTACTGTGCTCCACTGTACTCTACCTCTACTCTAATCTACGGTACTCTACCTCTACTGTGCTCCCCTGTACTCTCTCTACTGTACTCCACTGTACTCTACCTCTACTGTACTCTACTGTACTCCACCTCTAATGTCCTCCACTGTACTCTACCTCTACTGTACTCCACTGTACTTCTCTCTCTACTGTACTCCACTGTACTCTACCTTTACTGTGCTCTACTGTACTCTATCTCTACTGTGCTCCACTGTACTCTACCTCTACTGTACTCCACTGTACTGTACCTCTAATATACTCCACTGTACTCTATCTCTACTGTGCTCCACTGTACTCTACCTCCGCTGTGCTCCACTGTACTCTACCTCTACTATGCTCTACTGTACTATATCTCTACTGTACTCCACTGTACTCTACCTCTACTGTACTCCACTGTACTCTATCTCTACTGTGCTCCACTGTTTTCTATCTCTACTGTACTCCACTGTACTCTAACTCTACTGTACTGTACTGTTCTCTACCTCTACTCTACTCCACTGTACACTACCTCTACTGTACTGTAATGTTCTCTACCTCTACTGTACTCCACCTCCACTGTGCTTCACTGTACTCTACTGTACTCCACCTCTACTGTGCTCCACTGTGCTCTACCTCTACTGTGCTCCACTGTACTCTATCTCTACTGTGCTCCACTGTACTCTATCTCTACTGTATTCCACTGTACTCTACCTCTACTGCACTCCACTGTACTCTATCTCTACTGTACTCCACTGTGCTCTACCTCTACTGTGCTCCACTGTAATCTACCTCTACTGTGCTCCACTGTACTCTACCTCTACTGTACTCCACTGTACTCTACCTCTACTGTGCTCCACTGTGCTCTACCTCTACTGTGCTCCACTGTACTCTATCTCTACTGTACTCCACTGTACACTACCTCTACTGTACTGTAATGTTCTCTACCTCTACTGTATTCCACCTCTACTGTGCTTCACTGTACTCCACTGTACTCTACCTTACTGTGCTCCACTGTGCTCTACCTCTACTGTGCTCCACTGTACTCTACCTCTACTGTGCTCCACTGTACTCTACCTCTACTCTAATCTACGGTACTCTACCTCTACTGTGCTCCACTGTACTCTATCTCTACTGTACTCCACTGTACTCTACCTTTACTGTACTCAACTGTACTCCACCTCTAATGTCCTCCACTGTACTCTAGCTCTACTGTACTCCACTGTACTCTACCTCTACTGTGCTCTACTGTACTCTACTCTACTGTACTCCACTGTACTCTACATCTACTGTACTCCATTGTACTCTACCTCTACTGTGCTCCACTGTACTCTACCTCTACTGTGCTCCACTCTACTCTACCTCTTCTGTGCTCCACTGTACTCTACCTCTGCTGTGCTCCACTGTACTCTACGTCTACTATGCTCTACTGTACTATATCTCTACTGTGCTCCACTGTACTCTACCTCTACTGTACTCCACTGGACTCTATCTCTACTGTGCTCCACTGTATTCTATCTCTACTGTACTCCACTGTACTCTACCTCTACTGTACTGTACTGTTCTCTACCTCTACTTTACTCTACTGTACTCCACCTCTACTGTGCTCCACTGTACACCACTGTTCTACCTCTACTGAACTCCACTGTACTCTACCTCTACTGCACTCCACTGTACTCTATCTCTACTGTACTGCACTGTACTATATCTCTACTGTGATCCACTGTACTCTACCTTTACTCTGCTCCACTGTACTCTATCTCTTCTGTGCTCCACTGTACTCTACCTCTACTGTACTCCACTGTACTCTATCTCTACTGTGCTCCACTGTACTCTACCTCTACTGTGCTCTACTGTACTCTACTCTACTGTACTCCACTGTACTCTACCTCTACTGTACTCCACTGTACTCTACCTCTAGTTTACTCCACTGTACTTTACCTCTACTCTACTCCACTGTACTCTACCTCTACTGTACTCTACTGTACTCCTATTCTAATGTGCTCCACTGTAATCCACTGTACTCTACCACTACTGTACTCCACTGTACTCTACCTCTATTTTGCTCTACTGTACTCTATCTCTACTGTGCTCCACTGTACTCTACCTCTACTGTACTCCACTGTACTCTACCTCTACTGTACTCCACTGTACTCTATCTCTACTGTACTCCACTGTACTCTATCTCTACTGTACTGTACTGTTCTCTACCTCTACTGTACTCTACTGTACTCTACCTCTACTGCACTCCACTGTACTCTATCTCTACTGCACTCCACTGTGCTCTACCTCTACTGTGCTCCACTGTAATCTACCTCTACTGTGCTCCACTGTACTCTACCTCTACTGTACTCCACTGTACTCTACCTCTACTGTGCTCTACTGTACTCTACTCTACTGTACTCCACTGTACTCTACATCTACTGTACTCCACTTAACTCTACCTCTACTGTGCTCCACTGTACTCTACCTCTACTGTGCTCCACTGTACTCTACCTCTTCTGTGCTCCACTGTACTCTACCTCTGCTGTGCTCCACTGTACTCTACCTCTACTATGCTCTACTGTACTATATCTCTACTGTGCTCCACTGTACTCTACCTCTACTGTACTCCACTGGACTCTATCTCTACTGTGCTCCACTGTATTCTATCTCTACTGTACTCCACTGTACTCTACCTCTACTGTACTGTACTGTTCTCTACCTCTACTGCACTCTACTGTACTCCACCTCTACTGTGCTCCACTGTACACCACTGTTCTACCTCTACTGAACTCCACTGTACTCTACCTCTACTGCACTCCACTGTACTCTATCTCTACTGTACTGCACTGTACTCTATCTCTACTGTGATCCACTGTACTCTACCTTTACTCTGCTCCACTGTACTCTATCTCTTCTGTGCTCCACTGTACTCTACCTCTACTGTACTCCACTGTACTCTATCTCTACTGTGCTCCACTGTACTCTACCTCTACTGTGCTCTACTGTACTCTACTCTACTGTACTCCACTGTACTCTACCTCTACTGTACTCCACTGTACTCTACCTCTACTTTACTCCACTGTACTTTACCTCTACTCTACTCCACTGTACTCTACCTCTACTGTACTCTACTGTACTCCTATTCTAATGTGCTCCACTGTAATCCACTGTACTCTACCACTACTGTACTCCACTGTACTCTACCTCTATTTTGCTCTACTGTACTCTATCTCCACTGTGCTCCACTGTACTCTACCTCTACTGTACTCCACTGTACTCTACCTCTACTGTACTCCACTGTACTCTATCTCTACTGTACTCCACTGTACTCTATCTCTACTGTACTCTCTCTCTACTGTACTCCACTCTACTCTACCTCTACTGTGCTCCACTGTACTCTACCTCTACTGTGCTCCACTGTACTCTACCTCTACTGTGCTCCACTGTACTCTACCTCTACTGTGCTCCACTGTACTCTATCTCTACTGTACTCCACTGTACACTACCTCTACTGTACTGCAATGTTCTCTACCTCTACTGTATTCCACCTCTACTGTGCTTCACTGTACTCCACTTTACTCTACCTTACTGTGCTCCACTGTTCTCTACCTCTACTGTGCTCCACTGTACTCTACCTCTACTGTGCTCCACTGTACTCTACCTCTACTCTAATCTACGGTACTCTACCTCTACTGTGCTCCCCTGTACTCTCTCTACTGTACTCCACTGTACTCTACCTCTACTGTACTCTACTGTACTCCACCTCTAATGTCCTCCACTGTACTCTACCTCTACTGTACTCCACTGTACTTCTCTCTCTACTGTACTCCACTGTACTCTACCTTTACTGTGCTCTACTGTACTCTATCTCTACTGTGCTCCACTGTACTCTACCTCTACTGTACTCCACTGTACTGTACCTCTAATATACTCCACTGTACTCTATCTCTACTGTGCTCCACTGTACTCTACCTCCGCTGTGCTCCACTGTACTCTACCTCTACTATGCTCTACTGTACTATATCTCTACTGTACTCCACTGTACTCTACCTCTACTGTACTCCACTGTACTCTATCTCTACTGTGCTCCACTGTTTTCTATCTCTACTGTACTCCACTGTACTCTAACTCTACTGTACTGTACTGTTCTCTACCTCTACTCTACTCCACTGTACACTACCTCTACTGTACTGTAATGTTCTCTACCTCTACTGTACTCCACCTCCACTGTGCTTCACTGTACTCTACTGTACTCCACCTCTACTGTGCTCCACTGTGCTCTACCTCTACTGTGCTCCACTGTACTCTATCTCTACTGTGCTCCACTGTACTCTATCTCTACTGTATTCCACTGTACTCTACCTCTACTGCACTCCACTGTACTCTATCTCTACTGTACTCCACTGTGCTCTACCTCTACTGTGCTCCACTGTAATCTACCTCTACTGTGCTCCACTGTACTCTACCTCTACTGTACTCCACTGTACTCTACCTCTACTGTGCTCCACTGTGCTCTACCTCTACTGTGCTCCACTGTACTCTATCTCTACTGTACTCCACTGTACACTACCTCTACTGTACTGTAATGTTCTCTACCTCTACTGTATTCCACCTCTACTGTGCTTCACTGTACTCCACTGTACTCTACCTTACTGTGCTCCACTGTGCTCTACCTCTACTGTGCTCCACTGTACTCTACCTCTACTGTGCTCCACTGTACTCTACCTCTACTCTAATCTACGGTACTCTACCTCTACTGTGCTCCACTGTACTCTATCTCTACTGTACTCCACTGTACTCTACCTTTACTGTACTCTACTGTACTCCACCTCTAATGTCCTCCACTGTACTCTAGCTCTACTGTACTCCACTGTACTCTACCTCTACTGTGCTCTACTGTACTCTACTCTACTGTACTCCACTGTACTCTACATCTACTGTACTCCATTGTACTCTACCTCTACTGTGCTCCACTGTACTCTACCTCTACTGTGCTCCACTCTACTCTACCTCTTCTGTGCTCCACTGTACTCTACCTCTGCTCTGCTCCACTGTACTCTACGTCTACTATGCTCTACTGTACTATATCTCTACTGTGCTCCACTGTACTCTACCTCTACTGTACTCCACTGGACTCTATCTCTACTGTGCTCCACTGTATTCTATCTCTACTGTACTCCACTGTACTCTACCTCTACTGTACTGTACTGTTCTCTACCTCTACTGCACTCTACTGTACTCCACCTCTACTGTGCTCCACTGTACACCACTGTTCTACCTCTACTGAACTCCACTGTACTCTACCTCTACTGCACTCCACTGTACTCTATCTCTACTGTACTGCACTGTACTCTATCTCTACTGTGATCCACTGTACTCTACCTTTACTCTGCTCCACTGTACTCTATCTCTTCTGTGCTCCACTGTACTCTACCTCTACTGTACTCCACTGTACTCTATCTCTACTGTGCTCCACTGTACTCTACCTCTACTGTGCTCTACTGTACTCTACTCTACTGTACTCCACTGTACTCTACCTCTACTGTACTCCACTGTACTCTACCTCTACTTTACTCCACTGTACTTTACCTCTACTCTACTCCACTGTACTCTACCTCTACTGTACTCTACTGTACTCCTATTCTAATGTGCTCCACTGTAATCCACTGTACTCTACCACTACTGTACTCCACTGTACTCTACCTCTATTTTGCTCTACTGTACTCTATCTCTACTGTGCTCCACTGTACTCTACCTCTACTGTACTCCACTGTACTCTACCTCTACTGTACTCCACTGTACTCTATCTCTACTGTACTCCACTGTACTCTATCTCTACTGTACTGTACTGTTCTCTACCTCTACTGTACTCTACTGTACTCTACCTCTACTGCACTCCACTGTACTCTATCTCTACTGCACTCCACTGTGCTCTACCTCTACTGTGCTCCACTGTAATCTACCTCTACTGTGCTCCACTGTACTCTACCTCTACTGTACTCCACTGTACTCTACCTCTACTGTGCTCTACTGTACTCTACTCTACTGTACTCCACTGTACTCTACATCTACTGTACTCCACTTAACTCTACCTCTACTGTGCTCCACTGTACTCTACCTCTACTGTGCTCCACTGTACTCTACCTCTTCTGTGCTCCACTGTACTCTACCTCTGCTGTGCTCCACTGTACTCTACCTCTACTATGCTCTACTGTACTATATCTCTACTGTGCTCCACTGTACTCTACCTCTACTGTACTCCACTGGACTCTATCTCTACTGTGCTCCACTGTATTCTATCTCTACTGTACTCCACTGTACTCTACCTCTACTGTACTGTACTGTTCTCTACCTCTACTGCACTCTACTGTACTCCACCTCTACTGTGCTCCACTGTACACCACTGTTCTACCTCTACTGAACTCCACTGTACTCTACCTCTACTGCACTCCACTGTACTCTATCTCTACTGTACTGCACTGTACTCTATCTCTACTGTGATCCACTGTACTCTACCTTTACTCTGCTCCACTGTACTCTATCTCTTCTGTGCTCCACTGTACTCTACCTCTACTGTACTCCACTGTACTCTATCTCTACTGTGCTCCACTGTACTCTACCTCTACTGTGCTCTACTGTACTCTACTCTACTGTACTCCACTGTACTCTACCTCTACTGTACTCCACTGTACTCTACCTCTACTTTACTCCACTGTACTTTACCTCTACTCTACTCCACTGTACTCTACCTCTACTGTACTCTACTGTACTCCTATTCTAATGTGCTCCACTGTAATCCACTGTACTCTACCACTACTGTACTCCACTGTACTCTACCTCTATTTTGCTCTACTGTACTCTATCTCCACTGTGCTCCACTGTACTCTACCTCTACTGTACTCCACTGTACTCTACCTCTACTGTACTCCACTGTACTCTATCTCTACTGTACTCCACTGTACTCTATCTCTACTGTACTCTCTCTCTACTGTACTCCACTCTACTCTACCTCTACTGTGCTCCACTGTACTCTACCTCTACTGTGCTCCACTGTACTCTACCTCTACTGTGCTCCACTGTACTCTACCTCTACTGTGCTCCACTGTACTCTATCTCTACTGTACTCCACTGTACACTACCTCTACTGTACTGCAATGTTCTCTACCTCTACTGTATTCCACCTCTACTGTGCTTCACTGTACTCCACTTTACTCTACCTTACTGTGCTCCACTGTTCTCTACCTCTACTGTGCTCCACTGTACTCTACCTCTACTGTGCTCCACTGTACTCTACCTCTACTCTAATCTACGGTACTCTACCTCTACTGTGCTCCCCTGTACTCTCTCTACTGTACTCCACTGTACTCTACCTCTACTGTACTCTACTGTACTCCACCTCTAATGTCCTCCACTGTACTCTACCTCTACTGTACTCCACTGTACTTCTCTCTCTACTGTACTCCACTGTACTCTACCTTTACTGTGCTCTACTGTACTCTATCTCTACTGTGCTCCACTGTACTCTACCTCTACTGTACTCCACTGTACTGTACCTCTAATATACTCCACTGTACTCTATCTCTACTGTGCTCCACTGTACTCTACCTCCGCTGTGCTCCACTGTACTCTACCTCTACTATGCTCTACTGTACTATATCTCTACTGTACTCCACTGTACTCTACCTCTACTGTACTCCACTGTACTCTATCTCTACTGTGCTCCACTTTTTACTATCTCTACTGTACTCCACTGTACTCTAACTCTACTGTACTGTACTGTTCTCTACCTCTACTCTACTCCACTGTACACTACCTCTACTGTACTGTAATGTTCTCTACCTCTACTGTACTCCACCTCCACTGTGCTTCACTGTACTCTACTGTACTCCACCTCTACTGTGCTCCACTGTGCTCTACCTCTACTGTGCTCCACTGTACTCTATCTCTACTGTGCTCCACTGTACTCTATCTCTACTGTATTCCACTGTACTCTACCTCTACTGCACTCCACTGTACTCTATCTCTACTGTACTCCACTGTGCTCTACCTCTACTGTGCTCCACTGTAATCTACCTCTACTGTGCTCCACTGTACTCTACCTCTACTGTACTCCACTGTACTCTACCTCTACTGTGCTCCACTGTGCTCTACCTCTACTGTGCTCCACTGTACTCTATCTCTACTGTACTCCACTGTACACTACCTCTACTGTACTGTAATGTTCTCTACCTCTACTGTATTCCACCTCTACTGTGCTTCACTGTACTCCACTGTACTCTACCTTACTGTGCTCCACTGTGCTCTACCTCTACTGTGCTCCACTGTACTCTACCTCTACTGTGCTCCACTGTACTCTACCTCTACTCTAATCTACGGTACTCTACCTCTACTGTGCTCCACTGTACTCTATCTCTACTGTACTCCACTGTACTCTACCTTTACTGTACTCTACTGTACTCCACCTATAATGTCCTCCACTGTACTCTAGCTCTACTGTACTCCACTGTACTCTACCTCTACTGTGCTCTACTGTACTCTACTCTACTGTACTCCACTGTACTCTACATCTACTGTACTCCATTGTACTCTACCTCTACTGTGCTCCACTGTACTCTACCTCTACTGTGCTCCACTCTACTCTACCTCTTCTGTGCTCCACTGTACTCTACCTCTGCTGTGCTCCACTGTACTCTACGTCTACTATGCTCTACTGTACTATATCTCTACTGTGCTCCACTGTACTCTACCTCTACTGTACTCCACTGGACTCCATCTCTACTGTGCTCCACTGTATTCTATCTCTACTGTACTCCACTGTACTCTACCTCTACTGTACTGTACTGTTCTCTACCTCTACTGCACTCTACTGTACTCCACCTCTACTGTGCTCCACTGTACACCACTGTTCTACCTCTACTGAACTCCACTGTACTCTACCTCTACTGCACTCCACTGTACTCTATCTCTACTGTACTGCACTGTACTATCTCTACTGTGATCCACTGTACTCTACCTTTACTCTGCTCCACTGTACTCTATCTCTTCTGTGCTCCACTGTACTCTACCTCTACTGTACTCCACTGTACTCTATCTCTACTGTGCTCCACTGTACTCTACCTCTACTGTGCTCTACTGTACTCTACTCTACTGTACTCCACTGTACTCTACCTCTACTGTACTCCACTGTACTCTACCTCTACTTTACTCCACTGTACTTTACCTCTACTCTACTCCACTGTACTCTACCTCTACTGTACTCTACTGTACTCCTATTCTAATGTGCTCCACTGTAATCCACTGTACTCTACCACTACTGTACTCCACTGTACTCTACCTCTATTTTGCTCTACTGTACTCTATCTCTACTGTGCTCCACTGTACTCTACCTCTACTGTACTCCACTGTACTCTACCTCTACTGTACTCCACTGTACTCTATCTCTACTGTACTCCACTGTACTCTATCTCTACTGTACTGTACTGTTCTCTACCTCTACTGTACTCTACTGTACTCTACCTCTACTGCACTCCACTGTACTCTATCTCTACTGCACTCCACTGTGCTCTACCTCTACTGTGCTCCACTGTAATCTACCTCTACTGTGCTCCACTGTACTCTACCTCTACTGTACTCCACTGTACTCTACCTCTACTGTGCTCTACTGTACTCTACTCTACTGTACTCCACTGTACTCTACATCTACTGTACTCCACTTAACTCTACCTCTACTGTGCTCCACTGTACTCTACCTCTACTGTGCTCCACTGTACTCTACCTCTTCTGTGCTCCACTGTACTCTACCTCTGCTGTGCTCCACTGTACTCTACCTCTACTATGCTCTACTGTACTATATCTCTACTGTGCTCCACTGTACTCTACCTCTACTGTACTCCACTGGACTCTATCTCTACTGTGCTCCACTGTATTCTATCTCTACTGTACTCCACTGTACTCTACCTCTACTGTACTGTACTGTTCTCTACCTCTACTGCACTCTACTGTACTCCACCTCTACTGTGCTCCACTGTACACCACTGTTCTACCTCTACTGAACTCCACTGTACTCTACCTCTACTGCACTCCACTGTACTCTATCTCTACTGTACTGCACTGTACTCTATCTCTACTGTGATCCACTGTACTCTACCTTTACTCTGCTCCACTGTACTCTATCTCTTCTGTGCTCCACTGTACTCTACCTCTACTGTACTCCACTGTACTCTATCTCTACTGTGCTCCACTGTACTCTACCTCTACTGTGCTCTACTGTACTCTACTCTACTGTACTCCACTGTACTCTACCTCTACTGTACTCCACTGTACTCTACCTCTACTTTACTCCACTGTACTTTACCTCTACTCTACTCCACTGTACTCTACCTCTACTGTACTCTACTGTACTCCTATTCTAATGTGCTCCACTGTAATCCACTGTACTCTACCACTACTGTACTCCACTGTACTCTACCTCTATTTTGCTCTACTGTACTCTATCTCCACTGTGCTCCACTGTACTCTACCTCTACTGTACTCCACTGTACTCTACCTCTACTGTACTCCACTGTACTCTATCTCTACTGTACTCCACTGTACTCTATCTCTACTGTACTCTCTCTCTACTGTACTCCACTCTACTCTACCTCTACTGTGCTCCACTGTACTCTACCTCTACTGTGCTCCACTGTACTCTACCTCTACTGTGCTCCACTGTACTCTACCTCTACTGTGCTCCACTGTACTCTATCTCTACTGTACTCCACTGTACACTACCTCTACTGTACTGCAATGTTCTCTACCTCTACTGTATTCCACCTCTACTGTGCTTCACTGTACTCCACTTTACTCTACCTTACTGTGCTCCACTGTTCTCTACCTCTACTGTGCTCCACTGTACTCTACCTCTACTGTGCTCCACTGTACTCTACCTCTACTCTAATCTACGGTACTCTACCTCTACTGTGCTCCCCTGTACTCTCTCTACTGTACTCCACTGTACTCTACCTCTACTGTACTCTACTGTACTCCACCTCTAATGTCCTCCACTGTACTCTACCTCTACTGTACTCCACTGTACTTCTCTCTCTACTGTACTCCACTGTACTCTACCTTTACTGTGCTCTACTGTACTCTATCTCTACTGTGCTCCACTGTACTCTACCTCTACTGTACTCCACTGTACTGTACCTCTAATATACTCCACTGTACTCTATCTCTACTGTGCTCCACTGTACTCTACCTCCGCTGTGCTCCACTGTACTCTACCTCTACTATGCTCTACTGTACTATATCTCTACTGTACTCCACTGTACTCTACCTCTACTGTACTCCACTGTACTCTATCTCTACTGTGCTCCACTGTTTTCTATCTCTACTGTACTCCACTGTACTCTAACTCTACTGTACTGTACTGTTCTCTACCTCTACTCTACTCCACTGTACACTACCTCTACTGTACTGTAATGTTCTCTACCTCTACTGTACTCCACCTCCACTGTGCTTCACTGTACTCTACTGTACTCCACCTCTACTGTGCTCCACTGTGCTCTACCTCTACTGTGCTCCACTGTACTCTATCTCTACTGTGCTCCACTGTACTCTATCTCTACTGTATTCCACTGTACTCTACCTCTACTGCACTCCACTGTACTCTATCTCTACTGTACTCCACTGTGCTCTACCTCTACTGTGCTCCACTGTAATCTACCTCTACTGTGCTCCACTGTACTCTACCTCTACTGTACTCCACTGTACTCTACCTCTACTGTGCTCCACTGTGCTCTACCTCTACTGTGCTCCACTGTACTCTATCTCTACTGTACTCCACTGTACACTACCTCTACTGTACTGTAATGTTCTCTACCTCTACTGTATTCCACCTCTACTGTGCTTCACTGTACTCCACTGTACTCTACCTTACTGTGCTCCACTGTGCTCTACCTCTACTGTGCTCCACTGTACTCTACCTCTACTGTGCTCCACTGTACTCTACCTCTACTCTAATCTACGGTACTCTACCTCTACTGTGCTCCACTGTACTCTATCTCTACTGTACTCCACTGTACTCTACCTTTACTGTACTCTACTGTACTCCACCTCTAATGTCCTCCACTGTACTCTAGCTCTACTGTACTCCACTGTACTCTACCTCTACTGTGCTCTACTGTACTCTACTCTACTGTACTCCACTGTACTCTACATCTACTGTACTCCATTGTACTCTACCTCTACTGTGCTCCACTGTACTCTACCTCTACTGTGCTCCACTATACTCTACCTCTTCTGTGCTCCACTGTACTCTACCTCTGCTGTGCTCCACTGTACTCTACGTCTACTATGCTCTACTGTACTATATCTCTACTGTGCTCCACTGTACTCTACCTCTACTGTACTCCACTGGACTCTATCTCTACTGTGCTCCACTGTATTCTATCTCTACTGTACTCCACTGTACTCTACCTCTACTGTACTGTACTGTTCTCTACCTCTACTGCACTCTACTGTACTCCACCTCTACTGTGCTCCACTGTACACCACTGTTCTACCTCTACTGAACTCCACTGTACTCTACCTCTACTGCACTCCACTGTACTCTATCTCTACTGTACTGCACTGTACTCTATCTCTACTGTGATCCACTGTACTCTACCTTTACTCTGCTCCACTGTACTCTATCTCTTCTGTGCTCCACTGTACTCTACCTCTACTGTACTCCACTGTACTCTATCTCTACTGTGCTCCACTGTACTCTACCTCTACTGTGCTCTACTGTACTCTACTCTACTGTACTCCACTGTACTCTACCTCTACTGTACTCCACTGTACTCTACCTCTACTTTACTCCACTGTACTTTACCTCTACTCTACTCCACTGTACTCTACCTCTACTGTACTCTACTGTACTCCTATTCTAATGTGCTCCACTGTAATCCACTGTACTCTACCACTACTGTACTCCACTGTACTCTACCTCTATTTTGCTCTACTGTACTCTATCTCTACTGTGCTCCACTGTACTCTACCTCTACTGTACTCCACTGTACTCTACCTCTACTGTACTCCACTGTACTCTATCTCTACTGTACTCCACTGTACTCTATCTCTACTGTACTGTACTGTTCTCTACCTCTACTGTACTCTACTGTACTCTACCTCTACTGCACTCCACTGTACTCTATCTCTACTGCACTCCACTGTGCTCTACCTCTACTGTGCTCCACTGTAATCTACCTCTACTGTGCTCCACTGTACTCTACCTCTACTGTACTCCACTGTACTCTACCTCTACTGTGCTCTACTGTACTCTACTCTACTGTACTCCACTGTACTCTACATCTACTGTACTCCAATTAACTCTACCTCTACTGTGCTCCACTGTACTCTACCTCTACTGTGCTCCACTGTACTCTACCTCTTCTGTGCTCCACTGTACTCTACCTCTGCTGTGCTCCACTGTACTCTACCTCTACTATGCTCTACTGTACTATATCTCTACTGTGCTCCACTGTACTCTACCTCTACTGTACTCCACTGGACTCTATCTCTACTGTGCTCCACTGTATTCTATCTCTACTGTACTCCACTGTACTCTACCTCTACTGTACTGTACTGTTCTCTACCTCTACTGCACTCTACTGTACTCCACCTCTACTGTGCTCCACTGTACACCACTGTTCTACCTCTACTGAACTCCACTGTACTCTACCTCTACTGCACTCCACTGTACTCTATCTCTACTGTACTGCACTGTACTCTATCTCTACTGTGATCCACTGTACTCTACCTTTACTCTGCTCCACTGTACTCTATCTCTTCTGTGCTCCACTGTACTCTACCTCTACTGTACTCCACTGTACTCTATCTCTACTGTGCTCCACTGTACTCTACCTCTACTGTGCTCTACTGTACTCTACTCTACTGTACTCCACTGTACTCTACCTCTACTGTACTCCACTGTACTCTACCTCTACTTTACTCCACTGTACTTTACCTCTACTCTACTCCACTGTACTCTACCTCTACTGTACTCTACTGTACTCCTATTCTAATGTGCTCCACTGTAATCCACTGTACTCTACCACTACTGTACTCCACTGTACTCTACCTCTATTTTGCTCTACTGTACTCTATCTCCACTGTGCTCCACTGTACTCTACCTCTACTGTACTCCACTGTACTCTACCTCTACTGTACTCCACTGTACTCTATCTCTACTGTACTCCACTGTACTCTATCTCTACTGTACTCTCTCTCTACTGTACTCCACTCTACTCTACCTCTACTGTGCTCCACTGTACTCTACCTCTACTGTGCTCCACTGTACTCTACCTCTACTGTGCTCCACTGTACTCTACCTCTACTGTGCTCTACTGTACTCTATCTCTACTGTGTTCCACTGCACTCTACCTCTACTGTACTCCACTGTGCTCTATCTCTACTGTGCTCCACTGTACTCTACCTCTACTGTACTGTACTGTTCTCTACCTCTACTGTACTCTACTGTACTCTACCTCTACTGCACTCCACTGTACTCTATCTCTACTGTACTCCACTGTGCTCTACCTCTACTGTGCTCCACTGTAATCTACCTCTACTGTGCTCCACTGTACTCTACCTCTACTGTACTCCACTGTACTCCACTGTACTCTACCTCTACTGTGCTCTACTGTACTCTATCTCTACTGTACTCCACTGTACTCTACCTCTACTGTACTCCATTTTACTCCACCTCTAATGTCCTCCGCTGTACTCTACCTCTTTTGTACTCCACTGTACTTCTCTCTCTACTGTACTCCACTGTACTCTATCTCTCCTGTACGCAGATAGTATCTCCACTGTACTCTACCTCTGCTGTGCTCCACTGTACTCTACCTCTACTGTGCTCTACTGTACTCTATCTCTACTGTGCTCCACTGTATTCTACCTCTACTGTACTCCACTGTACTCTATCTCTACTGTGATCCACTGTACTCTACCTTTACTGTGCTCCACTGTACTCTATCTCTACTGTGCTCCACTGTACTCTACCTCTACTGTACTCCACTGTGCTCTATCTCTACTGTGCTCCACTGTACTCTATCTCTACTGTACTCCACTGTACACTACCTCTACTGTACTGTAATGTTCTCTACCTCTACTCTACTCCACCTCCACTGTGCTCCACTGTAATCTACCTCTACTGTGCTCCACTGTACTCTACCTCTACTGTGCTCCACTGTACTCTACCTCTACTGTGCTCTACTGTACTCTACTCTACTGTTCTCCACTGTACTCTACCTCTACTTTGCTCCAGTGTACTCTACCTCTACTGTGCTTCACTGTACTCTACCTCTACTGTGCTCTACTGTACTCTACTCTACTGTTCTCCACTGTACTCTACCTCTACTGTACTCCACTGTACTCTACCTCTACTGTGCTCCACTGTACTCTACCTCTACTGTGCTCCACTGTACTCTACCTCTACTGTGCTCCACTGTAATCTACCTCTACTGTGCTCCAATGTAATCTACCTCTACTGTGCTCCACTGTACTCTACCTCTACTGTGCTCCACTGTACTCTACCTCTACTGTGCTCTACTGTACTCTACTCTACTGTTCTCCACTGTACTCTACCTCTACTGTACTCCACTGTACTCTACCTCTACTGTGCTCCACTGTACTCTACCTCTACTGTGCTCCACTGTACTCTACCTCTACTGTGCTCCACTGTAATCTACCTCTACTGTGCTCTACTGTACTCTATCTCTACTGTGTTCCACTGTACTCTACCTCTACTGTGCTCCACTGTACTCTATCTCTACTGTGCTCCACTGTACTCTATCTCTACTGTACTCCACTGTACTCTACCTCTATTGTACTGTACTGTTCTCTACCTCTACTGTACTCTACTGTACTCCACCTCTACTGTGCTCCACTGTACACCACTGTTCTACCTCTACTGTACTCCACTGTACTCTACCTCTACTGCACTCCACTGTACTCTATCTCTACTGTACTCCACTGTGCTCTACCTCTACTGTGCTCCACTGTACTCTATCTCTACTGTACTCCACTGTACTCTACCTCTACTCTGCTCCACTGTACTCTACCTCTACTGTGCTCCACTGTACTCTATCTCTACTGTACTCCACTGTACTCTACCTCTACTCTGCTCCACTGTACTCTACCTCTACTGTACTCCACTGTACTCTATCTCTACTGTACTCCACTGTACTCTATCTCTACTGTACTCTCTCTCTACTGTACTCCACTCTACTCTACCTCTACTGTGCTCCACTGTACTCTACCTCTACTGTGCTCCACTGTACTCTACCTCTACTGTGCTCCACTGTACTCTACCTCTACTGTGCTCTACTGTACTCTATCTCTACTGTGTTCCACTGCACTCTACCTCTACTGTACTCCACTGTGCTCTCTCTCTACTGTGCTCCACTGTACTCTACCTCTACTGTACTGTACTGTTCTCTACCTCTACTGTACTCTACTGTACTCTACCTCTACTGCACTCCACTGTACTCTATCTCTACTGTACTCCACTGTGCTCTACCTCTACTGTGCTCCACTGTAATCTACCTCTACTGTGCTCCACTGTACTCTACCTCTACTGTACTCCACTGTACTCCACTGTACTCTACCTCTACTGTGCTCTACTGTACTCTATCTCTACTGTACTCCACTGTACTCTACCTCTACTGTACTCCATTTTACTCCACCTCTAATGTCCTCCGCTGTACTCTACCTCTACTGTACTCCACTGTACTTCTCTCTCTACTGTACTCCACTGTACTCTATCTCTCCTGTACGCAGGAGTGATGAGATAGTTAGCCGATTGGCCTCACTGAACGGTTGGCTGTCGAAGTGGTGTCCGCAGAATAATATAAAATTCATAGACAATTGGAAAAGTTTTTTGGGCAAGCCTGATCTGTTGAAAAGAGATGGTATCCATCCCTCCTGGGCTGGTGCTGCTCTTCTCTCTAGTAATTTGGCTCATAGTCTTAGAGATAAAACATGACCATCTGGGGCTCAGGTCAGGAAGCAGACAGACTGGCTAAACCGACCGTCTGCTAGCGGCCTCACGTCACCAAGGTCAGATAAATCCCATCACATAGAGTCTCTTTCATCTAGATGTCATCATATAGAGACTGTGTCTGTTCCCCGAATTTGGAAATCCAAAAAACGTCAGGTTAAAAATTTAATTGATGGTCAACAAATAAAAAACAGATATAATACAGATGAGCAAATGATAAAGCTTGGGTTGCTGAATATTCGATCCCTTACTTCAAAATCTCTCATAGTTAATGATATGATTTCAGATTATAATCTTGATATGCTGTGTTTGACAGAAACCTGGCTAAAACCAAACGATTACATTATTTTAAATGAGTCAACCCCACAAGATTACAGTTATAAACATGAACCTCGTCTGAAAGGCAAAGGGGGAGGTGTTGCTGTAATTTATAGTAATATTTTCAAAACCACTAAGAAATCTAGCTTTAAATATACTTCTTTTGAAGTATTGGTGCTTAATGTAAAAATATATAGTGTAAACGATAAATCACATTTGAGAATTATGCTGGCTACTGTATACAGGCCACCAGGGCACCATAAAGATTTTCTCAAAGAATTTGCGGACTTTCTATCAGAATTAGTATTGGCTGCAGATAAAGTACTAATTGTTGGTGATTTTAATATACATGTAGATAGTGAAAAAGATGCATTGGGATTGGCATTTAAAGACATTGTAAACTCAATTGGAGTTAGACAACACGTGTCAGGACCTACTCATCGTCGTAATCATACTCTAGATCTAATATTATCACATGGAATAGATGTTGATGCCGTTGAAATTCTGCAGCAGAGCGATGACATCTCAGATCATTATCTAGTCTCATGTAAATTACATTTAGCCAAGGCTGCAAAGCCGACTCCGTGTTATAAATACATTAGACCTATAACTTCTGCCACTAAAGATTGCTTTATCAATAATCTTCCTAATCAGTTTCATCATCTCAGCATCCCGGATAGCTTAGAAGAACTTGATATTGCAACAGAAACGTTTAACTCTCTCTTTTCCAGCACTTTAGACGCAGTTGCTCCGTTGCGCTTAAAGAAGATTAAAGAAAATAGCCCAACGCCGTGGTACAGCGAGCACACCCGGGCCCTTAAGAGAGCAGCCAGAAAAATGGAGCGCAACTGGAAGAAAACTAAACTAGAGGTATTTCGGATTTCATGGAAAGAGAGCTCGATTGCTTACAGAGAGGCTTTAAAAGCTGCTAGATCTGCTTATTTTTCAAACCTATTAGAAGAAAATAAACATAATCCAAGGTATTTATTTGAAACAGTGGCTAAACTAACGAAAAAGAAAGCTTCAAGCTCAGAAGTGTCCAAGCAACACAGCAGTGATGACTTTATGAACTTCTTCACTTATAAGATTGATAATATCAGGGACAAAATTATAACTATGCAACCGTCTACCACAGTATCGCATCAGGAAGTGCATTGTAGTCTCCCTGAGGAAAAATTTGATTCATTTGTTGCTATAGGAGAGGAAGAATTCTGCAAACTCGTTAATTCATCTAAATCGACAACTTGTATGTTAGATCCTATACCGACTAAGCTACTGAAAGAGATGTTTCCAGAGGTCATATATCCTCTTCTTAATATCATTAATTCATCTTTGTCTCTAGGATACGTACCAAAAACCTTTAAACTGGCTATGATAAAACCGCTTGTTAAAAAAACACAACTTGATCCTACAGAATTAGTCAATTACAGGCCGATCTCGAATCTGCCTTTTCTGTCAAAGATATTAGAAAAAGCAGTATCTTCACAACTGTGTTCCTTTCTAGAAAGAAATGATATCTGCGAGGATTTTCAGTCCGGATTTAGACCGTACCATAGTACTGAGACTGCTCTCATTAGAGTCACAAATGATTTGCTCTTATCATCCGATCGTGGTTGTATCTCTCTATTAGTGTTACTCGATCTTAGTGCTGCATTTGACACAATTGACCACAACATTCTTTTAAATAGACTAGAAAACTATGTGGGCATTAGTGGAATTGCACTAGCATGGTTTAAATCATACTTATCTGACCGTTATCAGTTTGTAGCAGTAAATGAAGAGATGTCTTATCGATCACAAGTTCAGTATGGCGTACCACAAGGCTCAGTACTAGGACCGCTGCTGTTCACTCTATACATGCTACCATTAGGAGATATCATTAGGAAACATGGAGTTAGCTTTCACTGTTATGCCGATGATACTCAGCTGTATATTTCTTCAAAACCCAACGAAACTTACCAATTCACAAAATTAACGGAATGCATAGCTGATATAAAAAATTGGATGACTAGTAATTTCCTACTACTAAATTCTGAAAAGACAGAGATTCTAATTATTGGACAAAAAACTTCCACACGTAATAACCCAGAATACTGTCTAACACTTGATGGCTGCTCTGTCAAGTCTTCGTCGTCGGTTAGGAACCTGGGTGTGCTCTTTGATACCAACCTTTCTTTTGAAAGCCACGTGTCTAGTATCTGTAAAACTGCATTTTTCCATCTTAAAAATATATCTAAAATACGCCATATGCTCTCATTGGGAAATGCGGAACAATTAGTCCATGCGTTCATGACCTCAAGGCTAGATTATTGTAATGCTCTACTGGGTGGTTGCCCTGCACGCTTAATAAATAAACTACAGCTAGTTCAAAACGCCGCAGCTCGAGTTCTTACCAGAACCAGGAAATATGACCATATTAGCCCGGTTCTGTCAACACTGCATTGGCTCCCTATTAAACATCGTATACATTTTTTAGCTCCGCAGTACTTGAGCGAGCTCTTAACGTATTATAGCCCTTCACGTCTATTGCGATCTCAAAATTCCGGCCAGTTGATAATACCTAGAATATCTAAATCGACTGCAGGCGGTAGATCCTTTTCCTATTTAGCACCAAAACTTTGGAACAGTCTTCCTACCATTGTCCGGGAAGCAGACACACTCTGTCAGTTCAAAGCTAGACTAAAAACACATCTCTTTGACCTAGCATACACATAACGCACTATAGACTTCTATAAATTCAATGTTAGGCTGCATAGATTAGGTCAGCCGGAACTGGGAACACTTCCCTTAAATCTTGATGTACTCGCTACATCATAAGAAGAATGGCATCTACGCTAATATTAGTGTCTTTGTTTATCCCGAGGTTTTCCCGCAGCCTGCCGGATCCAGGCCGTGTCCAGATCTGACGAAGGAGATCCGCCTGGACCCGATGACAATGCAGTGCTGAAGTATCCACTATCCTCTCCCTATGGAGGATCCCTTTCCCACTCTACAGATAAAGCGTTGTGAATTCCGGCTCGCGTACCCCGAAGTGATAAAATAAAACAAAATTCTGTATCAAAATTTATAGGCAAGAAAAGTAGTTTGTTTAGGCTGGGTTGTATGAATTATAAACCTGCGCACATATTTTAAAAAGCACATAACTATAGAATCAATTCTGAATGAGCATGTGAACGCCGTCAGCGTTAATCACAGGTTCGCGTTTAAAAGTCTGATCATTTCGACGGAGGTGAATCAATCAAAGTTAACTTTAGCTGGAAATAACATTATTCAAGAACCGCTATAATGCCAAAACAATCTGTTACCTTAAATTATATGTTTATCTCTGTATGCTGCTTTGAAACAATCCATTGTTAAAAGCGCTATATAAATGAAGATGACTTGACTTGACTTGACTACTGTGCTCCACTGTACTCTACCTCTACTGTACTCCACTATACTGTACCTCTAATATACTCCACTGTACTCTATCTCTACTGTGCTCCACTGTACTCTTTTCTACTGTACTCCACTGTACTCTATCTCTACTGTAGTCCACTGTACTCTACCTCCACTGTGCTCCACGGTACTCTATCTCTACTGTACTCTATCTCTACTGTACTCCACTGTACTCTACCTCTACTGTGCCCCACTGTACTCTACCTCTACTGTGCTCTACTGTACTCTACTCTACTGTACTCCACTGTACTCTACCTCTACTGTACTCCACTGTACTCTACCTCTGCTGTGCTCCACTGTACTCTACCTCTACTGTGCTCTACTGTACTCTATCTCTACTGTGCTCCACTGTATTCTACCTCTACTGTACTCCACTGTACTCTATCTCTACTGTGATCCACTGTACTCTACCTTTACTGTGCTCCACTGTACTCTATCTCTACTGTGCTCCACTGTACTCTACCTCTACTGTACTCCACTGTGCTCTATCTCTACTGTGCTCCACTGTACTCTATCTCTACTGTACTCCACTGTACACTACCTCTACTGTACTGTAATGTTCTCTACCTCTACTCTACTCCACCTCCACTGTGCTCCACTGTAATCTACCTCTACTGTGCTCCACTGTACTCTACCTCTACTGTGCTCCACTGTACTCTACCTCTACTGTGCTCTACTGTACTCTACTCTACTGTTCTCCACTGTACTCTACCTCTACTTTGCTCCAGTGTACTCTACCTCTACTGTGCTTCACTGTACTCTACCTCTACTGTGCTCTACTGTACTCTACTCTACTGTTCTCCACTGTACTCTACCTCTACTGTACTCCACTGTACTCTACCTCTACTGTGCTCCACTGTACTCTACCTCTACTGTGCTCCACTGTACTCTACCTCTACTGTGCTCCACTGTAATCTACCTCTACTGTGCTCCAATGTAATCTACCTCTACTGTGCTCCACTGTACTCTACCTCTACTGTGCTCCACTGTACTCTACCTCTACTGTGCTCTACTGTACTCTACTCTACTGTTCTCCACTGTACTCTACCTCTACTGTACTCCACTGTACTCTACCTCTACTGTGCTCCACTGTACTCTACCTCTACTGTGCTCCACTGTACTCTACCTCTACTGTGCTCCACTGTAATCTACCTCTACTGTGCTCTACTGTACTCTATCTCTACTGTGTTCCACTGTACTCTACCTCTACTGTGCTCCACTGTACTCTATCTCTACTGTGCTCCACTGTACTCTATCTCTACTGTACTCCACTGTACTCTACCTCTATTGTACTGTACTGTTCTCTACCTCTACTGTACTCTACTGTACTCCACCTCTACTGTGCTCCACTGTACACCACTGTTCTACCTCTACTGTACTCCACTGTACTCTACCTCTACTGCACTCCACTGTACTCTATCTCTACTGTACTCCACTGTGCTCTACCTCTACTGTGCTCCACTGTACTCTATCTCTACTGTACTCCACTGTACTCTACCTCTACTCTGCTCCACTGTACTCTACCTCTACTGTGCTCCACTGTACTCTATCTCTACTGTACTCCACTGTACTCTACCTCTACTCTGCTCCACTGTACTCTACCTCTACTGTACTCCACTGTACTCTATCTCTACTGTGCTCCACTGTACTCTACCTCTACTGTACTCCACTGTACTCTACCTCTACTGTACTGTACTGTTCTCTACCTCTACTGTACTCTACTGTACTCTACCTCTACTGTGCTCAACTGTACTCTACCTCTACTGTGCTCCACTGTACTCTACCTCTACTGTGCTCCACTGTACTCTACCTCTGCTGTGCTCCACTGTACTCTACCTCTACTATGCTCTACTGTACTATATCTCTACTGTGCTCTACTGTACTCTACCTCTACTGTACTCCACTGTACTCTATCTCTACTGTGCTCCACTGTACTCTACCTCTACTGTGCTCTACTGTACTCTACTCTACTGTACTCCACTGTACTCTACCTCTACTGTACTCCACTGTACTCTACCTCTACTTTACTCCACTGTACTTTACCTCTACTCTACTCCACTGTACTCTACCTCTACTGTACTCTACTGTACTCCTATTCTAATGTGCTCCACTGTAATCCACTGTACTCTACCTCTACTGTACTGTACTGTTCTCTACCTCTACTGTACTCTACTGTACTCCACCTCTACTGTGCTCCACTGTACACCACTGTTCTACCTCTACTGCACTCCACTGTACTCTACCTCTACTGTGCTCCACTGTACTCTCTCTCTACTGTGCTCCACTGTACTCTATCTCTACTGTTCTCCACTGTACTCTACCTCTACTGTGCTCCACTGTACTCTACCTCTACTGTGCTCTACTGTACTCTATCTCTATTGTGTTCCACTGTACTCTAGGTCTACTGTACTGCACTGTATTCTATCTCTACTGTGCTCCACTGTACTCTATCTCTACTGTACTCCACTGTACTCTACCTCTACTGTACTGTACTGTTCTCTACCTTTACTGTACTCTACTTAACTCCACCTCTACTGTGCTCCACTGTACACCACTGTTCTACCTCTACTGTACTCCACTGTACTCTACCTCTACCTCTACTGCACTCCACTGTACTCTATCTCTACTGTACTCCAATGTGCTCTACCTCTACTGTGCTCCACTGTAATCTACCTCTACTGTGCTCCACTGTACTCTACCTCTACTGTACTCCACTGTACTCTATCTCTACTGTGCTCCACTGTATTCTACCTCTACTGTACTCCACTGTACTCTATCTCTACTGTGATCCACTGTACTCTACCTTTACTGTGCTCCACTGTACTCTATCTCTACTGTGCTCCACTGTACTCTACCTCTACTGTACTCCACTGTGCTCTATCTCTACTGTGCTCCACTGTACTCTATCTCTACTGTACTCCACTGTACACTACCTCTACTGTACTGTAATGTTCTCTACCTCTACTCTACTCCACCTCCACTGTGCTCCACTGTAATCTACCTCTACTGTGCTCCACTGTACTCTACCTCTACTGTGCTCCACTGTACTCTACCTCTACTGTGCTCTACTGTACTCTACTCTACTGTTCTCCACTGTACTCTACCTCTACTTTGCTCCAGTGTACTCTACCTCTACTGTGCTTCACTGTACTCTACCTCTACTGTGCTCTACTGTACTCTACTCTACTGTTCTCCACTGTACTCTACCTCTACTGTACTCCACTGTACTCTACCTCTACTGTGCTCCACTGTACTCTACCTCTACTGTGCTCCACTGTACTCTACCTCTACTGTGCTCCACTGTAATCTACCTCTACTGTGCTCCAATGTAATCTACCTCTACTGTGCTCCACTGTACTCTACCTCTACTGTGCTCCACTGTACTCTACCTCTACTGTGCTCTACTGTACTCTACTCTACTGTTCTCCACTGTACTCTACCTCTACTGTACTCCACTGTACTCTACCTCTACTGTGCTCCACTGTACTCTACCTCTACTGTGCTCCACTGTACTCTACCTCTACTGTGCTCCACTGTAATCTACCTCTACTGTGCTCTACTGTACTCTATCTCTACTGTGTTCCACTGTACTCTACCTCTACTGTGCTCCACTGTACTCTATCTCTACTGTGCTCCACTGTACTCTATCTCTACTGTACTCCACTGTACTCTACCTCTATTGTACTGTACTGTTCTCTACCTCTACTGTACTCTACTGTACTCCACCTCTACTGTGCTCCACTGTACACCACTGTTCTACCTCTACTGTACTCCACTGTACTCTACCTCTACTGCACTCCACTGTACTCTATCTCTACTGTACTCCACTGTGCTCTACCTCTACTGTGCTCCACTGTACTCTATCTCTACTGTACTCCACTGTACTCTACCTCTACTCTGCTCCACTGTACTCTACCTCTACTGTGCTCCACTGTACTCTATCTCTACTGTACTCCACTGTACTCTACCTCTACTCTGCTCCACTGTACTCTACCTCTACTGTACTCCACTGTACTCTATCTCTACTGTACTCCACTGTACTCTATCTCTACTGTACTCTCTCTCTACTGTACTCCACTCTACTCTACCTCTACTGTGCTCCACTGTACTCTACCTCTACTGTGCTCCACTGTACTCTACCTCTACTGTGCTCCACTGTACTCTACCTCTACTGTGCTCTACTGTACTCTATCTCTACTGTGTTCCACTGCACTCTACCTCTACTGTACTCCACTGTGCTCTCTCTCTACTGTGCTCCACTGTACTCTACCTCTACTGTACTGTACTGTTCTCTACCTCTACTGTACTCTACTGTACTCTACCTCTACTGCACTCCACTGTACTCTATCTCTACTGTACTCCACTGTGCTCTACCTCTACTGTGCTCCACTGTAATCTACCTCTACTGTGCTCCACTGTACTCTACCTCTACTGTACTCCACTGTACTCCACTGTACTCTACCTCTACTGTGCTCTACTGTACTCTATCTCTACTGTACTCCACTGTACTCTACCTCTACTGTACTCCATTTTACTCCACCTCTAATGTCCTCCGCTGTACTCTACCTCTACTGTACTCCACTGTACTTCTCTCTCTACTGTACTCCACTGTACTCTATCTCTCCTGTACGCAGGAGTGATGAGATAGTTAGCCGATTGGCCTCACTGAACGGTTGGCTGTCGAAGTGGTGTCCGCAGAATAATATAAAATTCATAGACAATTGGAAAAGTTTTTTGGGCAAGCCTGATCTGTTGAAAAGAGATGGTATCCATCCCTCCTGGGCTGGTGCTGCTCTTCTCTCTAGTAATTTGGCTCATAGTCTTAGAGATAAAACATGACCATCTGGGGCTCAGGTCAGGAAGCAGACAGACTGGCTAAACCGACCGTCTGCTAGCGGCCTCACGTCACCAAGGTCAGATAAATCCCATCACATAGAGTCTCTTTCATCTAGATGTCATCATATAGAGACTGTGTCTGTTCCCCGAATTTGGAAATCCAAAAAACGTCAGGTTAAAAATTTAATTGATGGTCAACAAATAAAAAACAGATATAATACAGATGAGCAAATGATAAAGCTTGGGTTGCTGAATATTCGATCCCTTACTTCAAAATCTCTCATAGTTAATGATATGATTTCAGATTATAATCTTGATATGCTGTGTTTGACAGAAACCTGGCTAAAACCAAACGATTACATTATTTTAAATGAGTCAACCCCACAAGATTACAGTTATAAACATGAACCTCGTCTGAAAGGCAAAGGGGGAGGTGTTGCTGTAATTTATAGTAATATTTTCAAAACCACTAAGAAATCTAGCTTTAAATATACTTCTTTTGAAGTATTGGTGCTTAATGTAAAAATATATAGTGTAAACGATAAATCACATTTGAGAATTATGCTGGCTACTGTATACAGGCCACCAGGGCACCATAAAGATTTTATCAAAGAATTTGCGGACTTTCTATCAGAATTAGTATTGGCTGCAGATAAAGTACTAATTGTTGGTGATTTTAATATACATGTAGATAGTGAAAAAGATGCATTGGGATTGGCATTTAAAGACATTGTAAACTCAATTGGAGTTAGACAACACGTGTCAGGACCTACTCATCGTCGTAATCATACTCTAGATCTAATATTATCACATGGAATAGATGTTGATGCCGTTGAAATTCTGCAGCAGAGCGATGACATCTCAGATCATTATCTAGTCTCATGTAAATTACATTTAGCCAAGGCTGCAAAGCCGACTCCGTGTTATAAATACATTAGACCTATAACTTCTGCCACTAAAGATTGCTTTATCAATAATCTTCCTAATCAGTTTCATCATCTCAGCATCCCGGATAGCTTAGAAGAACTTGATATTGCAACAGAAACGTTTAACTCTCTCTTTTCCAGCACTTTAGACGCAGTTGCTCCGTTGCGCTTAAAGAAGATTAAAGAAAATAGCCCAACGCCGTGGTACAGCGAGCACACCCGGGCCCTTAAGAGAGCAGCCAGAAAAATGGAGCGCAACTGGAAGAAAACTAAACTAGAGGTATTTCGGATTTCGTGGAAAGAGAGCTCGATTGCTTACAGAGAGGCTTTAAAAGCTGCTAGATCTGCTTATTTTTCAAACCTATTAGAAGAAAATAAACATAATCCAAGGTATTTATTTGAAACAGTGGCTAAACTAACGAAAAAGAAAGCTTCAAGCTCAGAAGTGTCCAAGCAACACAGCAGTGATGACTTTATGAACTTCTTCACTTATAAGATTGATAATATCAGGGACAAAATTATAACTATGCAACCGTCTACCACAGTATCGCATCAGGAAGTGCATTGTAGTCTCCCTGAGGAAAAATTTGATTCATTTGTTGCTATAGGAGAGGAAGAATTCTGCAAACTCGTTAATTCATCTAAATCGACAACTTGTATGTTAGATCCTATACCGACTAAGCTACTGAAAGAGATGTTTCCAGAGGTCATATATCCTCTTCTTAATATCATTAATTCATCTTTGTCTCTAGGATACGTACCAAAAACCTTTAAACTGGCTATGATAAAACCGCTTGTTAAAAAAACACAACTTGATCCTACAGAATTAGTCAATTACAGGCCGATCTCGAATCTGCCTTTTCTGTCAAAGATATTAGAAAAAGCAGTATCTTCACAACTGTGTTCCTTTCTAGAAAGAAATGATATCTGCGAGGATTTTCAGTCCGGATTTAGACCGTACCATAGTACTGAGACTGCTCTCATTAGAGTCACAAATGATTTGCTCTTATCATCCGATCGTGGTTGTATCTCTCTATTAGTGTTACTCGATCTTAGTGCTGCATTTGACACAATTGACCACAACATTCTTTTAAATAGACTAGAAAACTATGTGGGCATTAGTGGAATTGCACTAGCATGGTTTAAATCATACTTATCTGACCGTTATCAGTTTGTAGCAGTAAATGAAGAGATGTCTTATCGATCACAAGTTCAGTATGGCGTACCACAAGGCTCAGTACTAGGACCGCTGCTGTTCACTCTATACATGCTACCATTAGGAGATATCATTAGGAAACATGGAGTTAGCTTTCACTGTTATGCCGATGATACTCAGCTGTATATTTCTTCAAAACCCAACGAAACTTACCAATTCACAAAATTAACGGAATGCATAGCTGATATAAAAAATTGGATGACTAGTAATTTCCTACTACTAAATTCTGAAAAGACAGAGATTCTAATTATTGGACAAAAAACTTCCACACGTAATAACCCAGAATACTGTCTAACACTTGATGGCTGCTCTGTCAAGTCTTCGTCGTCGGTTAGGAACCTGGGTGTGCTCTTTGATACCAACCTTTCTTTTGAAAGCCACGTGTCTAGTATCTGTAAAACTGCATTTTTCCATCTTAAAAATATATCTAAAATACGCCATATGCTCTCATTGGGAAATGCGGAACAATTAGTCCATGCGTTCATGACCTCAAGGCTAGATTATTGTAATGCTCTACTGGGTGGTTGCCCTGCACGCTTAATAAATAAACTACAGCTAGTTCAAAACGCCGCAGCTCGAGTTCTTACCAGAACCAGGAAATATGACCATATTAGCCCGGTTCTGTCAACACTGCATTGGCTCCCTATTAAACATCGTATACATTTTTTAGCTCCGCAGTACTTGAGCGAGCTCTTAACGTATTATAGCCCTTCACGTCTATTGCGATCTCAAAATTCCGGCCAGTTGATAATACCTAGAATATCTAAATCGACTGCAGGCGGTAGATCCTTTTCCTATTTAGCACCAAAACTTTGGAACAGTCTTCCTACCATTGTCCGGGAAGCAGACACACTCTGTCAGTTCAAAGCTAGACTAAAAACACATCTCTTTGACCTAGCATACACATAACGCACTATAGACTTCTATAAATTCAATGTTAGGCTGCATAGATTAGGTCAGCCGGAACTGGGAACACTTCCCTTAAATCTTGATGTACTCGCTACATCATAAGAAGAATGGCATCTACGCTAATATTAGTGTCTTTGTTTATCCCGAGGTTTTCCCGCAGCCTGCCGGATCCAGGCCGTGTCCAGATCTGACGAAGGAGATCCGCCTGGACCCGATGACAATGCAGTGCTGAAGTATCCACTATCCTCTCCCTATGGAGGATCCCTTTCCCACTCTACAGATAAAGCGTTGTGAATTCCGGCTCGCGTACCCCGAAGTGATAAAATAAAACAAAATTCTGTATCAAAATTTATAGGCAAGAAAAGTAGTTTGTTTAGGCTGGGTTGTATGAATTATAAACCTGCGCACATATTTTAAAAAGCACATAACTATAGAATCAATTCTGAATGAGCATGTGAACGCCGTCAGCGTTAATCACAGGTTCGCGTTTAAAAGTCTGATCATTTCGACGGAGGTGAATCAATCAAAGTTAACTTTAGCTGGAAATAACATTATTCAAGAACCGCTATAATGCCAAAACAATCTGTTACCTTAAATTATATGTTTATCTCTGTATGCTGCTTTGAAACAATCCATTGTTAAAAGCGCTATATAAATGAAGATGACTTGACTTGACTTGACTACTGTGCTCCACTGTACTCTACCTCTACTGTACTCCACTATACTGTACCTCTAATATACTCCACTGTACTCTATCTCTACTGTGCTCCACTGTACTCTTTTCTACTGTACTCCACTGTACTCTATCTCTACTGTAGTCCACTGTACTCTACCTCCACTGTGCTCCACGGTACTCTATCTCTACTGTACTCTATCTCTACTGTACTCCACTGTACTCTACCTCTACTGTGCCCCACTGTACTCTACCTCTACTGTGCTCTACTGTACTCTACTCTACTGTACTCCACTGTACTCTACCTCTACTGTACTCCACTGTACTCTACCTCTGCTGTGCTCCACTGTACTCTACCTCTACTGTGCTCTACTGTACTCTATCTCTACTGTGCTCCACTGTATTCTACCTCTACTGTACTCCACTGTACTCTATCTCTACTGTGATCCACTGTACTCTACCTTTACTGTGCTCCACTGTACTCTATCTCTACTGTGCTCCACTGTACTCTACCTCTACTGTACTCCACTGTGCTCTATCTCTACTGTGCTCCACTGTACTCTATCTCTACTGTACTCCACTGTACACTACCTCTACTGTACTGTAATGTTCTCTACCTCTACTCTACTCCACCTCCACTGTGCTCCACTGTAATCTACCTCTACTGTGCTCCACTGTACTCTACCTCTACTGTGCTCCACTGTACTCTACCTCTACTGTGCTCTACTGTACTCTACTCTACTGTTCTCCACTGTACTCTACCTCTACTTTGCTCCAGTGTACTCTACCTCTACTGTGCTTCACTGTACTCTACCTCTACTGTGCTCTACTGTACTCTACTCTACTGTTCTCCACTGTACTCTACCTCTACTGTACTCCACTGTACTCTACCTCTACTGTGCTCCACTGTACTCTACCTCTACTGTGCTCCACTGTACTCTACCTCTACTGTGCTCCACTGTAATCTACCTCTACTGTGCTCCAATGTAATCTACCTCTACTGTGCTCCACTGTACTCTACCTCTACTGTGCTCCACTGTACTCTACCTCTACTGTGCTCTACTGTACTCTACTCTACTGTTCTCCACTGTACTCTACCTCTACTGTACTCCACTGTACTCTACCTCTACTGTGCTCCACTGTACTCTACCTCTACTGTGCTCCACTGTACTCTACCTCTACTGTGCTCCACTGTAATCTACCTCTACTGTGCTCTACTGTACTCTATCTCTACTGTGTTCCACTGTACTCTACCTCTACTGTGCTCCACTGTACTCTATCTCTACTGTGCTCCACTGTACTCTATCTCTACTGTACTCCACTGTACTCTACCTCTATTGTACTGTACTGTTCTCTACCTCTACTGTACTCTACTGTACTCCACCTCTACTGTGCTCCACTGTACACCACTGTTCTACCTCTACTGTACTCCACTGTACTCTACCTCTACTGCACTCCACTGTACTCTATCTCTACTGTACTCCACTGTGCTCTACCTCTACTGTGCTCCACTGTACTCTATCTCTACTGTACTCCACTGTACTCTACCTCTACTCTGCTCCACTGTACTCTACCTCTACTGTGCTCCACTGTACTCTATCTCTACTGTACTCCACTGTACTCTACCTCTACTCTGCTCCACTGTACTCTACCTCTACTGTACTCCACTGTACTCTATCTCTACTGTGCTCCACTGTACTCTATCTCTACTGTACTCCACTGTACTCTACCTCTACTGTACTGTACTGTTCTCTACCTCTACTGTACTCTACTGTACTCTACCTCTACTGTGCTCAACTGTACTCTACCTCTACTGTGCTCCACTGTACTCTACCTCTACTGTGCTCCACTGTACTCTACCTCTGCTGTGCTCCACTGTACTCTACCTCTACTATGCTCTACTGTACTATATCTCTACTGTGCTCTACTGTACTCTACCTCTACTGTACTCCACTGTACTCTATCTCTACTGTGCTCCACTGTACTCTACCTCTACTGTGCTCTACTGTACTCTACTCTACTGTACTCCACTGTACTCTACCTCTACTGTACTCCACTGTACTCTACCTCTACTTTACTCCACTGTACTTTACCTCTACTCTACTCCACTGTACTCTACCTCTACTGTACTTTACTGTACTCCTATTCTAATGTGCTCCACTGTAATCCACTGTACTCTACCTCTACTGTACTGTACTGTTCTCTACCTCTACTGTACTCTACTGTACTCCACCTCTACTGTGCTCCACTGTACACCACTGTTCTACCTCTACTGCACTCCACTGTACTCTACCTCTACTGTGCTCCACTGTACTCTCTCTCTACTGTGCTCCACTGTACTCTATCTCTACTGTTCTCCACTGTACTCTACCTCTACTGTGCTCCACTGTACTCTACCTCTACTGTGCTCTACTGTACTCTATCTCTATTGTGTTCCACTGTACTCTAGGTCTACTGTACTGCACTGTATTCTATCTCTACTGTGCTCCACTGTACTCTATCTCTACTGTACTCCACTGTACTCTACCTCTACTGTACTGTACTGTTCTCTACCTTTACTGTACTCTACTTAACTCCACCTCTACTGTGCTCCACTGTACACCACTGTTCTACCTCTACTGTACTCCACTGTACTCTACCTCTACCTCTACTGCACTCCACTGTACTCTATCTCTACTGTACTCCAATGTGCTCTACCTCTACTGTGCTCCACTGTAATCTACCTCTACTGTGCTCCACTGTACTCTACCTCTACTGTACTCCACTGTACTCTATCTCTACTGTGATCCACTGTACTCTACCTCTACTGTACTCCACTGTACTCTATCTCTACTGTGATCCACTGTACTCTACCTTTACTGTGCTCCACTGTACTCTATCTCTACTGTGCTCCACTGTACTCTATCTCTACTGTACTCCACTGTACACTACCTCTACTGTAGTGTAATGTTCTCTACCTATACTGTACTCCACCTCTACTGTGCTTCACTGTACTCCACTGTACTCTACCTTACTGTGCTCCACTGTGCTCTACCTCTAATGTGCTCCACTGTGCTCTACCTCTACTGTGCTCTACTGTACTCTCTCTCTACTGTACTCCACTGTACTCTATCTCTACTGTGATCCACTGTACTCTACCTTTACTGTGCTCCACTGTACTCTATCTCTACTGTGCTCCACTGTACTCTACCTCTACTGTACTGTACTGTTCTCTACCGCTACTGTACTCTACTGTACTCCACCTCTACTGTGCTCCACTGTACACCACTGTTCTACCTCTACTGTACTCCACTGTACTCTACCTCTACTGCACTCCACTGTACTCTATCTCTACTGTACTCCACTGTGCTCTACCTCTACTGTGCTCCACTGTATTCTATCTCTACTGTACTCCACTATACTGTACCTCTAATATACTCCACTGTACTCCACCTCTAATGTCCTCCGCTGTACTCTACCTCTACTGTACTCCACTGTACTTCTCTCTCTACTGTACTCCACTGTACTCTACCTCTACTGTACTCCACTGTACTGTACCTCTAATATACTCCACTGTACTCTACCTCTACTGTGCTCCACTGTACTCTTTTCTACTGTACTCCACTGTACTCTATCTCTACTGTACTCTATCTCTACTGTACTCTATCTCTACTGTAGTCCACTGTACTCTACCTCCACTGTGCTCCACTGTACTCTATCTCTACTGTACTCTATCTCTACTGTACTCCACTGTACTCTACCTCTACTGTGCCCCACTGTACTCTACCTCTACTGTGCTCTACTGTACTCTACTGTACTCCACTGTACTCTACCTCTACTGTACTCCACTGTACTCTACCTCTACTGTGCTCCACTGTACTCTACCTCTGCTGTGCTCCACTGTACTCTACCTCTACTGTGCTCTACTGTACTCTATCTCTACTGTGCTCCACTGTACTCTACCTCTACTGTACTCCACTGTACTCTATCTCTACTTTGCTCCACTGTACTCTATCTCTACTGTACTCCACTGTACACTACCTCTACTGTACTGTAATGTTCTCTACCTCTACTGTACTCCACCTCCACTGTGCTTCACTGTACTCTACCTCTACTGTACTCCACTGTACTGTACCTCTACTTTGCTCCAGTGTACTCTACCTCTACTGTGCTTCACTGTACTCTACCTCTACTGTGCTCTACTGTACTCTACTCTACTGTTCTCCACTGTACTCTACCTCTACTGTGCTCCACTGTACTCTACCTCTACTGTGCTCCACTGTAATCTACCTCTACTGTGCTCCACTGTAATCTACCTCTACTGTGCTCCACTGTACTCTACCTCTACTGTGCTCCACTGTACTCTACCTCTACTGTGCTCTACTGTACTCTACTCTACTGTTCTCCACTGTACTCTACCTCTACTGTACTCCACTGTACTCTACCTCTACTGTGCTCCACTGTACTCTACCTCTACTGTGCTCCACTATACTCTACCTCTACTGTGCTCCACTGTAATCTACCTCTACTGTGCTCTACTGTACTCTATCTCTACTGTGTTCCACTGTACTCTACCTCTACTGTGCTCCACTGTACTCTATCTCTACTGTGCTCCACTGTACTCTATCTCTACTGTACTCCACTGTACTCTACCTCTATTGTACTGTACTGTTCTCTACCTCTACTGTACTCTACTGTACTCCACCTCTACTGTGCTCCACTGTACACCACTGTTCTACCTCTACTGTACTCCACTGTGCTCTACCTCTACTGTGCTCCACTGTACTCTATCTCTACTGTACTCCACTGTACTCTACCTCTACTGTGCTCCACTGTACTCTATCTCTACTGTGCTCCACTGTACTCTACCTCTACTGTGCTCCACTGTACTCTACCTCTGCTGTGCTCCACTGTACTCTACCTCTACTATGCTCTACTGTACTATATCTCTACTGTGCTCTACTGTACTCTACCTCTACTGTACTCCACTGTACTCTATCTCTACTGTGCTCCACTGTACTCTACCTCTACTGTGCTCTACTGTACTCTACTCTACTGTACTCCACTGTACTCTACCTCTACTGTACTCCACTGTACTCTACCTCTACTTTACTCCACTGTACTTTACCTCTACTCTACTCCACTGTACTCTACCTCTACTGTACTCTACTGTACTCCTATTCTAATGTGCTCCACTGTAATCCACTGTACTCTACCTCTACTGTACTGTACTGTTCTCTACCTCTACTGTACTCTACTGTACTCCACCTCTACTGTGCTCCACTGTACACCACTGTTCTACCTCTACTGTATTCCACTGTACTCTATCTCTACTGTAGTCCACTGTACTCTACCTCTACTGTGCTCCACTGTACACTACCTCTACTGTTGCTCTACTGTACTCTACTCTACTGTACTCCACTGTACTCTACCTCTACTGTCCTCCACTCTACTCTACCTCTATTGTGCTCCACTGTATTCTACCTCTGCTGTGCTCCACTGTACTCTAACTCTACTGCGCTCTACTGTACTCTATCTCTACTGTGCTCCACTGTACTCTACCTCTACTGTACTCCACTGTATTCTATCTCTACTGTGATCCACTGTACTCTACCTTTACTGTGCTCCACTGTACTCTATCTCTACTGTGCTCCACTGTACTCTACCTCTAATGTACTCCACTGTACTCTATCTCTACTGTGCTCCACTGTACTCTATCTCTACTGTACTCCACTGTACACTACCTCTACTGTACTGTAATTTTCTCTACCTATACTGTACTCCACCTCTACTGTGCTTCACTGTACTCCACTGTACTCTACCTTACTGTGCTCCACTGTGCTCTACCTCTACTGTGCTCCACTGTGCTCTACCTCTACTGTGCTCCACTGTACTCTACCTCTACTGTGCTCCACTGTACTCTACCTCTACTCTAATCTACGGTGCTCTACCTCTACTGTGCTCCCCTGTACTCTATCTCTACTGTACTCCACTGTACTCTACCTCTACTGTACTCTACTGTACTCCACCTCTAATGTCCTCCACTGTACTCTACCTCTACTGTACTCCACTGTACTTCTCTCTCTACTGTACTCCACTGTACTCTACCTCTACTGTGCTCTACTGTACTCTATCTCTACTGTGCTCCACTGTACTCTACCTCTACTGTGCTCCACTGTACTCTATCTCTACTGTACTCCACTGTACTCTATCACTACTGTACTCCACTGTACTCTATCTCTACTGTGCTCCACTGTACTCTACTCTACTGTACTCCACTGTATTCTACCTCTGCTGTGCTCCACTGTACTCTATCTCTACTGTGCTCCACTGTACTCTACCTCTACTGTACTCCACTGTACTCTATCTCTACTTTGCTCCACTATACTCTATCTCTACTGTACTCCACTGTACACTACCTCTACTGTACTGTAATGTTCTCTACCTCTACTGTACTCCACCTCCACTGTGCTTCACTGTACTCTACCTCTACTGTACTCCACTGTACTCTATCTCTACTGTGCTCCACTGTACTCTACCTCTACTGTACTCCACTGTACTCTATCTCTACTGTGATCCACTGTACTCTACCTCTACTGTACTCCACTGTACTCTATCTCTACTGTGATCCACTGTACTCTACCTTTACTGTGCTCCACTGTACTCTATCTCTACTGTGCTCCACTGTACTCTATCTCTACTGTACTCCACTGTACACTACCTCTACTGTAGTGTAATGTTCTCTACCTATACTGTACTCCACCTCTACTGTGCTTCACTGTACTCCACTGTACTCTACCTTACTGTGCTCCACTGTGCTCTACCTCTACTGTGCTCAACTGTGCTCTACCTCTACTGTGCTCTACTGTACTCTCTCTCTACTGTACTCCACTGTACTCTATCTCTACTGTGATCCACTGTACTCTACCTTTACTGTGCTCCACTGTACTCTATCTCTACTGTGCTCCACTGTACTCTACCTCTACTGTACTGTACTGTTCTCTACCGCTACTGTACTCTACTGTACTCCACCTCTACTGTGCTCCACTGTACACCACTGTTCTACCTCTACTGTACTCCACTGTACTCTACCTCTACTGCACTCCACTGTACTCTATCTCTACTGTACTCCACTGTGCTCTACCTCTACTGTGCTCCACTGTATTCTATCTCTACTGTACTCCACTATACTGTACCTCTAATATACTCCACTGTACTCCACCTCTAATGTCCTCCGCTGTACTCTACCTCTACTGTACTCCACTGTACTTCTCTCTCTACTGTACTCCACTGTACTCTACCTCTACTGTACTCCACTGTACTGTACCTCTAATATACTCCACTGTACTCTACCTCTACTGTGCTCCACTGTACTCTTTTCTACTGTACTCCACTGTACTCTATCTCTACTGTAGTCCACTGTACTCTACCTCCACTGTGCTCCACTGTACTCTATCTCTACTGTACTCTATCTCTACTGTACTCCACTGTACTCTACCTCTACTGTGCCCCACTGTACTCTACCTCTACTGTGCTCTACTGTACTCTACTGTACTCCACTGTACTCTACCTCTACTGTACTCCACTGTACTCTACCTCTACTGTGCTCCACTGTACTCTACCTCTGCTGTGCTCCACTGTACTCTACCTCTACTGTGCTCTACTGTACTCTATCTCTACTGTGCTCCACTGTACTCTACCTCTACTGTACTCCACTGTACTCTATCTCTACTTTGCTCCACTGTACTCTATCTCTACTGTACTCCACTGTACACTACCTCTACTGTACTGTAATGTTCTCTACCTCTACTGTACTCCACCTCCACTGTGCTTCACTGTACTCTACCTCTACTGTACTCCACTGTACTGTACCTCTACTTTGCTCCAGTGTACTCTACCTCTACTGTGCTTCACTGTACTCTACCTCTACTGTGCTCTACTGTACTCTACTCTACTGTTCTCCACTGTACTCTACCTCTACTGTACTCCACTGTACTCTACCTCTACTGTGCTCCACTGTACTCTACCTCTACTGTGCTCCACTGTACTCTACCTCTACTGTGCTCCACTGTAATCTACCTCTACTGTGCTCCACTGTAATCTACCTCTACTGTGCTCCACTGTACTCTACCTCTACTGTGCTCCACTGTACTCTACCTCTACTGTGCTCTACTGTACTCTACTCTACTGTTCTCCACTGTACTCTACCTCTACTGTACTCCACTGTACTCTACCTCTACTGTGCTCCACTGTACTCTACCTCTACTGTGCTCCACTATACTCTACCTCTACTGTGCTCCACTGTAATCTACCTCTACTGTGCTCTACTGTACTCTATCTCTACTGTGTTCCACTGTACTCTACCTCTACTGTGCTCCACTGTACTCTATCTCTACTGTGCTCCACTGTACTCTATCTCTACTGTACTCCACTGTACTCTACCTCTATTGTACTGTACTGTTCTCTACCTCTACTGTACTCTACTGTACTCCACCTCTACTGTGCTCCACTGTACACCACTGTTCTACCTCTACTGTACTCCACTGTACTCTACCTCTACTGCACTCCACTGTACTCTATCTCTACTGTACTCCACTGTGCTCTACCTCTACTGTGCTCCACTGTACTCTATCTCTACTGTACTACACTGTACTCTACCTCTACTGTGCTCCACTGTACTCTATCTCTACTGTGCTCCACTGTACTCTACCTCTACTGTGCTCCACTGTACTCTACCTCTGCTGTGCTCCACTGTACTCTACCTCTACTATGCTCTACTGTACTATATCTCTACTGTGCTCTACTGTACTCTACCTCTACTGTACTCCACTGTACTCTATCTCTACTGTGCTCCACTGTACTCTACCTCTACTGTGCTCTACTGTACTCTACTCTACTGTACTCCACTGTACTCTACCTCTACTGTACTCCACTGTACTCTACCTCTACTTTACTCCACTGTACTTTACCTCTACTCTACTCCACTGTACTCTACCTCTACTGTACTCTACTGTACTCCTATTCTAATGTGCTCCACTGTAATCCACTGTACTCTACCTCTACTGTACTGTACTGTTCTCTACCTCTACTGTACTCTACTGTACTCCACCTCTACTGTGCTCCACTGTACACCACTGTTCTACCTCTACTGCACTCCACTGTACTCTACCTCTACTGTGCTCCACTGTACTCTCTCTCTACTGTGCTCCACTGTACTCTATCTCTACTGTTCTCCACTGTACTCTACCTCTACTGTGCTCCACTGTACTCTACCTCTACTGTGCTCTACTGTACTCTATCTCTACTGTGTTCCACTGTACTCTACCTCTACTGTACTGCACTGTATTCTATCTCTACTGTGCTCCACTGTACTCTATCTCTACTGTACTCCACTGTACTCTACCTCTACTGTACTGTACTGTTCTCTACCTCTACTGTACTCTACTTAACTCCACCTCTACTGTGCTCCACTGTACACCACTGTTCTACCTCTACTGTACTCCACTGTACTCTACCTCTACCTCTACTGCACTCCAATGTGCTCTACCTCTACTGTGCTCCACTGTAATCTACCTCTACTGTGCTCCACTGTACTCTACCTCTACTGTACTCCACTGTACTCTACCTCTACTGTGCTCTACTATACTCTATCTCTACTGTACTCCACTGTACTCTATCTCTACTGTACTCCACTGTACTCTACCTCTACTGTACTCCACTGTACTCTATCTCTACTGTGATCCACTGTACTCTACCTCTACTGTACTCCACTGTACTCTATCTCTACTGTGATCCACTGTACTCTACCTTTACTGTGCTCCACTGTACTCTATCTCTACTGTGCTCCACTGTACTCTATCTCTACTGTACTCCACTGTACACTACCTCTACTGTAGTGTAATGTTCTCTACCTATACTGTACTCCACCTCTACTGTGCTTCACTGTACTCCACTGTACTCTACCTTACTGTGCTCCACTGTGCTCTACCTCTACTGTGCTCAACTGTGCTCTACCTCTACTGTGCTCTACTGTACTCTCTCTCTACTGTACTCCACTGTACTCTATCTCTACTGTGATCCACTGTACTCTACCTTTACTGTGCTCCACTGTACTCTATCTCTACTGTGCTCCACTGTACTCTACCTCTACTGTACTGTACTGTTCTCTACCGCTACTGTACTCTACTGTACTCCACCTCTACTGTGCTCCACTGTACACCACTGTTCTACCTCTACTGTACTCCACTGTACTCTACCTCTACTGCACTCCACTGTACTCTATCTCTACTGTACTCCACTGTGCTCTACCTCTACTGTGCTCCACTGTATTCTATCTCTACTGTACTCCACTATACTGTACCTCTAATATACTCCACTGTACTCCACCTCTAATGTCCTCCGCTGTACTCTACCTCTACTGTACTCCACTGTACTTCTCTCTCTACTGTACTCCACTGTACTCTACCTCTACTGTACTCCACTGTACTGTACCTCTAATATACTCCACTGTACTCTACCTCTACTGTGCTCCACTGTACTCTTTTCTACTGTACTCCACTGTACTCTATCTCTACTGTAGTCCACTGTACTCTACCTCCACTGTGCTCCACTGTACTCTATCTCTACTGTACTCTATCTCTACTGTACTCCACTGTACTCTACCTCTACTGTGCCCCACTGTACTCTACCTCTACTGTGCTCTACTGTACTCTACTGTACTCCACTGTACTCTACCTCTACTGTACTCCACTGTACTCTACCTCTACTGTGCTCCACTGTACTCTACCTCTGCTGTGCTCCACTGTACTCTACCTCTACTGTGCTCTACTGTACTCTATCTCTACTGTGCTCCACTGTACTCTACCTCTACTGTACTCCACTGTACTCTATCTCTACTTTGCTCCACTGTACTCTATCTCTACTGTACTCCACTGTACACTACCTCTACTGTACTGTAATGTTCTCTACCTCTACTGTACTCCACCTCCACTGTGCTTCACTGTACTCTACCTCTACTGTACTCCACTGTACTGTACCTCTACTTTGCTCCAGTGTACTCTACCTCTACTGTGCTTCACTGTACTCTACCTCTACTGTGCTCTACTGTACTCTACTCTACTGTTCTCCACTGTACTCTACCTCTACTGTACTCCACTGTACTCTACCTCTACTGTGCTCCACTGTACTCTACCTCTACTGTGCTCCACTGTACTCTACCTCTACTGTGCTCCACTGTAATCTACCTCTACTGTGCTCCACTGTAATCTACCTCTACTGTGCTCCACTGTACTCTACCTCTACTGTGCTCCACTGTACTCTACCTCTACTGTGCTCTACTGTACTCTACTCTACTGTTCTCCACTGTACTCTACCTCTACTGTACTCCACTGTACTCTACCTCTACTGTGCTCCACTGTACTCTACCTCTACTGTGCTCCACTATACTCTACCTCTACTGTGCTCCACTGTAATCTACCTCTACTGTGCTCTATCTCTACTGTGTTCCACTGTACTCTACCTCTACTGTGCTCCACTGTACTCTATCTCTACTGTGCTCCACTGTACTCTATCTCTACTGTACTCCACTGTACTCTACCTCTATTGTACTGTACTGTTCTCTACCTCTACTGTACTCTACTGTACTCCACCTCTACTGTGCTCCACTGTACACCACTGTTCTACCTCTACTGTACTCCACTGTACTCTACCTCTACTGCACTCCACTGTACTCTATCTCTACTGTACTCCACTGTGCTCTACCTCTACTGTGCTCCACTGTACTCTATCTCTACTGTACTACACTGTACTCTACCTCTACTGTGCTCCACTGTACTCTATCTCTACTGTGCTCCACTGTACTCTACCTCTACTGTGCTCCACTGTACTCTACCTCTGCTGTGCTCCACTGTACTCTACCTCTACTATGCTCTACTGTACTATATCTCTACTGTGCTCTACTGTACTCTACCTCTACTGTACTCCACTGTACTCTATCTCTACTGTGCTCCACTGTACTCTACCTCTACTGTGCTCTACTGTACTCTACTCTACTGTACTCCACTGTACTCTACCTCTACTGTACTCCACTGTACTCTACCTCTACTTTACTCCACTGTACTTTACCTCTACTCTACTCCACTGTACTCTACCTCTACTGTACTCTACTGTACTCCTATTCTAATGTGCTCCACTGTAATCCACTGTACTCTACCTCTACTGTACTGTACTGTTCTCTACCTCTACTGTACTCTACTGTACTCCACCTCTACTGTGCTCCACTGTACACCACTGTTCTACCTCTACTGCACTCCACTGTACTCTACCTCTACTGTGCTCCACTGTACTCTCTCTCTACTGTGCTCCACTGTACTCTATCTCTACTGTTCTCCACTGTACTCTACCTCTACTGTGCTCCACTGTACTCTACCTCTACTGTGCTCTACTGTACTCTATCTCTACTGTGTTCCACTGTACTCTACCTCTACTGTACTGCACTGTATTCTATCTCTACTGTGCTCCACTGTACTCTATCTCTACTGTACTCCACTGTACTCTACCTCTACTGTACTGTACTGTTCTCTACCTCTACTGTACTCTACTTAACTCCACCTCTACTGTGCTCCACTGTACACCACTGTTCTACCTCTACTGTACTCCACTGTACTCTACCTCTACCTCTACTGCACTCCAATGTGCTCTACCTCTACTGTGCTCCACTGTAATCTACCTCTACTGTGCTCCACTGTACTCTACCTCTACTGTACTCCACTGTACTCTACCTCTACTGTGCTCTACTATACTCTATCTCTACTGTACTCCACTGTACTCTATCTCTACTGTACTCCACTGTACTCTACCTCTACTGTACTCCACTGTACTCCACCTCTAATGTCCTCCGCTGTACTCTACCTCTACTGTACTCCACTGTACTTCTCTCTCTACTGTACTCCACTGTACTCTACCTCTACTGTACTCCACTGTACTGTACCTCTAATATACTCCACTGTACTCTACCTCTACTGTTCTCCACTGTACTCTTTTCTACTGTACTCCACTGTACTCTATCTCTACTGTAGTCCACTGTACTCTACCTCCACTGTGCTCCACTGTACTCTATCTCTACTGTACTCTATCTCTACTGTACTCCACTGTACTCTACCTCTACTGTGCCCCACTGTACTCTACCTCTACTGTGCTCTACTGTACTCTACTCTACTGTAATCCACTGTACTCTACCTCTACTGTACTCCACTGTACTCTACCTCTACTGTGCTCCACTGTACTCTACCTCTGCTGTGCTCCACTGTACTCTACCTCTACTGTGCTCTACTGTACTCTATCTCTACTGTGCTCCACTGTACTCTACCTCTACTGTACTCCACTGTACTCTATCTCTACTTTGCTCCACTGTACTCTATATCTACTGTACTCCACTGTACACTACCTCTACTGTACTGTAATGTTCTCTACCTCTACTGTACTCCACCTCCACTGTGCTTCACTGTACTCTACCTCTACTGTACTCCACTGTACTGTACCTCTAATATACTCCACTGTACTCTATCTCTACTGTGCTCCACTGTACTCTTTTCTACTGTATTCCACTGTACTCTATCTCTACTGTAGTCCACTGTACTCTACCTCTACTGTGCTCCACTGTACACTACCTCTACTGTGCTCTACTGTACTCTACTCTACTGTACTCCACTGTACTCTACCTCTACTGTCCTCCACTCTACTCTACCTCTATTGTGCTCCACTGTATTCTACCTCTGCTGTGCTCCACTGTACTCTAACTCTACTGCGCTCTACTGTACTCTATCTCTACTGTGCTCCACTGTACTCTACCTCTACTGTACTCCACTGTATTCTATCTCTACTGTGATCCACTATACTCTACCTTTACTGTGCTCCACTGTACTCTATCTCTACTGTGCTCCACTGTACTCTACCTCTAATGTACTCCACTGTACTCTATCTCTACTGTGCTCCACTGTACTCTATCTCTACTGTACTCCACTGTACACTACCTCTACTGTACTGTAATTTTCTCTACCTATACTGTACTCCACCTCTACTGTGCTTCACTGTACTCCACTGTACTCTACCTTACTGTGCTCCACTGTGCTCTACCTCTACTGTGCTCCACTGTGCTCTACCTCTACTGTGCTCCACTGTACTCTACCTCTACTGTGCTCCACTGTACTCTACCTCTACTCTAATCTACGGTGCTCTACCTCTACTGTGCTCCCCTGTACTCTATCTCTACTGTACTCCACTGTACTCTACCTCTACTGTACTCTACTGTACTCCACCTCTAATGTCCTCCACTGTACTCTACCTCTACTGTACTCCACTGTACTTCTCTCTCTACTGTACTCCACTGTACTCTACCTCTACTGTGCTCTACTGTACTCTATCTCTACTGTGCTCCACTGTACTCTACCTCTACTGTGCTCCACTGTACTCTATCTCTACTGTACTCCACTGTACTCTATCACTACTGTACTCCACTGTACTCTATCTCTACTGTGCTCCACTGTACTCTACTCTACTGTACTCCACTGTATTCTACCTCTGCTGTGCTCCACTGTACTCTATCTCTACTGTGCTCCACTGTACTCTACCTCTACTGTACTCCACTGTACTCTATCTCTACTTTGCTCCACTATACTCTATCTCTACTGTACTCCACTGTACACTACCTCTACTGTACTGTAATGTTCTCTACCTCTACTGTACTCCACCTCCACTGTGCTTCACTGTACTCTACCTCTACTGTACTCCACTGTACTCTATCTCTACTGTGCTCCACTGTACTCTACCTCTACTGTACTCCACTGTACTCTATCTCTACTGTGATCCACTGTACTCTACCTCTACTGTACTCCACTGTACTCTATCTCTACTGTGATCCACTGTACTCTACCTTTACTGTGCTCCACTGTACTCTATCTCTACTGTGCTCCACTGTACTCTATCTCTACTGTACTCCACTGTACACTACCTCTACTGTAGTGTAATGTTCTCTACCTATACTGTACTCCACCTCTACTGTGCTTCACTGTACTCCACTGTACTCTACCTTACTGTGCTCCACGGTACTCTATCTCTACTGTACTCTATCTCTACTGTACTCCACTGTACTCTACCTCTACTGTGCCCCACTGTACTCTACCTCTACTGTGCTCTACTGTACTCTACTCTACTGTACTCCACTGTACTCTACCTCTACTGTACTCCACTGTACTCTACCTCTGCTGTGCTCCACTGTACTCTACCTCTACTGTGCTCTACTGTACTCTATCTCTACTGTGCTCCACTGTATTCTACCTCTACTGTACTCCACTGTACTCTATCTCTACTGTGATCCACTGTACTCTACCTTTACTGTGCTCCACTGTACTCTATCTCTACTGTGCTCCACTGTACTCTACCTCTACTGTACTCCACTGTGCTCTATCTCTACTGTGCTCCACTGTACTCTATCTCTACTGTACTCCACTGTACACTACCTCTACTGTACTGTAATGTTCTCTACCTCTACTCTACTCCACCTCCACTGTGCTCCACTGTAATCTACCTCTACTGTGCTCCACTGTACTCTACCTCTACTGTGCTCCACTGTACTCTACCTCTACTGTGCTCTACTGTACTCTACTCTACTGTTCTCCACTGTACTCTACCTCTACTTTGCTCCAGTGTACTCTACCTCTACTGTGCTTCACTGTACTCTACCTCTACTGTGCTCTACTGTACTCTACTCTACTGTTCTCCACTGTACTCTACCTCTACTGTACTCCACTGTACTCTACCTCTACTGTGCTCCACTGTACTCTACCTCTACTGTGCTCCACTGTACTCTACCTCTACTGTGCTCCACTGTAATCTACCTCTACTGTGCTCCACTGTAATCTACCTCTACTGTGCTCCACTGTACTCTACCTCTACTGTGCTCCACTGTACTCTACCTCTACTGTGCTCTACTGTACTCTACTCTACTGTTCTCCACTGTACTCTACCTCTACTGTACTCTACTGTACTCTACCTCTACTGTGCTCCACTGTACTCTACCTCTACTGTGCTCCACTGTACTCTACCTCTACTGTGCTCCACTGTAATCTACCTCTACTGTGCTCTACTGTACTCTATCTCTACTGTGTTCCACTGTACTCTACCTCTACTGTGCTCCACTGTACTCTATCTCTACTGTGCTCCACTGTACTCTATCTCTACTGTACTCCACTGTACTCTACCTCTATTGTACTGTACTGTTCTCTACCTCTACTGTACTCTACTGTACTCCACCTCTACTGTGCTCCACTGTACACCACTGTTCTACCTCTACTGTACTCCAATGTACTCTACCTCTACTGCACTCCACTGTACTCTATCTCTACTGTACTCCACTGTGCTCTACCTCTACTGTGCTCCACTGTACTCTATCTCTACTGTACTCCACTGTACTCTACCTCTACTCTGCTCCACTGTACTCTACCTCTACTGTGCTCCACTGTACTCTATCTCTACTGTACTCCACTGTACTCTACCTCTACTCTGCTCCACTGTACTCTACCTCTACTGTACTCCACTGTACTCTATCTCTACTGTGCTCCACTGTACTCTATCTCTACTGTACTCCACTGTACTCTACCTCTACTGTACTGTACTGTTCTCTACCTCTACTCTGCTCCACTGTACTCTACCTCTACTGTACTCCACTGTACTCTATCACTACTGTGCTCCACTGTACTCTATCTCTACTGTGCTCCACTGTACTCTACCTCTACTGTACTCCACTGTACTCTACCTCTACTGTACTGTACTGTTCTCTACCTCTACTCTGCTCCACTGTACTCTACCTCTACTGTACTCCACTGTACTCTATCTCTACTGTGCTCCACTGTACTCTATCTCTACTGTGCTCCACTGTACTCTACCTCTACTGTACTCCACTGTACTCTATCTCTACTGTGCTCCACTGTACTCTACCTCTACTGTGCTCTACTGTACTCTACTCTACTGTACTCCACTGTACTCTACCTCTACTGTACTCCACTGTACTCTACCTCTACTTTACTCCACTGTACTTTACCTCTACTCTACTCCACTGTACTCTACCTCTACTGTACTCTACTGTACTCCTATTCTAATGTGCTCCACTGTACACCACTGTTCTACCTCTACTGCACTCCACTGTACTCTACCTCTACTGTGCTCCACTGTACTCTCTCTCTACTGTGCTCCACTGTACTCTATCTCTACTGTACTCCACTGTACTCTACCTCTACTGTGCTCCACTGTACTCTACCTCTACTGTGCTCTACTGTACTCTATCTCTACTGTGTTCCACTGTACTCTACCTCTACTGTACTGCACTGTATTCTATCTCTACTGTGCTCCACTGTACTCTATCTCTACTGTACTCCACTGTACTCTACCTCTACTGTACTGTACTGTTCTCTACCTCTACTGTACTCTACTTAACTCCACCTCTACTGTGCTCCACTGTACACCACTGTTCTACCTCTACTGTACTCCACTGTACTCTACCTCAACCTCTACTGCACTCCACTGTACTCTATCTCTACTGTACTCCAATGTGCTCTACCTCTACTGTGCTCCACTGTAATCTACCTCTACTGTGCTCCACTGTACTCTACCTCTACTGTACTCCACTGTACTCTACCTCTACTGTGCTCTACTGTACTCTATCTCTACTGTACTCCACTGTACTCTATCTCTACTGTACTCCACTGTACTCTACCTCTACTGTACTCCACTGTACTCCACCTCTAATGTCCTCCGCTGTACTCTACCTCTACTGTACTCCACTGTACTTCTCTCTCTACTCTACTCCACTGTACTCTACCTCTACTGTACTCCACTGTACTGTACCTCTAATATACTCCACTGTACTCTACCTCTACTGTGCTCCACTGTACTCTTTTCTACTGTACTCCACTGTACTCTATCTCTACTGTAGTCCACTGTACTCTACCTCCACTGTGCTCCACTGTACTCTATCTCTACTTTACTCTATCTCTACTGTACTCCACTGTACTCTACCTCTACTGTGCCCCACTGTACTCTACCTCTACTGTGCTCTACTGTACTATACTCTACTGTACTCCACTGTACTCTACCTCTACTGTACTCCACTGTACTCTACCTCTACTGTGCTCCACTGTACTCTACCCCTGCTGTGCTCCACTGTACTCTACCTCTACTGTGCTCTACTGTACTCTATCTCTACTGTGCTCCACTGTACTCTACCTCTACTGTACTCCACTGTACTCTATCTCTACTTTGCTCCACTGTACTCTATCTCTACTGTGCTCCACTGTACTCTACTCTACTGTACTCCACTGTATTCTACCTCTGCTGTGCTCCACTGTACTCTATCTCTACTGTGCTCCACTGTACTCTACCTCTACTGTACTCCACTGTACTCTATCTCTACTTTGCTCCACTATACTCTATCTCTACTGTACTCCACTGTACACTACCTCTACTGTACTGTAATGTTCTCTACCTCTACTGTACTCCACCTCCACTGTGCTTCACTGTACTCTACCTCTACTGTACTCCACTGTACTCTATCTCTACTGTGCTCCACTGTACTCTACCTCTACTGTACTCCACTGTACTCTATCTCTACTGTGATCCACTGTACTCTACCTCTACTGTACTCCACTGTACTCTATCTCTACTGTGATCCACTGTACTCTACCTTTACTGTGCTCCACTGTACTCTATCTCTACTGTGCTCCACTGTACTCTATCTCTACTGTACTCCACTGTACACTACCTCTACTGTAGTGTAATGTTCTCTACCTATACTGTACTTCACCTCTACTGTGCTTCACTGTACTCCACTGTACTCTACCTTACTGTGCTCCACTGTGCTCTACCTCTACTGTGCTCCACTGTGCTCTACCTCTACTGTGCTCTACTGTACTCTCTCTCTACTGTACTCCACTGTACTCTATCTCTACTGTGATCCACTGTACTCTACCTTTACTGTGCTCCACTGTACTCTATCTCTACTGTGCTCCACTGTACTCTACCTCTACTGTACTGTACTGTTCTCTACCGCTACTGTACTCTACTGTACTCCACCTCTACTGTGCTCCACTGTACACCACTGTTCTACCTCTACTGTACTCCACTGTACTCTACCTCTACTGCACTCCAATGTACTCTATCTCTACTGTACTCCACTGTGCTCTACCTCCACTGTGCTCCACTGTATTCTATCTCTACTGTACTCCACTATACTGTACCTCTAATATACTCCACTGTACTCTATCTCTACTGTGCTCCACTGTACTCTTTTCTACTGTACTCCACTGTACTCTATCTCTACTGTAGTCCACTGTACTCTACCTCCACTGTGCTCCACGGTACTCTATCTCTACTGTACTCTATCTCTACTGTACTCCACTGTACTCTACCTCTACTGTGCCCCACTGTACTCTACCTCTACTGTGCTCTACTGTACTCTACTCTACTGTACTCCACTGTACTCTACCTCTACTGTACTCCACTGTACTCTACCTCTGCTGTGCTCCACTGTACTCTATACCTCTACTGTGCTCTACTGTACTCTATCTCTACTGTGCTCCACTGTATTCTACCTCTACTGTACTCCACTGTACTCTATCTCTACTGTGATCCACTGTACTCTACCTTTACTGTGCTCCACTGTACTCTATCTCTACTGTGCTCCACTGTACTCTACCTCTACTGTACTCCACTGTGCTCTATCTCTACTGTGCTCCACTGTACTCTATCTCTACTGTACTCCACTGTACACTACCTCTACTGTACTGTAATGTTCTCTACCTCTACTCTACTCCACCTCCACTGTGCTCCACTGTAATCTACCTCTACTGTGCTCCACTGTACTCTACCTCTACTGTGCTCCACTGTACTCTACCTCTACTGTGCTCTACTGTACTCTACTCTACTGTTCTCCACTGTACTCTACCTCTACTTTGCTCCAGTGTACTCTACCTCTACTGTGCTTCACTGTACTCTACCTCTACTGTGCTCTACTGTACTCTACTCTACTGTTCTCCACTGTACTCTACCTCTACTGTACTCCACTGTACTCTACCTCTACTGTGCTCCACTGTACTCTACCTCTACTGTGCTCCACTGTAATCTACCTCTACTGTGCTCCACTGTAATCTACCTCTACTGTGCTCCACTGTACTCTACCTCTACTGTGCTCCACTGTACTCTACCTCTACTGTGCTCTACTGTACTCTACTCTACTGTTCTCCACTGTACTCTACCTCTACTGTACTCTACTGTACTCTACCTCTACTGTGCTCCACTGTACTCTACCTCTACTGTGCTCCACTGTACTCTACCTCTACTGTGCTCCACTGTAATCTACCTCTACTGTGCTCTACTGTACTCTATCTCTACTGTGTTCCACTGTACTCTACCTCTACTGTGCTCCACTGTACTCTATCTCTACTGTGCTCCACTGTACTCTATCTCTACTGTACTCCACTGTACTCTACCTCTATTGTACTGTACTGTTCTCTACCTCTACTGTACTCTACTGTACTCCACCTCTACTGTGCTCCACTGTACACCACTGTTCTACCTCTACTGTACTCCACTGTACTCTACCTCTACTGCACTCCACTGTACTCTATCTCTACTGTACTCCACTGTGCTCTACCTCTACTGTGCTCCACTGTACTCTATCTCTACTGTACTCCACTGTACTCTACCTCTACTCTGCTCCACTGTACTCTACCTCTACTGTGCTCCACTGTACTCTATCTCTACTGTACTCCACTGTACTCTACCTCTACTCTGCTCCACTGTACTCTACCTCTACTGTACTCCACTGTACTCTATCTCTACTGTGCTCCACTGTACTCTATCTCTACTGTACTCCACTGTACTCTACCTCTACTGTACTGTACTGTTCTCTACCTCTACTCTGCTCCACTGTACTCTACCTCTACTGTACTCCACTGTACTCTATCTCTACTGTGCTCCACTGTACTCTATCTCTACTGTGCTCCACTGTACTCTACCTCTACTGTACTCCACTGTACTCTACCTCTACTGTACTGTACTGTTCTCTACCTCTACTCTGCTCCACTGTACTCTACCTCTACTGTACTCCACTGTACTCTATCTCTACTGTGCTCCACTGTACTCTATCTCTACTGTGCTCCACTGTACTCTACCTCTACTGTACTCCACTGTACTCTATCTCTACTGTGCTCCACTGTACTCTACCTCTACTGTGCTCCAATGTACTCTATCTCTACTGTACTCCACTGTACTCTACCTCTACTGTACTGTACTGTTCTCTACCTCTACTGTACTCTACTGTACTCCTCCTCTACTGTGCTCCACTGTACTCCACTGTACTCTACCTCTACTGTGCTCCACTGTAATCTACCTCTACTGTGCTCCACTGTACTCTACCTCTACTGTACTCACCTGTAATCTATCTCTACTGTACTCCACTGTACTCTATCTCTACTGTGATCCACTGTACTCTACCTCTACTCTGCTCCACTGTACTCTATCTCTACTGTGCTCCACTGTACTCTACCTCTACTGTACTCCACTGTACTCTATCTCTACTGTGCTCCACTGTACTCCACTGTAATCTATCTCTACTGTGATCCACTGTACTCTACCTCTGCTGTGCTCCACTGTACTCAACCTCTACTGTGCTCCACTGTACTCCACTGTACTCTATATTTACTGTGATCCACTGTACTCTACCTCTGCTATGCTCCACTGTACTCTATCTCTACTGCGCTCCACTGTACTCTACCTCTACTGTACTCCACTCTACTCTACCTCTACTGTGCTCCACTGTACTCTACCTCTACTGTACTGCACTCTACTCTACCTCTACTGTGCTCCACTGTACTCTACCTCTACTGTACTCCACTGTACTCTATCTCTACCGTGCTCCACTGTACTCTATCTCTACTGTACTCCACTGTACTCTACCTCTACTCTACTGTACTGTGCTCTACCTCTACTGTACTCCACCTCTACTGTGCTCCACTGTACTCCACTGTGCTCTACCTCTACTGTGCTCCACTGTAATCTACCTCTACAGTGCTCCACTGTACTCTACCTCTACTGTGCTCCACTGTACTCTACCTCTACTATGCTCTACTGTACTCTACTCTACTATACTCCACTGTACTCTACCTCTACTTTACTCCACTGTACTCTACCTCTACTGTGCTCCACTGTACTCTACCTCTACTGTGCTCTACTGTACTCTACTCTAATATACTCCACTGTACTCTATATCTACTGTACTCCACTGTACTCTATCTCTACTGTGCTCCACTGTACTCTATATCTACTGTACTCCACTGTACTCTACCTCTACTGTACTGTACTGTTCTCTACCTCTACTCTACTCTACTGTACTCCACCTCTACTGTGCTCCACTGTACACCACTGTTCTACCTCTACTGTACTCCACTGTACTCTACCTCTACGGCACTCCACTGTACTCTATCTCTACTGTACTCACCTGTACTCTATCTCTACTGTGATCCACTGTATTCTACCTCTACTGGGCTCCACTGTACTCTATCTCTACTGTGCTCCACTGTACTCTACCTCTACTGTACTCCACTGTACTCTGCTCCACTGTACTCTACCTCTACTGTACTGTAATGTTCTCTACCTCTACTGTACTCTACTGTACTCCACCTCTACTGTGCTCCACTGTACTCCACTGTAATCTACCTCTACTGTACTCCACTCTACTCTACCTCTACTGTGCTCCACTGTACTCTCCCTCTACTGTACTCCACTGTACTCTTTCTCTACTGTGCTCCACTGTACTCTATCTCTACTGTACTCCACTGTACTCTACCTCTACTGTACTGTTCTCTACCTCTACTGTACTCTACTGTACTCCACCTCTACTGTGCTCCACTGTACTCTACCTCTACTGTGCTCCACTGTAATCTACCTCTACTGTGCTCCACTGTACTCTACCTCTACTGTGCTGCACTGTACTCTACCTCTACTGTGCTCTACTGTACTCTACTCTACTGTTCTCCACTGTACTCTACCTCTACTGTACTCCACTGTACTCTACCTCTACTGTGCTCCACTGTACTCTACCTCTACTGTGCTCCACTGTACTCTACCTCTACTGTGCTCCACTGTACTATACCTCTACTGTGCTCTACTGTACTCTATCTCTACTGTGTTCCACTGTACTCTACCTTTACTGTACTCCACTGCACTCTATCTCTACTGTGCTCCACTGTACTCTATCTCTACTGTACTCCACTGTACTCTACCTCTAGTGTACTGTACTGTTCTTTACCTCTACTGTACTCTACTGTACTCCACCTCTACTGTGCTCCACTGTACACCACTGTTCTACCTCTACTGTACTCCACTGTACTCTACCTCTACTGCACTCCACTGTACTCTACCTCTACTGTGCTCCACTGTACTCCACTGTACTCTATATCTACTCTGATCCACTGTACTCTACCTCTGCTCTGCTCCACTGTACTCTTTCTCTACTGTGCTCCACTGTACTCTACCTCTACTGTACTCCACTCTACTCTACCTCTACTGTGCTCCACTGTACTCTACCTCTACTGTACTCCACTCTACTCTACCTCTACTGTGCTCCACTGTACTCTACCTCTACTGTACTCCACTGTACTCTACCTCTACCGTGCTCCACTGTACTCTATCTCTACTGTACTCCACTGTACTCTACCTCTACTCTACTGTACTCTTCTCTACCTCTACTGTACTCTACTGTACTCCACCTCTACTGTGCTCCACTGTACTCCACTGTACTCTACCACTACTGTGCTCCACTGTAATCTACCTCTACTGTGCTCCACTGTACTCTACCTTTACTGTGCTCCACTGTACTCTACCTCTACTGTGCTCTACTGTACACTACTCTACTGTACTCCACTGTACTCTACTTCTACTGTACTCCACTGTACTCTACCTTTACTGTGCTCCACTGTACTCTACCTCTACTGTACTCCACTGTACTCTATCTCTACTGTGCTCCACTGTACTCTATATCTACTGTACTCCACTGTACTCTACCTCTACTGTGCTGTACTGTTCTCTACCTCTACTGTACTCTACTGTACTCCACCTCTACTGTGCTCCACTGTACACCACTGTTCTACCTCTACTGTACTCCAATGTACTCTACCTCTACTGCACTCCACTGTACCCTATCTCTACTGTGATCCACTGTACTCTACCTCTACTGGGCTCCACTGTACTCTACCTCTACTGTACTCCACTGTACTGTGCTCCACTGTACTCTAACTCTACTGTACTCCACTGTACTCTACCTCTACTTTACTGTAATGTTCTCTACCTCTACTGTACTCTACTGTACTCCACCTCTACTGTGCTCCACTCTACTCCACTGTACTCTACCTCTACTGTACTCCACTCTACTCTACCTCTACTGTGCTCCATTGTACTCTACCTCTACTGTACTCCACTGTACTCTATCTCTACTCCGCTCCACTGTACTCTATCTCTACTGTGCTCCACTGTACTCTACCTCTACTGTACTCCACTGTACTCTATCTCTACTGTGCTCCCCTGTACTCCACTGTAATCTATCTCTACTGTGATCCACTGTACTCTACCTCTGCTGTGCTCCACTGTACTCAATCTCTACTTTGCTCCACTGTACTCCACTGTACTCTATATTTACTGTGATCCACTGTACTCTACCTCTGCTGTGCTCCACTGTACTCTATCTCTACTGTGCTCCACTGTACTCTACCTCTACTGTACTCCACTCTACTCTACCTCTACTGTGCTCCACTGTACTCTACCTCTACTGTACTCCACTGTACTCTATCTCTACCGTGCTCCACTGTACTCTATCTCTACTGTACTCCACTGTACTCCACCTCTACTCTACTGTACTGTTCTCTACCTCTACTGTACTCCACCTCTACTGTGCTCCACTGTACTCCACTGTACTCTACCTCTACTGTGCTCCACTGTAATCTACCTCTACCGTGCTCCACTGTACTCTACCTCTACTGTGCTCCACTGTACTCTACCTCTACTGTGCTCTACTGTACTCTACTCTACTATACTCCACTGTACTCTACCTCTACTTTACTCCACTGTACTCTACCTCTACTGTGCTCCACTGTACTCTACCTCTACTGTGCTCTACTGTACTCTACTCTACTATACTCCACTGTACTCTATATCTACTGTACTCCACTGTACTCTATCTCTACTGTGCTACACTGTACTCTATATCTACTGTACTCTACTGTACTCCACCTCTAATGTCCTCCACTGTACTCTACCTCTACTGTACTCCACTGTACTTCTCTCTCTACTGTACTCCACTGTACTCTACCTCTACTGTGCTCTACTGTACTCTATCTCTACTGTGCTCCACTGTACTCTACCTCTACTGTACTCCACTGTACTGTACCTCTAATATACTCCACTGTACTCTATCTCTACTGTGCTCCACAGTACTCTACCTGTGCTGTGCTCCACTGTACTCTACCTCTACTATGCTCTACTGTACTATATCTCTACTGTTCTCCACTGTACTCTACCTCTACTGTACTCCACTGTACTCTATCTCTACTGTGCTCCACTGTATTCTATCTCTACTGTACTCCACTGTACTCTACCTCTACTGTACTGTACTGTTCTCTACCTCTACTGTACTCCACTGTACACTACCTCTACTGTACTGTAATGTTTTCTACCTCTACTGTACTCCACCTCCACTGTGCTTCACTGTACTCTACTGTACTCCACCTCTACTGTGCTCCACTGAGCTCTACCTCTACTGTGCTCCACTGTACTCTATCTCTACTGTGCTCCACTGTACTCTATCTCTACTGTACTCCACTGTACTCTACCTCTACTGCACTCCACTGTACTCTATCTCTACTGTACTCCACTGTGCTCTACCTCTACTGTGCTCCACTGTAATCTACCTCTACTGTGCTCCACTGTACTCTACCTCTACTGTACTCCACTGTACTCTACCTCTACTGTGCTCTACTGTACTCTATCTCTACTGTACTCCACTGTACTCTACCTCTACTGTACTCCACTGTACTCCACCTCTAATGTCCTCCACTGTACTCTACCTCTACTGTACTCCACTGTACTCTACCTCTACTGTACTCCACTGTACTGTACCTCTAATATACTCCACTGTACTCTATCTCTACTGTGCTCCACTGTACTCTTTTCTACTGTACTCCACTGTACTCTATCTCTACTGTAGTCCAATGTACTCTACCTCCACTGTGCTCCACTGTACTCTATCTCTACTGTACTCTCTCTCTACTGTACTCCACTGTAGTCTACCTCTACTGTGCTCCAGTGTACTCTACCTCTACTGTACTCCACTGTACTCTACCTCTACTGTGCTCTACTCTACTCTATCTCTACTGTACTCCACTGTACTCTACCTCTACTGTACTCCACTGTACTCCACCTCTAATATACTCCACTGTACTCTATCTCTACTGTGCTCCACTGTACTCTTTTCTACTGTACTCCACTGTACTCTATCTCTACTGTAGTCCACTGTACTCTACCTCCACTGTGCTCCACTCTACTTTATCTCTACTGTACTCTCTCTACTGTACTCCACTGTAGTCTACCTCTACTGTGCTCCACTCTACTCTACCTCTACTGTACTCCACTGTACTCTACCTCTACTGTGCTCTACTGTACTCTATCTCTACTGTACTCCACTGTACTCTACCTCTACTGTACTCCACTGTACTCCACCTCTAATGTCCTCCACTGTACTCTACCTCTACTGTACTCCACTGTACTCTACCTCTACTGTACTCCACTGTACTCTACCTCTACTGTGCTCTACTGTACTCTACCTCTACTGTGCTCCACTGTACTCTACCTCTTCTGTGCTCCACTGTACTCTACCTCTGCTGTGCTCCACTGTACTCTACGTCTACTATGCTCTACTGTACTATATCTCTACTGTGCTCCACTGTACTCTACCTCTACTGTACTCCACTGGACTCTATCTCTACTGTGCTCCACTGTATTCTATCTCTACTGTACTCCACTGTACTCTACCTCTACTGTACTGTACTGTTCTCTACCTCTACTGCACTCTACTGTACTCCACCTCTACTGTACTCCACTGTACACTACCTCTACTGTACTGTAATGTTCTCTACCTATACTGTACTCCACCTCTACTGTGCTTCACTGTACTCCACTGTACTCTACCTTACTGTGCTCCACTCTGCTCTACCTCTACTGTGCTCCACTGTGCTCTACCTCTACTGTGCTCCACTGTACTCTATCTCTACTGTACTCCACTGTACACTACCTCTACTGTACTGCAATGTTCTCTACCTCTACTGTATTCCACCTCTACTGTGCTTCACTGTACTCCACTTTACTCTACCTTACTGTGCTCCACTGTTCTCTACCTCTACTGTGCTCCACTGTACTCTACCTCTACTGTGCTCCACTGTACTCTACCTCTACTCTAATCTACGGTACTCTACCTCTACTGTGCTCCCCTGTACTCTCTCTACTGTACTCCACTGTACTCTACCTCTACTGTACTCTACTGTACTCCACCTCTAATGTCCTCCACTGTACTCTACCTCTACTGTACTCCACTGTACTTCTCTCTCTACTGTACTCCACTGTACTCTACCTTTACTGTGCTCTACTGTACTCTATCTCTACTGTGCTCCACTGTACTCTACCTCTACTGTACTCCACTGTACTGTACCTCTAATATACTCCACTGTACTCTATCTCTACTGTGCTCCACTGTACTCTACCTCCGCTGTGCTCCACTGTACTCTACCTCTACTATGCTCTACTGTACTATATCTCTACTGTGCTCCACTGTACTCTACCTCTACTGTACTCCACTGTACTCTATCTCTACTGTGCTCCACTGTTTTCTATCTCTACTGTACTCCACTGTACTCTACCTCTACTGTACTGTACTGTTCTCTACCTCTACTCTACTCCACTGTACACTACCTCTACTGTACTGTAATGTTCTCTACCTCTACTGTACTCCACCTCCACTGTGCTTCACTGTACTCTACTGTACTCCACCTCTACTGTGCTCCACTGTGCTCTACCTCTACTGTGCTCCACTGTACTCTATCTCTACTGTGCTCCACTGTACTCTATCTCTACTGTATTCCACTGTACTCTACCTCTACTGCACTCCACTGTACTCTATCTCTACTGTACTCCACTGTGCTCTACCTCTACTGTGCTCCACTGTAATCTACCTCTACTGTGCTCCACTGTACTCTACCTCTACTGTACTCCACTGTACTCTACATCTACTGTACTCCACTGTACTCTACCTCTACTGTACTCCACTGTACTGTACCTCTAATATACTCCACTGTACTCTATTTCTACTGTGCTCCACTGTACTCTTTTCTACTGTACTCCACTGTACTCTATCTCTACTGTAGTCCACTGTACTCTACCTCCACTGTGCTCCACTGTACTCTATCTCTACTGTACTCTCTCTCTACTGTACTCCACTGTAGTCTACCTCTACTGTGCTCCAGTGTACTCTACCTCTACTGTACTCCACTGTACTCTACCTCTACTGTGCTCTACTCTACTCTATCTCTACTGTACTCCACTGTACTCTACCTCTACTGTACTCCACTGTACTCCACCTCTAATATACTCCACTGTACTCTATCTCTACTGTGCTCCACTGTACTCTTTTCTACTGTACTCCACTGTACTCTATCTCTACTGTAGTCCACTGTACTCTACCTCCACTGTGCTCCACTCTACTTTATCTCTACTGTACTCTCTCTACTGTACTCCACTGTAGTCTACCTCTACTGTGCTCTACTGTACTCTATCTCTACTGTACTCCAGAGTACTCTACCTCTACTGTACTCCACTGTACTCCACCTCTAATGTCCTCCACTGTACTCTACCTCTACTGTACTCCACTGTACTCTACCTCTACTGTGCTCTACTGTACTCTACTCTACTGTACTCCACTGTACTCTACATCTACTGTACTCCACTGTACTCTACCTCTATTGTACTCCACTGTACTGTACCTCTAATATACTCCACTGTACTCTATCTCTACTGTGCTCCACTGTACTCTTTTCTACTGTACTCCACTGTACTCTATCTCTACTGTTGTCCACTGTACTCTACCTCCACTGTGCTCCACTGTACTCTATCTCTACTGTACTCTCTCTACTGTACTCCACTGTAGTCTACCTCTACTGTACTCCACTGTACTGTACCTCTAATATACTCCACTGTACTCTCTCTACTGTGCTCCACTGTACTCTTTTCTACTGTACTCCACTGTACTCTATCTCTACTGTAGTCCACTGTACTCTACCTCCACTGTGCTCCACTGTACTCTATCTCTACTGTACTCTATCTCTACTGTACTCCACTGTACTCTACCTCTAACGTGCCCCACTGTACTCTACCTCTACTGTGCTCTACTGTACTCTACTCTACTGTACTCCACTGTACTCTACCTCTACTGTACTCCACTGTACTCTACCTCTACTGTGCTCCACTGTACTCTACCTCTGCTGTGCTCCACTGTACTCTACCTCCACTGTGCTCTACTGTACTCTATCTCTACTGTGCTCCACTGTACTCTACCTCTACTGTACTCCACTGTACTCTATCTCTACTGTGCTCCACTGTACTCTATCTCTAGTGTACTCCACTGTACACTACCTCTACTGTACTGAAATGTTCTCTACCTCTACTGTACTGCACCTCTACTGTGCTTCAATGTACTCTACCTCTACTGTACTCCAATGTACTGTACCTCTAATATACTCCACTGTACTCTATCTCTACTGTGCTCCACTGTACTCTTTTCTACTGTATTCCACTGTACTCTATCTCTACTGTAGTCCACTGTACTCTACCTCTACTGTGCTCCACTGTACTCTACCTCTACTGTGCTCTACTGTACTCTACTCTACTCCACTGTACTCTACCTCTACTGCCCTCCACTCTACTCTACCTCTACTGTGCTCCACTGTATTCTACCTCTGCTGTGCTCCACTGTACTCTAACTCTACTGCGCTCTACTGTACTTTATCTCTACTGTGATCCACTGTACTCTACCTTTACTGTGCTCCACTGTACTCTATCTCTACTGTGCTCCACTGTACTCTATCTCTACTGTACTCCACTGTAAACTACCTCTACTGTACTGTAATGTTCTCTACCTATACTGTACTCCACCTCTACTGTGCTTCACTGTACTCCACTGTACTCTACCTTACTGTGCTCCACTCTGCTCTACCTCTACTGTGCTCCACTGTGCTCTACCTCTACTGTGCTCCACTGTACTCTATCTCTACTGTACTCCACTGTACACTACCTCTACTGTACTGCAATGTTCTCTACCTCTACTGTATTCCACCTCTACTGTGCTTCACTGTACTCCACTTTACTCTACCTTACTGTGCTCCACTGTGCTCTACCTCTACTGTGCTCCACTGTACTCTACCTCTAATGTCCTCCACTGTACTCTACCTCTACTGTACTCCACTGTACTTCTCTCTCTACTGTACTCCACTGTACTCTACCTTTACTGTGCTCTACTGTACTCTATCTCTACTGTGCTCCACTGTACTCTACCTCTACTGTACTCCACTGTACTGTACCTCTAATATACTCCACTGTACTCTATCTCTACTGTGCTCCACTGTACTCTACCTCCGCTGTGCTCCACTGTACTCTACCGTACTGCAATGTTCTCTACCTCTACTGTATTCCACCTCTACTGTGCTTCACTGTACTCCACTTTACTCTACCTTACTGTGCTCCACTGTTCTCTACCTCTACTGTGCTCCACTGTACTCTACCTCTACTGTGCTCCACTGTACTCTACCTCTACTCTAATCTACGGTACTCTACCTCTACTGTGCTCCCCTGTACTCTCTCTACTGTACTCCACTCTACTCTACCTCTACTGTACTCTACTGTACTCCACCTCTAATGTCCTCCACTGTACTCTACCTCTACTGTACTCCACTGTACTTCTCTCTCTACTGTACTCCACTGTACTCTACCTTTACTGTGCTCTACTGTACTCTATCTCTACTGTGCTCCACTGTACTCTACCTCTACTGTACTCCACTGTACTGTACCTCTAATATACTCCACTGTACTCTATCTCTACTGTGCTCCACTGTACTCTACCTCCGCTGTGCTCCACTGTACTCTACCTCTACTATGCTCTACTGTACTATATCTCTACTGTGCTCCACTGTACTCTACCTCTACTGTACTCCACTGTACTCTATCTCTACTGTGCTCCACTGTTTTCTATCTCTACTGTACTCCACTGTACTCTACCTCTACTGTACTGTACTGTTCTCTACCTCTACTCTACTCCACTGTACACTACCTCTACTGTACTGTAATGTTCTCTACCTCTACTGTACTCCACCTCCACTGTGCTTCACTGTACTCTACTGTACTCCACATCTACTGTGCTCCACTGTGCTCTACCTATACTGTGCTCCACTGTACTCTATCTCTACTGTGCTCCACTGTACTCTATCTCTACTGTATTCCACTGTACTCTACCTCTACTGCACTCCACTGTACTCTATCTCTACTGTACTCCACTGTGCTCTACCTCTACTGTGCTCCACTGTAATCTACCTCTACTGTGCTCCACTGTACTCTACCTCTACTGTACTCCACTGTACTCTACCTCTACTGTGCTCCACTGTGCTCTACCTCTACTGTGCTCCACTGTACTCTATCTCTACTGTACTCCACTGTACACTACCTCTACTGTACTGTAATGTTCTCTACCTCTACTGTATTCCACCTCTACTGTGCTTCACTGTACTCCACTGTACTCTACCTTACTGTGCTCCACTGTGCTCTACCTCTACTGTGCTCCACTGTACTCTACCTCTACTGTGCTCCACTGTACTCTACCTCTACTCTAATCTACGGTACTCTACCTCTACTGTGCTCCACTGTACTCTATCTCTACTGTACTCCACTGTACTCTACCTTTACTGTACTCTACTGTACTCCACCTCTAATGTCCTCCACTGTACTCTAGCTCTACTGTACTCCACTGTACTCTACCTCTACTGTGCTCTACTGTACTCTACTCTACTGTACTCCACTGTACTCTACATCTACTGTACTCCACTGTACTCTACCTCTACTGTGCTCCACTGTACTCTACCTCTACTGTGCTCCACTGTACTCTACCTCTTCTGTGCTCCACTGTACTCTACCTCTGCTGTGCTCCACTGTACTCTACGTCTACTATGCTCTACTGTACTATATCTCTACTGTGCTCCACTGTACTCTACCTCTACTGTACTCCACTGTACTCTACCTCTACTGTACTGTACTGTTCTCTACCTCTACTGCACTCTACTGTACTCCACCTCTACTGTACTCCACTGTACACTACCTCTACTGTACTGTAATGTTCTCTACCTTTACTGTACTCCACCTCTACTGTGCTTCACTGTACTCCACTGTACTCTACCTTACTCTGCTCCACTCTGCTCTACCTCTACTGTGCTCCACTGTGCTCTACCTCTACTGTGCTCCACTGTACTCTATCTCTACTGTACTCCACTGTACACTACCTCTACTGTACTGCAATGTTCTCTACCTCTACTGTATTCCACCTCTACTGTGCTTCACTGTACTCCACTTTACTCTACCTTACTGTGCTCCACTGTTCTCTACCTCTACTGTGCTCCACTGTACTCTACCTCTACTGTGCTCCACTGTACTCTACCTCTACTCTAATCTACGGTACTCTACCTCTACTGTGCTCCCCTGTACTCTCTCTACTGTACTCCACTGTACTCTACCTCTACTGTACTCTACTGTACTCCACCTCTAATGTCCTCCACTGTACTCTACCTCTACTGTACTCCACTGTACTTCTCTCTCTACTGTACTCCACTGTACTCTACCTTTACTGTGCTCTACTGTACTCTATCTCTACTGTGCTCCACTGTACTCTACCTCTACTGTACTCCACTGTACTGTACCTCTAATATACTCCACTGTACTCTATCTCTACTGTGCTCCACTGTACTCTACCTCCGCTGTGCTCCACTGTACTCTACCTCTACTATGCTCTACTGTACTATATCTCTACTGTACTCCACTGTACTCTACCTCTACTGTACTCCACTGTACTCTATCTCTACTGTGCTCCACTGTTTTCTATCTCTACTGTACTCCACTGTACTCTACCTCTACTGTACTGTACTGTTCTCTACCTCTACTCTACTCCACTGTACACTACCTCTACTGTACTGTAATGTTCTCTACCTCTACTGTACTCCACCTCCACTGTGCTTCACTGTACTCTACTGTACTCCACCTCTACTGTGCTCCACTGTGCTCTACCTCTACTGTGCTCCACTGTACTCTATCTCTACTGTGCTCCACTGTACTCTATCTCTACTGTATTCCACTGTACTCTACCTCTACTGCACTCCACTGTACTCTATCTCTACTGTACTCCACTGTGCTCTACCTCTACTGTGCTCCACTGTAATCTACCTCTACTGTGCTCCACTGTACTCTACCTCTACTGTACTCCACTGTACTCTACCTCTACTGTGCTCCACTGTGCTCTACCTCTACTGTGCTCCACTGTACTCTATCTCTACTGTACTCCACTGTACACTACCTCTACTGTACTGTAATGTTCTCTACCTCTACTGTATTCCACCTCTACTGTGCTTCACTGTACTCCACTGTACTCTACCTTACTGTGCTCCACTGTGCTCTACCTCTACTGTGCTCCACTGTACTCTACCTCTACTGTGCTCCACTGTACTCTACCTCTACTCTAATCTACGGTACTCTACCTCTACTGTGCTCCACTGTACTCTATCTCTACTGTACTCCTCTGTACTCTACCTTTACTGTACTCTACTGTACTCCACCTCTAATGTCCTCCACTGTACTCTAGCTCTACTGTACTCCACTGTACTCTACCTCTACTGTGCTCTACTGTACTCTACTCTACTGTACTCCACTGTACTCTACATCTACTGTACTGTACTGTTCTCTACCTCTACTGTACTCCACTGTGCTCTATCTCTACTGTGCTCCACTGTACTCTACCTCTACTGTACTGTACTGTTCTCTACCTCTACTGTACTCTACTGTACTCTACCTCTACTGCACTCCACTGTACTCTATCTCTACTGCACTCCACTGTGCTCTACCTCTACTGTGCTCCACTGTAATCTACCTCTACTGTGCTCCACTGTACTCTACCTTTACTGTACTCCACTGTACTCTACCTCTACTGTGCTCTACTGTACTCTACTCTACTGTACTCCACTGTACTCTACATCTACTGTACTCCACTTAACTCTACCTCTACTGTGCTCCACTGTACTCTACCTCTACTGTGCTCCACTGTACTCTACCTCTTCTGTGCTCCACTGTACTCTACCTCTGCTGTGCTCCACTGTACTCTACCTCTACTATGCTCTACTGTACTATATCTCTACTGTGCTCCACTGTACTCTACCTCTACTGTACTCCACTGGACTCTATCTCTACTGTGCTCCACTGTATTCTATCTCTACTGTACTCCACTGTACTCTACCTCTACTGTACTGTACTGTTCTCTACCTCTACTGCACTCTACTGTACTCCACCTCTACTGTGCTCCACTGTACACCACTGTTCTACCTCTACTGAACTCCACTGTACTCTACCTCTACTGCACTCCACTGTACTCTATCTCTACTGTACTGCACTGTACTCTATCTCTACTGTGATCCACTGTACTCTACCTTTACTCTGCTCCACTGTACTCTATCTCTTCTGTGCTCCACTGTACTCTACCTCTACTGTACTCCACTGTACTCTATCTCTACTGTGCTCCACTGTACTCTACCTCTACTGTGCTCTACTGTACTCTACTCTACTGTACTCCACTGTACTCTACCTCTACTGTACTCCACTGTACTCTACCTCTACTTTACTCCACTGTACTTTACCTCTACTCTACTCCACTGTACTCTACCTCTACTGTACTCTACTGTACTCCTATTCTAATGTGCTCCACTGTAATCCACTGTACTCTACCACTACTGTACTCCACTGTACTCTACCTCTATTTTGCTCTACTGTACTCTATCTCCACTGTGCTCCACTGTACTCTACCTCTACTGTACTCCACTGTACTCTACCTCTACTGTACTCCACTGTACTCTATCTCTACTGTACTCCACTGTACTCTATCTCTACTGTACTCTCTCTCTACTGTACTCCACTGTACTCTACCTCTACTGTGCTCCACTGTACTCTACCTCTACTGTGCTCCACTGTACTCTACCTCTACTGTGCTCCACTGTACTCTACCTCTACTGTGCTCTACTGTACTCTATCTCTACTGTGTTCCACTGCACTCTACCTCTACTGTACTCCACTGTGCTCTATCTCTACTGTGCTCCACTGTACTCTACCTCTACTGTACTGTACTGTTCTCTACCTCTACTGTACTCTACTGTACTCTACCTCTACTGCACTCCACTGTACTCTATCTCTACTGTACTCCACTGTGCTCTACCTCTACTGTGCTCCACTGTAATCTACCTCTACTGTGCTCCACTGTACTCTACCTCTACTGTACTCCACTGTACTCCACTGTACTCTACCTCTACTGTGCTCTACTGTACTCTATCTCTACTGTACTCCACTGTACTCTACCTCTACTGTACTCCATTTTACTCCACCTCTAATGTCCTCCGCTGTACTCTACCTCTACTGTACTCCACTGTACTTCTCTCTCTACTGTACTCCACTGTACTCTATCTCTCCTGTACGCAGGAGTGATGAGATAGTTAGCCGATTGGCCTCACTGAACGGTTGGCTGTCGAAGTGGTGTCCGCAGAATAATATAAAATTCATAGACAATTGGAAAAGTTTTTTGGGCAAGCCTGATCTGTTGAAAAGAGATGGTATCCATCCCTCCTGGGCTGGTGCTGCTCTTCTCTCTAGTAATTTGGCTCATAGTCTTAGAGATAAAACATGACCATCTGGGGCTCAGGTCAGGAAGCAGACAGACTGGCTAAACCGACCGTCTGCTAGCGGCCTCACGTCACCAAGGTCAGATAAATCCCATCACATAGAGTCTCTTTCATCTAGATGTCATCATATAGAGACTGTGTCTGTTCCCCGAATTTGGAAATCCAAAAAACGTCAGGTTAAAAATTTAATTGATGGTCAACAAATAAAAAACAGATATAATACAGATGAGCAAATGATAAAGCTTGGGTTGCTGAATATTCGATCCCTTACTTCAAAATCTCTCATAGTTAATGATATGATTTCAGATTATAATCTTGATATGCTGTGTTTGACAGAAACCTGGCTAAAACCAAACGATTACATTATTTTAAATGAGTCAACCCCACAAGATTACAGTTATAAACATGAACCTCGTCTGAAAGGCAAAGGGGGAGGTGTTGCTGTAATTTATAGTAATATTTTCAAAACCACTAAGAAATCTAGCTTTAAATATACTTCTTTTGAAGTATTGGTGCTTAATGTAAAAATATATAGTGTAAACGATAAATCACATTTGAGAATTATGCTGGCTACTGTATACAGGCCACCAGGGCACCATAAAGATTTTATCAAAGAATTTGCGGACTTTCTATCAGAATTAGTATTGGCTGCAGATAAAGTACTAATTGTTGGTGATTTTAATATACATGTAGATAATGAAAAAGATGCATTGGGATTGGCATTTAAAGACATTGTAAACTCAATTGGAGTTAGACAACACGTGTCAGGACCTACTCATCGTCGTAATCATACTCTAGATCTAATATTATCACATGGAATAGATGTTGATGCCGTTGAAATTCTGCAGCAGAGCGATGACATCTCAGATCATTATCTAGTCTCATGTAAATTACATTTAGCCAAGGCTGCAAAGCCGACTCCGTGTTATAAATACGTTAGACCTATAACTTCTGCCACTAAAGATTGCTTTATCAATAATCTTCCTAATCAGTTTCATCATCTCAGCATCCCGGATAGCTTAGAAGAACTTGATATTGCAACAGAAACGTTTAACTCTCTCTTTTCCAGCACTTTAGACGCAGTTGCTCCGTTGCGCTTAAAGAAGATTAAAGAAAATAGCCCAACGCCGTGGTACAGCGAGCACACCCGGGCCCTTAAGAGAGCAGCCAGAAAAATGGAGCGCAACTGGAAGAAAACTAAACTAGAGGTATTTCGGATTTCGTGGAAAGAGAGCTCGATTGCTTACAGAGAGGCTTTAAAAGCTGCTAGATCTGCTTATTTTTCAAACCTATTAGAAGAAAATAAACATAATCCAAGGTATTTATTTGAAACAGTGGCTAAACTAACGAAAAAGAAAGCTTCAAGCTCAGAAGTGTCCAAGCAACACAGCAGTGATGACTTTATGAACTTCTTCACTTATAAGATTGATAATATCAGGGACAAAATTATAACTATGCAACCGTCTACCACAGTATCGCATCAGGAAGTGCATTGTAGTCTCCCTGAGGAAAAATTTGATTCATTTGTTGCTATAGGAGAGGAAGAATTCTGCAAACTCGTTAATTCATCTAAATCGACAACTTGTATGTTAGATCCTATACCGACTAAGCTACTGAAAGAGATGTTTCCAGAGGTCATATATCCTCTTCTTAATATCATTAATTCATCTTTGTCTCTAGGATACGTACCAAAAACCTTTAAACTGGCTATGATAAAACCGCTTGTTAAAAAAACACAACTTGATCCTACAGAATTAGTCAATTACAGGCCGATCTCGAATCTGCCTTTTCTGTCAAAGATATTAGAAAAAGCAGTATCTTCACAACTGTGTTCCTTTCTAGAAAGAAATGATATCTGCGAGGATTTTCAGTCCGGATTTAGACCGTACCATAGTACTGAGACTGCTCTCATTAGAGTCACAAATGATTTGCTCTTATCATCCGATCGTGGTTGTATCTCTCTATTAGTGTTACTCGATCTTAGTGCTGCATTTGACACAATTGACCACAACATTCTTTTAAATAGACTAGAAAACTATGTGGGCATTAGTGGAATTGCACTAGCATGGTTTAAATCATACTTATCTGACCGTTATCAGTTTGTAGCAGTAAATGAAGAGATGTCTTATCGATCACAAGTTCAGTATGGCGTACCACAAGGCTCAGTACTAGGACCGCTGCTGTTCACTCTATACATGCTACCATTAGGAGATATCATTAGGAAACATGGAGTTAGCTTTCACTGTTATGCCGATGATACTCAGCTGTATATTTCTTCAAAACCCAACGAAACTTACCAATTCACAAAATTAACGGAATGCATAGCTGATATAAAAAATTGGATGACTAGTAATTTCCTACTACTAAATTCTGAAAAGACAGAGATTCTAATTATTGGACAAAAAACTTCCACACGTAATAACCCAGAATACTGTCTAACACTTGATGGCTGCTCTGTCAAGTCTTCGTCGTCGGTTAGGAACCTGGGTGTGCTCTTTGATACCAACCTTTCTTTTGAAAGCCACGTGTCTAGTATCTGTAAAACTGCATTTTTCCATCTTAAAAATATATCTAAAATACGCCATATGCTCTCATTGGGAAATGCGGAACAATTAGTCCATGCGTTCATGACCTCAAGGCTAGATTATTGTAATGCTCTACTGGGTGGTTGCCCTGCACGCTTAATAAATAAACTACAGCTAGTTCAAAACGCCGCAGCTCGAGTTCTTACCAGAACCAGGAAATATGACCATATTAGCCCGGTTCTGTCAACACTGCATTGGCTCCCTATTAAACATCGTATACATTTTTTAGCTCCGCAGTACTTGAGCGAGCTCTTAACGTATTATAGCCCTTCACGTCTATTGCGATCTCAAAATTCCGGCCAGTTGATAATACCTAGAATATCTAAATCGACTGCAGGCGGTAGATCCTTTTCCTATTTAGCACCAAAACTTTGGAACAGTCTTCCTACCATTGTCCGGGAAGCAGACACACTCTGTCAGTTCAAAGCTAGACTAAAAACACATCTCTTTGACCTAGCATACACATAACGCACTATAGACTTCTATAAATTCAATGTTAGGCTGCATAGATTAGGTCAGCCGGAACTGGGAACACTTCCCTTAAATCTTGATGTACTCGCTACATCATAAGAAGAATGGCATCTACGCTAATATTAGTGTCTTTGTTTATCCCGAGGTTTTCCCGCAGCCTGCCGGATCCAGGCCGTGTCCAGATCTGACGAAGGAGATCCGCCTGGACCCGATGACAATGCAGTGCTGAAGTATCCACTATCCTCTCCCTATGGAGGATCCCTTTCCCACTCTACAGATAAAGCGTTGTGAATTCCGGCTCGCGTACCCCGAAGTGATAAAATAAAACAAAATTCTGTATCAAAATTTATAGGCAAGAAAAGTAGTTTGTTTAGGCTGGGTTGTATGAATTATAAACCTGCGCACATATTTTAAAAAGCACATAACTATAGAATCAATTCTGAATGAGCATGTGAACGCCGTCAGCGTTAATCACAGGTTCGCGTTTAAAAGTCTGATCATTTCGACGGAGGTGAATCAATCAAAGTTAACTTTAGCTGGAAATAACATTATTCAAGAACCGCTATAATGCCAAAACAATCTGTTACCTTAAATTATATGTTTATCTCTGTATGCTGCTTTGAAACAATCCATTGTTAAAAGCGCTATATAAATGAAGATGACTTGACTTGACTTGACTACTGTGCTCCACTGTACTCTACCTCTACTGTACTCCACTATACTGTACCTCTAATATACTCCACTGTACTCTATCTCTACTGTGCTCCACTGTACTCTTTTCTACTGTACTCCACTGTACTCTATCTCTACTGTAGTCCACTGTACTCTACCTCCACTGTGCTCCACGGTACTCTATCTCTACTGTACTCTATCTCTACTGTACTCCACTGTACTCTACCTCTACTGTGCCCCACTGTACTCTACCTCTACTGTGCTCTACTGTACTCTACTCTACTGTACTCCACTGTACTCTACCTCTACTGTACTCCACTGTACTCTACCTCTGCTGTGCTCCACTGTACTCTACCTCTACTGTGCTCTACTGTACTCTATCTCTACTGTGCTCCACTGTATTCTACCTCTACTGTACTCCACTGTACTCTATCTCTACTGTGATCCACTGTACTCTACCTTTACTGTGCTCCACTGTACTCTATCTCTACTGTGCTCCACTGTACTCTACCTCTACTGTACTCCACTGTGCTCTATCTCTACTGTGCTCCACTGTACTCTATCTCTACTGTACTCCACTGTACACTACCTCTACTGTACTGTAATGTTCTCTACCTCTACTCTACTCCACCTCCACTGTGCTCCACTGTAATCTACCTCTACTGTGCTCCACTGTACTCTACCTCTACTGTGCTCCACTGTACTCTACCTCTACTGTGCTCTACTGTACTCTACTCTACTGTTCTCCACTGTACTCTACCTCTACTTTGCTCCAGTGTACTCTACCTCTACTGTGCTTCACTGTACTCTACCTCTACTGTGCTCTACTGTACTCTACTCTACTGTTCTCCACTGTACTCTACCTCTACTGTACTCCACTGTACTCTACCTCTACTGTGCTCCACTGTACTCTACCTCTACTGTGCTCCACTGTACTCTACCTCTACTGTGCTCCACTGTAATCTACCTCTACTGTGCTCCAATGTAATCTACCTCTACTGTGCTCCACTGTACTCTACCTCTACTGTGCTCCACTGTACTCTACCTCTACTGTGCTCTACTGTACTCTACTCTACTGTTCTCCACTGTACTCTACCTCTACTGTACTCCACTGTACTCTACCTCTACTGTGCTCCACTGTACTCTACCTCTACTGTGCTCCACTGTACTCTACCTCTACTGTGCTCCACTGTAATCTACCTCTACTGTGCTCTACTGTACTCTATCTCTACTGTGTTCCACTGTACTCTACCTCTACTGTGCTCCACTGTACTCTATCTCTACTGTGCTCCACTGTACTCTATCTCTACTGTACTCCACTGTACTCTACCTCTATTGTACTGTACTGTTCTCTACCTCTACTGTACTCTACTGTACTCCACCTCTACTGTGCTCCACTGTACACCACTGTTCTACCTCTACTGTACTCCACTGTACTCTACCTCTACTGCACTCCACTGTACTCTATCTCTACTGTACTCCACTGTGCTCTACCTCTACTGTGCTCCACTGTACTCTATCTCTACTGTACTCCACTGTACTCTACCTCTAATCTGCTCCACTGTACTCTACCTCTACTGTGCTCCACTGTACTCTATCTCTACTGTACTCCACTGTACTCTACCTCTACTCTGCTCCACTGTACTCTACCTCTACTGTACTCCACTGTACTCTATCTCTACTGTGCTCCACTGTACTCTATCTCTACTGTACTCCACTGTACTCTACCTCTACTGTACTGTACTGTTCTCTACCTCTACTGTACTCTACTGTACTCTACCTCTACTGTGCTCAACTGTACTCTACCTCTACTGTGCTCCACTGTACTCTACCTCTACTGTGCTCCACTGTACTCTACCTCTGCTGTGCTCCACTGTACTCTACCTCTACTATGCTCTACTGTACTATATCTCTACTGTGCTCTACTGTACTCTACCTCTACTGTACTCCACTGTACTCTATCTCTACTGTGCTCCACTGTACTCTACCTCTACTGTGCTCTACTGTACTCTACTCTACTGTACTCCACTGTACTCTACCTCTACTGTACTCCACTGTACTCTACCTCTACTTTACTCCACTGTACTTTACCTCTACTCTACTCCACTCTACTCTACCTCTACTGTACTCTACTGTACTCCTATTCTAATGTGCTCCACTGTAATCCACTGTACTCTACCTCTACTGTACTGTACTGTTCTCTACCTCTACTGTACTCTACTGTACTCCACCTCTACTGTGCTCCACTGTACACCACTGTTCTACCTCTACTGCACTCCACTGTACTCTACCTCTACTGTGCTCCACTGTACTCTCTCTCTACTGTGCTCCACTGTACTCTATCTCTACTGTTCTCCACTGTACTCTACCTCTACTGTGCTCCACTGTACTCTACCTCTACTGTGCTCTACTGTACTCTATCTCTACTGTGTTCCACTGTACTCTACCTCTACTGTACTGCACTGTATTCTATCTCTACTGTGCTCCACTGTACTCTATCTCTACTGTACTCCACTGTACTCTACCTCTACTGTACTGTACTGTTCTCTACCTCTACTGTACTCTACTTAACTCCACCTCTACTGTGCTCCACTGTACACCACTGTTCTACCTCTACTGTACTCCACTGTACTCTACCTCTACCTCTACTGCACTCCACTGTACTCTATCTCTACTGTACTCCAATGTTCTCTACCTCTACTGTGCTCCACTGTAATCTACCTCTACTGTGCTCCACTGTACTCTACCTCTACTGTACTCCACTGTACTCTACCTCTACTGTGCTCTACTGTACTCTATCTCTACTGTACTCCACTGTACTCTATCTCTACTGTACTCCACTGTACTCTACCTCTACTCTACTCCACTGTACTCCACCTCTAATGTCCTCCGCTGTACTCTACCTCTACTGTACTCCACTGTACTTCTCTCTCTACTGTACTCCACTGTACTCTACCTCTACTGTACTCCACTGTACTGTACCTCTAATATACTCCACTGTACTCTACCTCTACTGTGCTCCACTGTACTCTTTTCTACTGTACTCCACTGTACTCTATCTCTACTGTAGTCCACTGTACTCTACCTCCACTGTGCTCCACTGTACTCTATCTCTACTGTACTCTATCTCTACTGTACTCCACTGTACTCTACCTCTACTGTGCCCCACTGTACTCTACCTCTACTGTGCTCTACTGTACTCTACTCTACTGTACTCCACTGTACTCTACCTCTACTGTACTCCACTGTACTCTACCTCTACTGTGCTCCACTGTACTCTACCTCTGCTGTGCTCCACTGTACTCTACCTCTACTGTGCTCTACTGTACTCTATCTCTACTGTGCTCCACTGTACTCTACCTCTACTGTACTCCACTGTACTCTATCTCTACTTTGCTCCACTGTACTCTATCTCTACTGTACTCCACTGTACACTACCTCTACTGTACTGTAATGTTCTCTACCTCTACTGTACTCCACCTCCACTGTGCTTCACTGTACTCTACCTCTACTGTACTCCACTGTACTGTACCTCTACTTTGCTCCAGTGTACTCTACCTCTACTGTGCTTCACTGTACTCTACCTCTACTGTGCTCTACTGTACTCTACTCTACTGTTCTCCACTGTACTCTACCTCTACTGTACTCCACTGTACTCTACCTCTACTGTGCTCCACTGTACTCTACCTCTACTGTGCTCCACTGTACTCTACCTCTACTGTGCTCCACTGTAATCTACCTCTACTGTGCTCCACTGTAATCTACCTCTACTGTGCTCCACTGTACTCTACCTCTACTGTGCTCCACTGTACTCTACCTCTACTGTGCTCTACTGTACTCTACTCTACTGTTCTCCACTGTACTCTACCTCTACTGTACTCCACTGTACTCTACCTCTACTGTGCTCCACTGTACTCTACCTCTACTGTGCTCCACTATACTCTACCTCTACTGTGCTCCACTGTAATCTACCTCTACTGTGCTCTACTGTACTCTATCTCTACTGTGTTCCACTGTACTCTACCTCTACTGTGCTCCACTGTACTCTATCTCTACTGTGCTCCACTGTACTCTATCTCTACTGTACTCCACTGTACTCTACCTCTATTGTACTGTACTGTTCTCTACCTCTACTGTACTCTACTGTACTCCACCTCTACTGTGCTCCACTGTACACCACTGTTCTACCTCTACTGTACTCCACTGTACTCTACCTCTACTGCACTCCACTGTACTCTATCTCTACTGTACTCCACTGTGCTCTACCTCTACTGTGCTCCACTGTACTCTATCTCTACTGTACTCCACTGTACTCTACCTCTACTGTGCTCCACTGTACTCTACCTCTACTGTGCTCCACTGTACTCTACCTCTACTGTGCTCCACTGTACTCTACCTCTGCTGTGCTCCACTGTACTCTACCTCTACTATGCTCTACTGTACTATATCTCTACTGTGCTCTACTGTACTCTACCTCTACTGTACTCCACTGTACTCTATCTCTACTGTGCTCCACTGTACTCTACCTCTACTGTGCTCTACTGTACTCTACTCTACTGTACTCCACTGTACTCTACCTCTACTGTACTCCACTGTACTCTACCTCTACTTTACTCCACTGTACTTTACCTCTACTCTACTCCACTGTACTCTACCTCTACTGTACTCTACTGTACTCCTATTCTAATGTGCTCCACTGTAATCCACTGTACTCTACCTCTACTGTACTGTACTGTTCTCTACCTCTACTGTACTCTACTGTACTCCACCTCTACTGTACTCCACTGTACACCACTGTTCTACCTCTACTGCACTCCACTGTACTCTACCTCTACTGTGCTCCACTGTACTCTCTCTCTACTGTGCTCCACTGTACTCTATCTCTACTGTACTCCACTGTACTCTACCTCTACTGTGCTCCACTGTACTCCACTGTACTCTATCTCTACTGTGCTCCACTTTACTCTACCTCTACTGTACTCCACTCTACTCTACCTCTACTGTGCTCCACTGTACTCTACCTCTACTGTACTCCACTCTACTCTACCTCTACTGGGCTCCACTGTACTCTACCTCTACTGTACTCCACTGTACTCTACCTCTACTGTACTCCACTGTACTCTATCTCTACCGTGCTCCACTGTACTATATCTCTACTGTACTCCACTGTACTCTACCTCTAGTCTACTGTACTGTTCTCTACCTCTACTGTACTCTACTGTACTCCACCTCTACTGTGCTCCACTGTACTCCACTGTACTCTACCTCTACTGTGCTCCACTGTAATCTACCTCTACTGTGCTCCACTGTACTTTACCACTACTGTGCTCCACTGTACTCTATCTCTACTGTGCTCTACTGTACTCTACTCTACTGTACTCCACTGTACTCTACCTCTACTGTACTCCACTGTACTCTACCTCTACGTTACTCCACTGTACTTTACCTCAACTCTACTCCACTGTACTCTACCTCTACTGTACTCTACTGTACTCCTATTCTAATGTGCTCCACTGTAATCCACTGTACTCTACCACTACTGTACTCCACTGTACTCTATCTCTACCGTGCTCCACTGTACTCTATCTCTACTGTACTCCACTGTACTCTACCTCTACTCTACTGTACTGTTCTCTACCTCTACTGTACTCTACTGTACTCCACCTCTACTGTGCTCCACTGTACTCCACTGTACTCTACCTCTACTGTGCTCCACTGTAATCTACCTCTACTGTGCTCCACTGTACTCTACCTCTACTGTGCTCCACTGTACTCTATCTCTACTGTGCTCTACTGTACTCTACTCTACTGTACTCCACTGTACTCTACCTCTACTGTACTCCACTGTACTCTACCTCTACTTTACTCCACTGTACTTTACCTCAACTCTACTCCACTGTACTCTACCTCTACTGTACTCTACTGTACTCCTATTCTAATGTGCTCCACTGTAATCCACTGTATTCTACCACTACTGTACTCCACTGTACTCTACCTCTATTGTGCTCTACTGTACTCTATCTCTACTGTGCTCCACTGTACTCTACCTCTACTGTGCTCCACTGTACTCTATCTCTACTGTACTCCACTGTACTCTATCTCTACTGTACTCTCTCTCTACTGTACTCCACTGTACTCTACCTCTACTGTGCTCCACTGTACTCTATCTCTACTGTGCTCCACTGTACTCTTTCTCTACTGTACTCCACTGTACTCTACCTCTACTGTGCTCCACTGTACTCTACCTCTATTGTGCTCTACTGTACTCTATCTCTACTGTACTCCACTGTACTCTATCTCTACTGTGATCCACTGTACTCTACCTCTACTGTACTCCACTGTACTCTATCTCTACTGTGCTCTACTGTACTCTATCTCTACTGTACTCCACTGTACTCTACCTCTACTGTGCTCCACTGTACTCCACTGTACTCTATCTCTACTGTGCTCCACTGTACTCTATCTCTACTGTACTCCACTGTACTCTACCTCTACTGTGCTCCACTGTACTCCACTGTACTCTATCTCTACTGTGCTCCACTGTACTCTACCTCTACTGTACTCCACTGTACTCTACCTCTACTGTGCTCCACTGTACTCTACCTCTACTGTACTCCACTCTACTCTACCTCTACTGGGCTCCACTGTACTCTACCTCTACTGTACTCCACTGTACTCTATCTCTACCGTGCTCCACTGTACACCACTGTTCTACCTCTACTGTACTCCACTGTACTCTACCTCTACTGCACTCCACTGTACTCTATCTCTACTCTACTCCACTGTACTCTACCTCTACTGTACTCCACTGTACTCTACCTCTACTGTACTCCACTGTACTCTATCTCTACCGTGCTCCACTGTACTCTATCTCTACTGTACTCCACTGTACTCTACCTCTACTCTACTGTACTGTTCCCTACCTCTACTGTACTCTACTGTACTCCACCTCTACTGTGCTCCACCTCTACTGTGCTCCACTGTACTCCAATGTAATCTACCTCTACTGTGCTCCACTGTACTCTACCACTACTGTGCTCCACTGTACTCTATCTCTACTGTGCTCTACTGTACTCTACTCTACTGTACTCCACTGTACTCTACCTCTACTGTACTCCACTGTACTCTACCTCTACTTTACTCCACTGTACTTTACCTCAACTCTACTCCACTGTACTCTACCTCTACTGTACTCTACTGTACTCCTATTCTAATGTGCTCCACTGTAATCCACTGTACTCTACCACTACTGTACTCCACTGTACTCTATCTCTACCGTGCTCCACTGTACTCTATCTCTACTGTACTCCACTGTACTCTACCTCTACTCTACTGTACTGTTCTCTACCTCTACTGTACTCTACTGTACTCCACCTCTACTGTTTTCCACTGTACTCCACTGTACTCTACCTCTACTGTGCTCCACTGTAATCTACCTCTACTGTGCTCCACTGTACTCTACCTCTACTGTGCTCCACTGTACTCTATCTCTACTGTGCTCTACTGTACTCTACTCTACTGTACTCCACTGTACTCTACCTCTACTGTACTCCACTGTACTCTACCTCTACTGTACTCCACTGTACTCTATCTCTACCGTGCTCCACTGTACACCACTGTTCTACCTCTACTGTACTCCATTGTACTCTACCTCTACTGCACTCCACTGTAATCTATCTCTACTCTACTCCACTATGCTCTACCTCTACTGTGCTCCACTGTACTCTATCTCTACTGTGCTCCACTGTACTCTTTCTTTACTGTACTCCACTCTACTCTACCTCTACTGTGCTCTACTGTACTCTATCTCTACTGTGTTCCACTTTACTCTACCTCTACTGTACTCCACTGTACTCTATCTCTACTGTGCTCCACTGTACTCTACCTCTACTGTACTGTACTGTTCTCTACCTCTACTGTACTCTACTGTACTCCACCTCTACTGTGCTCCACTGTAATCCACTGTACTCTACCTCTACTGTACTCCACTGTACTCTACCTCTACTGCACTCCACTGTACTCTACCTCTACTGTACTCCACTGTACTCTATCTCTACTGTACTCCACTGTACTCTACCTCTACTGTACTGTACTGTTCTCTACCTCTACTGTACTCTACTGTACTCCACCTCTACTGTGCTCCACTGTACTCCACTGTACTCTACCTCTACTGTGCTCCACTGTGATCTACCTCTACTGTGCTCCACTGTACTCTACCTCTACTGTACTCACCTGTAATCTATCTCTACTGTACTCCACTGTACTCTATCTCTACTGTGATCCACTGTACTCTACCTCTACTCTGCTCCACTGTACTCTATCTCTACTGTGCTCCACTGTACTCTACCTCTACTGTACTCCACTGTACTCTATCTCTACTTTGCTCTACTGTACTCTATCTCTACTGTACTCCACTGTACTCTACCTCTACTGTGCTCCACTGTACTCCACTGTACTCTATCTCTACTGTGCTCCACTGTACTCTATCTCTACTGTACTCCACTGTACTCTACCTCTACTGTGCTCCACTGTACTCCACTGTACTCTATCTCTACTGTGCTCCACTGTACTCTACCTCTACTGTACTCCACTCTACTCTACCTCTACTGTGCTCCACTGTACTCTACCTCTACTGTACTCCACTCTACTCTACCTCTACTGGGCTCCACTGTACTCTACCTCTACTGTACTCCACTGTACTCTACCTCTACTGTACTCCACTGTACTCTATCTCTACCGTGCTCCACTGTACTATATCTCTACTGTACTCCACTGTACTCTACCTCTAGTCTACTGTACTGTTCTCTACCTCTACTGTACTCTACTGTACTCCACCTCTACTGTGCTCCACTGTACTCCACTGTACTCTACCTCTACTGTGCTCCACTGTAATCTACCTCTACTGTGCTCCACTGTACACTACCTCTACTGTGCTCCACTGTACTCTATCTCTACTGTGCTCTACTGTACTCTACTCTACTGTACTCCACTGTACTCTACCTCTACTGTACTCCACTGTACTCTACCTCTACGTTACTCCACTGTACTTTACCTCAACTCTACTCCACTGTACTCTACCTCTACTGTACTCTACTGTACTCCTATTCTAATGTGCTCCACTGTAATCCACTGTACTCTACCACTACTGTACTCCACTGTACTCTATCTCTACCGTGCTCCACTGTACTCTATCTCTACTGTACTCCACTGTACTCTACCTCTACTCTACTGTACTGTTCTCTACCTCTACTGTACTCTACTGTACTCCACCTCTACTGTGCTCCACTGTACTCCACTGTACTCTACCTCTACTGTGCTCCACTGTAATCTACCTCTACTGTGCTCCACTGTACTCTACCTCTACTGTGCTCCACTGTACTCTATCTCTACTGTGCTCTACTGTACTCTACTCTACTGTACTCCACTGTACTCTACCTCTACTGTACTCCACTGTACTCTACCTCTACTTTACTCCACTGTACTTTACCTCAACTCTACTCCACTGTACTCTACCTCTACTGTACTCTACTGTACTCCTATTCTAATGTGCTCCACTGTATTCCACTGTATTCTACCACTACTGTACTCCACTGTACTCTACCTCTATTGTGCTCTACTTTACTCTATCTCTACTGTGCTCCACTGTACTCTACCTCTACTGTGCTCCACTGTACTCTATCTCTACTGTACTCCACTGTACTCTATCTCTACTGTACTCTCTCTCTACTGTACTCCACTGTACTCTACCTCTACTGTGCTCCACTGTACTCTATCTCTACTGTGCTCCACTGTACTCTTTCTCTACTGTACTCCACTGTACTCTACCTCTACTGTGCTCCACTGTACTCTACCTCTATTGTGCTCTACTGTACTCTATCTCTACTGTACTCCACTGTACTCTATCTCTACTGTGATCCACTGTACTCTACCTCTACTGTACTCCACTGTACTCTATCTCTACTGTGCTCTACTGTACTCTATCTCTACTGTACTCCACTGTACTCTACCTCTACTGTGCTCCACTGTACTCCACTGTACTCTATCTCTACTGTGCTCCACTGTACTCTATCTCTACTGTACTCCACTGTACTCTACCTCTACTGTGCTCCACTGTTCTCCACTGTACTCTATCTCTACTGTGCTCCACTGTACTCTACCTCTACTGTACTCCACTGTACTCTACCTCTACTGTGCTCCACTGTACTCTACCTCTACTGTACTCCACTCTACTCTGCCTCTACTGGGCTCCACTGTACTCTACCTCTACTGTACTCCACTGTACTCTATCTCTACCGTGCTCCACTGTACACCACTGTTCTACCTCTACTGTACTCCACTGTACTCTACCTCTACTGCACTCCACTGTACTCTATCTCTACTCTACTCCACTGTACTCTACCTCTACTGTACTCCACTGTACTCTACCTCTACTGTACTCCACTGTACTCTATCTCTACCGTGCTCCACTGTACTCTATCTCTACTGTACTCCACTTTACTCTACCTCTACTCTACTGTACTGTTCTCTACCTCTACTGTACTCTACTGTACTCCACCTCTACTGTGCTCCACTGTACTCCAATGTACTCTACCTCTACTGTGCTCCACTGTAATCTACCTCTACTGTGCTCCACTGTACTCTACCACTACTGTGCTCCACTGTACTCTATCTCTACTGTGCTCTACTGTACTCTACTCTACTGTACTCCACTGTACTCTACCTCTACTGTACTCCACTGTACTCTACCTCTACTTTACTCCACTGTACTTTACCTCAACTCTACTCCACTGTACTCTACCTCTACTGTACTCTACTGTACTCCTATTCTAATGTGCTCCACTGTAATCCACTGTACTCTACCACTACTGTACTCCACTGTACTCTATCTCTACCGTGCTCCACTGTACTCTATCTCTACTGTACTCCACTGTACTCTACCTCTACTCTACTGTACTGTTCTCTACCTCTACTGTACTCTACTGTACTCCACCTCTACTGTGCTCCACTGTACTCCACTGTACTCTACCTCTACTGTGCTCCACTGTACTCTACCTCTACTGTACTCCACTCTACTCTACCTCTACTGGGCTCCACTGTAATCTACCTCTACTGTGCTCCACTGTACTCTACCTCTACTGTGCTCCACTGTACTCTATCTCTACTGTGCTCTACTGTACTCTACTCTACTGTACTCCACTGTACTCTACCTCTACTGTACTCCACTGTACTCTACCTCTACTTTACTCCACTGTACTTTACCTCAACTCTACTCCACTGTACTCTACCTCTACTGTACTCTACTGTACTCCTATTCTAATGTGCTCCACTGTAATCCACTGTATTCTACCACTACTGTACTCCACTGTACTCTACCTCTATTGTGCTCTACTGTACTCTATCTCTACTGTGCTCCACTGTACTCTACCTCTACTGTACTCCACTGTACTCTACCTCTACTGCACTCCACTGTACTCTATCTCTACTGTACTCCACTGTACTCTATCTCTACTGTACTCTCTCTCTACTGTACTCCATTGTACTCTACCTCTACTGTGCTGCACTGTACTCTACCTCTACTGTGCTCCACTGTACTCTACCTCTACTGTGCTCTACTGCACTCTATCTCTACTGTGTTACACTGTACTCTACCTCTACTCTACTCCACTGTACTCTATCTCTACTGTGCTCCACTGTACTCTACCTCTACTGTACTGTACTGTTCTCTACCTCTACTGTACTCTACTGTACTCCACCTCTACTGTGCTCCACTGTACACCACTGTTCTACCTCTACTGTACTCCACTGTACTCAACCTCTACTGCACTCCACTGTACTCTATCTCTACTGTACTCCACTGTGCTCTACCTCTACTGTGCTCCACTGTACTCTATCTCTACTGTGCTCCACTGTACTTTTTCTCTACTGTACTCCACTGTACTCTACCTCTACTGTGCTCCACTGTACTCTACCTCTATTGTGCTCTACTGTACTCTATCTCTACTGTACTCCACTGTACTCTTTCTCTACTGTGATCCACTGTACTCTACCTCTACTGTACTCCACTGTACTCTATCTCTACTGTGCTCTACTGTACTCTATTTCTACTGTACTCCACTGTACTCTACCTCTACTGTGCTCCACTGTACTCTATCTCTACTGTGCTCCACTGTACTCTACCTCTACTGTACCCCACTCTACTCTACCTCTACTGTGCTCCACTGTACTCTACCTCTACTGTACTCCACTCTACTCTACCTCTACTGGGCTCCACTGTACTCTACCTCTACTGTACTCCACTGTACTCTATCTCTACCGTGCTCCACTGTACACCACTGTTCTACCTCTACTGTACTCCACTGTACTCTACCTCTACTGCACTCCACTGTACTCTATCTCTACTCTACTCCACTGTGCTCTACCTCTACTGTGCTCCACTGTACTCTATCTCTACTGTGCTCCACTGTACTCTATCTCTACTGTACTCCACTGTACTCTACCTCTACTGTGCTCCACTGTACTCTACCTCTACTGTGCTCTACTGTACTCTATCTCTACTGTTTTCCACTTTACTCTACCTCTACTGTACTCCACTGTACTCTATCTCTACTGTGCTCCACTGTACTCTACCTCTACTGTACTGTACTGTTCTCTACCTCTACTGTACTCTACTGTACTCCACCTCTACTGTGCTCCACTGTACTCCACTGTACTCTACCTCTACTGTACTCCACTGTACTCTACCTCTACTGCACTCCACTGTACTCTATCTCTAATGTACTCCACTGTGCTCTACCTCTACTGTGCTTCACTGTACTCTATCTCTACTGTGCTCCACTGTACTATATCTCTACTGTACTCCACTGTACTCTACCTCTACTGTGCTCCACTGTACTCTACCTCTACTGTGCTCCACTGTACTCTATCTCTACTGTGCTCTACTGTACTCTACTCTACTGTACTCCACTGTACTCTACCTCTACTGTACTCCACTGTACTCTACCTCTACTTTACTCCACTGTACTTTACCTCAACTCTACTCCACTGTACTCTACCTCTACTGTACTCTACTGTACTCCTATTCTAATGTGCTCCACTGTAATCCACTGTATTCTACCACTACTGTACTCCAGTGTACTCTACCTCTACTGTGCTCCACTGTACTCTACCTCTACTGTACTCACCTGTAATCTATCTCTACTGTACTCCACTGTACTCTATCTCTACTGTGATCCACTGTACTCTACCTCTACTCTACTCCACTGTACTCTATCTCTACTGTGCTCCACTGTACTCTACCTCTACTGTACTCCACTGTACTCTATCTCTACTGTACTCCACTGTACTCTACCTCTACTGTACTGTACTGTTCTCTACCTCTACTGTACTCTACTGTACTCCACCTCTACTGTGCTCCACTGTACTCCACTGTACTCTACCTCTACTGTGCTCCACTGTGATCTACCTCTACTGTGCTCCACTGTACTCTACCTCTACTGTACTCACCTGTAATCTATCTCTACTGTACTCCACTGTACTCTATCTCTACTGTGATCCACTGTACTCTACCTCTACTCTGCTCCACTGTACTCTATCTCTACTGTGCTCCACTGTACTCTACCTCTACTGTTCTCCACTCTACTCTACCTCTACTGTACTCTACTGTACTCCACCTCTACTGTGCTCCACTGTACTCCACTGTACTCTACCTCTACTGTGCTCCACTGTAATCTACCTCTACTGTGCTCCACTGTACTCTACCTCTACTGTGCTCCACTGTACTCTATCTCTACTGTGCTCTACTGTACTCTACTCTACTGTACTCCACTGTATTCTACCTCTACTGTACTCCACTGTACTCTACCTCTACTTTACTCCACTGTACTTTACCTCAACTCTACTCCACTGTACTCTACCTCTACTGTACTCTACTGTACTCCTATTCTAATGTGCTCCACTGTAATCCACTGTATTCTACCACTACTGTACTCCACTGTACTCTACCTCTATTGTGCTCTACTGTACTCTATCTCTACTGTGCTCCACTGTACTCTAACTCTACTGTACTCCACTGTACTCTATCTCTACTGTACTCCACTGTACTCTATCTCTACTGTACTCTCTCTCTACTGTACTCCACTGTACTCTACCTCTACTGTGCTCCACTGTACTCTATCTCTACTGTGCTCCACTGTACTCTTTCTCTACTGTACTCCACTGTACTCTACCTCTACTGTGCTCCACTGTACTCTACCTCTATTGTGCTCTACTGTACTCTATCTCTACTGTACTCCACTGTACTCTATCTCTACTGTGATCCACTGTACTCTACCTCTACTGTACTCCACTGTACTCTATCTCTACTGTGCTCTACTGTACTCTATCTCTACTGTACTCCACTGTACTCTACCTCTACTGTGCTCCACTGTACTCCACTGTACTCTATCTCTACTGTGCTCCACTGTACTCTATCTCTACTGTACTCCACTGTACTCTACCTCTACTGTGCTCCACTGTACTCCACTGTACTCTATCTCTACTGTGCTCCACTGTACTCTACCTCTACTGTACTCCACTGTACTCTACCTCTACTGTGCTCCACTGTACTCTACCTCTACTGTACTCCACTCTACTCTACCTCTACTGGGCTCCACTGTACTCTACCTCTACTGTACTCCACTGTACTCTATCTATACCGTGCTCCACTGTACACCACTGTTCTACCTCTACTGTACTCCACTGTACTCTACCTCTACTGCACTCCACTGTACTCTATCTCTACTCTACTCCACTGTACTCTACCTCTACTGTACTCCACTGTACTCTACCTCTACTGTACTCTACTGTACTCTATCTTTACCGTGCTCCACTGTACTCTATCTCTACTGTACTCCACTGTACTCTACCTCTACTCTACTGTACTGTTCTCTACCTCTACTGTACTCTACTGTACTCCACCTCTACTGTGCTCCACTGTACTCCACTGTACTCTACCTCTACTGTGCTCCACTGTAATCTACCTCTACTGTGCTCCACTGTACTCTACCTCTACTGTGCTCCACTGTACTCTATCTCTACTGTGCTCTACTGTACTCTACTCTACTGTACTCAACTGTACTCTACCTCTACTGTACTCCGCTGTACTCTACCTCTACTTTACTCCACTGTACTTTACCTCAACTCTACTCCACTGTACTCTACCTCTACTGTACTCTACAGTACTCCTATTCTAATGTGCTCCACTGTAATCCACTGTACTCTACCACTACTGTACTCCACTGTACTCTACCTCTATTGTGCTCTACTGTACTCTATCTCTACTGTGCTCCACTGTACTCTACCTCTACTGTACTCCACTGTACTCTATCTCTACTGTACTCCACTGTACTCTATCTCTACTGTACTTTCTCTCTACTGTACTCCACTGTACTCTACCTCTACTGTGCTGCACTGTACTCTACCTCTACTCTGCTCCACTGTACTCTACCTCTACTGTGCTCTACTGCACTCTATCTCTACTGTGTTACACTGTACTCTACCTCTACTCTACTCCACTGTACTCTATCTCTACTGTGCTCCACTGTACTCTACCTCTACTGTACTGTACTGTTCTCTACCTCTACTGTACTCTATTGTACTCCACCTCTACTGTGCTCCACTGTACACCACTGTTCTACCTCTACTGTACTCCACTGTACTCTACCTCTACTGCACTCCACTGTACTCTACCTCTACTGTACTCCACTGTGCTCTACCTCTACTGTGCTCCACTGTACTATATCTCTACTGTGCTCCACTGTACTCTTTCTCTACTGTACTCCACTGTACTCTACCTCTACTGTCCTCCACTGTACTCTACCTCTATTGTGCTCTACTGTACTCTATCTCTACTGTACTCCACTGTACTCTATCTCTACTGTGATCCACTGTACTCTACCTCTACTGTACTCCACTGTACTCTATCTCTACTGTGCTCTACTGTACTCTACCTCTACTTTACTCCACTGTACTTTACCTCAACTCTACTCCACTGTACTCTACCTCTACTGTACTCTACTGTACTCCTATTCTAATGTGCTCCACTGTAATCCACTGTACTCTACCACTACTGTACTCCACTGTACTCTATCTCTACCGTGCTCCACTGTACACCACTGTTCTACCTCTACTGTGCTCCACTGTACTCTACCTCTACTGTGCTCCACTGTACTCTACCTCTACTGTACTCCACTCTACTCTAACTCTACTGGGCTCCACTGTACTCTACCTCTACTGTACTCCACTGTACTCTATCTCTACCGTGCTCCACTGTACACCACTGTTCTACCTCTACTGTACTCCATTGTACTCTACCTCTACTGCACTCCACTGTAATCTATCTCTACTCTACTCCACTATGCTCTACCTCTACTGTGCTCCACTGTACTCCACCTCTACTGTGCTCCACTGTACTCCACTGTACTCTACCTCTACTGTGCTCCACTGTAATCTACCTCTACTGTGCTCCACTGTACTCTACCACTACTGTGCTCCACTGTACTCTATCTCTACTGTGCTCTACTGTACTCTATCTCTACTGTGCTCCACTGTACTCTATCTCTACTGTACTCCACTGTACTCTACCTCTACTGTGCTCCACTGTACTCCACTGTACTCTATCTCTACTGTGCTCCACTGTACTCTACCTCTACTGTACTCCACTGTACTCTACCTCTACTGTGCTCCACTGTACTCTACCTCTACTGTACTCCACTCTACTCTACCTCTACTGGGCTCCACTGTACTCTACCTCTACTGTACTCCACTGTACTCTATCTCTACCGTGCTCCACTGTACACCACTGTTCTACCTCTACTGTACTCCACTGTACTCTACCTCTACTGCACTCCACTGTACTCTATCTCTACTCTACTCCACTGTACTCTACCTCTACTGTACTCCACTGTACTCTACCTCTACTGTACTCCACTGTACTCTATCTCTACCGTGCTCCACTGTACTCTATCTCTACTGTACTCCACTGTACTCTACCTCTACTCTACTGTACTGTTCTCTACCTCTACTGTACTCTACTGTACTCCACCTCTACTGTGCTCCACTGTACTCCAATGTACTCTACCTCTACTGTGCTCCACTGTAATCTACCTCTACTGTGCTCCACTGTACTCTACCACTACTGTGCTCTACTGTACTCTATCTCTACTGTGCTCTACTGTACTCTACTCTACTGTACTCCACTGTACTCTACCTCTACTGTACTCCACTGTACTCTACCTCTACTTTACTCCACTGTACTTTACCTCAACTCTACTCCACTGTACTTTACCTCAACTCTACTCCACTGTACTCTACCTCTACTGTACTCTACTGTACTCCTATTCTAATGTGCTCCACTGTAATCCACTGTACTCTACCACTACTGTACTCCACTGTACTCTATCTCTACTGTACTGTACTGTTCTCTACCTCTACTGTACTCTATTGTACTCCACCTCTACTGTGCTCCACTGTACACCACTGTTCTACCTCTACTGTACTCCACTGTACTCTACCTCTACTGCACTCCACTGTACTCTACCTCTACTGTACTCCACTGTGCTCTACCTCTACTGTGCTCCACTGTACTATATCTCTACTGTGCTCCACTGTACTCTTTCTCTACTGTACTCCACTGTACTCTACCTCTACTGTCCTCCACTGTACTCTACCTCTATTGTGCTCTACTGTACTCTATCTCTACTGTACTCCACTGTACTCTATCTCTACTGTGATCCACTGTACTCTACCTCTACTGTACTCCACTGTACTCTATCTCTACTGTGCTCTACTGTACTCTACCTCTACTTTACTCCACTGTACTTTACCTCAACTCTACTCCACTGTACTCTACCTCTACTGTACTCTACTGTACTCCTATTCTAATGTGCTCCACTGTAATCCACTGTACTCTACCACTACTGTACTCCACTGTACTCTATCTCTACCGTGCTCCACTGTACACCACTGTTCTACCTCTACTGTGCTCCACTGTACTCTACCTCTACTGTGCTCCACTGTACTCTACCTCTACTGTACTCCACTCTACTCTACCTCTACTGGGCTCCACTGTACTCTACCTCTACTGTACTCCACTGTACTCTATCTCTACCGTGCTCCACTGTACACCACTGTTCTACCTCTACTGTACTCCATTGTACTCTACCTCTACTGCACTCCACTGTAATCTATCTCTACTCTACTCCACTATGCTCTACCTCTACTGTGCTCCACTGTACTCCACCTCTACTGTGCTCCACTGTACTCCACTGTACTCTACCTCTACTGTGCTCCACTGTAATCTACCTCTACTGTGCTCCACTGTACTCTACCACTACTGTGCTCCACTGTACTCTATCTCTACTGTGCTCTACTGTACTCTATCTCTACTGTGCTCCACTGTACTCTATCTCTACTGTACTCCACTGTACTCTACCTCTACTGTGCTCCACTGTACTCCACTGTACTCTATCTCTACTGTGCTCCACTGTACTCTACCTCTACTGTACTCCACTGTACTCTACCTCTACTGTGCTCCACTGTACTCTACCTCTACTGTACTCCACTCTACTCTACCTCTACTGGGCTCCACTGTACTCTACCTCTACTGTACTCCACTGTACTCTATCTCTACCGTGCTCCACTGTACACCACTGTTCTACCTCTACTGTACTCCACTGTACTCTACCTCTACTGCACTCCACTGTACTCTATCTCTACTCTACTCCACTGTACTCTACCTCTACTGTACTCCACTGTACTCTACCTCTACTGTACTCCACTGTACTCTATCTCTACCGTGCTCCACTGTACTCTATCTCTACTGTACTCCACTGTACTCTACCTCTACTCTACTGTACTGTTCTCTACCTCTACTGTACTCTACTGTACTCCACCTCTACTGTGCTCCACTGTACTCCAATGTACTCTACCTCTACTGTGCTCCACTGTAATCTACCTCTACTGTGCTCCACTGTACTCTACCACTACTGTGCTCTACTGTACTCTATCTCTACTGTGCTCTACTGTACTCTACTCTACTGTACTCCACTGTACTCTACCTCTACTGTACTCCACTGTACTCTACCTCTACTTTACTCCACTGTACTTTACCTCAACTCTACTCCACTGTACTCTACCTCTACTGTACTCTACTGTACTCCTATTCTAATGTGCTCCACTGTAATCCACTGTACTCTACCACTACTGTACTCCACTGTACTCTATCTCTACCGTGCTCCACTGTACTCTATCTCTACTGTACTCCACTGTACTCTACCTCTACTCTACTGTACTGTTCTCTACCTCTACTGTACTCTACTGTACTCCACCTCTACTGTGCTCCACTGTACTCCACTGTACTCTACCTCTACTGTGCTCCACTGTAATCTACCTCTACTGTGCTCCACTGTACTCTACCTCTACTGTGCTCCACTGTACTCTATCTCTACTGTGCTCTACTGTACTCTACTCTACTGTACTCCACTGTACTCTACCTCTACTGTACTCCACTGTACTCTACCGCTACTTTACTCCACTGTACTTTACCTCAACTCTACTCCACTGTACTCTACCTCTACTGTACTCTACTGTACTCCTATTCTAATGTGCTCCACTGTAATCCACTGTATTCTACCACTACTGTACTCCACTGTACTCTACCTCTATTGTGCTCTACTGTACTCTATCTCTACTGTGCTCCACTGTACTCTACCTCTACTGTACTCCACTGTACTCTACCTCTACTGCACTCCACTGTACTCTATCTCTACTGTACTCCACTGTACTCTATCTCTACTGTATTCTCTCTCTACTGTACTCCACTGTACTCTACCTCTACTGTGCTGCACTGTACTCTACCTCTACTGTGCTCCACTGTACTCTACCTCTACTGTGCTCTACTGCACTCTATCTCTACTGTGTTACACTGTACTCTACCTCTACTCTACTCCACTGTACTCTATCTCTACTGTGCTCCACTGTACTCTACCTCTACTGTACTGTACTGTTCTCTACCTCTACTGTACTCTACTGTACTCCACCTCTACTGTGCTCCACTGTACACCACTGTTCTACCTCTACTGTACTCCACTGTACTCTACCTCTACTGCACTCCACTGTACTCTATCTCTACTGTACTCCACTGTGCTCTACCTCTACTGTGCTCCACTGTACTCTATCTCTACTGTGCTCCACTGTACTTTTTCTCTACTGTACTCCACTGTACTCTACCTCTACTGTGCTCCACTGTACTCTACCTCTATTGTGCTCTACTGTACTCTATCTCTACTGTACTCCACTGTACTCTTTCTCTACTGTGATCCACTGTACTCTACCTCTACTGTACTCCACTGTACTCTATCTCTACTGTGCTCTACTGTACTCTATCTCTACTGTACTCCACTGTACTCTACCTCTACTGTGCTCCACTGTACTCTATCTCTACTGTGCTCCACTGTACTCTACCTCTACTGTACCCCACTCTACTCTACCTCTACTGTGCTCCACTGTACTCTACCTCTACTGTACTCCACTCTACTCTACCTCTACTGGGCTCCACTGTACTCTACCTCTACTGTACTCCACTGTACTCTATCTCTACCGTGCTCCACTGTACACCACTGTTCTACCTCTACTGTACTCCACTCTACTCTACCTCTACTGCACTCCACTGTACTCTATCTCTACTCTACTCCACTGTGCTCTACCTCTACTGTGCTCCACTGTACTCTATCTCTACTGTGCTCCACTGTACTCTATCTCTACTGTACTCCACTGTACTCTACCTCTACTGTGCTCCACTGTACTCTACCTCTACTGTGCTCTACTGTACTCTATCTCTACTGTGTTCCACTTTACTCTACCTCTAGTGTACTCCACTGTACTCTATCTCTACTGTGCTCCACTGTACTCTACCTCTACTGTACTGTACTGTTCTCTACCTCTACTGTACTCTACTGTACTCCACCTCTACTGTGCTCCACTGTACTCCACTGTACTCTACCTCTACTGTACTCCACTGTACTCTACCTCTACTGCACTCCACTGTACTCTATCTCTACTCTACTCCACTGTGCTCTACCTCTACTGTGCTCCACTGTACTCTATCTCTACTGTGCTCCACTGTACTCTATCTCTACTGTACTCCACTGTACCCTACCTCTACTGTGCTCCACTGTACTCTACCTCTACTGTGCTCTACTGTACTCTATCTCTACTGTGTTCCACTTTACTCTACCTCTACTGTACTCCACTGTACTCTATCTCTACTGTGCTCCACTGTACTCTACCTCTACTGTACTGTACTGTTCTCTACCTCTACTGTACTCTACTGTACTCCACCTCTACTGTGCTCCACTGTACTCCACTGTACTCTACCTCTACTGTACTCCACTGTACTCTACCTCTACTGCACTCCACTGTACTCTATCTCTACTCTACTCCACTGTGCTCTACCTCTACTGTGCTCCACTGTACTCTATCTCTACTCTGCTCCACTGTACTCTATCTCTACTGTACTCCACTGTACTCTACCTCTACTGCACTCCACTGTACTCTATCTCTACTCTACTCCACTGTGCTCTACCTCTACTGTGCTCCACTGTACTCTATCTCTACTGTGCTCCACTGTACTCTATCTCTACTGTGCTCCACTGTACTCTACCTCTACTGTGCTCTACTGTACTCTATCTCTACTGTGTTCCACTTTACTCTACCTCTACTGTACTCCACTGTACTCTATCTCTACTGTGCTCCACTGTACTCTACCTCTACTGTACTGTACTGTTCTCTACCTCTACTGTACTCTACTGTACTCCACCTCTACTGTGCTCCACTGTACTCCACTGTACTCTACCTCTACTGTACTCCACTGTACTCTACCTCTACTGCACTCCACTGTACTCTATCTCTAATGTACTCCACTGTGCTCTACCTCTACTGTGCTTCACTGTACTCTATCTCTACTGTGCTCCACTGTACTCTATCTCTACTGTACTCCACTGTACTCTACCTCTACTGTGCTCCACTGTACTCTACCTCTACTGTGCTCTACTGTACTCTATCTCTACTGTGTTCCACTGTACTCTACCTCTACTCTACTCCACTGTGCTCTACCTCTACTGTGCTTCACTGTACTCTATCTCTACTGTGCTCCACTGTACTCTATCTCTACTGTACTCCACTGTACTCTACCTCTACTGTGCTCCACTGTACTCTACCTCTACTGTGCTCTACTGTACTCTATCTCTACTGTGTTCCACTGTACTCTACCTCTACTCTACTCCACTGTACTCTATCTCTACTGTACTCCACTGTACTCTACCTCTACTGTACTGTACTGTTCTCTACCTCTACTGTACTCTACTCTACTCCACCTCTACTGTGCTCCACTGTACTCCACTGTACTCTACCTCTACTGTGCTCCACTGTGATCTACCTCTACTGTGCTCCACTGTACTCTACCTCTACTGTACTCACCTGTAATCTATCTCTACTGTACTCCACTGTACTCTATCTCTACTGTGATCCACTGTACTCTACCTCTACTCTGCTCCACTGTACTCTATCTCTACTGTGCTCCACTGTACTCTACCTCTACTGTACTCCACTCTAATCTACCTATACTGTACTCTACTGTACTCCACCTCTACTGTGCTCCACTGTACTCCACTGTACTCTACCTCTACTGTGCTCCACTGTAATCTACCTCTACTGTGCTCCACTGTACTCTACCTCTACTGTGCTCCACTGTACTCTATCTCTACTGTGCTCTACTGTACTCTACTCTACTGTACTCCACTGTACTCTACCTCTACTGTACTCCACTGTACTCTACCTCTACTTTACTCCACTGTACTTTACCTCAACTCTACTCCACTGTACTCTACCTCTACTGTACTCTACTGTACTCCTATTCTAATGTGCTCCACTGTAATCCACTGTATTCTACCACTACTGTACTCCACTGTACTCTACCTCTATTGTGCTCTACTGTACTCTATCTCTACTGTGCTCCACTGTACTCTACCTCTACTGTACTCCACTGTACTCTATCTCTACTGTACTCCACTGTACTCTATCTCTACTGTACTCTCTCTCTACTGTACTCCACTGTACTCTACCTCTACTGTGCTCCACTGTACTCTATCTCTACTGTGCTCCACTCTACTCTTTCTCTACTGTACTCCACTCTACTCTTTCTCTACTGTGCTCCACTGTACTCTACCTCTACTGTGCTCTACTGTACTCTATCTCTACTGTACTCCACTGTACTCTATCTCTACTGTGATCCACTGTACTCTACCTCTACTGTACTCCACTGTACTCTATCTCTACTGTGCTCTACTGTACTCTATCTCTACTGTACTCCACTGTACTCTACCTCTACTGTACTCCACTGTACTCCACTGTACTCTATCTCTACTGTGCTCCACTGTACTCTATCTCTACTGTACTCCACTGTACTCTACCTCTACTGTGCTCCACTGTACTCCACTGTACTCTATCTCTACTGTGCTCCACTGTACTCTACCTCTACTGTACTCCACTGTACTCTACCTCTACTGTGCTCCACTGTACTCTACCTCTACTGTACTCCACTCTACTCTACCTCTACTGGGCTCCACTGTACTCTACCTCTACTGTACTCCACTGTACTCTATCTCTACCATGCTCCACTGTACACCACTGTTCTACCTCTACTGTACTCCACTGTACTCTACCTCTACTGCACTCCACTGTACTCTATCTCTACTCTACTCCACTGTACTCTACCTCTACTGTACTCCACTGTACTCTACCTCTACTGTACTCCACTGTACTCTATATTTACCGTGCTCCACTGTACTCTATCTCTACTGTACTCCACTGTACTCTACCTCTACTCTACTGTACTGTTCTCTACCTCTACTGTACTCTACTGTACTCCACCTCTACTGTGCTCCACTGTACTCCACTGTACTCTACCTCTACTGTGCTCCACTGTAATCTACCTCTACTGTGCTCCACTGTACTCTACCTCTACTGTGCTCCACTGTACTCTATCTCTACTGTGCTCTACTGTACTCTACTCTACTGTACTCCACTGTACTCTACCTCTACTGTACTCCACTGTACTCTACCTCTACTTTACTCCACTGTACTTTACCTCAACTCTACTCCACTGTACTCTACCTCTACTGTACTCTACTGTACTCCTATTCTAATGTGCTCCACTGTAATCCACTGTACTCTACCACTACTGTACTCCACTGTACTCTACCTCTATTGTGCTCTACTGTACTCTATCTCTACTGTGCTCCACTGTACTCTACCTCTACTGTACTCCACTGTACTATGTCTCTACTGTACTCCACTGTACTCTATCTCTAATGTGCTCCACTGTAATCCACTGTACTCTACCTCTACTGTGCTGCACTGTACTCTACCTCTACTGTGCTCCACTGTACTCTACCTCTACTGTGCTCTACTGCACTCTATCTCTACTGTGTTACACTGTACTCTACCTCTACTCTACTCCACTGTACTCTATCTCTACTGTGCTCCACTGTACTCTACCTCTACTGTACTGTACTGTTCTCTACCTCTACTGTACTCTATTGTACTCCACCTCTACTGTGCTCCACTGTACACCACTGTTCTACCTCTACTGTACTCCACTGTACTCTACCTCTACTGCACTCCACTGTACTCTACCTCTACTGTACTCCACTGTACTCTACCTCTACTGTCCTCCACTGTACTCTACCTCTATTGTGCTCTACTGTACTCTATCTCTACTGTACTCCACTGTACTCTATCTCTACTGTGCTCTACTGTACTCTACTCTACTGTACTCCACTGTACTCTACCTCTACTGTACTCCACTGTACTCTACCTCTACTTTACTCCACTGTACTTTACCTCAACTCTACTCCACTGTACTCTACCTCTACTGTACTCTACTGTACTCCTATTCTAATGTGCTCCACTGTAATCCACTGTATTCTACCACTACTGTACTCCACTGTACTCTACCTCTATTGTGCTCTACTGTACTCTATCTCTACTGTGCTCCACTGTACTCTACCTCTACTGTACTCCACTTTACTCTATCTCTACTGTACTCCACTGTACTCTATCTCTACTGTACTCTCTCTCTACTGTACTCCACTGTACTCTACCTCTACTGTGCTCCACTGTACTCTATCTCTACTGTGCTCCACTCTACTCTTTCTCTACTGTACTCCACTGTACTCTACCTCTACTGTGCTCCACTGTACTCTACCTCTATTGTGCTCTACTGTACTCTATCTCTACTGTACTCCACTGTACTCTATCTCTACTGTGATCCACTGTACTCTACCTCTACTGTACTCCACTGTACTCTATCTCTACTGTGCTCTACTGTACTCTATCTCTACTGTACTCCACTGTACTCTACCTCTACTGTGCTCCACTGTACTCCACTGTACTCTATCTCTACTGTGCTCCACTGTACTCTATCTCTACTGTACTCCACTGTACTCTACCTCTACTGTGCTCCACTGTACTCCACTGTACTCTATCTCTACTGTGCTCCACTCAACTCTACCTCTACTGTACTCCACTGTACTCTACCTCTACTGTGCTCCACTGTACTCTACCTCTACTGTACTCCACTCTACTCTACCTCTACTGGGCTCCACTGTACTCTACCTCTACTGTACTCCACTGTACTCTATCTCTACCATGCTCCACTGTACACCACTGTTCTACCTCTACTGTACTCCACTGTACTCTACCTCTACTGCACTCCACTGTACTCTATCTCTACTCTACTCCACTGTACTCTACCTCTACTGTACTCCACTGTACTCTACCTCTACTGTACTCCACTGTACTATATCTTTACCGTGCTCCACTGTACTCTATCTCTACTGTACTCCACTGTACTCTACCTCTACTCTACTGTACTGTTCTCTACCTCTACTGTACTCTACTGTACTCCACCTCTACTGTGCTCCACTGTACTCCACTGTACTCTACCTCTACTGTGCTCCACTGTAATCTACCTCTACTGTGCTCCACTGTACTCTACCTCTACTGTGCTCCACTGTACTCTATCTCTACTGTGCTCTACTGTACTCTACTCTACTGTACTCCACTGTACTCCACCTCTACTGTACTCCACTGTACTCTACTTCTACTTTACTCCACTGTACTTTACCTCAACTCTACTCCACTGTACTCTACCTCTACTGTACTCTACTGTACTCCTATTCTAATGTGCTCCACTGTAATCCACTGTACTCTACCACTACTGTACTCCACTGTACTCTACCTCTATTGTGCTCTACTGTACTCTATCTCTACTGTGCTCCACTGTACTCTACCTCTACTGTACTCCACTGTACTCTATCTCTACTGTACTCCACTGTACTCTATCTCTAATGTGCTCCACTGTAATCCACTGTACTCTACCTCTACTGTGCTGCACTGTACTCTACCTCTACTGTGCTCCACTGTACTCTACCTCTACTGTGCTCTACTGCACTCTATCTCTACTGTGTTACACTGTACTCTACCTCTACTCTACTCCACTGTACTCTATCTCTACTGTGCTCCACTGTACTCTACCTCTACTTTACTGTACTGTTCTCTACCTCTACTGTACTCTATTGTACTCCACCTCTACTGTGCTCCACTGTACACCACTGTTCTATCTCTACTGTACTCCACTGTACTCTACCTCTACTGCACTCCACTTTACTCTACCTCTACTGTACTCCACTGTGCTCTACCTCTACTGTGCTCCACTGTACTATATCTCTAATGTGCTCCACTGTACTCTTTCTCTACTGTACTCCACTGTACTCTACCTCTACTGTCCTCCACTGTACTCTACCTCTATTGTGCTCTACTGTACTCTATCTCTACTGTACTCCACTGTACTCTATCTCTACTGTGATCCACTGTACTCTACCTCTACTGTACTCCACTGTACTCTATCTCTACTGTGCTCTACTGTACTCTATCTCTACTGTACTCCACTGTACTCTACCTCTACTGTGCTCCACTGTACTCCACTGTACTCTATCTCTACTGTGCTCCACTGTACTCTATCTCTACTGTACTCCACTGTACTCTACCTCTACTGTGCTCCACTGTACTCCACTGTACTCTATCTCTACTGTGCTCCACTCTACTCTTTCTCTACTGTACTCCACTCTACTCTTTCTCTACTGTGCTCCACTGTACTCTACCTCTACTGTGCTCTACTGTACTCTATCTCTACTGTACTCCACTGTACTCTATCTCTACTGTGATCCACTGTACTCTACCTCTACTGTACTCCACTGTACTCTATCTCTACTGTGCTCTACTGTACTCTATCTCTACTGTACTCCACTGTACTCTACCTCTACTGTACTCCACTGTACTCCACTGTACTCTATCTCTACTGTGCTCCACTGTACTCTATCTCTACTGTACTCCACTGTACTCTACCTCTACTGTGCTCCACTGTACTCCACTGTACTCTATCTCTACTGTGCTCCACTGTACTCTACCTCTACTGTACTCCACTGTACTCTACCTCTACTGTGCTCCACTGTACTCTACCTCTACTGTACTCCACTCTACTCTACCTCTACTGGGCTCCACTGTACTCTACCTCTACTGTACTCCACTGTACTCTATCTCTACCATGCTCCACTGTACACCACTGTTCTACCTCTACTGTACTCCACTGTACTCTACCTCTACTGCACTCCACTGTACTCTATCTCTACTCTACTCCACTGTACTCTACCTCTACTGTACTCCACTGTACTCTACCTCTACTGTACTCCACTGTACTCTATATTTACCGTGCTCCACTGTACTCTATCTCTACTGTACTCCACTGTACTCTACCTCTACTCTACTGTACTGTTCTCTACCTCTACTGTACTCTACTGTACTCCACCTCTACTGTGCTCCACTGTACTCCACTGTACTCTACCTCTACTGTGCTCCACTGTAATCTACCTCTACTGTGCTCCACTGTACTCTACCTCTACTGTGCTCCACTGTACTCTATCTCTACTGTGCTCTACTGTACTCTACTCTACTGTACTCCACTGTACTCTACCTCTACTGTACTCCACTGTACTCTACCTCTACTTTACTCCACTGTACTTTACCTCAACTCTACTCCACTGTACTCTACCTCTACTGTACTCTACTGTACTCCTATTCTAATGTGCTCCACTGTAATCCACTGTACTCTACCACTACTGTACTCCACTGTACTCTACCTCTATTGTGCTCTACTGTACTCTATCTCTACTGTGCTCCACTGTACTCTACCTCTACTGTACTCCACTGTACTATGTCTCTACTGTACTCCACTGTACTCTATCTCTAATGTGCTCCACTGTAATCCACTGTACTCTACCTCTACTGTGCTGCACTGTACTCTACCTCTACTGTGCTCCACTGTACTCTACCTCTACTGTGCTCTACTGCACTCTATCTCTACTGTGTTACACTGTACTCTACCTCTACTCTACTCCACTGTACTCTATCTCTACTGTGCTCCACTGTACTCTACCTCTACTGTACTGTACTGTTCTCTACCTCTACTGTACTCTATTGTACTCCACCTCTACTGTGCTCCACTGTACACCACTGTTCTACCTCTACTGTACTCCACTGTACTCTACCTCTACTGCACTCCACTGTACTCTACCTCTACTGTACTCCACTGTACTCTACCTCTACTGTCCTCCACTGTACTCTACCTCTATTGTGCTCTACTGTACTCTATCTCTACTGTACTCCACTGTACTCTATCTCTACTGTGCTCTACTGTACTCTACTCTACTGTACTCCACTGTACTCTACCTCTACTGTACTCCACTGTACTCTACCTCTACTTTACTCCACTGTACTTTACCTCAACTCTACTCCACTGTACTCTACCTCTACTGTACTCTACTGTACTCCTATTCTAATGTGCTCCACTGTAATCCACTGTATTCTACCACTACTGTACTCCACTGTACTCTACCTCTATTGTGCTCTACTGTACTCTATCTCTACTGTGCTCCACTGTACTCTACCTCTACTGTACTCCACTTTACTCTATCTCTACTGTACTCCACTGTACTCTATCTCTACTGTACTCTCTCTCTACTGTACTCCACTGTACTCTACCTCTACTGTGCTCCACTGTACTCTATCTCTACTGTGCTCCACTCTACTCTTTCTCTACTGTACTCCACTGTACTCTACCTCTACTGTGCTCCACTGTACTCTACCTCTATTGTGCTCTACTGTACTCTATCTCTACTGTACTCCACTGTACTCTATCTCTACTGTGATCCACTGTACTCTACCTCTACTGTACTCCACTGTACTCTATCTCTACTGTGCTCTACTGTACTCTATCTCTACTGTACTCCACTGTACTCTACCTCTACTGTGCTCCACTGTACTCCACTGTACTCTATCTCTACTGTGCTCCACTGTACTCTATCTCTACTGTACTCCACTGTACTCTACCTCTACTGTGCTCCACTGTACTCCACTGTACTCTATCTCTACTGTGCTCCACTCAACTCTACCTCTACTGTACTCCACTGTACTCTACCTCTACTGTGCTCCACTGTACTCTACCTCTACTGTACTCCACTCTACTCTACCTCTACTGGGCTCCACTGTACTCTACCTCTACTGTACTCCACTGTACTCTATCTCTACCATGCTCCACTGTACACCACTGTTCTACCTCTACTGTACTCCACTGTACTCTACCTCTACTGCACTCCACTGTACTCTATCTCTACTCTACTCCACTGTACTCTACCTCTACTGTACTCCACTGTACTCTACCTCTACTGTACTCCACTGTACTATATCTTTACCGTGCTCCACTGTACTCTATCTCTACTGTACTCCACTGTACTCTACCTCTACTCTACTGTACTGTTCTCTACCTCTACTGTACTCTACTGTACTCCACCTCTACTGTGCTCCACTGTACTCCACTGTACTCTACCTCTACTGTGCTCCACTGTAATCTACCTCTACTGTGCTCCACTGTACTCTACCTCTACTGTGCTCCACTGTACTCTATCTCTACTGTGCTCTACTGTACTCTACTCTACTGTACTCCACTGTACTCCACCTCTACTGTACTCCACTGTACTCTACTTCTACTTTACTCCACTGTACTTTACCTCAACTCTACTCCACTGTACTCTACCTCTACTGTACTCTACTGTACTCCTATTCTAATGTGCTCCACTGTAATCCACTGTACTCTACCACTACTGTACTCCACTGTACTCTACCTCTATTGTGCTCTACTGTACTCTATCTCTACTGTGCTCCACTGTACTCTACCTCTACTGTACTCCACTGTACTCTATCTCTACTGTACTCCACTGTACTCTATCTCTAATGTGCTCCACTGTAATCCACTGTACTCTACCTCTACTGTGCTGCACTGTACTCTACCTCTACTGTGCTCCACTGTACTCTACCTCTACTGTGCTCTACTGCACTCTATCTCTACTGTGTTACACTGTACTCTACCTCTACTCTACTCCACTGTACTCTATCTCTACTGTGCTCCACTGTACTCTACCTCTACTTTACTGTACTGTTCTCTACCTCTACTGTACTCTATTGTACTCCACCTCTACTGTGCTCCACTGTACACCACTGTTCTATCTCTACTGTACTCCACTGTACTCTACCTCTACTGCACTCCACTTTACTCTACCTCTACTGTACTCCACTGTGCTCTACCTCTACTGTGCTCCACTGTACTATATCTCTAATGTGCTCCACTGTACTCTTTCTCTACTGTACTCCACTGTACTCTACCTCTACTGTCCTCCACTGTACTCTACCTCTATTGTGCTCTACTGTACTCTATCTCTACTGTACTCCACTGTACTCTATCTCTACTGTGATCCACTGTACTCTACCTCTACTGTACTCCACTGTACTCTATCTCTACTGTGCTCTACTGTACTCTATCTCTACTGTACTCCACTGTACTCTACCTCTACTGTGCTCCACTGTACTCCACTGTACTCTATCTCTACTGTGCTCCACTGTACTCTATCTCTACTGTACTCCACTGTACTCTACCTCTACTGTGCTCCACTGTACTCCACTGTACTCTATCTCTACTGTGCTCCACTCTACTCTTTCTCTACTGTACTCCACTCTACTCTTTCTCTACTGTGCTCCACTGTACTCTACCTCTACTGTGCTCTACTGTACTCTATCTCTACTGTACTCCACTGTACTCTATCTCTACTGTGATCCACTGTACTCTACCTCTACTGTACTCCACTGTACTCTATCTCTACTGTGCTCTACTGTACTCTATCTCTACTGTACTCCACTGTACTCTACCTCTACTGTACTCCACTGTACTCCACTGTACTCTATCTCTACTGTGCTCCACTGTACTCTATCTCTACTGTACTCCACTGTACTCTACCTCTACTGTGCTCCACTGTACTCCACTGTACTCTATCTCTACTGTGCTCCACTGTACTCTACCTCTACTGTACTCCACTGTACTCTACCTCTACTGTGCTCCACTGTACTCTACCTCTACTGTACTCCACTCTACTCTACCTCTACTGGGCTCCACTGTACTCTACCTCTACTGTACTCCACTGTACTCTATCTCTACCATGCTCCACTGTACACCACTGTTCTACCTCTACTGTACTCCACTGTACTCTACCTCTACTGCACTCCACTGTACTCTATCTCTACTCTACTCCACTGTACTCTACCTCTACTGTACTCCACTGTACTCTACCTCTACTGTACTCCACTGTACTCTATATTTACCGTGCTCCACTGTACTCTATCTCTACTGTACTCCACTGTACTCTACCTCTACTCTACTGTACTGTTCTCTACCTCTACTGTACTCTACTGTACTCCACCTCTACTGTGCTCCACTGTACTCCACTGTACTCTACCTCTACTGTGCTCCACTGTAATCTACCTCTACTGTGCTCCACTGTACTCTACCTCTACTGTGCTCCACTGTACTCTATCTCTACTGTGCTCTACTGTACTCTACTCTACTGTACTCCACTGTACTCTACCTCTACTGTACTCCACTGTACTCTACCTCTACTTTACTCCACTGTACTTTACCTCAACTCTACTCCACTGTACTCTACCTCTACTGTACTCTACTGTACTCCTATTCTAATGTGCTCCACTGTAATCCACTGTACTCTACCACTACTGTACTCCACTGTACTCTACCTCTATTGTGCTCTACTGTACTCTATCTCTACTGTGCTCCACTGTACTCTACCTCTACTGTACTCCACTGTACTATGTCTCTACTGTACTCCACTGTACTCTATCTCTAATGTGCTCCACTGTAATCCACTGTACTCTACCTCTACTGTGCTGCACTGTACTCTACCTCTACTGTGCTCCACTGTACTCTACCTCTACTGTGCTCTACTGCACTCTATCTCTACTGTGTTACACTGTACTCTACCTCTACTCTACTCCACTGTACTCTATCTCTACTGTGCTCCACTGTACTCTACCTCTACTGTACTGTACTGTTCTCTACCTCTACTGTACTCTATTGTACTCCACCTCTACTGTGCTCCACTGTACACCACTGTTCTACCTCTACTGTACTCCACTGTACTCTACCTCTACTGCACTCCACTGTACTCTACCTCTACTGTACTCCACTGTACTCTACCTCTACTGTCCTCCACTGTACTCTACCTCTATTGTGCTCTACTGTACTCTATCTCTACTGTACTCCACTGTACTCTATCTCTACTGTGCTGTACTGTACTCTACTCTACTGTACTCCACTGTACTCTACCTCTACTGTACTCCACTGTACTCTACCTCTACTTTACTCCACTGTACTTTACCTCAACTCTACTCCACTGTACTCTACCTCTACTGTACTCTACTGTACTCCTATTCTAATGTGCTCCACTGTAATCCACTGTATTCTACCACTACTGTACTTCACTGTACTCTACCTCTATTGTGCTCTACTGTACTCTATCTCTACTGTGCTCCACTGTACTCTACCTCTACTGTACTCCACTTTACTCTATCTCTACTGTACTCCACTGTACTCTATCTCTACTGTACTCTCTCTCTACTGTACTCCACTGTACTCTACCTCTACTGTGCTCCACTGTACTCTATCTCTACTGTGCTCCACTCTACTCTTTCTCTACTGTACTCCACTGTACTCTACCTCTACTGTGCTCCACTGTACTCTACCTCTATTGTGCTCTACTGTACTCTATCTCTACTGTACTCCACTGTACTCTATCTCTACTGTGATCCACTGTACTCTACCTCTACTGTACTCCACTGTACTCTATCTCTACTGTGCTCTACTGTACTCTATCTCTACTGTACTCCACTGTACTCTACCTCTACTGTGCTCCACTGTACTCCACTGTACTCTATCTCTACTGTGCTCCACTGTACTCTATCTCTACTGTACTCCACTGTACTCTACCTCTACTGTGCTCCACTGTACTCCACTGTACTCTATCTCTACTGTGCTCCACTCAACTCTACCTCTACTGTACTCCACTGTACTCTACCTCTACTGTGCTCCACTGTACTCTACCTCTACTGTACTCCACTCTACTCTACCTCTACTGGGCTCCACTGTACTCTACCTCTACTGTACTCCACTGTACTCTATCTCTACCATGCTCCACTGTACACCACTGTTCTACCTCTACTGTACTCCACTGTACTCTACCTCTACTGCACTCCACTGTACTCTATCTCTACTCTACTCCACTGTACTCTACCTCTACTGTACTCCACTGTACTCTACCTCTACTGTACTCCACTGTACTATATCTTTACCGTGCTCCACTGTACTCTATCTCTACTGTACTCCACTGTACTCTACCTCTACTCTACTGTACTGTTCTCTACCTCTACTGTACTCTACTGTACTCCACCTCTACTGTGCTCCACTGTACTCCACTGTACTCTACCTCTACTGTGCTCCACTGTAATCTACCTCTACTGTGCTCCACTGTACTCTACCTCTACTGTGCTCCACTGTACTCTATCTCTACTGTGCTCTACTGTACTCTACTCTACTGTACTCCACTGTACTCCACCTCTACTGTACTCCACTGTACTCTACTTCTACTTTACTCCACTGTACTTTACCTCAACTCTACTCCACTGTACTCTACCTCTACTGTACTCTACTGTACTCCTATTCTAATGTGCTCCACTGTAATCCACTGTACTCTACCACTACTGTACTCCACTGTACTCTACCTCTATTGTGCTCTACTGTACTCTATCTCTACTGTGCTCCACTGTACTCTACCTCTACTGTACTCCACTGTACTCTATCTCTACTGTACTCCACTGTACTCTATCTCTAATGTGCTCCACTGTAATCCACTGTACTCTACCTCTACTGTGCTGCACTGTACTCTACCTCTACTGTGCTCCACTGTACTCTACCTCTACTGTGCTCTACTGCACTCTATCTCTACTGTGTTACACTGTACTCTACCTCTACTCTACTCCACTGTACTCTATCTCTACTGTGCTCCACTGTACTCTACCTCTACTTTACTGTACTGTTCTCTACCTCTACTGTACTCTATTGTACTCCACCTCTACTGTGCTCCACTGTACACCACTGTTCTATCTCTACTGTACTCCACTGTACTCTACCTCTACTGCACTCCACTTTACTCTACCTCTACTGTACTCCACTGTGCTCTACCTCTACTGTGCTCCACTGTACTATATCTCTAATGTGCTCCACTGTACTCTTTCTCTACTGTACTCCACTGTACTCTACCTCTACTGTCCTCCACTGTACTCTACCTCTATTGTGCTCTACTGTACTCTATCTCTACTATACTCCACTGTACTCTATCTCTACTGTGATCCACTGTACTCTACCTCTACTGTACTCCACTGTACTCTATCTCTACTGTGCTCTACTGTACTCTATCTCTACTGTACTCCACTGTACTCTACCTCTACTGTGCTCCACTGTACTCCACTGTACTCTATCTCTACTGTGCTCCACTGTACTCTATCTCTACTGTACTCCACTGTACTCTACCTCTACTGTGCTCCACTGTACTCCACTGTACTCTATCTCTACTGTGCTCCACTCTACTCTACCTCTACTGTACTCCACTCTACTCTACCTCTACTGTGCTCCACTGTACTCTACCTCTACTGTACTCCACTCTACTCTACCTCTACTGGGCTCCACTGTACTCTACCTCTACTCTACTCCACTGTACTCTATCTCTACCGTGCTCCACTGTACACCACTGTTCTACCTCTACTGTACTCCATTGTACTCTACCTCTACTGCACTCCACTGTAATCTATCTCTACTCTACTCCACTATGCTCTACCTCTACTGTGCTCCACTGTACTCCACCTCTACTGTGCTCCACTGTACTCCACTGTACTCTACCTCTACTGTGCTCCACTGTAATCTACCTCTACTGTGCTCCACTGTACTCTACCACTACTGTGCTCCACTGTACTCTATCTCTACTGTGCTCTACTGTTCTCTACTCTACTGTACTCCACTGTACTCTACCTCTACTGTACTCTACTGTACTCTACCTCTACGTTACTCCACTGTACTTTACCTCAACTCTACTCCACTGTACTCTACCTCTACTGTACTCTACTGTACTCCTATTCTAATGTGCTCCACTGTAATCCACTGTACTCTACCACTACTGTACTCCACTGTACTCTATCTCTACCGTGCTCCACTGTACTCTATCTCTACTGTACTCCACTGTACTCTACCTCTACTCTACTGTACTGTTCTCTAGCTCTACTGTACTCTACTGTACTCCACCTCTACTGTGCTCCACTGTACTCCACTGTACTCCACTGTACTCTACCTCTACTGTGCTCCACTGTAATCTACCTCTACTGTGCTCCACTGTACTCTACCTCTACTGTGCTCCACTGTACTCTATCTCTACTGTGCTCTACTGTACTCTACTCTACTGTACTCCACTGTACTCTACCTCTACTGTACTCCACTGTACTCTACCTCTACTTTACTCCACTGTACTTTACCTCAACTCTACTCCACTGTACTCTACCTCTACTGTACTCTACTGTACTCCTATTCTAATGTGCTCCACTGTAATCCACTGTATTCTACCACTACTGTACTCCACTGTACTCTACCTCTATTGTGCTCTACTGTACTCTATCTCTACTGTGCTCCACTGTACTCTACCTCTACTGTACTCCACTGTACTCTATCTCTACTGTACTCCACTGTACTCTATCTCTACTGTACTCTCTCTCTACTGTACTCCACTGTACTCTACCTCTACTGTGCTCCACTGTACTCTATCTCTACTGTGCTCCACTGTACTCTTTCTCTACTGTACTCCACTGTACTCTACCTCTACTGTGCTCCACTGTACTCTACCTCTATTGTGCTCTACTGTACTCTATCTCTACTGTACTCCACTGTACTCTATCTCTACTGTGATCCACTGTACTCTACCTCTACTGTACTCCACTGTACTCTATCTCTACTGTGCTCTACTGTACTCTATCTCTACTGTACTCCACTGTACTCTACCTCTACTGTGCTCCACTGTACTCCACTGTACTCTATCTCTACTGTACTCCACTGTACTCTACCTCTACTGTGCTCCACTGTACTCCACTGTACTCTATCTCTACTGTGCTCCACTGTACTCTACCTCTACTGTACTCCACTGTACTCTACCTCTACTGTGCTCCACTGTACTCTACCTCTACTGTACTCCACTGTACTCTACCTCTACTGCACTCCACTGTACTCTATCTCTACTGTACTCCACTGTACTCTATCTCTACTGTACTCTCTCTCTACTGTACTCCACTGTACTCTACCTCTACTGTGCTGCACTGTACTCTACCTCTACTGTGCTCCACTGTACTCTACCTCTACTGTGCTCTACTGCACTCTATCTCTACTGTGTTACACTGTACTCTACCTCTACTCTACTCCACTGTACTCTATCTCTACTGTGCTCCACTGTACTCTACCTCTACTGTACTGTACTGTTCTCTACCTCTACTGTACTCTACTGTACTCCACCTCTACTGTGCTCCACTGTACACCACTGTTCTACCTCTACTGTACTCCACTGTACTCTACCTCTACTGCACTCCACTGTACTCTATCTCTACTGTACTCCACTGTGCTCTACCTCTACTGTGCTCCACTGTACTCTATCTCTACTGTGCTCCACTGTACTTTTTCTCTACTGTACTCCACTGTACTCTACCTCTACTGTGCTCCACTGTACTCTACCTCTATTGTGCTCTACTGTACTCTATCTCTACTGTACTCCACTGTACTCTTTCTCTACTGTGATCCACTGTACTCTACCTCTACTGTACTCCACTGTACTCTATCTCTACTGTGCTCTACTGTACTCTATCTCTACTGTACTCCACTGTACTCTACCTCTACTGTGCTCCACTGTACTCTATCTCTACTGTGCTCCACTGTACTCTACCTCTACTGTACCCCACTCTACTCTACCTCTACTGTGCTCCACTGTACTCTACCTCTACTGTACTCCACTCTACTCTACCTCTACTGGGCTCCACTGTACTCTACCTCTACTGTACTCCACTGTACTCTATCTCTACCGTGCTCCACTGTACACCACTGTTCTACCTCTACTGTACTCCACTCTACTCTACCTCTACTGCACTCCACTGTACTCTATCTCTACTCTACTCCACTGTGCTCTACCTCTACTGTGCTCCACTGTACTCTATCTCTACTGTGCTCCACTGTACTCTATCTCTACTGTACTCCACTGTACTCTACCTCTACTGTGCTCCACTGTACTCTACCTCTACTGTGCTCTACTGTACTCTATCTCTACTGTGTTCCACTTTACTCTACCTCTACTGTACTCCACTGTACTCTATCTCTACTGTGCTCCACTGTACTCTACCTCTACTGTACTGTACTGTTCTCTACCTCTACTGTACTCTACTGTACTCCACCTCTACTGTGCTCCACTGTACTCCACTGTACTCTACCTCTACTGTACTCCACTGTACTCTACCTCTACTGCACTCCACTGTACTCTATCTCTACTCTACTCCACTGTGCTCTACCTCTACTGTGCTCCACTGTACTCTATCTCTACTGTGCTCCACTGTACTCTATCTCTACTGTACTCCACTGTACTCTACCTCTACTGTGCTCCACTGTACTCTACCTCTACTGTGCTCTACTGTACTCTATCTCTACTGTGTTCCACTTTACTCTACCTCTACTGTACTCCACTGTACTCTATCTCTACTGTGCTCCACTGTACTCTACCTCTACTGTACTGTACTGTTCTCTACCTCTACTGTACTCTACTGTACTCCACCTCTACTGTGCTCCACTGTACTCCACTGTACTCTACCTCTACTGTACTCCACTGTACTCTACCTCTACTGCACTCCACTGTACTCTATCTCTACTCTACTCCACTGTGCTCTACCTCTACTGTGCTCCACTGTACTCTATCTCTACTGTGCTCCACTGTACTCTATCTCTACTGTACTCCACTGTACTCTACCTCTACTGCACTCCACTGTACTCTATCTCTACTCTACTCCACTGTGCTCTACCTCTACTGTGCTCCACTGTACTCTATCTCTACTGTGCTCCACTGTACTCTATCTCTATTTGTGCTCCACTGTACTCTACCTCTACTGTGCTCTACTGTACTCTATCTCTACTGTGTTCCACTTTACTCTACCTCTACTGTACTCCACTGTACTCTATCTCTACTGTGCTCCACTGTACTCTACCTCTACTGTACTGTACTGTTCTCTACCTCTACTGTACTCTACTGTACTCCACCTCTACTGTGCTCCACTGTACTCCACTGTACTCTACCTCTACTGTACTCCACTGTACTCTACCTCTACTGCACTCCACTGTACTCTATCTCTAATGTACTCCACTGTGCTCTACCTCTACTGTGCTTCACTGTACTCTATCTCTACTGTGCTCCACTGTACTCTATCTCTACTGTACTCCACTGTACTCTACCTCTACTGTGCTCCACTGTACTCTACCTCTACTGTGCTCTACTGTACTCTATCTCTACTGTGTTCCACTGTACTCTACCTCTACTCTACTCCACTGTACTCTATCTCTACTGTGCTCCACTGTACTCTACCTCTACTGTACTCCACTGTACTCTATCTCTACTGTACTCCACTGTACTCTACCTCTACTGTACTGTACTGTTCTCTACCTCTACTGTACTCTACTGTACTCCACCTCTACTGTGCTCCACTGTACTCCACTGTACTCTACCTCTACTGTGCTCCACTGTGATCTACCTCTACTGTGCTCCACTGTACTCTACCTCTACTGTACTCACCTGTAATCTATCTCTACTGTACTCACCTGTAATCTATCTCTACTGTACTCCACTGTACTCTATCTCTACTGTGATCCACTGTACTCTACCTCTACTCTGCTCCACTGTACTCTATCTCTACTGTGCTCCACTGTACTCTACCTCTACTGTACTCCACTCTACTCTACCTCTACTGTACTCTACTGTACTCCACCTCTACTGTGCTCCACTGTACTCCACTGTACTCTACCTCTACTGTGCTCCACTGTAATCTACCTCTACTGTGCTCCACTGTACTCTACCTCTACTGTGCTCCACTGTACTCTATCTCTACTGTGCTCTACTGTACTCTACTCTACTGTACTCCACTGTACTCTACCTCTACTGTACTCCACTGTACTCTACCTCTACTTTACTCCACTGTACTTTACCTCAACTCTACTCCACTGTACTCTACCTCTACTGTACTCTACTGTACTCCTATTCTAATGTGCTCCACTGTAATCCACTGTATTCTACCACTACTGTACTCCACTGTACTCTACCTCTATTGTGCTCTACTGTACTCTATCTCTACTGTGCTCCACTGTACTCTACCTCTACTCTACTCCACTGTACTCTATCTCTACTGTACTCCACTGTACTCTATCTCTACTGTACTCTCTCTCTACTGTACTCCACTGTACTCTACCTCTACTGTGCTCCACTGTACTCTATCTCTACTGTGCTCCACTGTACTCTACCTCTACTCTACTCCACTGTACTCTATCTCTACTGTACTCCACTGTACTCTATCTCTACTGTACTCTTTCTCTACTGTACTCCACTGTACTCTACCTCTACTGTGCTCCACTGTACTCTACCTCTATTGTGCTCTACTGTACTCTATCTCTACTGTACTCCACTGTACTCTATCTCTACTGTGATCCACTGTACTCTACCTCTACTGTACTCCACTGTACTCTATCTCTACTGTGCTCTACTGTACTCTATCTCTACTGTACTCCACTGTACTCTACCTCTACTGTGCTCCACTGTACTCCACTGTACTCTATCTCTACTGTGCTCCACTGTACTCTATCTCTACTGTACTCCACTGTACTCTACCTCTACTGTGCTCCACTGTACTCCACTGTACTCTATCTCTACTGTGCTCCACTGTACTCTACCTCTACTGTACTCCACTGTACTCTACCTCTACTGTGCTCCACTGTACTCTACCTCTACTGTACTCCACTCTACTCTACCTCTACTGGGCTCCACTGTACTCTACCTCTACTGTACTCCACTGTACTCTATCTCTACCATGCTCCACTGTACACCACTGTTCTACCTCTACTGTACTCCACTGTACTCTACCTCTACTGCACTCCACTGTACTCTATCTCTACTCTACTCCACTGTACTCTACCTCTACTGTACTCCACTGTACTCTACCTCTACTGTACTCCACTGTACTCTATCTTTACCGTGCTCCACTGTACTCTATCTCTACTGTACTCCACTGTACTCTACCTCTACTCTACTGTACTGTTCTCTACCTCTACTGTACTCTACTCTACTCCACCTCTACTGTGCTCCACTGTACTCCACTGTACTCTACCTCTACTGTGCTCCACTGTAATCTACCTCTACTGTGCTCCACTGTACTCTACCTCTACTGTGCTCCACTGTACTCTATCTCTACTGTGCTCTACTGTACTCTACTCTACTGTACTCCACTGTACTCTACCTCTACTGTACTCCACTGTACTCTACCTCTACTTTACTCCACTGTACGTTACCTCAACTCTACTCCACTGTACTCTACCTCTACTGTACTCTACTGTACTCCTATTCTAATGTGCTCCACTGTAATCCACTGTACTCTACCACTACTGTACTCCACTGTACTCTACCTCTATTGTGCTCTACTGTACTCTATCTCTACTGTGCTCCACTGTACTCTACCTCTACTGTACTCCACTGTACTCTATCTCTACTGTACTCCACTGTACTCTATCTCTAATGTGCTCCACTGTAATCCACTGTACTCTACCTCTACTGTGCTGCACTGTACTCTACCTCTACTGTGCTCCACTGTACTCTACCTCTACTGTGCTCTACTGCACTCTATCTCTACTGTGTTACACTGTACTCTACCTCTACTCTACTCCACTGTACTCTATCTCTACTGTGCTCCACTGTACTCTACCTCTACTGTACTGTACTGTTCTCTACCTCTACTGTACTCTATTGTACTCCACCTCTACTGTGCTCCACTGTACACCACTGTTCTACCTCTACTGTACTCCACTGTACTCTACCTCTACTGCACTCCACTGTACTCTACCTCTACTGTACTCCACTGTGCTCTACCTCTACTGTGCTCCACTGTACTATATCTCTAATGTGCTCCACTGTACTCTTTCTCTACTGTACTCCACTGTACTCTACCTCTACTGTCCTCCACTGTACTCTACCTCTATTGTGCTCTACTGTACTCTATCTCTACTGTACTCCACTGTACTCTATCTCTACTGTGATCCACTGTACTCTACCTCTACTGTACTCCACTGTACTCTATCTCTACTGTGCTCTACTGTACTCTATCTCTACTGTACTCCACTGTACTCTACCTCTACTGTGCTCCACTGTACTCCACTGTACTCTATCTCTACTGTGCTCCACTGTACTCTATCTCTACTGTACTCCACTGTACTCTACCTCTACTGTGCTCCACTGTACTCCACTGTACTCTACCTCTACTGTGCTCCACTGTACTCTACCTCTACTGTACTCCACTGTACTCTATCTCTACTGTACTCCACTGTACTCTACCTCTACTGTACTGTACTGTTCTCTACCTCTACTGTACTCTACTGTACTCCACCTCTACTGTACTCCACTGTACTCCACTGTACTCTACCTCTACTGTGCTCCACTGTGATCTACCTCTACTGTGCTCCACTGTACTCTACCTCTACTGTACTCACCTGTAATCTATCTCTACTGTACTCCACTGTACTCTATCTCTACTGTGATCCACTGTACTCTACCTCTACTCTGCTCCACTGTACTCTATCTCTACTGTGCTCCACTGTACTCTACCTCTACTGTACTCCACTGTACTCTATCTCTACTTTGCTCTACTGTACTCTATCTCTACTGTACTCCACTGTACTCTACCTCTACTGTGCTCCACTGTGCTCCACTGTACTCTATCTCTACTGTGCTCTACTGTACTCTACTCTACTGTACTCCACTGTACTCTACCTCTACTGTACTCCACTGTACTCTACCTCTACTTTACTCCACTGTACTTTACCTCAACTCTACTCCACTGTACTCTACCTCTACTGTACTCTACTGTACTCCTATTCTAATGTGCTCCACTGTAATCCACTGTATTCTACCACTACTGTACTCCACTGTACTCTACCTCTATTGTGCTCTACTGTACTCTATCTCTACTGTGCTCCACTGTACTCTACCTCTACTGTACTCCACTGTACTCTACCTCTACTGCACTCCACTGTACTCTATCTCTACTGTACTCCACTGTACTCTATCTCTACTGTACTCTCTCTCTACTGTACTCCACTTTACTCTACCTCTACTGTGCTGCACTGTACTCTACCTCTACTGTGCTCCACTGTACTCTACCTCTACTGTGCTCTACTGCACTCTATCTCTACTGTGTTACACTGTACTCTACCTCTACTCTACTCCACTGTACTCTATCTCTACTGTGCTCCACTGTACTCTACCTCTACTGTACTGTACTGTTCTCTACCTCTACTGTACTCTACTGTACTCCACCTCTACTGTGCTCCACTGTACACCACTGTTCTACCTCTACTGTACTCCACTGTACTCTACCTCTACTGCACTCCACTGTACTCTATCTCTACTGTACTCCACTGTGCTCTACCTCTACTGTGCTCCACTGTACTCTATCTCTACTGTGCTCCACTGTACTTTTTCTCTGCTGTAATCCATTGTACTCTACCTCTACTGTGCTCCACTGTACTCTACCTCTATTGTGCTCTACTGTACTCTATCTCTACTGTACTCCACTGTACTCTTTCTCTACTGTGATCCACTGTACTCTACCTCTACTGTACTCCACTGTACTCTATCTCTACTGTGCTCTACTGTACTCTATCTCTACTGTACTCCACTGTACTCTACCTCTACTGTGCTCCACTGTACTCCACTGTACTCTATCTCTACTGTGCTCCACTGTACTCTACCTCTACTGTACCCCACTCTACTCTACCTCTACTGTGCTCCACTGTACTCTACCTCTACTGTACTCCACTCTACTCTACCTCTACTGGGCTCCACTGTACTCTACCTCTACTGTACTCCACTGTACTCTATCTCTACCGTGCTCCACTGTACACCACTGTTCTACCTCTACTGTACTCCACTGTACTCTACCTCTACTGCACTCCACTATACTCTATCTCTACTCTACTCCACTGTGCTCTACCTCTACTGTGCTCCACTGTACTCTATCTCTACTGTGCTCCACTGTACTCTATCTCTACTGTACTCCACTGTACTCTACCTCTACTGTGCTCCACTGTACTCTACCTCTACTGTGCTCTACTGTACTCTATCTCTACTGTGTTCCACTTTACTCTACCTCTACTGTATTCCACTGTACTCTATCTCTACTGTGCTCCACTGTACTCTACCTCTACTGTACTGTACTGTTCTCTACCTCTACTGTACTCTACTGTACTCCACCTCTACTGTGCTCCACTGTACTCCACTGTACTCTACCTCTACTGTACTCCACTGTACTCTACCTCTACTGCACTCCACTATACTCTATCTCTACTCTACTCCACTGTGCTCTACCTCTACTGTGCTCCACTGTACTCTATCTCTACTGTGCTCCACTGTACTCTATCTCTACTGTACTCCACTGTACTCTACCTCTACTGTGCTCCACTGTACTCTACCTCTACTGTACTCCACTGTACTCTATCTCTACTGTACTCCACTGTACTCTACCTCTACTGTACTGTACTGTTCTCTACCTCTACTGTACTCTACTGTACTCCACCTCTACTGTGCTCCACTGTACTCCACTGTACTCTACCTCTACTGTGCTCCACTGTGATCTACCTCTACTGTGCTCCACTGTACTCTACCTCTACTGTACTCACCTGTAATCTATCTCTACTGTACTCCACTGTACTCTATCTCTACTGTGATCCACTGTACTCTACCTCTACTCTGCTCCACTGTACTCTATCTCTACTGTGCTCCACTGTACTCTAGCTCTACTGTACTCCACTGTACTCTATCTCTACTTTGCTCTACTGTACTCTATCTCTACTGTACTCCACTGTACTCTACCTCTACTGTGCTCCACTGTACTCCACTGTACTCTATCTCTACTGTGCTCCACTGTACTCTATCTCTACTGTACTCCACTGTACTCTACCTCTACTGTGCTCCACTGTACTCCACTCTACTCTATCTCTACTGTGCTCCACTGTACTCTACCTCTACTGTACTCCACTGTACTCTACCTCTACTGTGCTCCACTGTACTCTACCTCTACTGTACTCCACTCTACTCTACCTCTACTGGGCTCCACTGTACTCTACCTCTACTGTACTTCACTGTACTCTACCTCTACTGTACTCCACTGTACTCTATCTCTACCGTGCTCCACTGTACTATATCTCTACTGCACTCCACTGTACTCTACCTCTAGTCTACTGTACTGTTCTCTACCTCTACTGTACTCTACTGTACTCCACCTCTACTGTGCTCCACTGTACTCCACTGTACTCTACCTCTACTGTGCTCCACTGTAATCTACCTCTACTGTGCTCCACTGTACTCTACCACTACTGTGCTCCACTGTACTCTATCTCTACTGTGCTCTACTGTACTCTACTCTACTGTACTCCACTGTACTCTACCTCTACTGTACTCCACTGTACTCTACCTCTACTTTACTCCACTGTACTTTACCTCAACTCTACTCCACTGTACTCTACCTCTACTGTACTCTACTGTACTCCTATTCTAATGTGCTCCACTGTAATCCACTGTACTCTACCACTACTGTACTCCACTGTACTCTATCTCTACTATGCTCCACTGTACTCTATCTCTACTGTACTCCACTGTACTCTACCTCTACTCTACTGTACTGTTCTCTACCTCTACTGTACTCTACTGTACTCCACCTCTACTGTGCTCCACTGTACTCCACTGTACACTACCTCTACTGTGCTCCACTGTAATCTACCTCTACTGTGCTCCACTGTACTCTACCTCTACTGTGCTCCACTGTACTCTATCTCTACTGTGCTCTACTGTACTCTACTCTACTGTACTCCACTGTACTCTACCTCTACTGTACTCCACTGTACTCTACCTCTACTTTACTCCACTGTACTTTACCTCAACTCTACTCCACTGTACTCTACCTCTACTGTACTCTACTGTACTCCTATTCTAATGTGCTCCACTGTAATCCACTGTATTCTACCACTACTGTACTCCACTGTACTCTACCTCTATTGTGCTCTACTGTACTCTATCTCTACTGTGCTCCACTGTACTCTACCTCTACTGTACTCCACTGTACTCTATCTCTACTGTACTCCACTGTACTCTATCTCTACTGTACTCTCTCTCTACTGTACTCCACTGTACTCTACCTCTACTGTGCTCCACTGTACTCTATCTCTACTGTGCTCCACTGTACTCTTTCTCTACTGTACTCCACTGTACTCTACCTCTACTGTGCTCCACTGTACTCTACCTCTATTGTGCTCTACTGTACTCTATCTCTACTGTACTCCACTGTACTCTATCTCTACTGTGATCCACTGTACTCTACCTCTACTGTACTCCACTGTACTCTATCTCTACTGTGCTCTACTGTACTCTACCTCTACTGTGCTCCACTGTACTCTACCTCTACTGTGCTCTACTGTACTCTATCTCTACTGTGTTCCACTTTACTCTACCTCTACTGTATTCCACTGTACTCTATCTCTACTGTGCTCCACTGTACTCTACCTCTACTGTACTGTACTGTTCTCTACCTCTACTGTACTCTACTGTACTCCACCTCTACTGTGCTCCACTGTACTCCACTGTACTCTACCTCTACTGTACTCCACTGTACTCTACCTCTACTGCACTCCACTGTACTCTATCTCTACTCTACTCCACTGTGCTCTACCTCTACTGTGCTCCACTGTACTCTATCTCTACTGTGCTCCACTGTACTCTATCTCTACTGTACTCCACTGTACTCTACCTCTACTGTACTCCACTGTACTCTACCTCTACTTTACTCCACTGTACTTTACCTCAACTCTACTCCACTGTACTCTACCTCTACTGTACTCTACTGTACTCCTATTCTAATGTGCTCCACTGTAATCCACTGTATTCTACCACTACTGTACTCCACTGTACTCTACCTCTATTGTGCTCTACTGTACTCTATCTCTACTGTGCTCCACTGTACTCTACCTCTACTGTACTCCACAGTACTCTACCTCTACTGCACTCCACTGTACTCTATCTCTACTGTACTCCACTGTACTCTATCTCTACTGTACTCTCTCTCTACTGTACTCCACTGTACTCTACCTCTACTGTGCTGCACTGTACTCTACCTCTACTGTGCTCCACTGTACTCTACCTCTACTGTGCTCTACTGCACTCTATCTCTACTGTGTTACACTGTACTCTACCTCTACTCTACTCCACTGTACTCTATCTCTACTGTGCTCCACTGTACTCTACCTCTACTGTACTGTACTGTTCTCTACCTCTACTGTACTCTACTGTACCCCACCTCTACTGTGCTCCACTGTACACCACTGTTCTACCTCTACTGTACTCCACTGTACTCTACCTCTACTGCACTCCACTGTACTCTATCTCTACTGTACTCCACTGTGCTCTACCTCTACTGTGCTCCACTGTACTCTATCTCTACTGTGCTCCACTGTACTTTTTCTCTACTGTACTCCACTGTACTCTACCTCTACTGTGCTCCACTGTACTCTACCTCTATTGTGCTCTACTGTACTCTATCTCTACTGTACTCCACTGTACTCTTTCTCTACTGTGATCCACTGTACTCTACCTCTACTGTACTCCACTGTACTCTATCTCTACTGTGCTCTACTGTACTCTATCTCTACTGTACTCCACTGTACTCTACGTCTACTGTGCTCCACTGTACTCCACTGTACTCTATCTCTACTGTGCTCCACTGTACTCTACCTCTACTGTACCCCACTCTACTCTACCTCTACTGTGCTCCACTGTACTCTACCTCTACTGTACTCCACTCTACTCTACCTCTACTGGGCTCCACTGTACTCTACCTCTACTGTACTCCACTGTACTCTATCTCTACCGTGCTCCACTGTACACCACTGTTCTACCTCTACTGTACTCCACTGTACTCTACCTCTACTGCACTCCACTGTACTCTATCTCTACTCTACTCCACTGTGCTCTACCTCTACTGTGCTCCACTGTACTCTATCTCTACTGTGCTCCACTGTACTCTATCTCTAATGTACTCCACTGTACTCTACCTCTACTGTGCTCCACTGTACTCTAGCTCTACTGTGCTCTACTGTACTCTATCTCTACTGTGTTCCACTTTACTCTACCTCTACTGTACTCCACTGTACTCTATCTCTACTGTGCTCCACTGTACTCTACCTCTACTGTACTGTACTGTTCTCTACCTCTACTGTACTCTACTGTACTCCACCTCTACTGTGCTCCACTGTACTCCACTGTACTCTACCTCTACTGTACTCCACTGTACTCTACCTCTACTGCACTCCACTGTACTCTATCTCTACTCTACTCCACTGTGCTCTACCTCTACTGTGCTCCACTGTACTCTATATCTACTGTGCTCCACTGTACTCTATCTCTACTGTACTCCACTGTACGCTACCTCTACTGTGCTCCACTGTACTCTACCTCTACTGTACTCCACTGTACTCTATCTCTACTGTACTCCACTGTACTCTACCTCTACTGTACTGTACTGTTCTCTACCTCTACTGTACTCTACTGTACTCCACCTCTACTGTGCTCCACTGTACTCCACTGTACTCTACCTCTACTGTGCTCCACTGTGATCTACCTCTACTGTGCTCCACTGTACTCTACCTCTACTGTACTCACCTGTAATCTATCTCTACTGTACTCCACTGTACTCTATCTCTACTGTGATCCACTGTACTCTACCTCTACTCTGCTCCACTGTACTCTATCTCTACTGTGCTCCACTGTACTCTACCTCTACTGTACTCCACTGTACTCTATCTCTACTTTGCTCTACTGTACTCTATCTCTACTGTACTCCACTGTACTCTACCTCTACTGTGCTCCACTGTGCTCCACTGTACTCTATCTCTACTGTGCTCTACTGTACTCTACTCTACTGTACTCCACTGTACTCTACCTCTACTGTACTCCACTGTACTCTACCTCTACTTTACTCCACTGTACTTTACCTCAACTCTACTCCACTGTACTCTACCTCTACTGTACTCTACTGTACTCCTATTCTAATGTGCTCCACTGTAATCCACTGTATTCTACCACTACTGTACTCCACTGTACTCTACCTCTATTGTGCTCTACAGTACTCTATCTCTACTGTGCTCCACTGTACTCTACCTCTACTGTACTCCACTGTACTCTACCTCTACTGCACTCCACTGTACTCTATCTCTACTGTACTCCACTGTACTCTATCTCTACTGTACTCTCTCTCTACTGTACTCCACTGTACTCTACCTCTACTGTGCTGCACTGTACTCTACCTCTACTGTGCTCCACTGTACTCTACCTCTACTGTGCTCTACTGCACTCTATCTCTACTGTGTTACACTGTACTCTACCTCTACTCTACTCCACTGTACTCTATCTCTACTGTGCTCCACTGTACTCTACCTCTACTGTACTGTACTGTTCTCTACCTCTACTGTACTCTACTGTACTCCACCTCTACTGTGCTCCACTGTACACCACTGTTCTACCTCTACTGTACTCCACTGTACTCTACCTCTACTGCACTCCACTGTACTCTATCTCTACTGTACTCCACTGTGCTCTACCTCTACTGTGCTCCACTGTACTCTATCTCTACTGTGCTCCACTGTACTTTTTCTCTGCTGTACTCCATTGTACTCTACCTCTACTGTGCTCCACTGTACTCTACCTCTATTGTGCTCTACTGTACTCTATCTCTACTGTACTCCACTGTACTCTTTCTCTACTGTGATCCACTGTACTCTACCTCTACTGTACTCCACTGTACTCTATCTCTACTGTGCTCTACTGTACTCTATCTCTACTGTACTCCACTGTACTCTACCTCTACTGTGCTCCACTGTACTCCACTGTACTCTATCTCTACTGTGCTCCACTGTACTCTACCTCTACTGTACCCCACTCTACTCTACCTCTACTGTGCTCCACTGTACTCTACCTCTACTGTACTCCACTCTACTCTACCTCTACTGGGCTCCACTGTACTCTACCTCTACTGTACTCCACTGTACTCTATCTCTACCGTGCTCCACTGTACACCACTGTTCTACCTCTACTGTACTCCACTGTACTCTACCTCTACTGCACTCCACTGTACTCTATCTCTACTCTACTCCACTGTGCTCTACCTCTACTGTGCTCCACTGTACTCTATCTCTACTGTGCTCCACTGTACTCTATCTCTACTGTACTCCACTGTACTCTACCTCTACTGTGCTCCACTGTACTCTACCTCTACTGTGCTCTACTGTACTCTATCTCTACTGTGTTCCACTTTACTCTACCTCTACTGGACTCCACTGTACTCTATCTCTACTGTGCTCCACTGTACTCTACCTCTACTGTACTGTACTGTTCTCTACCTCTACTGTACTCTACTGTACTCCACCTCTACTGTGCTCCACTGTACTCCACTGTACTCTACCTCTACTGTACTCCACTGTACTCTACCTCTACTGCACTCCACTGTACTCTATCTCTACTCTACTCCACTGTGCTCTACCTCTACTGTGCTCCACTGTACTCTATCTCTACTGTGCTCCACTGTACTCTATCTCTACTGTACTCCACTGTACTCTACCTCTACTGTGCTCCACTGTACTCTACCTCTACTGTACTCCACTGTACTCTATCTCTACTGTACTCCACTGTACTCTACCTCTACTGTACTGTACTGTTCTCTACCTCTACTGTACTCTACTGTACTCCACCTCTACTGTGCTCCACTGTACTCCACTGTACTATACCTCTACTGTGCTCCACTGTGATCTACCTCTACTGTGCTCCACTGTACTCTACCTCTACTGTACTCACCTGTAATCTATCTCTACTGTACTCCACTGTACTCTATCTCTACTGTGATCCACTGTACTCTACCTCTACTCTGCTCCACTGTACTCTATCTCTACTGTGCTCCACTGTACTCTAGCTCTACTGTACTCCACTGTACTCTATCTCTACTTTGCTCTACTGTACTCTATCTCTACTGTACTCCACTGTACTCTACATCTACTGTGCTCCACTGTACTCCACTGTACTCTATCTCTACTGTGCTCCACTGTACTCTATCTCTACTGTACTCCACTGTACTCTACCTCTACTGTGCTCCACTGTACTCCACTCTACTCTATCTCTACTGTGCTCCACTGTACTCTACCTCTACTGTACTCCACTCTACTCTACCTCTACTGTGCTCCACTGTACTCTACCTCTACTGTACTCCACTCTACTCTACCTCTACTGGGCTCCACTGTACTCTACCTCTACTGTACTTCACTGTACTCTACCTCTACTGTACTCCACTGTACTCTATCTCTACCGTGCTCCACTGTACTATATCTCTACTGTACTCCACTGTACTCTACCTCTAGTCTACTGTACTGTTCTCTACCTCTACTGTACTCTACTGTACTCCACCTCTACTGTGCTCCACTGTACTCCACTGTACTCTACCTCTACTGTGCTCCACTGTAATCTACCTCTACTGTGCTCCACTGTACTCTACCACTACTGTGCTCCACTGTACTCTATCTCTAATGTGCTCTACTGTACTCTACCTCTACTGTACTCCACTGTACTCTACCTCTACTTTACTCCACTGTACTTTACCTCAACTCTACTCCACTGTACTCTACCTCTACTGTACTCTACTGTACTCCTATTCTAATGTGCTCCACTGTAATCCACTGTACTCTACCACTACTGTACTCCACTGTACTCTATCTCTACTATGCTCCACTGTACTCTATCTCTACTGTACTCCACTGTACTCTACCTCTACTCTACTGTACTGTTCTCTACCTCTACTGTACTCTACTGTACTCCACCTCTACTGTGCTCCACTGTACTCCACTGTAGTCTACCTCTACTGTGCTCCACTGTAATCTACCTCTACTGTGCTCCACTGTACTCTACCTCTACTGTGCTCCACTGTACTCTATCTCTACTGTGCTCTACTGTACTCTACTCTACTGTACTCCACTGTACTCTACCTCTACTGTACTCCACTGTACTCTACCTCTACTTTACTCCACTGTACTTTACCTCAACTCTACTCCACTGTACTCTACCTCTACTGTACTCTACTGTACTCCTATTCTAATGTGCTCCACTGTAATCCACTGTATTCTACCACTACTGTACTCCACTGTACTCTACCTCTATTGTGCTCTACTGTACTCTATCTCTACTGTGCTCCACTGTACTCTACTTCTACTGTACTCCACTGTACTCTATCTCTACTGTACTCCACTGTACTCTATCTCTACTGTACTCTCTCTCTACTGTACTCCACTGTACTCTACCTCTACTGTGCTCCACTGTACTCTATCTCTACTGTGCTCCACTGTACTCTTTCTCTACTGTACTCCACTGTACTCTACCTCTACTGTGCTCCACTGTACTCTACCTCTATTGTGCTCTACTGTACTCTATCTCTACTGTACTCCACTGTACTCTATCTCTACTGTGATCCACTGTACTCTACCTCTACTGTACTCCACTGTACTCTATCTCTACTGTGCTCTACTGTACTCTATCTCTACTGTACTCCACTGTACTCTACCTCTACTGTGCTCCACTGTACTCCACTGTACTCTATCTCTACTGTGCTCCACTGTACTCTATCTCTACTGTACTCCACTGTACTCTACCTCTACTGTGCTCCACTGTACTCCACTGTACTCTATCTCTACTGTGCTCCACTGTACTCTACCTCTACTGTACTCCACTGTACTCTACCTCTACTGTGCTCCACTGTACTCTACCTCTACTGTACTCCACTCTACTCTACCTCTACTGGGCTCCACTGTACTCTACCTCTACTGTACTCCACTTTACTCTATCTCTACCGTGCTCCACTGTACACCACTGTTCTACCTCTACTGTACTCCACTGTACTCTACCTCTACTGCACTCCACTGTACTCTATCTCTACTCTACTCCACTGTACTCTACCTCTACTGTACTCCACTGTACTCTACCTCTACTGTACTCCACTGTACTCTATCTCTACCGTGCTCCACTGTACTCTATCTCTACTGTACTCCACTGTACTCTACCTCTACTCTACTGTACTGTTCTCTACCTCTACTGTACTCTACTGTACTCCACCTCTACTGTGCTCCACTGTACTCCAATGTACTCTACCTCTACTGTGCTCCACTGTAATCTACCTCTACTGTGCTCCACTGTACTCTACCACTACTGTGCTCCACTGTACTCTATCTCTACTGTGCTCTACTGTACTCTACTCTACTGTACTCCACTGTAATCTACCTCTAGTGTACTCCACTGTACTCTACCTCTACTTTACTCCACTGTACTTTACCTCAACTCTACTCCACTGTACTCTACCTCTACTGTACTCTACTGTACTCCTATTCTAATGTGCTCCACTGTAATCCACTGTACTCTACCACTACTGTACTCCACTGTACTCTATCTCTACCGTGCTCCACTGTACTCTATCTCTACTGTACTCCACTGTACTCTACCTCTACTCTACTGTACTGTTCTCTATCTCTACTGTACTCTACTGTACTCCACCTCTACTGTGCTCCACTGTACTCCACTGTACTCTACCTCTACTGTGCTCCACTGTAATCTACCTCTACTGTGCTCCACTGTACTCTACCTCTACTGTGCTCCACTGTACTCTATCTCTATTGTGCTCTACTGTACTCTACTCTACTGTACTCCACTGTACTCTACCTCTACTGTACTCCACTGTACTCTACCTCTACATTACTCCACTGTACTTTACCTCAACTCTACTCCACTGTACTCTACCTCTACTGTACTCTACTGTACTCCACCTCTACTGTGCTCCACTGTACTCCACTGTACTCTACCTCTACTGTGCTCCACTGTAATCTACCTCTACTGTGCTCCACTGTACTCTACCTCTACTGTGCTCCACTGTACTCTATCTCTATTGTGCTCTACTGTACTCTATCTCTACTGTGCTCCACTGTACTCTACCTCTACTGTACTCCACTGTACTCTACCTCTACTGCACTCCACTGTACTCTATCTCTACTGTACTCCACTGTACTCTACCTCTACTGTGCTGCACTGTACTCTACCTCTACTGTGCTCCACTGTACTCTACCTCTACTGTGCTCTACTGCACTCTATCTCTACTGTGTTACACTGTACTCTACCTCTACTCTACTCCACTGTACTCTATCTCTACTGTGCTCCACTGTACTCTACCTCTACTGTACTGTACTGTTCTCTACCTCTACTGTACTCTACTGTACTCCACCTCTACTGTGCTCCACTGTACACCACTGTTCTACCTCTACTGTACTCCACTGTACTCTACCTCTACTGCACTCCACTGTACTCTATCTCTACTGTACTCCACTGTGCTCTACCTCTACTGTGCTCCACTGTACTCTATCTCTACTGTGCTCCACTGTACTTTTTCTCTACTGTACTCCACTGTACTCTACCTCTACTGTGCTCCACTGTACTCTACCTCTATTGTGCTCTACTGTACTCTATCTCTACTGTACTCCACTGTACTCTTTCTCTACTGTGATCCACTGTACTCTACCTCTACTGTACTCCACTGTACTCTATCTCTACTGTGCTCTACTGTACTTTATCTCTACTGTACTCCACTGTACTCTACCTCTACTGTGCTCCACTGTACTCCACTGTACTCTATCTCTACTGTGCTCCACTGTACTCTACCTCTACTGTACTCCACTCTACTCTACCTCTACTGTGCTCCACTGTACTCTACCTCTACTGTACTCCACTCTACTCTACCTCTACTGGGCTCCACTGTACTCTACCTGTACTGTACTTCACTGTACTCTATCTCTACCGTGCTCCACTGTACACCACTGTTCTACCTCTACTGTACTCCACTGTACTCTACCTCTACTGCACTCCACTGTACTCTATCTCTACTCTACTCCACTGTGCTCTACCTCTACTGTGCTCCACTGTACTCTATCTCTACTGTGCTCCACTGTACTCTATCTCTACTGTACTCCACTGTACTCTACCTCTACTGTGCTCCACTGTACTCTACCTCTACTGTGCTCTACTGTACTCTATCTCTACTGTGTTCCACTTTACTCTACCTCTACTGTACTCCACTGTACTCTATCTCTACTGTGCTCCACTGTACTCTACCTCTACTGTACTGTACTGTTCTCTACCTCTACTGTACTCTACTGTACTCCACCTCTACTGTGCTCCACTGTACTCCACTGTACTCTACCTCTACTGTACTCCACTGTACTCTACCTCTACTGCACTCCACTGTACTCTATCTCTACTCTACTCCACTGTGCTCTACCTCTACTGTGCTCCACTGTACTCTATCTCTACTGTGCTCCACTGTACTCTATCTCTACTGTACTCCACTGTACTCTACCTCTACTGTGCTCCACTGTACTCTACCTCTACTGTGCTCTACTGTACTCTACCTCTACTGTGCTCTACTGTACTCTATCTCTACTGTGTTCCACTTTACTCTACCTCTACTGTACTCCACTGTACTCTATCTCTACTGTGCTCCACTGTACTCTACCTCTACTGTACTGTACTGTTCTCTACCTCTACTGTACTCTACTGTACTCCACCTCTACTGTGCTCCACTGTACTCCACTGTACTCTACCTCTATTGTACTCCACTGTACTCTACCTCTACTGCACTCCACTGTACTCTATCTCTACTCTACTCCACTGTGCTCTACCTCTACTGTGCTCCACTGTACTCTATCTCTACTGTGCTCCACTGTACTCTATCTCTACTGTACTCCACTGTACTCTACCTCTACTGTACTGTACTGTTCTCTACCTCTACTGTACTCTACTGTACTCCACCTCTACTGTGCTCCACTGTACTCCACTGTACTCTACCTCTACTGTACTCCACTGTACTCTACCTCTACTGCACTCCACTGTACTCTATCTCTAATGTACTCCACTGTGCTCTACCTCTACTGTGCTTCACTGTACTCTATCTCTACTGTGCTCCACTGTACTCTATCTCTACTGTACTCCACTGTACTCTACCTCTACTGTGCTCCACTGTACTCTACCTCTACTGTGCTCTACTGTACTCTATCTCTACTGTGTTCCACTGTACTCTACCTCTACTCTACTCCACTGTACTCTATCTCTACTGTGCTCCACTGTACTCTACCTCTACTGTACTCCACTGTACTCTACCTCTACTGTGCTCTACTGTACTCTATCTCTACTGTGTTCCACTGTACTCTACCTCTACTCTACTCCACTGTACTCTATCTCTACTGTGCTCCACTGTACTCTACCTCTACTGTACTCCACTGTACTCTATCTCTACTGTACTCCACTGTACTCTACCTCTACTGTACTGTACTGTTCTCTACCTCTACTGTACTCTACTGTACTCCACCTCTACTGTGCTCCACTGTACTCCACTGTACTCTACATCTACTGTGCTCCACTGTGATCTACCTCTACTGTGCTCCACTGTACTCTACCTCTACTGTACTCACCTGTAATCTATCTCTACTGTACTCCACTGTACTCTATCTCTACTGTGATCCACTGTACTCTACCTCTACTCTGCTCCACTGTACTCTATCTCTACTGTGCTCCACTGTACTCTACCTCTACTGTACTCCACTGTACTCTACCTCTACTGTGCTCCACTGTACTCCACTGTACTCTATATCTACTGTGCTCCACTGTAATCTACTGTACTCTATATCTACTGTGCTCCACTGTAATCTACCTCTACTGTGCTCCACTCTAATCTACCTCTACTGTGCTCCACTGTACTCTATCTCTACTGTGCTCTACTGTACTCGACTCTACTGTACTCCACTGTACTCTACCTCTACTGTACTCCACTGTACTCTACCTCTACTTTTCTCCACTGTAATCTACCTCTACTGTACTCTACTGTACTCCTATTCTAATGTGCTCCACTGTAATCCACTGTACTCTACCACTACTGTACTCCACTGTACTCTACCTCTATTGTGCTCTACTGTACTCTATCTCTACTGTGCTCCACTGTACTCTACCTCTACTGTACTCCACTGTACTCTATCTCTACTGTACTCCACTGTACTCTATCTCTACTGTACTCTCTCTCTACTGTACTCCACTGTACTCTACCTCTACTGTGCTCCACTGTACTCTACCTCTACTGTGCTCCACTGTACTCTACCTCTACTGTGCTCCACTGTACTCTACCTCTACTGTGCTCTACTGTACTCTATCTCTACTGTGCTCCACTGTACTCTACCTCTACTGTACTCCACTGTACTCTATCTCTACTGTACTCCACTGTACTCTACCTCTACTGTACTGTACTGTTCTCTACCTCTACTGTACTCTACTGTACTCCACCTCTACTGTGCTCCACTGTACTCCACTGTACTCTACCTCTACTGTGCTCCACTGTGATCTACCTCTACTGTGCTCCACTGTACTCTACCTCTACTGTACTCACCTGTAATCTATCTCTACTGTACTCCACTGTACTCTATCTCTACTGTGATCCACTGTACTCTACCTCTACTCTGCTCCACTGTACTCTATCTCTACTGTGCTCCACTGTACTCTACCTCTACTGTACTCCACTGTACTCTATCTCTAATGTGCTCCACTGTACTCTACCTCTACTGTACTGTACTGTTCTCTACCTCTACTGTACTCTACTGTACTCCACCTCTACTGTGCTCCACTGTACACCACTGTTCTACCTCTACTGTACTCCACTGTACTCTACCTCTACTGCACTCCACTGTACTCTATCTCTACTGTGCTCCACTGTACTCTATCTCTACTGTGCTCCACTGTACTCTATCTCTACTGTGATCCACTGTACTCTACCTCTACTCTGCTCCACTGTACTATATCTCTACTGTGCTCCACTGTACTCTACCTCTACTGTACTCCACTCTACTCTATCTCTACTGTGCTCTACTGTACTCTATCTCTACTGTACTCCACTGTACTCTACCTCTACTGTGCTCCACTGTACTCCACTGTACTCTATCTCTACTGTGCTCCACTGTATTCTATCTCTACTGTACTCCACTGTACTCTACCTCTACTGTGCTCCACTGTACTCCACTGTACTCTATCTCTACTGTGCTCCACTGTACTCTACCTCTACTGTACTCCACTCTAATCTACCTCTACTGTGCTCCACTGTACTCTACCTCTACTGTACTCCACTCTACTCTACCTCTACTGGGCTCCACTGTACTCTACCTCTACTGTACTCCACTGTACTCTATCTCTACCGTGCTCCACTGTACTCTATCTCTACTGTACTCCACTGTACTCTACCTCTACTCTACTGTACTGTTCTCTACCTCTACTGTACTCGACTGTACTCCACCTCTACTGTGCTCCACTGTACTCCACTGTACTCTACCTCTACTGTGCTCCACTGTAATCTACCTCTACTGTGCTCCACTGTACTCTACCTCTACTGTACTCCACTGTACTCTACCTCTACTGTACTCCACTGTACTCTAACTCTACTTTACTCCACTGTACTTTACCTCTACTCTACTCCACTGTACTCTACCACTACTGTACTCCACTTTACTCTACCTCTATTGTGCTCTACTGTACTCTATCTCTACTGTGCTCCACTGTACTCTACCTCTACTGTACTCCACTGTACTCTATCTCTACTGTACTCCACTGTACTCTCTCTCTACTGTACTCCACTGTACTCTACCTCTACTGTGCTCCACTGTACTCTACCTCTACTGTGCTCCACTGTACTCTACCTCTACTGTGCTCTACTGTACTCTATCTCTACTGTGCTCCACTGTACTCTACCTCTACTGTACTCCACTGTACTCTACCTTCACTGTACTCCACCGTACTCTATCTCTACTGTACTCCACTGTACTCTACCTCTACTGTACTGTACTGTTCTCTACCTCTACTGTACTCTACTGTACTCCACCTCTACTGTGCTCCACTGTACTCCACTGTACTCTACCTCTACTCTGCTCCACTGTACTCTATCTCTACTGTGCTCCACTGTACTCTACCTCTACTGTACTCCACTGTACTCTATCTCTACTGTGCTCTACTGTACTCTATCTCTACTGTACTCCACTGTACTCTACCTCTACTGTGCTCCACTGTACTCCACTGTACTCTATCTCTACTGTGCTCCACTGTACTCTATCTCTACTGTACTCCACTGTACTCTACCTCTACTGGGCTCCACTGTACTCTACCTCTACTGTACTCCACTGTACTCTATCTCTACCGTGCTCCACTGTACTCTATCTCTACTGTACTCCACTGTACTCTACCTCTACTCTACTGTACTGTTCTCTACCTCTACTGTACTCGACTGTACTCCACCTCTACTGTGCTCCACTGTACTCCACTGTACTCTACCTCTACTGTGCTCCACTGTAATCTACCTCTACTGTGCTCCACTGTACTCTACCTCTACTGTACTCCACTGTACTCTACCTCTACTGTACTCCACTGTACTCTACCTCTACTTTACTCCACTGTACTTTACCTCTACTCTACTCCACTGTACTCTACCTCTACTGTACTCCATTGTACTCCTATTCTAATCTGCTCCACTGTAATCCACTGTACTCTACCACTACTGTACTCCACTTTACTCTACCTCTATTGTGCTCTACTGTACTCTATCTCTACTGTGCTCCACTGTACTCTACCTCTACTGTACTCCACTGTACTCTATCTCTACTGTACTCCACTGTACTCTCTCTCTACTGTACTCCACTGTACTCTACCTCTACTGTGCTCCACTGTACTCTACCTCTACTGTGCTCCACTGTACTCTACCTCTACTGTGCTCTACTGTACTCTATCTCTACTGTGCTCCACTGTACTCTACCTCTACTGTACTCCACTGTACTCTACCTTCACTGTACTCCACCGTACTCTATCTCTACTGTACTCCACTGTACTCTACCTCTACTGTACTGTACTGTTCTCTACCTCTACTGTACTCTACTGTACTCCACCTCTACTGTGCTCCACTGTACTCCACTGTACTCTACCTCTACTCTGCTCCACTGTACTCTATCTCTACTGTGCTCCACTGTACTCTACCTCTACTGTACTCCACTGTACTCTATCTCTACTGTGCTCTACTGTACTCTATCTCTACTGTACTCCACTGTACTCTACCTCTACTGTGCTCCACTGTACTCCACTGTACTCTATCTCTACTGTGCTCCACTGTACTCTATCTCTACTGTACTCCACTGTACTCTACCTCTACTGTGCTCCACTGTACTCCACTGTATTCTATCTCTACTGTGCTCCACTGTACTCTACCTCTACTGTACTCCACTTTACTCTACCTCTACTGTGCTCCACTGTACTCTACCTCTACTGTACTCCACTCTACTCTACCTCTACTGGGCTCCACTGTACTCTACCTCTACTGTACTCCACTGTACTCTATCTCTACCGTGCTCCACTGTACACCACTGTTCTACCTCTACTGTACTCCACTGTACTCTACCTCTACTGCACTCCACTGTACTCTATCTCTACTCTACTCCACTGTGCTCTACCTCTACTGTGCTCCACTGTACTCTATCTCTACTGTGCTCCACTGTACTCTATCTCTACTGTACTCCACTGTACTCTACCTCTACTGTGCTCCACTGTACTCTACCTCTACTGTGCTCTACTTTACTCTATCTCTACTGTGGTCCACTTTACTCTACCTCTACTGTACTCCACTGTACTCTATCTCTACTGTGCTCTACTGCACTCTATCTCTACTGTGTTACACTGTACTCTACCTCTACTCTACTCCACTGTACTCTATCTCTACTGTGCTCCACTGTACTCTACCTCTACTGTACTGTACTGTTCTCTACCTCTACTGTACTCTACTGTACTCCACCTCTACTGTGCTCCACTGTACACCACTGTTCTACCTCTACTGTACTCCACTGTACTCTACCTCTACTGCACTCCACTGTACTCTATCTCTACTGTACTCCACTGTGCTCTACCTCTACTGTGCTCCACTGTACTCTATCTCTACTGTGCTCCACTGTACTTTTTCTCTACTGTACTCCACTGTACTCTACCTCTACTGTGCTCCACTGTACTCTACCTCTACTGTGCTCTACTGTACTCTATCTCTACTGTACTCCACTGTACTCTTTCTCTACTGTGATCCACTGTACTCTACCTCTACTGTACTCCACTGTACTCTATCTCTACTGTGCTCTACTGTACTCTATCTCTACTGTACTCCACTGTACTCTACCTCTACTGTGCTCCACTGTACTCTATCTCTACTGTGCTCCACTGTACTCTACCTCTACTGTACTCCACTCTACTCTACCTCTACTGTGCTCCACTGTACTCTACCTCTACTGTACTCCACTCTACTCTACCTCTACTGGGCTCCACTGTACTCTACCTCTACTGTACTCCACTGTACTCTATCTCTACCGTGCTCCACTGTACACCACTGTTCTACCTCTACTGTACTTCACTGTACTCTACCTCTACTGCACTCCACTGTACTCTATCTCTACTCTACTCCACTGTGCTCTACCTCTACTGTGCTCCACTGTACTCTATCTCTACTGTGCTCCACTGTACTCTATCTCTACTGTACTCCACTGTACTCTACCTCTACTGTGCTCCACTGTACTCTACCTCTACTGTGCTCTACTGTACTCTATCTCTACTGTGGTCCACTTTACTCTACCTCTACTGTACTCCACTGTACTCTATCTCTACTGTGCTCCACTGTACTCTACCTCTACTGTACTGTACTGTTCTCTACCTCTACTGTACTCTACTGTACTCCACCTCTACTGTGCTCCACTGTACTCCACTGTACTCTACCTCTACTGTACTCCACTGTACTCTACCTCTACTGCACTCCACTGTACTCTATCTCTACTCTACTCCACTGTGCTCTACCTCTACTGTGCTCCACTTTACTCTATCTCTACTGTGCTCCACTGTACTCTATCTCTACTGTACTCCACTGTACTCTACCTCTACTGTGCTCCACTGTACTCTACCTCTACTGTGCTCTACTGTACTCTATCTCTACTGTGTTCCACTTTACTCTACCTCTACTGTACTCCACTGTACTCTATCTCTACTGTGCTCCACTGTACTCTACCTCTACTGTACTGTACTGTTCTCTACCTCTACTGTACTCTACTGTACTCCACCTCTACTGTGCTCCACTGTACTCCACTGTACTCTACCTCTACTGTACTCCACTGTACTCTACCTCTACTGCACTCCACTGTACTCTATCTCTAATGTACTCCACTGTGCTCTACCTCTACTGTGCTTCACTGTACTCTATCTCTACTGTGCTCCACTGTACTCTATCTCTACTGTACTCCACTGTACTCTACCTCTACTGTGCTCCACTGTACTCTACCTCTACTGTGCTCTACTGTACTCTATCTCTACTGTGTTCCACTGTACTCTACCTCTACTCTACTCCACTGTACTCTATCTCTACTTTGCTCCACTGTACTCTACCTCTACTGTACTCCACTGTACTCTATCTCTACTGTACTCCACTGTACTCTACCTCTACTGTACTGTACTGTTCTCTACCTCTAGTGTACTCTACTGTACTCCACCTCTACTGTGGTCCACTGTACTCCACTGTACTCTACATCTACTGTGCTCCACTGTGATCTACCTCTACTGTGCTCCACTGTACTCTACCTCTACTGTACTCAACTGTAATCTATCTCTACTGTACTCCACTGTACTCTATCTCTACTGTGATCCACTGTACTCTACCTCTACTCTGCTCCACTGTACTCTATCTCTACTGTGCTCCACTGTACTCTACCTCTACTGTACTCCACTGTACTCTACCTCTACTGTGCTCCACTGTACTCCACTGTACTCTATATCTACTGTACTCCACTGTAATCTACCTCTACTGTGCTCCACTGTACTCTATCTCTACTGTGCTCTACTGTAATCTACTCTACTGTACTCCACTGTACTCTACCTCTACTGTCCTCCACTGTACTCTACCTCTACTTTTCTCCACTGTAATCTACCTCTACTGTACTCTACTGTACTCCTATTCTAATGTGCTCCACTGTAATCCACTGTACTCTACCACTACTGTACTCCACTGTACTCTACCTCTATTGTGCTCTACTGTACTCTATCTCTACTGTGCTCCACTGTACTCTATCTCTACTGTACTCCACTGTACTCTACCTCTACTGTGCTCCACTGTACTCTACCTCTACTGTGCTCTACTGTACTCTATCTCTACTGTGTTCCACTTTACTCTACCTCTACTGTACTCCACTGTACTCTATCTCTACTGTGCTCCACTGTACTCTACCTCTACTGTACTGTACTGTTCTCTACCTCTACTGTACTCTACTGTACTCCACCTCTACTGTGCTCCACTGTACTCCACTGTACTCTACCTCTACTGTACTCCACTGTACTCTACCTCTACTGCACTCCACTGTACTCTATCTCTAATGTACTCCACTGTGCTCTACCTCTACTGTGCTTCACTGTACTCTATCTCTACTGTGCTCCACTGTACTCTATCTCTACTGTACTCCACTGTACTCTACCTCTACTGTGCTCCACTGTACTCTACCTCTACTGTGCTCTACTGTACTCTATCTCTACTGTGTTCCACTGTACTCTACCTCTACTCTACTCCACTGTACTCTATCTCTACTTTGCTCCACTGTACTCTACCTCTACTGTACTCCACTGTACTCTATCTCTACTGTACTCCACTGTACTCTACCTCTACTGTACTGTACTGTTCTCTACCTCTAGTGTACTCTACTGTACTCCACCTCTACTGTGGTCCACTGTACTCCACTGTACTCTACATCTACTGTGCTCCACTGTGATCTACCTCTACTGTGCTCCACTGTACTCTACCTCTACTGTACTCAACTGTAATCTATCTCTACTGTACTCCACTGTACTCTATCTCTACTGTGATCCACTGTACTCTACCTCTACTCTGCTCCACTGTACTCTATCTCTACTGTGCTCCACTGTACTCTACCTCTACTGTACTCCACTGTACTCTACCTCTACTGTGCTCCACTGTACTCCACTGTACTCTATATCTACTGTGCTCCACTGTAATCTACCTCTACTGTGCTCCACTGTACTCTACCTCTACTGTGCTCCACTGTACTCTATCTCTACTGTGCTCTACTGTAATCTACTCTACTGTACTCCACTGTACTCTACCTCTACTGTCCTCCACTGTACTCTACCTCTACTTTTCTCCACTGTAATCTACCTCTACTGTACTCTACTGTACTCCTATTCTAATGTGCTCCACTGTAATCCACTGTACTCTACCACTACTGTACTCCACTGTACTCTACCTCTATTGTGCTCTACTGTACTCTATCTCTAATGTGCTCCACTGTACTCTACCTCTACTGTACTCCACTGTACTCTATCTCTACTGTACTCCATTGTACTCTATCTCTACTGTACTCTCTCTCTACTGTACTCCACTGTACTCTACCTCTACTGTGCTCCACTGTACTCTACCTCTACTGTGGTCCACTGTACTCTACCTATACTGTGCTCCACTGTACTCTACCTCTACTGTGCTCTACTGTACTCTATCTCTACTGTGTTCCACTGTACTCTACCTCTACTGTACTCCACTGTACTCTATCTCTACTGTGCTCCACTGTACTCTACCTCTACTGTACTGTACTGTTCTCTACCTCTACTGTACTCTACTGTACTCCACCTCTACTGTGCTCCACTGTACACCACTGTTCTACCTCTACTGTACTCCACTGTACTCTACCTCTACTGCACTCCACTGTACTCTATCTCTACTGTACTCCACTGTGCTCTACCTCTACTGTGCTCCACCTCTACTGTGCTCCACTGTACTCTATCTCTACTGTGCTCCACTGTACTCTACCTCTACTGTGCTCTACTGTACTCTATCTCTACTGTACTCCACTGTACTCTATCTCTACTGTGATCCACTGTACTCTACCTCTACTCTGCTCCACTGTACTCTATCTCTACTGTGCTCCACTGTACTCTACCTCTACTGTACTCCACTCTACTCTATCTCTACTGTGCTCTACTGTACTCTATCTCTACTGTACTCCACTGTACTCTACCTCTACTGTGCTCCACTGTACTCCACTGTACTCTATCTCTACTGTGCTCCACTGTACTCTATCTCTACTGTACTCCACTGTACTCTACCTCTACTGTGCTCCACTGTACTCCACTGTACTCTATCTCTACTGTGCTCCACTGTACTCTACCTCTACTGTACTCCACTCTACTCTACCTCTACTGTGCTCCACTGTACTCTACCTCTACTGTACTCCACTCTACTCTACCTCTACTGGGCTCCACTGTACTCTAACTCTACTGTACTCCACTGTACTCTATCTCTACCGTGCTCCACTGTACTCTATCTCTACTGTACTCCACTGTACTCTACCTCTACTCTACTGTACTGTTCTCTACCTCTACTGTACTCAACTGTACTCCACCTCTACTGTGCTCCACTGTACTCCACTGTACTCTACCTCTACTGTGCTCCACTGTAATCTACCTCTACTGTGCTCCACTCTACTCTACCTCTACTGTACTCCACTGTACTCTACCTCTACTGTACTCCACTGTACTCTACCTCTACTTTACTCCACTGTACTTTACCTCTACTCTACTCCACTGTACTCTACCTCTACTGTACTCCATTGTACTCCTATTCTAATGTGCTCCACTGTAATCCACTGTACTCTACCACTACTGTACTCCACTGTACTCTACCTCTATTGTGCTCTACTGTACTCTATCTCTACTGTGCTCCACTGTACTCTACCTCTACTGTACTCCACTGTACTCTATCTCTACTGTACTCCACTGTACTCTCTCTCTACTGTACTCCACTGTACTCTACCTCTACTGTGCTCCACTGTACTCTACCTCTACTGTGCTCCACTGTACTCTACCTCTACTGTGCTCTACTGTACTCTATCTCTACTGTGCTCCACTGTACTCTACCTCTACTGTACTCCACTGTACTCTACCTTCACTGTACTCCACTGTACTCTATCTCTACTGTACTCCACTGTACTCTACCTCTACTGTACTGTACTGTTCTCTACCTCTACTGTACTCTACTGTACTCCACCTCTACTGTGCTCCACTGTACTCCACTGTACTCTACCTCTACTCTGCTCCACTGTACTCTATCTCTACTGTGCTCCACTGTACTCTACCTCTACTGTACTCCACTGTACTCTATCTCTACTGTGCTCTACTGTACTCTATCTCTACTGTACTCCACTGTACTCTACCTCTACTGTGCTCCAATGTACTCCACTGTACTCTACCTCTACTGTACTCCATTGTACTCCTATTCTAATGTGCTCCACTGTAATCCACTGTACTCTACCACTACTGTACTCCACTGTACTCTACCTCTATTGTGCTCTACTGTACTCTATCTCTACTGTGCTCCACTGTACTCTACCTCTACTGTACTCCACTGTACTCTATCTCTACTGTACTCCACTGTACTCTCTCTCTACTGTACTCCACTGTACTCTACCTCTACTGTGCTCCACTGTACTCTACCTCTACTGTGCTCCACTGTACTCTACCTCTACTGTGCTCTACTGTACTCTATCTCTACTGTGCTCCACTGTACTCTACCTCTACTGTACTCCACTGTACTCTACCTTCACTGTACTCCACTGTACTCTATCTCTACTGTACTCCACTGTACTCTACCTCTACTGTACTGTACTGTTCTCTACCTCTACTGTACTCTACTGTACTCCACCTCTACTGTGCTCCACTGTACTCCACTGTACTCTACCTCTACTCTGCTCCACTGTACTCTATCTCTACTGTGCTCCACTGTACTCTACCTCTACTGTACTCCACTGTACTCTATCTCTACTGTGCTCTACTGTACTCTATCTCTACTGTACTCCACTGTACTCTACCTCTACTGTGCTCCAATGTACTCCACTGTACTCTATCTCTACTGTGCTCCACTGTACTCTATCTCTACTGTACTCCACTGTACTCTACCTCTACTGTGCTCCACTGTACTCCACTGTATTCTATCTCTACTGTGCTCCACTGTACTCTACGTCTACTGTACTCCACTTTACTCTACCTCTACTGTGCTCCACTGTACTCTACCTCTACTGTACTCCACTCTACTCTACCTCTACTGGGCTCCACTGTACTCTACCTCTACTGTACTCCACTGTACTCTATCTCTACCGTGCTCCACTGTACTCTATCTCTACTGTACTCCACTGTACTCTACCTCTACTCTACTGTACTGTTCTCTACCTCTACTGTACTCAACTGTACTCCACCTCTACTGTGCTCCACTGTACTCCACTGTACTCTACCTCTACTGTGCTCCACTGTAATCTACCTCTACTGTGCTCCACTGTACTCTACATCTACTGTACTCCACTGTACTCTACCTCTACTGTACTCCACTGTACTCTACCTCTACTTTACTCCACTGTACTTTACCTCTACTCTACTTCACTGTACTCTACCTCTACTGTACTCTATTGTACTCCTATTCTAATGTGCTCCACTGTAATCCACTGTACTCTACCACTACTGTACTCTACCTCTATTGTGCTCTACTGTACTCTATCTCTACTGTGATCCACTGTACTCTACCTCTACTGTACTCCACTGTACTCTATCTCTACTGTACTCCACTGTACTCTATCTCTACTGTACTCTCTCTCTACTGTACTCCATTGTACTCTACCTCTACTGTACTCCACTGTACTCTATCTCTACTGTACTCCACTGTACTCTACCTCTACTGTACTGTACTGTTCTCTACCTCTACTGTACTCTACTGTACTCCACCTCTACTGTGCTCCACTGTACTCCACTGTACTCTACCTCTACTGTGCTCCACTGTGATCTACCTCTACTGTGCTCCACTGTACTCTACCTCTACTGTACTCACCTGTAATCTATCTCTACTGTACTCCACTGTACTCTATCTCTACTGTGATCCACTGTACTCTACCTCTACTCTGCTCCACTGTACTCTATCTCTACTGTGCTCCACTGTACTCTACCTCTACTGTACTCCACTGTACTCTATCTCTACTGTGCTCTACTGTACTCTATCTCTACTGTACTCCACTGTACTCTACCTCTACTGTGCTCCACTGTACTCCACTGTACTCTATCTCTACTGTGCTCCACTGTTCTCTATCTCTACTGTACTCCACTGTACTCTACCTCTACTGTGCTCTACTGTACTCTATCTCTACTGTGTTCCACTGTACTCTACCTCTACTGTACTCCACTGTACTCTATCTCTACTGTGCTCCACTGTACTCTACCTCTACTGTACTGTACTGTTCTCTACCTCTACTGTACTCTACTGTACTCCACCTCTACTGTGCTCCACTGTACACCACTGTTCTACCTCTACTGTACTCCACTGTACTCTATCTCTACTGTGCTCCACTGTACTCTATCTCTACTGTACTCCACTGTACTCTACCTCTACTGTGCTCCACTGTACTCTACCTCTACTGTGCTCTACTGTACTCTATCTCTACTGTGTTCCACTGTACTCTACCTCTACTCTACTCCACTGTACTCTATCTCTACTGTGCTCCACTGTACTCTACCTCTACTGTACTCCACTGTACTCTATCTCTACTGTACTCCACTGTACTCTACCTCTACTGTACTGTACTGTTCTCTACCTCTACTGTACTCTACTGTACTCCACCTCTACTGTGCTCCACTGTACTCCACTGTACTCTACATATACTGTGCTCCACTGTGATCTACCTCTACTGTGCTCCACTGTACTCTACCTCTACTGTACTCACCTGTAATCTATCTCTACTGTACTCCACTGTACTCTATCTCTACTGTGATCCACTGTACTCTACCTCTACTCTGCTCCACTGTACTCTATCTCTACTGTGCTCCACTGTACTGTACTCCACTGTACTCTACCTCTACTGTGCTCCACTGTACTCCACTGTACTCTATATCTACTGTGATCCACTGTAATCTACTGTACTCTATATCTACTGTGCTCCACTGTAATCTACCTCTACTGTGCTCCACTGTAATCTACCTCTACTGTGCTCCACTGTACTCTATCTCTACTGCGCTCTACTGTACTCTACTCTACTGTACTCCACTGTACTCTACCTCTACTGTACTCCACTGTACTCTACCTCTACTTTTCTCCACTGTAATCTACCTCTACTGTACTCTACTGTACTCCTATTCAAATGTGCTCCACTGTAATCCACTGTACTCTACCACTACTGTACTCCACTGTACTCTACCTCTATTGTGCTCTACTGTACTCTATCTCTACTGTGCTCCACTGTACTCTACCTCTACTTTACTCCACTGTACTCTATCTCTACTGTACTCCACTGTACTCTATCTCTACTGTACTCTCTCTCTACTGTACTCCACTGTACTCTACCTCTACTGTGCTCCACTGTACTCTACCTCTACTGTGCTCCACTGTACTCTACCTCTACTGTGCTCCACTGTACTCTACCTCTACTGTGCTCTACTGTACTTTATCTCTACTGTGTTCCACTGTACTCTACCTCTACTGTACTCCACTGTACTCTATCTCTACTGTGCTCCACTGTACTCTACCTCTACTGTACTGTACTGTTCTCTACCTCTACTGTACTCTACTGTACTCCACCTCTACTGTGCTCCACTGTACACCACTGTTCTACCTCTACTGTACTCCACTGTACTCTACCTCTACTGCACTCCACTGTACTCTATCTCTACTGTACTCCACTGTGCTCTACCTCTACTGTGCTCCACTGTACTCTATCTCTACTGTGCTCCACTGTACTCTACCTCTACTGTGCTCTACTGTACTCTATCTCTACTGTACTCCATTGTACTCTATCTCTACTGTACTCCACTGTACTCTACCTCTACTGTCCTCCACTGTACTCTACCTCTACTTTTCTCCACTGTAATCTACCTCTACTGTACTCTACTGTACTCCTATTCTAATGTGCTCCACTGTAATCCACTGTACTCTACCACTACTGTACTCCACTGTACTCTACCTCTATTGTGCTCTACTGTACTCTATCTCTACTGTGCTCCACTGTACTCTATCTCTACTGTACTCCACTGTACTCTACCTCTACTGTGCTCCACTGTACTCTACCTCTACTGTGCTCTACTGTACTCTATCTCTACTGTGTTCCACTTTACTCTACCTCTACTGTACTCCACTGTACTCTATCTCTACTGTGCTCCACTGTACTCTACCTCTACTGTACTGTACTGTTCTCTACCTCTACTGTACTCTACTGTACTCCACCTCTACTGTGCTCCACTGTACTCCACTGTACTCTACCTCTACTGTACTCCACTGTACTCTACCTCTACTGCACTCCACTGTACTCTATCTCTAATGTACTCCACTGTGCTCTACCTCTACTGTGCTTCACTGTACTCTATCTCTACTGTGCTCCACTGTACTCTATCTCTACTGTACTCCACTGTACTCTACCTCTACTGTACTCCACTGTACTCTACCTCTACTGTGCTCTACTGTACTCTATCTCTACTGTGTTCCACTGTACTCTACCTCTACTCTACTCCACTGTACTCTATCTCTACTTTGCTCCACTGTACTCTACCTCTACTGTACTCCACTGTACTCTATCTCTACTGTACTCCACTGTACTCTACCTCTACTGTACTGTACTGTTCTCTACCTCTAGTGTACTCTACTGTACTCCACCTCTACTGTGGTCCACTGTACTCCACTGTACTCTACATCTACTGTGCTCCACTGTGATCTACCTCTACTGTGCTCCACTGTACTCTACCTCTACTGTACTCAACTGTAATCTATCTCTACTGTACTCCACTGTACTCTATCTCTACTGTGATCCACTGTACTCTACCTCTACTCTGCTCCACTGTACTCTATCTCTACTGTGCTCCACTGTACTCTACCTCTACTGTACTCCACTGTACTCTACCTCTACTGTGCTCCACTGTACTCCACTGTACTCTATATCTACTGTGCTCCACTGTAATCTACCTCTACTGTGCTCCACTGTACTCTACCTCTACTGTGCTCCACTGTACTCTATCTCTACTGTGCTCTACTGTAATCTACTCTACTGTACTCCACTGTACTCTACCTCTACTGTCCTCCACTGTACTCTACCTCTACTTTTCTCCACTGTAATCTACCTCTACTGTACTCTACTGTACTCCTATTCTAATGTGCTCCACTGTAATCCACTGTACTCTACCACTACTGTACTCCACTGTACTCTACCTCTATTGTGCTCTACTGTACTCTATCTCTACTGTGCTCCACTGTACTCTACCTCTACTGTACTCCACTGTACTCTATCTCTACTGTACTCCATTGTACTCTATCTCTACTGTACTCTCTCTCTACTGTACTCCACTGTACTCTACCTCTACTGTGCTCCACTGTACTCTACCTCTACTGTGGTCCACTGTACTCTACCTATACTGTGCTCCACTGTACTCTACCTCTACTGTGCTCTACTGTACTCTATCTCTACTGTGTTCCACTGTACTCTACCTCTACTGTACTCCACTGTACTCTATCTCTACTGTGCTCCACTGTACTCTACCTCTACTGTACTGTACTGTTCTCTACCTCTACTGTACTCTACTGTACTCCACCTCTACTGTGCTCCACTGTACACCACTGTTCTACCTCTACTGTACTCCACTGTACTCTACCTCTACTGCACTCCACTGTACTCTATCTCTACTGTACTCCACTGTGCTCTACCTCTACTGTGCTCCACCTCTACTGTGCTCCACTGTACTCTATCTCTACTGTGCTCCACTGTACTCTACCTCTACTGTGCTCTACTGTACTCTATCTCTACTGTACTCCACTGTACTCTATCTCTACTCTGCTCCACTGTACTCTATCTCTACTGTGCTCCACTGTACTCTACCTCTACTGTACTCCACTCTACTCTATCTCTACTGTGCTCTACTGTACTCTATCTCTACTGTACTCCACTGTACTCTACCTCTACTGTGCTCCACTGTACTCCACTGTACTCTATCTCTACTGTGCTCCACTGTACTCTATCTCTACTGTACTCCACTGTACTCTACCTCTACTGTGCTCCACTGTACTCCACTGTACTCTATCTCTACTGTGCTCCACTGTACTCTACCTCTACTGTACTCCACTCTACTCTACCTCTACTGTGCTCCACTGTACTCTACCTCTACTGTACTCCACTCTACTCTACCTCTACTGGGCTCCACTGTACTCTAACTCTACTGTACTCCACTGTACTCTATCTCTACCGTGCTCCACTGTACTCTATCTCTACTGTACTCCACTGTACTCTACCTCTACTCTACTGTACTGTTCTCTACCTCTACTGTACTCAACTGTACTCCACCTCTACTGTGCTCCACTGTACTCCACTGTACTCTACCTCTACTGTGCTCCACTGTAATCTACCTCTACTGTGCTCCACTCTACTCTACCTCTACTGTACTCCACTGTACTCTACCTCTACTGTACTCCACTGTACTCTACCTCTACTTTACTCCACTGTACTTTACCTCTACTCTACTCCACTGTACTCTACCTCTACTGTACTCCATTGTACTCCTATTCTAATGTGCTCCACTGTAATCCACTGTACTCTACCACTACTGTACTCCACTGTACTCTACCTCTATTGTGCTCTACTGTACTCTATCTCTACTGTGCTCCACTGTACTCTACCTCTACTGTACTCCACTGTACTCTATCTCTACTGTACTCCACTGTACTCTCTCTCTACTGTACTCCACTGTACTCTACCTCTACTGTGCTCCACTGTACTCTACCTCTACTGTGCTCCACTGTACTCTACCTCTACTGTGCTCTACTGTACTCTATCTCTACTGTGCTCCACTGTACTCTACCTCTACTGTACTCCACTGTACTCTACCTTCACTGTACTCCACTGTACTCTATCTCTACTGTACTCCACTGTACTCTACCTCTACTGTACTGTACTGTTCTCTACCTCTACTGTACTCTACTGTACTCCACCTCTACTGTGCTCCACTGTACTCCACTGTACTCTACCTCTACTCTGCTCCACTGTACTCTATCTCTACTGTGCTCCACTGTACTCTACCTCTACTGTACTCCACTGTACTCTATCTCTACTGTGCTCTACTGTACTCTATCTCTACTGTACTCCACTCTACTCTACCTCTACTGTGCTCCAATGTACTCCACTGTACTCTATCTCTACTGTGCTCCACTGTACTCTATCTCTACTGTACTCCACTGTACTCTACCTCTACTGTGCTCCACTGTACTCCACTGTATTCTATCTCTACTGTGCTCCACTGTACTCTACCTCTACTGTACTCCACTTTACTCTACCTCTACTGTGCTCCACTGTACTCTACCTCTACTGTACTCCACTCTACTCTACCTCTACTGGGCTCCACTGTACTCTACCTCTACTGTACTCCACTGTACTCTATCTCTACCGTGCTCCACTGTACTCTATCTCTACTGTACTCCACTGTACTCTACCTCTACTCTACTGTACTGTTCTCTACCTCTACTGTACTCAACTGTACTCCACCTCTACTGTGCTCCACTGTACTCCACTGTACTCTACCTCTACTGTGCTCCACTGTAATCTACCTCTACTGTGCTCCACTGTACTCTACATCTACTGTACTCCACTGTACTCTACCTCTACTGTACTCCACTGTACTCTACCTCTACTTTACTCCACTGTACTTTACCTCTACTCTACTTCACTGTACTCTACCTCTACTGTACTCTATTGTACTCCTATTCTAATGTGCTCCACTGTAATCCACTGTACTCTACCACTACTGTACTCTACCTCTATTGTGCTCTACTGTACTCTATCTCTACTGTGATCCACTGTACTCTACCTCTACTGTACTCCACTGTACTCTATCTCTACTGTACTCCACTGTACTCTATCTCTACTGTACTCTCTCTCTACTGTACTCCACTGTACTCTACCTCTACTGTACTCCACTGTACTCTATCTCTACTGTACTCCACTGTACTCTACCTCTACTGTACTGTACTGTTCTCTACCTCTACTGTACTCTACTGTACTCCACCTCTACTGTGCTCCACTGTACTCCACTGTACTCTACCTCTACTGTGCTCCACTGTGATCTACCTCTACTGTGCTCCAGTGTACTCTACCTCTACTGTACTCACCTGTAATCTATCTCTACTGTACTCCACTGTACTCTATCTCTACTGTGATCCACTGTACTCTACCTCTACTCTGCTCCACTGTACTCTATCTCTACTGTGCTCCACTGTACTCTACCTCTACTGTACTCCACTGTACTCTATCTCTACTGTGCTCTACTGTACTCTATCTCTACTGTACTCCACTGTACTCTACCTCTACTGTGCTCCACTGTACTCCACTGTACTCTATCTCTACTGTGCTCCACTGTTCTCTATCTCTACTGTACTCCACTGTACTCTACCTCTACTGTGCTCTACTGTACTCTATCTCTACTGTGTTCCACTGTACTCTACCTCTACTGTACTCCACTGTACTCTATCTCTACTGTGCTCCACTGTACTCTACCTCTACTGTACTGTACTGTTCTCTACCTCTACTGTACTCTACTGTACTCCACCTCTACTGTGCTCCACTGTACACCACTGTTCTACCTCTACTGTACTCCACTGTACTCTATCTCTACTGTGCTCCACTGTACTCTATCTCTACTGTACTCCACTGTACTCTACCTCTACTGTGCTCCACTGTACTCTACCTCTACTGTGCTCTACTGTACTCTATCTCTACTGTGTTCCACTGTACTCTACCTCTACTCTACTCCACTGTACTCTATCTCTACTGTGCTCCACTGTACTCTACCTCTACTGTACTCCACTGTACTCTATCTCTACTGTACTCCACTGTACTCTACCTCTACTGTACTGTACTGTTCTCTACCTCTACTGTACTCTACTGTACTCCACCTCTACTGTGCTCCACTGTACTCCACTGTACTCTACATATACTGTGCTCCACTGTGATCTACCTCTACTGTGCTCCACTGTACTCTACCTCTACTGTACTCACCTGTAATCTATCTCTACTGTACTCCACTGTACTCTATCTCTACTGTGATCCACTGTACTCTACCTCTACTCTGCTCCACTGTACTCTATCTCTACTGTGCTCCACTGTACTGTACTCCACTGTACTCTACCTCTACTGTGCTCCACTGTACTCCACTGTACTCTATATCTACTGTGATCCACTGTAATCTACTGTACTCTATATCTACTGTGCTCCACTGTAATCTACCTCTACTGTGCTCCACTGTAATCTACCTCTACTGTGCTCCACTGTACTCTATCTCTACTGCGCTCTACTGTACTCTACTCTACTGTACTCCACTGTACTCTACCTCTACTGTACTCCACTGTACTCTACCTCTACTTTTCTCCACTGTAATCTACCTCTACTGTACTCTACTGTACTCCTATTCTAATGTGCTCCACTGTAATCCACTGTACTCTACCACTACTGTACTCCACTGTACTCTACCTCTATTGTGCTCTACTGTACTCTATCTCTACTGTGCTCCACTGTACTCTACCTCTACTGTACTCCACTGTACTCTATCTCTACTGTACTCCACTGTACTCTATCTCTACTGTACTCTCTCTCTACTGTACTCCACTGTACTCTACCTCTACTGTGCTCCACTGTACTCTACCTCTACTGTGCTCCACTGTACTCTACCTCTACTGTGCTCCACTGTACTCTACCTCTACTGTGCTCTACTGTACTTTATCTCTACTGTGTTCCACTGTACTCTACCTCTACTGTACTCCACTGTACTCTATCTCTACTGTGCTCCACTGTACTCTACCTCTACTGTACTGTACTGTTCTCTACCTCTACTGTACTCTACTGTACTCCACCTCTACTGTGCTCCACTGTACACCACTGTTCTACCTCTACTGTACTCCACTGTACTCTACCTCTACTGCACTCCACTGTACTCTATCTCTACTGTACTCCACTGTGCTCTACCTCTACTGTGCTCCACTGTACTCTATCTCTACTGTGCTCCACTGTACTCTACCTCTACTGTGCTCTACTGTACTCTATCTCTACTGTACTCCATTGTACTCTATCTCTACTGTACTCCACTGTACTCTACCTCTACTGTCCTCCACTGTACTCTACCTCTACTATTCTCCACTGTAATCTACCTCTACTGTACTCTACTGTACTCCTATTCTAATGTGCTCCACTGTAATCCACTGTACTCTACCACTACTGTACTCCACTGTACTCTACCTCTATTGTGCTCTACTGTACTCTATCTCTACTGTGCTCCACTGTACTCTATCTCTACTGTACTCCACTGTACTCTACCTCTACTGTGCTCCACTGTACTCTACCTCTACTGTGCTCTACTGTACTCTATCTCTACTGTGTTCCACTTTACTCTACCTCTACTGTACTCCACTGTACTCTATCTCTACTGTGCTCCACTGTACTCTACCTCTACTGTACTGTACTGTTCTCTACCTCTACTGTACTCTACTGTACTCCACCTCTACTGTGCTCCACTGTACTCCACTGTACTCTACCTCTACTGTACTCCACTGTACTCTACCTCTACTGCACTCCACTGTACTCTATCTCTAATGTACTCCACTGTGCTCTACCTCTACTGTGCTTCACTGTACTCTATCTCTACTGTGCTCCACTGTACTCTATCTCTACTGTACTCCACTGTACTCTACCTCTACTGTACTCCACTGTACTCTACCTCTACTGTGCTCTACTGTACTCTATCTCTACTGTGTTCCACTGTACTCTACCTCTACTCTACTCCACTGTACTCTATCTCTACTTTGCTCCACTGTACTCTACCTCTACTGTACTCCACTGTACTCTATCTCTACTGTACTCCACTGTACTCTACCTCTACTGTACTGTACTGTTCTCTACCTCTAGTGTACTCTACTGTACTCCACCTCTACTGTGGTCCACTGTACTCCACTGTACTCTACATCTACTGTGCTCCACTGTGATCTACCTCTACTGTGCTCCACTGTACTCTACCTCTACTGTACTCAACTGTAATCTATCTCTACTGTACTCCACTGTACTCTATCTCTACTGTGATCCACTGTACTCTACCTCTACTCTGCTCCACTGTACTCTATCTCTACTGTGCTCCACTGTACTCTACCTCTACTGTACTCCACTGTACTCTACCTCTACTGTGCTCCACTGTACTCCACTGTACTCTATATCTACTGTGCTCCACTGTAATCTACCTCTACTGTGCTCCACTGTACTCTACCTCTACTGTGCTCCACTGTACTCTATCTCTACTGTGCTCTACTGTAATCTACTCTACTGTACTCCACTGTACTCTACCTCTACTGTCCTCCACTGTACTCTACCTCTACTTTTCTCCACTGTAATCTACCTCTACTGTACTCTACTGTACTCCTATTCTAATGTGCTCCACTGTAATCCACTGTACTCTACCACTACTGTACTCCACTGTACTCTACCTCTATTGTGCTCTACTGTACTCTATCTCTACTGTGCTCCACTGTACTCTACCTCTACTGTACTCCACTGTACTCTATCTCTACTGTACTCCATTGTACTCTATCTCTACTGTACTCTCTCTCTACTGTACTCCACTGTACTCTACCTCTACTGTGCTCCACTGTACTCTACCTCTACTGTGGTCCACTGTACTCTACCTATACTGTGCTCCACTGTACTCTACCTCTACTGTGCTCTACTGTACTCTATCTCTACTGTGTTCCACTGTACTCTACCTCTACTGTACTCCACTGTACTCTATCTCTACTGTGCTCCACTGTACTCTACCTCTACTGTACTGTACTGTTCTCTACCTCTACTGTACTCTACTGTACTCCACCTCTACTGTGCTCCACTGTACACCACTGTTCTACCTCTACTGTACTCCACTGTACTCTACCTCTACTGCACTCCACTGTACTCTATCTCTACTGTACTCCACTGTGCTCTACCTCTACTGTGCTCCACCTCTACTGTGCTCCACTGTACTCTATCTCTACTGTGCTCCACTGTACTCTACCTCTACTGTGCTCTACTGTACTCTATCTCTACTGTACTCCACTGTACTCTATCTCTACTCTGCTCCACTGTACTCTATCTCTACTGTGCTCCACTGTACTCTACCTCTACTGTACTCCACTCTACTCTATCTCTACTGTGCTCTACTGTACTCTATCTCTACTGTACTCCACTGTACTCTACCTCTACTGTGCTCCACTGTACTCCACTGTACTCTATCTCTACTGTGCTCCACTGTACTCTATCTCTACTGTACTCCACTGTACTCTACCTCTACTGTGCTCCACTGTACTCCACTGTACTCTATCTCTACTGTGCTCCACTGTACTCTACCTCTACTGTACTCCACTCTACTCTACCTCTACTGTGCTCCACTGTACTCTACCTCTACTGTACTCCACTCTACTCTACCTCTACTGGGCTCCACTGTACTCTAACTCTACTGTACTCCACTGTACTCTATCTCTACCGTGCTCCACTGTACTCTATCTCTACTGTACTCCACTGTACTCTACCTCTACTCTACTGTACTGTTCTCTACCTCTACTGTACTCAACTGTACTCCACCTCTACTGTGCTCCACTGTACTCCACTGTACTCTACCTCTACTGTGCTCCACTGTAATCTACCTCTACTGTGCTCCACTCTACTCTACCTCTACTGTACTCCACTGTACTCTACCTCTACTGTACTCCACTGTACTCTACCTCTACTTTACTCCACTGTACTTTACCTCTACTCTACTCCACTGTACTCTACCTCTACTGTACTCCATTGTACTCCTATTCTAATGTGCTCCACTGTAATCCACTGTACTCTACCACTACTGTACTCCACTGTACTCTACCTCTATTGTGCTCTACTGTACTCTATCTCTACTGTGCTCCACTGTACTCTACCTCTACTGTACTCCACTGTACTCTATCTCTACTGTACTCCACTGTACTCTCTCTCTACTGTACTCCACTGTACTCTACCTCTACTGTGCTCCACTGTACTCTACCTCTACTGTGCTCCACTGTACTCTACCTCTACTGTGCTCTACTGTACTCTATCTCTACTGTGCTCCACTGTACTCTACCTCTACTGTACTCCACTGTACTCTACCTTCACTGTACTCCACTGTACTCTATCTCTACTGTACTCCACTGTACTCTACCTCTACTGTACTGTACTGTTCTCTACCTCTACTGTACTCTACTGTACTCCACCTCTACTGTGCTCCACTGTACTCCACTGTACTCTACCTCTACTCTGCTCCACTGTACTCTATCTCTACTGTGCTCCACTGTACTCTACCTCTACTGTACTCCACTGTACTCTATCTCTACTGTGCTCTACTGTACTCTATCTCTACTGTACTCCACTCTACTCTACCTCTACTGTGCTCCAATGTACTCCACTGTACTCTATCTCTACTGTGCTCCACTGTACTCTATCTCTACTGTACTCCACTGTACTCTACCTCTACTGTGCTCCACTGTACTCCACTGTATTCTATCTCTACTGTGCTCCACTGTACTCTACCTCTACTGTACTCCACTTTACTCTACCTCTACTGTGCTCCACTGTACTCTACCTCTACTGTACTCCACTCTACTCTACCTCTACTGGGCTCCACTGTACTCTACCTCTACTGTACTCCACTGTACTCTATCTCTACCGTGCTCCACTGTACTCTATCTCTACTGTACTCCACTGTACTCTACCTCTACTCTACTGTACTGTTCTCTACCTCTACTGTACTCAACTGTACTCCACCTCTACTGTGCTCCACTGTACTCCACTGTACTCTACCTCTACTGTGCTCCACTGTAATCTACCTCTACTGTGCTCCACTGTACTCTACATCTACTGTACTCCACTGTACTCTACCTCTACTGTACTCCACTGTACTCTACCTCTACTTTACTCCACTGTACTTTACCTCTACTCTACTTCACTGTACTCTACCTCTACTGTACTCTATTGTACTCCTATTCTAATGTGCTCCACTGTAATCCACTGTACTCTACCACTACTGTACTCTACCTCTATTGTGCTCTACTGTACTCTATCTCTACTGTGATCCACTGTACTCTACCTCTACTGTACTCCACTGTACTCTATCTCTACTGTACTCCACTGTACTCTATCTCTACTGTACTCTCTCTCTACTGTACTCCACTGTACTCTACCTCTACTGTACTCCACTGTACTCTATCTCTACTGTACTCCACTGTACTCTACCTCTACTGTACTGTACTGTTCTCTACCTCTACTGTACTCTACTGTACTCCACCTCTACTGTGCTCCACTGTACTCCACTGTACTCTACCTCTACTGTGCTCCACTGTGATCTACCTCTACTGTGCTCCAGTGTACTCTACCTCTACTGTACTCACCTGTAATCTATCTCTACTGTACTCCACTGTACTCTATCTCTACTGTGATCCACTGTACTCTACCTCTACTCTGCTCCACTGTACTCTATCTCTACTGTGCTCCACTGTACTCTACCTCTACTGTACTCCACTGTACTCTATCTCTACTGTGCTCTACTGTACTCTATCTCTACTGTACTCCACTGTACTCTACCTCTACTGTGCTCCACTGTACTCCACTGTACTCTATCTCTACTGTGCTCCACTGTTCTCTATCTCTACTGTACTCCACTGTACTCTACCTCTACTGTGCTCTACTGTACTCTATCTCTACTGTGTTCCACTGTACTCTACCTCTACTGTACTCCACTGTACTCTATCTCTACTGTGCTCCACTGTACTCTACCTCTACTGTACTGTACTGTTCTCTACCTCTACTGTACTCTACTGTACTCCACCTCTACTGTGCTCCACTGTACACCACTGTTCTACCTCTACTGTACTCCACTGTACTCTATCTCTACTGTGCTCCACTGTACTCTATCTCTACTGTACTCCACTGTACTCTACCTCTACTGTGCTCCACTGTACTCTACCTCTACTGTGCTCTACTGTACTCTATCTCTACTGTGTTCCACTGTACTCTACCTCTACTCTACTCCACTGTACTCTATCTCTACTGTGCTCCACTGTACTCTACCTCTACTGTACTCCACTGTACTCTATCTCTACTGTACTCCACTGTACTCTACCTCTACTGTACTGTACTGTTCTCTACCTCTACTGTACTCTACTGTACTCCACCTCTACTGTGCTCCACTGTACTCCACTGTACTCTACATATACTGTGCTCCACTGTGATCTACCTCTACTGTGCTCCACTGTACTCTACCTCTACTGTACTCACCTGTAATCTATCTCTACTGTACTCCACTGTACTCTATCTCTACTGTGATCCACTGTACTCTACCTCTACTCTGCTCCACTGTACTCTATCTCTACTGTGCTCCACTGTACTGTACTCCACTGTACTCTACCTCTACTGTGCTCCACTGTACTCCACTGTACTCTATATCTACTGTGATCCACTGTAATCTACTGTACTCTATATCTACTGTGCTCCACTGTAATCTACCTCTACTGTGCTCCACTGTAATCTACCTCTACTGTGCTCCACTGTACTCTATCTCTACTGCGCTCTACTGTACTCTACTCTACTGTACTCCACTGTACTCTACCTCTACTGTACTCCACTGTACTCTACCTCTACTTTTCTCCACTGTAATCTACCTCTACTGTACTCTACTGTACTCCTATTCTAATGTGCTCCACTGTAATCCACTGTACTCTACCACTACTGTACTCCACTGTACTCTACCTCTATTGTGCTCTACTGTACTCTATCTCTACTGTGCTCCACTGTACTCTACCTCTACTGTACTCCACTGTACTCTATCTCTACTGTACTCCACTGTACTCTATCTCTACTGTACTCTCTCTCTACTGTACTCCACTGTACTCTACCTCTACTGTGCTCCACTGTACTCTACCTCTACTGTGCTCCACTGTACTCTACCTCTACTGTGCTCCACTGTACTCTACCTCTACTGTGCTCTACTGTACTTTATCTCTACTGTGTTCCACTGTACTCTACCTCTACTGTACTCCACTGTACTCTATCTCTACTGTGCTCCACTGTACTCTACCTCTACTGTACTGTACTGTTCTCTACCTCTACTGTACTCTACTGTACTCCACCTCTACTGTGCTCCACTCTACACCACTGTTCTACCTCTACTGTACTCCACTGTACTCTACCTCTACTGCACTCCACTGTACTCTATCTCTACTGTACTCCACTGTGCTCTACCTCTACTGTGCTCCACTGTACTCTATCTCTACTGTGCTCCACTGTACTCTACCTCTACTGTACTCCACTCTACTCTATCTCTACTGTGCTCTACTGTACTCTATCTCTACTGTACTCCACTGTACTCTACCTCTACTGTGCTCCACTGTACTCCACTGTACTCTATCTCTACTGTGCTCCACTGTACTCTATCTCTACTGTGCTCCACTGTACTCTACCTCTACTGTACTCCACTCTACTCTATCTCTACTGTGCTCTACTGTACTCTATCTCTACTGTACTCCACTGTACTCTACCTCTACTGTGCTCCACTGTACTCCACTGTACTCTATCTCTACTGTGCTCCACTGTACTCTATCTCTACTGTACTCCACTGTACTCTACCTCTACTGTGCTCCACTGTACTCCACTGTACTCTATCTCTACTGTGCTCCACTGTACTCTACCTCTACTGTACTCCACTCTAATCTACCTCTACTGTGCTCCACTGTACTCTACCTCTACTGTACTCCACTCTACTCTACCTCTACTGGGCTCCACTGTACTCTACCTCTACTGTACTCCACTGTACTCTATCTCTACCGTGCTCCACTGTACTCTATCTCTACTGTACTCCACTGTACTCTACCTCTACTTTACTCCACTGTACTTTACCTCTACTCTACTCCACTGTACTCTACCTCTACTGTACTCTATTGTACTCCTATTCTAATGTGCTCCACTGTAATCCACTGTACTCTACCACTACTGTACTCCACTGTACTCTACCTCTATTGTGCTCTACTTTACTCTATCTCTACTGTGCTCCACTGTACTCTACCTCTACTGTACTCCACTCTACTCTATCTCTACTGTGCTCTACTGTACTCTATCTCTACTGTACTCCACTGTACTCTACCTCTACTGTGCTCCACTGTACTCCACTGTACTCTATCTCTACTGTGCTCCACTGTACTCTATCTCTACTGTGCTCCACTGTACTCTACCTCTACTGTACTCCACTCTACTCTATCTCTACTGTGCTCTACTGTACTCTATCTCTACTGTACTCCACTGTACTCTACCTCTACTGTGCTCCACTGTACTCCACTGTACTCTATCTCTACTGTGCTCCACTGTACTCTATCTCTACTGTACTCCACTGTACTCTACCTCTACTGTGCTCCACTGTACTCCACTGTACTCTATCTCTACTGTGCTCCACTGTACTCTACCTCTACTGTACTCCACTCTAATCTACCTCTACTGTGCTCCACTGTACTCTACCTCTACTGTACTCCACTCTACTCTACCTCTACTGGGCTCCACTGTACTCTACCTCTACTGTACTCCACTGTACTCTATCTCTACCGTGCTCCACTGTACTCTATCTCTACTGTACTCCACTGTACTCTACCTCTACTTTACTCCACTGTACTTTACCTCTACTCTACTCCACTGTACTCTACCTCTACTGTACTCTATTGTACTCCTATTCTAATGTGCTCCACTGTAATCCACTGTACTCTACCACTACTGTACTCCACTGTACTCTACCTCTATTGTGCTCTACTTTACTCTATCTCTACTGTGCTCCACTGTACTCTACCTCTACTGTACTCCACTGTACTCTATCTCTACTGTACTCCACTGTACTCTATCTCTACTGTACTCTCTCTCTACTGTACTCCACTGTACTCTATCTCTACTGTGCTCCACTGTACTCTACCTCTACTGTACTCCACTCTAATCTACCTCTACTGTGCTCCACTGTACTCTATCTCTACTGTACTCCACTCTACTCTACCTCTACTGGGCTCCACTGTACTCTACCTCTACTGTACTCCACTGTACTCTATCTCTACCGTGCTCCACTGTACTCTATCTCTACTGTACTCCACTGTACTCTACCTCTACTTTACTCCACTGTACTTTACCTCTACTCTACTCCACTGTACTCTACCTCTACTGTACTCTATTGTACTCCTATTCTAATGTGCTCCACTGTAATCCACTGTACTCTACCACTACTGTACTCCACTGTACTCTACCTCTATTGTGCTCTACTTTACTCTATCTCTACTGTGCTCCACTGTACTCTACCTCTACTGTACTCCACTGTACTCTATCTCTACTGTGCTCCACTGTACTCTACCTCTACTGTGCTCCACTGTACTCTACCTCTACTGTGCTCCACTGTACTCTACCTCTACGTTGCTCTACTGTACTCTATCTCTACTGTGCTCCACTGTACTCTACCTCTACTGTACTCCAATGTACTCTACCTCTACTGTACTCCACTGTACTCTACCTCTACTTTACTCCACTGTACTTTACCTCTACTCTACTCCACTGTACTCTACCTCTACTGTACTCTATTGTACTCCTATTCTAATGTGCTCCACTGTAATCCACTGTACTCTACCACTACTGTACTCCACTGTACTCTACCTCTATTGTGCTCTACTTTAGTCTATCTCTACTGTGCTCCACTGTACTCTACCTCTACTGTACTCCACTGTACTCTATCTCTACTGTACTCCACTGTACTCTATCTCTACTGTACTCTCTCTCTACTGTACTCCACTGTACTCTACCTCTACTGTGCTCCACTGTACTCTACCTCTACTGTGCTCCACTGTACTCTACCTCTACTGTGCTCCACTGTACTCTACCTCTACGTTGCTCTACTGTACTCTATCTCTACTGTGCTCCACTGTACTCTACCTCTACTGTACTCCACTGTACTCTACCTTCACTGTACTCCACTGTACTCTATCTCTACTGTACTCCACTGTACTCTACCTCTACTGTACTGTACTGTTCTCTACCTCTACTGTACTCTACTGTACTCCACCTCTACTGTGCTCCACTGTACTCCACTGTACTCTACCTCTACTGTGCTCCACTGTGATCTACCTCTACTGTGCTCCACTGTACTCTACCTCTACTGTACTCACCTGTAATCTATCTCTACTGTACTCCACTGTACTCTATCTCTACTGTGATCCACTGTACTCTACCTCTACTCTGATCCACTGTACTCTATCTCTACTGTGCTCCACTGTACTCTACCTCTACTGTACTCCACTGTACTCTATCTCTACTGTGCTCTACTGTACTCTATCTCTACTGTACTCCACTGTACTCTACCTCTACTGTGCTCCACTGTACTCCACTGTACTCTATCTCTACTCTGATCCACTGTACTCTATCTCTACTGTGCTCCACTGTACTCTACCTCTACTGCACTCCACTGTACTCTATCTCTACTGTGCTCTACTGTACTCTATCTCTACTGTACTCCACTGTACTCTACCTCTACTGTGCTCCACTGTACTCCACTGTACTCTATCTCTACTGTGCTCCACTGTACTCTATCTCTACTGTACTCCACTGTACTCTACCTCTACTGTGCTCCACTGTACTCCACTGTACTCTATCTCTACTGTGCTCCACTGTACTCTACCTCTACTGTACTCCACTCTACTCTACCTCTACTCTGCTCCATTGTACTCTACCTCTACTGTACTCCACTCTACTCTACCTCTACTGGGCTCCACTGTACTCTACCTCTACTGTACTCCACTGTACTCTATCTCTACCGTGCTCCACTGTACTCTATCTCTACTGTACTCCACTGTACTCTACCTCTACTCTACTGTACTGTTCTCTACCTCTACTGTACTCTACTGTACTCCACCTCTACTGTGCTCCACTGTACTCCACTGTACTATACCTCTACTGTGCTCCACTGTAATCTACCTATACTGTGCTCCACTGTACTCTACCTCTACTGTGCTCCACTCTACTCTATCTCTACTGTGCTCTACTGTACTCTAATCTACTGTACTCCACTGTACTCTACCTCTACTGTACTCCACTGTACTCTACCTCTACTTTTCTCCACTGTACTCTACCTCTACTGTACTCTACTGTACTCCTATTCTAATGTGCTCCACTGTAATCCACTGTACTCTACCACTACTGTACTCCACTGTACTCTACCTCTATTGTGCTCTACTGTACTCTATCTCTACTGTGCTCCACTGTACTCTACCTCTACTGTACTCCACTTTACTCTATCTCTACTGTACTCCACTGTACTCTATCTCTACTGTACTCTCTCTCTACTGTACTCCACTGTACTCTACCTCTACTGTGCTCCACTGTACTCTACCTCTACTGTGCTCCACTGTACTCTACCTCTACTGTGCTCCACTGTACTCTACCTCTACTGTGCTCTACTGTACTATACCTCTACTGTACTCCACTGTACTCTACCTCTACTGTGCTCCACTGTACTCTACCTCTACTGTGTTCCACTGTACTCTACCTCTACTGTACTCCACTGTACTCTATCTCTACTGTGCTCCACTGTACTCTACCTCTACTGTACTGTACTGTTCTCTACCTCTACTGTACTCTACTGTACTCCACCTCTACTGTGCTCCACTGTACACCACTGTTCTACCTCTACTGTACTCCACTGTACTCTACCTCTACTGCACTCCACTGTACTCTATCTATACTGTACTCCACTGTGCTCTACCTCTACTGTGCTCCACTGTACTCTATCTCTACTGTGCTCCACTGTACTCTACCTCTACTGTGCTCTACTGTACTCTATCTCTACTGTACTCCACTGTACTCTATCTCTACTGTGATCCACTGTACTCTACCTCTACTCTGCTCCACTGTACTCTATCTTTACTGTGCTCCACTGTACTCTACCTCTACTGTACTCCACTGTACTCTATCTCTACTGTGCTCTACTGTACTCTATCTCTACTGTACTCCACTGTACTCTACCTCTACTGTGCTCCACTGTACTCCACTGTACTCTATCTCTACTGTGCTCCACTGTACTCTATCTCTACTGTACTCCACTGTACTCTATCTCTACTGTGCTCCACTGTACTCTATCTCTACTGTACTCCACTGTACTCTACCTCTACTCTACTGTACTGTTCTCTACCTCTACTGTACTCAACTGTACTCCACCTCTACTGTGCTCCACTGTACTCCACTGTAATCTATCTCTACTGTGATCCACTGTACTCTACCTCTGCTGTGCTCCACTGTACTCTACCTCTACTGTGCACCACTGTACTCCACTGTACTCTACCTCTACTGTGCTCCACTGTAATCTACTCTACTGTGCTCCACTGTACTCCACTGTACTCTACCTCTACTGTGCTCCACTGTAATCTACCTCTACTGTGCTCCACTGTACTCTACCTCTACTGTACTCCACTGTACTCTACCTCTACTGTACTCCACTGTACTCTACCTCTACTTTACTCCACTGTACTTTACCTCAACTCTACTCCACTGTACTCTACCTCTACTGTACTCTATTGTACTCATGTTCTAATGTGCTCCACTGTAATCCACTGTACTCTACCACTACTGTACTCTACCTCTATTGTGCTCTACTGTACTCCAATGTACTCTACCTCTACTGTGCTCCACTGTTCTCTACCTCTACTGTACTCTACTGTACTCCACCTCTACTGTGCTCCACTGTACTCCACTGTACTCTACCTCTACTGTGCTCCACTGTAATCTACCTCTACTGTGCTCCACTGTACTCTACCTCTACTGTGCTCCACTGTACTCTATCTCTATTGTGCTCTACTGTACTCTACTCTACTGTACTCCACTGTACTCTACCTCTACTGTACTCCACTGTACTCTACCTCTACTTTACTCCACTGTACTTTACCTCAACTCTACTCCACTGTACTCTACCTCTACTGTACTCTACTGTACTCCTATTCTAATGTGCTCCACTGTAATCCACTGTATTCTACCACTACTGTACTCCACTGTACTCTACCTCTATTGTGCTCTACTGTACTCTATCTCTACTGTGCTCCACTGTACTCTACCTCTACTGTACTCCACTGTACTCTACCTCTACTGCATTCCACTGTACTCTATATCTACTGTACTCCACTGTACTCTATCTCTACTAAACTCTCTCTCTACTGTACTCCACTGTACTCTACCTCTACTGTGCTGCACTGTACTCTACCTCTACTGTGCTCCACTGTACTCTACCTCTACTGTGCTCTACTGCACTCTATCTCTACTGTGTTACACTGTACTCTACCTCTACTCTACTCCACTGTACTCTATCTCTACTGTGCTCCACTGTACTCTACCTCTACTGTACTGTACTGTTCTCTACCTCTACTGTACTCTACTGTACTCCACCTCTACTGTGCTCCACTGTACACCACTGTTCTACCTCTACTGTACTCCACTGTACTCTATCTCTACCGTGCTCCACTGTACTCTATCTCTACTGTGCTCCACTGTACTCTATCTCTACTGTACTCCACTGTACTCTACCTCTACTGTGCTCCACTGTACTCTACCTCTACTGTGCTCTACTGTACTCTATCTCTACTGTGCTCCACTTTACTCTACCTCTACTGTACTCCACTGTACTCTATCTCTACTGTGCTCCACTGTACTCTATCTCTACCGTGCTCCACTGTACACCACTGTTCTACCTCTACTGTACTCCACTGTACTCTACCTCTACTGTGCTCCACTGTACTCTACCTCTACTGTACTCACCTGTAATCTATCTCTACTGTACTCCACTGTACTCTATATCTACTGTGATCCACTGTACTCTACCTCTACTCTGCTCCACTGTACTCTACCTCTACTGTGCTCCACTGTAATCCACTGTATTCTATCTCTACTGTGCTCCACTGTACTCTACCTCTACTGTACTCCACTTTACTCTACCTCTACTGTGCTCCACTGTACTCTACCTCTACTGTACTCCACTCTACTCTACCTCTACTGGGCTCCACTGTACTCTACCTCTACTGTACTCCACTGTACTCTATCTCTACCGTGCTCCACTGTACTCTATCTCTACTGTACTCCACTGTACTCTACCTCTACTCTACTGTACTGTTCTCTACCTCTACTGTACTCAACTGTACTCCACCTCTACTGTGCTCCACTGTACTCCACTGTACTCTACCTCTACTGTGCTCCACTGTAATCTACCTTTACTGTGCTCCACTGTACTCTACATCTACTGTACTCCACTGTACTCTACCTCTACTGTACTCCACTGTACTCTACCTCTACTTTACTCCACTGTACTTTACCTCTACTCTACTTCACTGTACTCTACCTCTACTGTACTCTATTGTACTCCTATTCTAATGTGCTCCACTGTAATCCACTGTACTCTACCACTACTGTACTCTACCTCTATTGTGCTCTACTGTACTCTATCTCTACTGTGATCCACTGTACTCTACCTCTACTGTACTCCACTGTACTCTATCTCTACTGTACTCCACTGTACTCTATCTCTACTGTACTCTCTCTCTACTGTACTCCACTGTACTCTACCTCTACTGTACTCCACTGTACTCTATCTCTACTGTACTCCACTGTACTCTACCTCTACTGTACTGTACTGTTATCTACCTCTACTGTACTCTACTGTACTCCACCTCTACTGTGCTCCACTGTACTCCACTGTACTCTACCTCTACTGTGCTCCACTGTGATCTACCTCTACTGTGCTCCACTGTACTCTACCTCTACTGTACTCACCTGTAATCTATCTCTACTGTACTCTACTGTACTCTATCTCTACTGTGATCCACTGTACTCTACCTCTACTCTGCTCCACTGTACTCTATCTCTACTGTGCTCCACTGTACTCTACCTCTACTGTACTCCACTGTACTCTATCTCTACTGTGCTCTACTGTACTCTATCTCTACTGTACTCCACTGTACTCTACCTCTACTGTGCTCCACTGTACTCCACTGTACTCTATCTCTACTGTGCTCCACTGTTCTCTATCTCTACTGTACTCCACTGTACTCTACCTCTACTGTGCTCTACTGTACTCTATCTCTACTGTGTTCCACTGTACTCTACCTCTACTGTACTCCACTGTACTCTATCTCTACTGTGCTCCACTGTACTCTACCTCTACTGTACTGTACTGTTCTCTACCTCTACTGTACTCTACTGTACTCCACCTCTACTGTGCTCCACTGTACACCACTGTTCTACCTCTACTGTACTCCACTGTACTCTATCTCTACTGTGATCCACTGTACTCTATCTCTACTGTACTCCACTGTACTCTACCTCTACTGTGCTCCACTGTACTCTACCTCTACTGTGCTCTACTGTACTCTATCTCTACTGTGTTCCACTGTACTCTACCTCTACTCTACTCCACTGTACTCTATCTCTACTGTGCTCCACTGTACTCTACCTCTACTGTACTCACCTGTAATCTATCTCTACTGTACTCCACTGTACTCTATCTCTACTGTGATCCACTGTACTCTACCTCTACTCTGCTCCACTGTACTCTATCTCTACTGTACTCCACTGTGCTCTACCTCTACTGTGCTCTACTGTACTCCACCTCTACTGTGCTCCACTGTACTCCACTGTACTCTACATATACTGTGCTCCACTGTGATCTACCTCTACTGTGCTCCACTGTACTCTACCTCTACTGTACTCACCTGTAATCTATCTCTACTGTACTCCACTGTACTCTATCTCTACTGTGATCCACTGTACTCTACCTCTACTCTGCTCCACTGTACTCTATCTCTACTGTACTCCACTGTGCTCTACCTCTACTGTGCTCCACTGTACTCTATCTCTACTGTGCTCCACTGTACTCTACCTCTACTGTGCTCCACTGTACTCCACTGTACTCTATCTCTACTGTGCTCCACTGTACTCTATCTCTACTGTACTCCACTGTACTCTACCTCTACTGTGATCCACTGTACTCTACCTCTACTCTGCTCCACTGTACTCTATCTCTACTGTGCTCCACTGTACTCTACCTCTACTGTACTCCACTCTACTCTATCTCTACTGTGCTCTACTGTACTCTATCTCTACTGTACTCCACTGTACTCTACCTCTACTGTGCTCCACTGTACTCCACTGTACTCTATCTCTACTGTGCTCCACTGTACTCTATCTCTACTGTACTCCACTGTACTCTACCTCTACTGTGCTCCACTGTACTCCACTGTACTCTATCTCTACTGTGCTCCACTGTACTCTACCTCTACTGTACTCCACTCTAATCTACCTCTACTGTGCTCCACTGTACTCTACCTCTACTGTACTCCACTCTACTCTACCTCTACTGGGCTCCACTGTACTCTACCTCTACTGTACTCCACTGTACTCTATCTCTACCTGCTCCACTGTACTCTATCTCTACTGTACTCCACTGTACTCTACCTCTACTCTACTGTACTGTTCTCTACCTCTACTGTACTCAACTGTACTCCACCTCTACTGTGCTCCACTGTACTCCACTGTACTCTACCTCTACTGTGCTCCACTGTAATCTACCTCTACTGTGCTCCACTGTACTCTACCTCTACTGTACTCCACTGTACTCTACCTCTACTGTACTCCACTGTACTCTACCTCTACTTTACTCCACTGTACTTTACCTCTACTCTACTCCACTGTACTCTACCTCTACTGTACTCCATTGTACTCCTATTCTAATCTGCTCCACTGTAATCCACTGTACTCTACCACTACTGTACTCCACTTTACTCTACCTCTATTGTGCTCTACTGTACTCTATCTCTACTGTGCTCCACTGTACTCTACCTCTACTGTACTCCACTGTACTCTATCTCTACTGTACTCCACTGTACTCTCTCTCTACTGTACTCCACTGTACTCTACCTCTACTGTGCTCCACTGTACTCTACCTCTACTGTGCTCCACTGTACTCTACCTCTACTGTGCTCTACTGTACTCTATCTCTACTGTGCTCCACTGTACTCTACCTCTACTGTACTCCACTGTACTCTACCTTCACTGTACTCCACTGTACTCTATCTCTACTGTACTCCACTGTACTCTACCTCTACTGTACTGTACTGTTCTCTACCTCTACTGTACTCTACTGTACTCCACCTCTACTGTGCTCCACTGTACTCTACTGTACTCTACCTCTACTCTGCTCCACTGTACTCTATCTCTACTGTGCTCCACTGTACTCTACCTCTACTGTACTCCACTGTACTCTATCTCTACTGTGCTCTACTGTACTCTATCTCTACTGTACTCCACTGTACTCTACCTCTACTGTGCTCCACTGTACTCCACTGTACTCTATCTCTACTGTGCTCCACTGTACTCTATCTCTACTGTACTCCACTGTACTCTACCTCTACTGTGCTCCACTGTACTCCACTGTATTCTATCTCTACTGTGCTCCACTGTACTCTACCTCTACTGTACTCCACTTTACTCTACCTCTACTGTGCTCCACTGTACTCTACCTCTACTGTACTCCACTCTACTCTACCTCTACTGGGCTCCACTGTACTCTACCTCTACTGTACTCCACTGTACTCTATCTCTACCGTGCTCCACTGTACTCTATCTCTACTGTACTCCACTGTACTCTACCTCTACTCTACTGTACTGTTCTCTACCTCTACTGTACTCAACTGTACTCCACCTCTACTGTGCTCCACTGTACTCCAATGTACTCTACCTCTACTGTGCTCCACTGTACTCTATCTCTACTGTGCTCCACTGTACTCTACCTCTACTGTGCTCTACTGTACTCTATCTCTACTGTACTCCACTGTACTCTATCTCTACTCTGCTCCACTGTACTCTATCTCTACTGTGCTCCATTGTACTCTACCTCTACTGTACTCCACTCTACTCTATCTCTACTGTGGTCTACTGTACTCTATCTCTACTGTACTCCACTGTACTCTACCTCTACTGTGCTCCACTGTACTCCACTGTACTCTATCTCTACTGTGCTCCACTGTACTCTATCTCTACTGTACTCCACTGTACTCTACCTCTACTGTGCTCCACTGTACTCCACTGTACTCTATCTCTACTGTGCTCCACTGTACTCTACCTCTACTGTACTCCACTCTACTCTACCTCTACTGTGCTCCACTGTACTCTACCTCTACTGTACTCCACTCTACTCTACCTCTACTGGGCTCCACTGTACTCTAACTCTACTGTACTCCACTGTACTCTATCTCTACCGTGCTCCACTGTACTCTATCTCTACTGTACTCCACTGTACTCTACCTCTACTCTACTGTACTGTTCTCTACCTCTACTGTACTCAACTGTACTCCACCTCTACTGTGCTCCACTGTACTCCACTGTACTCTACCTCTACTGTGCTCCACTGTAATCTACCTCTACTGTGCTCCACTCTACTCTACCTCTACTGTACTCCACTGTACTCTACCTCTACTGTACTCCACTGTACTCTACCTCTACTTTACTCCACTGTACTTTACCTCTACTCTACTCCACTGTACTCTACCTCTACTGTACTCCATTGTACTCCTATTCTAATGTGCTCCACTGTAATCCACTGTACTCTACCACTACTGTACTCCACTGTACTCTACCTCTATTGTGCTCTACTGTACTCTATCTCTACTGTGCTCCACTGTACTCTACCTCTACTGTACTCCACTGTACTCTATCTCTACTGTACTCCACTGTACTCTCTCTCTACTGTACTCCACTGTACTCTACCTCTACTGTGCTCCACTGTACTCTACCTCTACTGTGCTCCACTGTACTCTACCTCTACTGTGCTCTACTGTACTCTATCTCTACTGTGCTCCACTGTACTCTACCTCTACTGTACTCCACTGTACTCTACCTTCACTGTACTCCACTGTACTCTATCTCTACTGTACTCCACTGTACTCTACCTCTACTGTACTGTACTGTTCTCTACCTCTACTGTACTCTACTGTACTCCACCTCTACTGTGCTCCACTGTACTCCACTGTACTCTACCTCTACTCTGCTCCACTGTACTCTATCTCTACTGTGCTCCACTGTACTCTACCTCTACTGTACTCCACTGTACTCTATCTCTACTGTGCTCTACTGTACTCTATCTCTACTGTACTCCACTGTACTCTACCTCTACTGTGCTCCAATGTACTCCACTGTACTCTATCTCTACTGTGCTCCACTGTACTCTATCTCTACTGTACTCCACTGTACTCTACCTCTACTGTGCTCCACTGTACTCCACTGTATTCTATCTCTACTGTGCTCCACTGTACTCTACCTCTACTGTACTCCACTTTACTCTACCTCTACTGTGCTCCACTGTACTCTACCTCTACTGTACTCCACTCTACTCTACCTCTACTGGGCTCCACTGTACTCTACCTCTACTGTACTCCACTGTACTCTATCTCTACCGTGCTCCACTGTACTCTATCTCTACTGTACTCCACTGTACTCTACCTCTACTCTACTGTACTGTTCTCTACCTCTACTGTACTCAACTGTACTCCACCTCTACTGTGCTCCACTGTACTCCACTGTACTCTACCTCTACTGTGCTCCACTGTAATCTACCTCTACTGTGCTCCACTGTACTCTACATCTACTGTACTCCACTGTACTCTACCTCTACTGTACTCCACTGTACTCTACCTCTACTTTACTCCACTGTACTTTACCTCTACTCTACTTCACTGTACTCTACCTCTACTGTACTCTATTGTACTCCTATTCTAATGTGCTCCACTGTAATCCACTGTACTCTACCACTACTGTACTCTACCTCTATTGTGCTCTACTGTACTCTATCTCTACTGTGATCCACTGTACTCTACATCTACTGTACTCCACTGTACTCTATCTCTACTGTACTCCACTGTACTCTATCTCTACTGTACTCTCTCTCTACTGTACTCCACTGTACTCTACCTCTACTGTACTCCACTGTACTCTATCTCTACTGTACTCCACTGTACTCTACCTCTACTGTACTGTACTGTTCTCTACCTCTACTGTACTCTACTGTACTCCACCTCTACTGTGCTCCACTGTACTCCACTGTACTCTACCTCTACTGTGCTCCACTGTGATCTACCTCTACTGTGCTCCACTGTACTCTACCTCTACTGTACTCACCTGTAATCTATCTCTACTGTACTCCACTGTACTCTATCTCTACTGTGATCCACTGTACTCTACCTCTACTCTGCTCCACTGTACTCTATCTCTACTGTGCTCCACTGTACTCTACCTCTACTGTACTCCACTGTACTCTATCTCTACTGTGCTCTACTGTACTCTATCTCTACTGTACTCCACTGTACTCTACCTCTACTGTGCTCCACTGTACTCCACTGTACTCTATCTCTACTGTGCTCCACTGTTCTCTATCTCTACTGTACTCCACTGTACTCTACCTCTACTGTGCTCTACTGTACTCTATCTCTACTGTGTTCCACTGTACTCTACCTCTACTGTACTCCACTGTACTCTATCTCTACTGTGCTCCACTGTACTCTACCTCTACTGTACTGTACTGTTCTCTACCTCTACTGTACTCTACTGTACTCCACCTCTACTGTGCTCCACTGTACACCACTGTTCTACCTCTACTGTACTCCACTGTACTCTATCTCTACTGTGCTCCACTGTACTCTATCTCTACTGTACTCCACTGTACTCTACCTCTACTGTGCTCCACTGTACTCTACCTCTACTGTGCTCTACTGTACTCTATCTCTACTGTGTTCCACTGTACTCTACCTCTACTCTACTCCACTGTACTCTATCTCTACTGTGCTCCACTGTACTCTACCTCTACTGTACTCCACTGTACTCTATCTCTACTGTACTCCACTGTACTCTACCTCTACTGTACTGTACTGTTCTCTACCTCTACTGTACTCTACTGTACTCCACCTCTACTGTGCTCCACTGTACTCCACTGTACTCTACATATACTGTGCTCCACTGTGATCTACCTCTACTGTGCTCCACTGTACTCTACCTCTACTGTACTCACCTGTAATCTATCTCTACTGTACTCCACTGTACTCTATCTCTACTGTGATCCACTGTACTCTACCTCTACTCTGCTCCACTGTACTCTATCTCTACTGTGCTCCACTGTACTGTACTCCACTGTACTCTACCTCTACTGTGCTCCACTGTACTCCACTGTACTCTATATCTACTGTGATCCACTGTAATCTACTGTACTCTATATCTACTGTGCTCCACTGTAATCTACCTCTACTGTGCTCCACTGTAATCTACCTCTACTGTGCTCCACTGTACTCTATCTCTACTGCGCTCTACTGTACTCTACTCTACTGTACTCTATTGTACTCCTATTCTAATGTGCTCCACTGTAATCCACTGTACTCTACCACTACTGTGCTCCACTGTACTCTACCTCTACTGTACTCCACTGTACTCTATCTCTACTGTACTCCACTGTACTCTATCTCTACTGTACTCTCTCTCTACTGTACTCCACTGTACTCTACCTCTACTGTGCTCCACTGTACTCTACCTCTACTGTACTCCACTCTACTCTACCTCTACTGGGCTCCACTGTACTCTACCTCTACTGTACTCCACTGTACTCTATCTCTACCTGCTCCACTGTACTCTATCTCTACTGTACTCCACTGTACTCTACCTCTACTCTACTGTACTGTTCTCTACCTCTACTGTACTCAACTGTACTCCACCTCTACTGTGCTCCACTGTACTCCACTGTACTCTACCTCTACTGTGCTCCACTGTAATCTACCTCTACTGTGCTCCACTGTACTCTACCTCTACTGTACTCCACTGTACTCTACCTCTACTGTACTCCACTGTACTCTACCTCTACTTTACTCCACTGTACTTTACCTCTACTCTACTCCACTGTACTCTACCTCTACTGTACTCCATTGTACTCCTATTCTAATCTGCTCCACTGTAATCCACTGTACTCTACCACTACTGTACTCCACTTTACTCTACCTCTATTGTGCTCTACTGTACTCTATCTCTACTGTGCTCCACTGTACTCTACCTCTACTGTACTCCACTGTACTCTATCTCTACTGTACTCCACTGTACTCTCTCTCTACTGTACTCCACTGTACTCTACCTCTACTGTGCTCCACTGTACTCTACCTCTACTGTGCTCCACTGTACTCTACCTCTACTGTGCTCTACTGTACTCTATCTCTACTGTGCTCCACTGTACTCTACCTCTACTGTACTCCACTGTACTCTACCTTCACTGTACTCCACTGTACTCTATCTCTACTGTACTCCACTGTACTCTACCTCTACTGTACTGTACTGTTCTCTACCTCTACTGTACTCTACTGTACTCCACCTCTACTGTGCTCCACTGTACTCTACTGTACTCTACCTCTACTCTGCTCCACTGTACTCTATCTCTACTGTGCTCCACTGTACTCTACCTCTACTGTACTCCACTGTACTCTATCTCTACTGTGCTCTACTGTACTCTATCTCTACTGTACTCCACTGTACTCTACCTCTACTGTGCTCCACTGTACTCCACTGTACTCTATCTCTACTGTGCTCCACTGTACTCTATCTCTACTGTACTCCACTGTACTCTACCTCTACTGTGCTCCACTGTACTCCACTGTATTCTATCTCTACTGTGCTCCACTGTACTCTACCTCTACTGTACTCCACTTTACTCTACCTCTACTGTGCTCCACTGTACTCTACCTCTACTGTACTCCACTCTACTCTACCTCTACTGGGCTCCACTGTACTCTACCTCTACTGTACTCCACTGTACTCTATCTCTACCGTGCTCCACTGTACTCTATCTCTACTGTACTCCACTGTACTCTACCTCTACTCTACTGTACTGTTCTCTACCTCTACTGTACTCAACTGTACTCCACCTCTACTGTGCTCCACTGTACTCCAATGTACTCTACCTCTACTGTGCTCCACTGTACTCTATCTCTACTGTGCTCCACTGTACTCTACCTCTACTGTGCTCTACTGTACTCTATCTCTACTGTACTCCACTGTACTCTATCTCTACTCTGCTCCACTGTACTCTATCTCTACTGTGCTCCACTGTACTCTACCTTTACTGTACTCCACTCTACTCTATCTCTACTGTGGTCTACTGTACTCTATCTCTACTGTACTCCACTGTACTCTACCTCTACTGTGCTCCACTGTACTCCACTGTACTCTATCTCTACTGTGCTCCACTGTACTCTATCTCTACTGTACTCCACTGTACTCTACCTCTACTGTGCTCCACTGTACTCCACTGTACTCTATCTCTACTGTGCTCCACTGTACTCTACCTCTACTGTACTCCACTCTACTCTACCTCTACTGTGCTCCACTGTACTCTACCTCTACTGTACTCCACTCTACTCTACCTCTACTGGGCTCCACTGTACTCTAACTCTACTGTACTCCACTGTACTCTATCTCTACTGTACTCCACTGTACTCTACCTCTACTCTACTGTACTGTTCTCTACCTCTACTGTACTCAACTGTACTCCACCTCTACTGTGCTCCACTGTACTCCACTGTACTCTACCTCTACTGTGCTCCACTGTAATCTACCTCTACTGTGCTCCACTCTACTCTACCTCTACTGTACTCCACTGTACTCTACCTCTACTGTACTCCACTGTACTCTACCTCTACTTTACTCCACTGTACTTTACCTCTACTCTACTCCACTGTACTCTACCTCTACTGTACTCCATTGTACTCCTATTCTAATGTGCTCCACTGTAATCCACTGTACTCTACCACTACTGTACTCCACTGTACTCTACCTCTATTGTGCTCTACTGTACTCTATCTCTACTGTGCTCCACTGTACTCTACCTCTACTGTACTCCACTGTACTCTATCTCTACTGTACTCCACTGTACTCTCTCTCTACTGTACTCCACTGTACTCTACCTCTACTGTGCTCCACTGTACTCTACCTCTACTGTGCTCCACTGTACTCTACCTCTACTGTGCTCTACTGTACTCTATCTCTACTGTGCTCCACTGTATTCTACCTCTACTGTACTCCACTGTACTCTACCTTCACTGTACTCCACTGTACTCTATCTCTACTGTACTCCACTGTACTCTACCTCTACTGTACTGTACTGTTCTCTACCTCTACTGTACTCTACTGTACTCCACCTCTACTGTGCTCCACTGTACTCCACTGTACTCTACCTCTACTCTGCTCCACTGTACTCTATCTCTACTGTGCTCCACTGTACTCTACCTCTACTGTACTCCACTGTACTCTATCTCTACTGTGCTCTACTGTACTCTATCTCTACTGTACTCCACTGTACTCTACCTCTACTGTGCTCCAATGTACTCCACTGTACTCTATCTCTACTGTGCTCCACTGTACTCTATCTCTACTGTACTCCACTGTACTCTACCTCTACTGTGCTCCACTGTACTCCACTGTATTCTATCTCTACTGTGCTCCACTGTACTCTACCTCTACTGTACTCCACTTTACTCTACCTCTACTGTGCTCCACTGTACTCTACCTCTACTGTACTCCACTCTACTCTACCTCTACTGGGCTCCACTGTACTCTACCTCTACTGTACTCCACTGTACTCTATCTCTACCGTGCTCCACTGTACTCTATCTCTACTGTACTCCACTGTACTCTACCTCTACTCTACTGTACTGTTCTCTACCTCTACTGTACTCAACTGTACTCCACCTCTACTGTGCTCCACTGTACTCCACTGTACTCTACCTCTACTGTGCTCCACTGTAATCTACCTCTACTGTGCTCCACTGTACTCTACATCTACTGTACTCCACTGTACTCTACCTCTACTGTACTCCACTGTACTCTACCTCTACTTTACTCCACTGTACTTTACCTCTACTCTACTTCACTGTACTCTACCTCTACTGTACTCTATTGTACTCCTATTCTAATGTGCTCCACTGTAATCCACTGTACTCTACCACTACTGTACTCTACCTCTATTGTGCTCTACTGTACTCTATCTCTACTGTGATCCACTGTACTCTACATCTACTGTACTCCACTGTACTCTATCTCTACTGTACTCCACTGTACTCTATCTCTACTGTACTCTCTCTCTACTGTACTCCACTGTACTCTACCTCTACTGTACTCCACTGTACTCTATCTCTACTGTACTCCACTGTACTCTACCTCTACTGTACTGTACTGTTCTCTACCTCTACTGTACTCTACTGTACTCCACCTCTACTGTGCTCCACTGTACTCCACTGTACTCTACCTCTACTGTGCTCCACTGTGATCTACCTCTACTGTGCTCCACTGTACTCTACCTCTACTGTACTCACCTGTAATCTATCTCTACTGTACTCCACTGTACTCTATCTCTACTGTGATCCACTGTACTCTACCTCTACTCTGCTCCACTGTACTCTATCTCTACTGTGCTCCACTGTACTCTACCTCTACTGTACTCCACTGTACTCTATCTCTACTGTGCTCTACTGTACTCTATCTCTACTGTACTCCACTGTACTCTACCTCTACTGTGCTCCACTGTACTCCACTGTACTCTATCTCTACTGTGCTCCACTGTTCTCTATCTCTACTGTACTCCACTGTACTCTACCTCTACTGTGCTCTACTGTACTCTATCTCTACTGTGTTCCACTGTACTCTACCTCTACTGTACTCCACTGTACTCTATCTCTACTGTGCTCCACTGTACTCTACCTCTACTGTACTGTACTGTTCTCTACCTCTACTGTACTCTACTGTACTCCACCTCTACTGTGCTCCACTGTACACCACTGTTCTACCTCTACTGTACTCCACTGTACTCTATCTCTACTGTGCTCCACTGTACTCTATCTCTACTGTACTCCACTGTACTCTACCTCTACTGTGCTCCACTGTACTCTACCTCTACTGTGCTCTACTGTACTCTATCTCTACTGTGTTCCACTGTACTCTACCTCTACTCTACTCCACTGTACTCTATCTCTACTGTGCTCCACTGTACTCTACCTCTACTGTACTCCACTGTACTCTATCTCTACTGTACTCCACTGTACTCTACCTCTACTGTACTGTACTGTTCTCTACCTCTACTGTACTCTACTGTACTCCACCTCTACTGTGCTCCACTGTACTCCACTGTACTCTACATATACTGTGCTCCACTGTGATCTACCTCTACTGTGCTCCACTGTACTCTACCTCTACTGTACTCACCTGTAATCTATCTCTACTGTACTCCACTGTACTCTATCTCTACTGTGATCCACTGTACTCTACCTCTACTCTGCTCCACTGTACTCTATCTCTACTGTGCTCCACTGTACTGTACTCCACTGTACTCTACCTCTACTGTGCTCCACTGTACTCCACTGTACTCTATATCTACTGTGATCCACTGTAATCTACTGTACTCTATATCTACTGTGCTCCACTGTAATCTACCTCTACTGTGCTCCACTGTAATCTACCTCTACTGTGCTCCACTGTACTCTATCTCTACTGCGCTCTACTGTACTCTACTCTACTGTACTCTATTGTACTCCTATTCTAATGTGCTCCACTGTAATCCACTGTACTCTACCACTACTGTGCTCCACTGTACTCTACCTCTACTGTACTCCACTGTACTCTATCTCTACTGTACTCCACTGTACTCTATCTCTACTGTACTCTCTCTCTACTGTACTCCACTGTACTCTATCTCTACTGTGCTCCACTGTACTCTACCTCTACTGTACTCCACTCTAATCTACCTCTACTGTGCTCCACTGTACTCTACCTCTACTGTACTCCACTCTACTCTACCTCTACTGGGCTCCACTGTACTCTACCTCTACTGTACTCCACTGTACTCTATCTCTACCGTGCTCCACTGTACTCTATCTCTACTGTACTCCACTGTACTCTACCTCTACTTTACTCCACTGTACTTTACCTCTACTCTACTCCACTGTACTCTACCTCTACTGTACTCTATTGTACTCCTATTCTAATGTGCTCCACTGTAATCCACTGTACTCTACCACTACTGTACTCCACTGTACTCTACCTCTATTGTGCTCTACTTTACTCTATCTCTACTGTGCTCCACTGTACTCTACCTCTACTGTACTCCACTGTACTCTATCTCTACTGTGCTCCACTGTACTCTACCTCTACTGTGCTCCACTGTACTCTACCTCTACTGTGCTCCACTGTACTCTACCTCTACGTTGCTCTACTGTACTCTATCTCTACTGTGCTCCACTGTACTCTACCTCTACTGTACTCCAATGTACTCTACCTCTACTGTACTCCACTGTACTCTACCTCTACTTTACTCCACTGTACTTTACCTCTACTCTACTCCACTGTACTCTACCTCTACTGTACTCTATTGTACTCCTATTCTAATGTGCTCCACTGTAATCCACTGTACTCTACCACTACTGTACTCCACTGTACTCTACCTCTATTGTGCTCTACTTTACTCTATCTCTACTGTGCTCCACTGTACTCTACCTCTACTGTACTCCACTGTACTCTATCTCTACTGTACTCCACTGTACTCTATCTCTACTGTACTCTCTCTCTACTGTACTCCACTGTACTCTACCTCTACTGTGCTCCACTGTACTCTACCTCTACTGTGCTCCACTGTACTCTACCTCTACTGTGCTCCACTGTACTCTACCTCTACGTTGCTCTACTGTACTCTATCTCTACTGTGCTCCACTGTACTCTACCTCTACTGTACTCCACTGTACTCTACCTTCACTGTACTCCACTGTACTCTATCTCTACTGTACTCCACTGTACTCTACCTCTACTGTACTGTACTGTTCTCTACCTCTACTGTACTCTACTGTACTCCACCTCTACTGTGCTCCACTGTACTCCACTGTACTCTACCTCTACTGTGCTCCACTGTGATCTACCTCTACTGTGCTCCACTGTACTCTACCTCTACTGTACTCACCTGTAATCTATCTCTACTGTACTCCACTGTACTCTATCTCTACTGTGATCCACTGTACTCTACCTCTACTCTGATCCACTGTACTCTATCTCTACTGTGCTCCACTGTACTCTACCTCTACTGTACTCCACTGTACTCTATCTCTACTGTGCTCTACTGTACTCTATCTCTACTGTACTCCACTGTACTCTACCTCTACTGTGCTCCACTGTACTCCACTGTACTCTATCTCTACTCTGATCCACTGTACTCTATCTCTACTGTGCTCCACTGTACTCTACCTCTACTGTACTCCACTGTACTCTATCTCTACTGTGCTCTACTGTACTCTATCTCTACTGTACTCCACTGTACTCTACCTCTACTGTGCTCCACTGTACTCCACTGTACTCTATCTCTACTGTGCTCCACTGTACTCTATCTCTACTGTACTCCACTGTACTCTACCTCTACTGTGCTCCACTGTACTCCACTGTACTCTATCTCTACTGTGCTCCACTGTACTCTACCTCTACTGTACTCCACTCTACTCTACCTCTACTCTGCTCCATTGTACTCTACCTCTACTGTACTCCACTCTACTCTACCTCTACTGGGCTCCACTGTACTCTACCTCTACTGTACTCCACTGTACTCTATCTCTACCGTGCTCCACTGTACTCTATCTCTACTGTACTCCACTGTACTCTACCTCTACTCTACTGTACTGTTCTCTACCTCTACTGTACTCTACTGTACTCCACCTCTACTGTGCTCCACTGTACTCCACTGTACTATACCTCTACTGTGCTCCACTGTAATCTACCTATACTGTGCTCCACTGTACTCTACCTCTACTGTGCTCCACTCTACTCTATCTCTACTGTGCTCTACTGTACTCTAATCTACTGTACTCCACTGTACTCTACCTCTACTGTACTCCACTGTACTCTACCTCTACTTTTCTCCACTGTACTCTACCTCTACTGTACTCTACTGTACTCCTATTCTAATGTGCTCCACTGTAATCCACTGTACTCTACCACTACTGTACTCCACTGTACTCTACCTCTATTGTGCTCTACTGTACTCTATCTCTACTGTGCTCCACTGTACTCTACCTCTACTGTACTCCACTTTACTCTATCTCTACTGTACTCCACTGTACTCTATCTCTACTGTACTCTCTCTCTACTGTACTCCACTGTACTCTACCTCTACTGTGCTCCACTGTACTCTACCTCTACTGTGCTCCACTGTACTCTACCTCTACTGTGCTCCACTGTACTCTACCTCTACTGTGCTCTACTGTACTATACCTCTACTGTACTCCACTGTACTCTACCTCTACTGTGCTCCACTGTACTCTACCTCTACTGTGTTCCACTGTACTCTACCTCTACTGTACTCCACTGTACTCTATCTCTACTGTGCTCCACTGTACTCTACCTCTACTGTACTGTACTGTTCTCTACCTCTACTGTACTCTACTGTACTCCACCTCTACTGTGCTCCACTGTACACCACTGTTCTACCTCTACTGTACTCCACTGTACTCTACCTCTACTGCACTCCACTGTACTCTATCTATACTGTACTCCACTGTGCTCTACCTCTACTGTGCTCCACTGTACTCTATCTCTACTGTGCTCCACTGTACTCTACCTCTACTGTGCTCTACTGTACTCTATCTCTACTGTACTCCACTGTACTCTATCTCTACTGTGATCCACTGTACTCTACCTCTACTCTGCTCCACTGTATTCTATCTTTACTGTGCTCCACTGTACTCTACCTCTACTGTACTCCACTGTACTCTATCTCTACTGTGCTCTACTGTACTCTATCTCTACTGTACTCCACTGTACTCTACCTCTACTGTGCTCCACTGTACTCCACTGTACTCTATCTCTACTGTGCTCCACTGTACTCTATCTCTACTGTACTCCACTGTACTCTATCTCTACTGTGCTCCACTGTACTCTATCTCTACTGTACTCCACTGTACTCTACCTCTACTCTACTGTACTGTTCTCTACCTCTACTGTACTCAACTGTACTCCACCTCTACTGTGCTCCACTGTACTCCACTGTAATCTATCTCTACTGTGATCCACTGTACTCTACCTCTGCTGTGCTCCACTGTACTCTACCTCTACTGTGCACCACTGTACTCCACTGTACTCTACCTCTACTGTGCTCCACTGTAATCTACTCTACTGTGCTCCACTGTACTCCACTGTACTCTACCTCTACTGTGCTCCACTGTAATCTACCTCTACTGTGCTCCACTGTACTCTACCTCTACTGTACTCCACTGTACTCTACCTCTACTGTACTCCACTGTACTCTACCTCTACTTTACTCCACTGTACTTTACCTCAACTCTACTCCACTGTACTCTACCTCTACTGTACTCTATTGTACTCATGTTCTAATGTGCTCCACTGTAATCCACTGTACTCTACCACTACTGTACTCTACCTCTATTGTGCTCTACTGTACTCCAATGTACTCTACCTCTACTGTGCTCCACTGTTCTCTACCTCTACTGTACTCTACTGTACTCCACCTCTACTGTGCTCCACTGTACTCCACTGTACTCTACCTCTACTGTGCTCCACTGTAATCTACCTCTACTGTGCTCCACTGTACTCTACCTCTACTGTGCTCCACTGTACTCTATCTCTATTGTGCTCTACTGTACTCTACTCTACTGTACTCCACTGTACTCTACCTCTACTGTACTCCACTGTACTCTACCTCTACTTTACTCCACTGTACTTTACCTCAACTCTACTCCACTGTACTCTACCTCTACTGTACTCTACTGTACTCCTATTCTAATGTGCTCCACTGTAATCCACTGTATTCTACCACTACTGTACTCCACTGTACTCTACCTCTATTGTGCTCTACTGTACTCTATCTCTACTGTGCTCCACTGTACTCTACCTCTACTGTACTCCACTGTACTCTACCTCTACTGCATTCCACTGTACTCTATATCTACTGTACTCCACTGTACTCTATCTCTACTAAACTCTCTCTCTACTGTACTCCACTGTACTCTACCTCTACTGTGCTGCACTGTACTCTACCTCTACTGTGCTCCACTGTACTCTACCTCTACTGTGCTCTACTGCACTCTATCTCTACTGTGTTACACTGTACTCTACCTCTACTCTACTCCACTGTACTCTATCTCTACTGTGCTCCACTGTACTCTACCTCTACTGTACTGTACTGTTCTCTACCTCTACTGTACTCTACTGTACTCCACCTCTACTGTGCTCCACTGTACACCACTGTTCTACCTCTACTGTACTCCACTGTACTCTATCTCTACCGTGCTCCACTGTACTCTATCTCTACTGTGCTCCACTGTACTCTATCTCTACTGTACTCCACTGTACTCTACCTCTACTGTGCTCCACTGTACTCTACCTCTACTGTGCTCTACTGTACTCTATCTCTACTGTGCTCCACTTTACTCTACCTCTACTGTACTCCACTGTACTCTATCTCTACTGTGCTCCACTGTACTCTATCTCTACCGTGCTCCACTGTACACCACTGTTCTACCTCTACTGTACTCCACTGTACTCTACCTCTACTGTGCTCCACTGTACTCTACCTCTACTGTACTCACCTGTAATCTATCTCTACTGTACTCCACTGTACTCTATATCTACTGTGATCCACTGTACTCTACCTCTACTCTGCTCCACTGTACTCTACCTCTACTGTGCTCCACTGTAATCCACTGTATTCTATCTCTACTGTGCTCCACTGTACTCTACCTCTACTGTACTCCACTTTACTCTACCTCTACTGTGCTCCACTGTACTCTACCTCTACTGTACTCCACTCTACTCTACCTCTACTGGGCTCCACTGTACTCTACCTCTACTGTACTCCACTGTACTCTATCTCTACCGTGCTCCACTGTACTCTATCTCTACTGTACTCCACTGTACTCTACCTCTACTCTACTGTACTGTTCTCTACCTCTACTGTACTCAACTGTACTCCACCTCTACTGTGCTCCACTGTACTCCACTGTACTCTACCTCTACTGTGCTCCACTGTAATCTACCTTTACTGTGCTCCACTGTACTCTACATCTACTGTACTCCACTGTACTCTACCTCTACTGTACTCCACTGTACTCTACCTCTACTTTACTCCACTGTACTTTACCTCTACTCTACTTCACTGTACTCTACCTCTACTGTACTCTATTGTACTCCTATTCTAATGTGCTCCACTGTAATCCACTGTACTCTACCACTACTGTACTCTACCTCTATTGTGCTCTACTGTACTCTATCTCTACTGTGATCCACTGTACTCTACCTCTACTGTACTCCACTGTACTCTCTCTCTACTGTACTCCACTGTACTCTACCTCTACTGTACTCCACTGTACTCTATCTCTACTGTACTCCACTGTACTCTACCTCTACTGTACTGTACTGTTATCTACTTCTACTGTACTCTACTGTACTCCACCTCTACTGTGCTCCACTGTACTCCACTGTACTCTACCTCTACTGTGCTCCACTGTGATCTACCTCTACTGTGCTCCACTGTACTCTACCTCTACTGTACTCACCTGTAATCTATCTCTACTGTACTCTACTGTACTCTATCTCTACTGTGATCCACTGTACTCTACCTCTACTCTGCTCCACTGTACTCTATCTCTACTGTGCTCCACTGTACTCTACCTCTACTGTACTCCACTGTACTCTATCTCTACTGTGCTCTACTGTACTCTATCTCTACTGTACTCCACTGTACTCTACCTCTACTGTGCTCCACTGTACTCCACTGTACTCTATCTCTACTGTGCTCCACTGTTCTCTATCTCTACTGTACTCCACTGTACTCTACCTCTACTGTGCTCTACTGTACTCTATCTCTACTGTGTTCCACTGTACTCTACCTCTACTGTACTCCACTGTACTCTATCTCTACTGTGCTCCACTGTACTCTACCTCTACTGTACTGTACTGTTCTCTACCTCTACTGTACTCTACTGTACTCCACCTCTACTGTGCTCCACTGTACACCACTGTTCTACCTCTACTGTACTCCACTGTACTCTATCTCTACTGTGATCCACTGTACTCTATCTCTACTGTACTCCACTGTACTCTACCTCTACTGTGCTCCACTGTACTCTACCTCTACTGTGCTCTACTGTACTCTATCTCTACTGTGTTCCACTGTACTCTACCTCTACTCTACTCCACTGTACTCTATCTCTACTGTGCTCCACTGTACTCTACCTCTACTGTACTCCACTGTACTCTATCTCTACTGTACTCCACTGTACTCTACCTCTACTGTACTGTACTGTTCTCTACCTCTACTGTACTCTACTGTACTCCACCTCTACTGTGCTCCACTGTACTCCACTGTACTCTACATATACTGTGCTCCACTGTGATCTACCTCTACTGTGCTCCACTGTACTCTACCTCTACTGTACTCACCTGTAATCTATCTCTACTGTACTCCACTGTACTCTATCTCTACTGTGATCCACTGTACTCTACCTCTACTCTGCTCCACTGTACTCTATCTCTACTGTGCTCCACTGTACTGTACTCCACTGTACTCCACCTCTACTGTGCTCCACTGTACTCCACTGTAATCTATCTCTACTGTGATCCACTGTACTCTACCTCTGCTGTGCTCCACTGTACTCTACCTCTACTGTGCACCACTGTACTCCACTGTACTCTACCTCTACTGTGCTCCACTGTAATCTACTCTACTGTGCTCCACTGTACTCCACTGTACTCTACCTCTACTGTGCTCCACTGTAATCTACCTCTACTGTGCTCCACTGTACTCTACCTCTACTGTACTCCACTGTACTCTACCTCTACTGTACTCCACTGTACTCTACCTCTACTTTACTCCACTGTACTTTACCTCAACTCTACTCCACTGTACTCTACCTCTACTGTACTCTATTGTACTCATGTTCTAATGTGCTCCACTGTAATCCACTGTACTCTACCACTACTGTACTCTACCTCTATTGTGCTCTACTGTACTCCAATGTACTCTACCTCTACTGTGCTCCACTGTTCTCTACCTCTACTGTACTCTACTGTACTCCACCTCTACTGTGCTCCACTGTACTCCACTGTACTCTACCTCTACTGTGCTCCACTGTAATCTACCTCTACTGTGCTCCACTGTACTCTACCTCTACTGTGCTCCACTGTACTCTATCTCTATTGTGCTCTACTGTACTCTACTCTACTGTACTCCACTGTACTCTACCTCTACTGTACTCCACTGTACTCTACCTCTACTTTACTCCACTGTACTTTACCTCAACTCTACTCCACTGTACTCTACCTCTACTGTACTCTACTGTACTCCTATTCTAATGTGCTCCACTGTAATCCACTGTATTCTACCACTACTGTACTCCACTGTACTCTACCTCTATTGTGCTCTACTGTACTCTATCTCTACTGTGCTCCACTGTACTCTACCTCTACTGTACTCCACTGTACTCTACCTCTACTGCATTCCACTGTACTCTATATCTACTGTACTCCACTGTACTCTATCTCTACTAAACTCTCTCTCTACTGTACTCCACTGTACTCTACCTCTACTGTGCTGCACTGTACTCTACCTCTACTGTGCTCCACTGTACTCTACCTCTACTGTGCTCTACTGCACTCTATCTCTACTGTGTTACACTGTACTCTACCTCTACTCTACTCCACTGTACTCTATCTCTACTGTGCTCCACTGTACTCTACCTCTACTGTACTGTACTGTTCTCTACCTCTACTGTACTCTACTGTACTCCACCTCTACTGTGCTCCACTGTACACCACTGTTCTACCTCTACTGTACTCCACTGTACTCTATCTCTACCGTGCTCCACTGTACTCTATCTCTACTGTGCTCCACTGTACTCTATCTCTACTGTACTCCACTGTACTCTACCTCTACTGTGCTCCACTGTACTCTACCTCTACTGTGCTCTACTGTACTCTATCTCTACTGTGCTCCACTTTACTCTACCTCTACTGTACTCCACTGTACTCTATCTCTACTGTGCTCCACTGTACTCTATCTCTACCGTGCTCCACTGTACACCACTGTTCTACCTCTACTGTACTCCACTGTACTCTACCTCTACTGTGCTCCACTGTACTCTACCTCTACTGTACTCACCTGTAATCTATCTCTACTGTACTCCACTGTACTCTATATCTACTGTGATCCACTGTACTCTACCTCTACTCTGCTCCACTGTACTCTACCTCTACTGTGCTCCACTGTAATCCACTGTATTCTATCTCTACTGTGCTCCACTGTACTCTACCTCTACTGTACTCCACTTTACTCTACCTCTACTGTGCTCCACTGTACTCTACCTCTACTGTACTCCACTCTACTCTACCTCTACTGGGCTCCACTGTACTCTACCTCTACTGTACTCCACTGTACTCTATCTCTACCGTGCTCCACTGTACTCTATCTCTACTGTACTCCACTGTACTCTACCTCTACTCTACTGTACTGTTCTCTACCTCTACTGTACTCAACTGTACTCCACCTCTACTGTGCTCCACTGTACTCCACTGTACTCTACCTCTACTGTGCTCCACTGTAATCTACCTTTACTGTGCTCCACTGTACTCTACATCTACTGTACTCCACTGTACTCTACCTCTACTGTACTCCACTGTACTCTACCTCTACTTTACTCCACTGTACTTTACCTCTACTCTACTTCACTGTACTCTACCTCTACTGTACTCTATTGTACTCCTATTCTAATGTGCTCCACTGTAATCCACTGTACTCTACCACTACTGTACTCTACCTCTATTGTGCTCTACTGTACTCTATCTCTACTGTGATCCACTGTACTCTACCTCTACTGTACTCCACTGTACTCTCTCTCTACTGTACTCCACTGTACTCTACCTCTACTGTACTCCACTGTACTCTATCTCTACTGTACTCCACTGTACTCTACCTCTACTGTACTGTACTGTTATCTACTTCTACTGTACTCTACTGTACTCCACCTCTACTGTGCTCCACTGTACTCCACTGTACTCTACCTCTACTGTGCTCCACTGTGATCTACCTCTACTGTGCTCCACTGTACTCTACCTCTACTGTACTCACCTGTAATCTATCTCTACTGTACTCTACTGTACTCTATCTCTACTGTGATCCACTGTACTCTACCTCTACTCTGCTCCACTGTACTCTATCTCTACTGTGCTCCACTGTACTCTACCTCTACTGTACTCCACTGTACTCTATCTCTACTGTGCTCTACTGTACTCTATCTCTACTGTACTCCACTGTACTCTACCTCTACTGTGCTCCACTGTACTCCACTGTACTCTATCTCTACTGTGCTCCACTGTTCTCTATCTCTACTGTACTCCACTGTACTCTACCTCTACTGTGCTCTACTGTACTCTATCTCTACTGTGTTCCACTGTACTCTACCTCTACTGTACTCCACTGTACTCTATCTCTACTGTGCTCCACTGTACTCTACCTCTACTGTACTGTACTGTTCTCTACCTCTACTGTACTCTACTGTACTCCACCTCTACTGTGCTCCACTGTACACCACTGTTCTACCTCTACTGTACTCCACTGTACTCTATCTCTACTGTGATCCACTGTACTCTATCTCTACTGTACTCCACTGTACTCTACCTCTACTGTGCTCCACTGTACTCTACCTCTACTGTGCTCTACTGTACTCTATCTCTACTGTGTTCCACTGTACTCTACCTCTACTCTACTCCACTGTACTCTATCTCTACTGTGCTCCACTGTACTCTACCTCTACTGTACTCCACTGTACTCTATCTCTACTGTACTCCACTGTACTCTACCTCTACTGTACTGTACTGTTCTCTACCTCTACTGTACTCTACTGTACTCCACCTCTACTGTGCTCCACTGTACTCCACTGTACTCTACATATACTGTGCTCCACTGTGATCTACCTCTACTGTGCTCCACTGTACTCTACCTCTACTGTACTCACCTGTAATCTATCTCTACTGTACTCCACTGTACTCTATCTCTACTGTGATCCACTGTACTCTACCTCTACTCTGCTCCACTGTACTCTATCTCTACTGTGCTCCACTGTACTGTACTCCACTGTACTCTACCTCTACTGTGCTCCACTGTACTCCACTGTACTCTATATCTACTGTGCTCCACTGTAATCTACTGTACTCTATATCTACTGTGCTCCACTGTAATCTACCTCTACTGTGCTCCACTGTAATCTACCTCTACTGTGCTCCACTGTACTCTATCTCTACTGCGCTCTACTGTACTCTACTCTACTGTACTCCACTGTACTCTACCTCTACTGTACTCCACTGTACTCTACCTCTACTTTTCTCCACTGTAATCTACCTCTACTGTACTCTACTGTACTCCTATTCTAATGTGCTCCACTGTAATCCACTGTACTCTACCACTACTGTACTCCACTGTACTCTACCTCTATTGTGCTCTACTGTACTCTATCTCTACTGTGCTCCACTGTACTCTACCTCTACTGTACTCCACTGTACTCTATCTCTACTGTACTCTACTGTACTCTATCTCTACTGTACTCTCTCTCTACTGTACTCCACTGTACTCTACCTCTACTGTGCTCCACTGTACTCTACCTCTACTGTGCTCCACTGTACTCTACCTCTACTGTGCTCCACTGTACTCTACCTCTACTGTGCTCTACTGTATCTATCTCTACTGTGTTCCACTGTACTCTACCTCTACTGTATTCCACTGTACTCTATCTCTACTGTGCTCCACTGTACTCTACCTCTACTGTACTGTACTGTTCTCTACCTCTACTGTACTCTACTGTACTCCACCTCTACTGTGCTCCACTGTACACCACTGTTCTACCTCTACTGTACTCCACTGTACTCTACCTCTACTGCACTCCACTGTACTCTATCTCTACTGTACTCCACTGTGCTCTACCTCTACTGTGCTCCACTGTACTCTATCTCTACTGTGCTCCACTGTACTCTACCTCTACTGTGCTCCACTGTACTCCACTGTACTCTATCTCTACTGTGCTCCACTGTACTCTATCTCTACTGTACTCCACTGTACTCTACCTCTACTGTGATCCACTGTACTCTACCTCTACTCTGCTCCACAGTACTCTATCTCTACCGTGCTCCACTGTACTCTACCTCTACTGTACTCCACTCTACTCTATCTCTACTGTGCTCTACTGTACTCTATCTCTACTGTACTCCACTGTACTCTACCTCTACTGTGCTCCACTGTACTCCACTGTACTCTATCTCTACTGTGCTCCACTGTACTCTATCTCTACTGTACTCCACTGTACTCTACCTCTACTGTGCTCCACTGTACTCCACTGTACTCTATCTCTACTGTGCTCCACTGTACTCTACCTCTACTGTACTCCACTCTAATCTACCTCTACTGTGCTCCACTGTACTCTACCTCTACTGTACTCCACTCTACTCTACCTCTACTGGGCTCCACTGTACTCTACCTCTACTGTACTCCACTGTACTCTATCTCTACCTGCTCCACTGTACTCTATCTCTACTGTACTCCACTGTACTCTACCTCTACTCTACTGTACTGTTCTCTACCTCTACTGTACTCAACTGTACTCCACCTCTACTGTGCTCCACTGTACTCCACTGTACTCTACCTCTACTGTGCTCCACTGTAATCTACCTCTACTGTGCTCCACTGTACTCTACCTCTACTGTACTCCACTGTACTCTACCTCTACTGTACTCCACTGTACTCTACCTCTACTTTACTCCACTGTACTTTACCTCTACTCTACTCCACTGTACTCTACCTCTACTGTACTCCATTGTACTCCTATTCTAATCTGCTCCACTGTAATCCACTGTACTCTACCACTACTGTACTCCACTTTACTCTACCTCTATTGTGCTCTACTGTACTCTATCTCTACTGTGCTCCACTGTACTCTACCTCTACTGTACTCCACTGTACTCTATCTCTACTGTACTCCACTGTACTCTCTCTCTACTGTACTCCACTGTACTCTACCTCTACTGTGCTCCACTGTACTCTACCTCTACTGTGCTCCACTGTACTCTACCTCTACTGTGCTCTACTGTACTCTATCTCTACTGTGCTCCACTGTACTCTACCTCTACTGTACTCCACTGTACTCTACCTTCACTGTACTCCACTGTACTCTATCTCTACTGTACTCCACTGTACTCTACCTCTACTGTACTGTACTGTTCTCTACCTCTACTGTACTCTACTGTACTCCACCTCTACTGTGCTCCACTGTACTCTACTGTACTCTACCTCTACTCTGCTCCACTGTACTCTATCTCTACTGTGCTCCACTGTACTCTACCTCTACTGTACTCCACTGTACTCTATCTCTACTGTGCTCTACTGTACTCTATCTCTACTGTACTCCACTGTACTCTACCTCTACTGTGCTCCACTGTACTCCACTGTACTCTATCTCTACTGTGCTCCACTGTACTCTATCTCTACTGTACTCCACTGTACTCTACCTCTACTGTGCTCCACTGTACTCCACTGTATTCTATCTCTACTGTGCTCCACTGTACTCTACCTCTACTGTACTCCACTTTACTCTACCTCTACTGTGCTCCACTGTACTCTACCTCTACTGTACTCCACTCTACTCTACCTCTACTGGGCTCCACTGTACTCTACCTCTACTGTACTCCACTGTACTCTATCTCTACCGTGCTCCACTGTACTCTATCTCTACTGTACTCCACTGTACTCTACCTCTACTCTACTGTACTGTTCTCTACCTCTACTGTACTCAACTGTACTCCACCTCTACTGTGCTCCACTGTACTCCAATGTACTCTACCTCTACTGTGCTCCACTGTACTCTATCTCTACTGTGCTCCACTGTACTCTACCTCTACTGTGCTCTACTGTACTCTATCTCTACTGTACTCCACTGTACTCTATCTCTACTCTGCTCCACTGTACTCTATCTCTACTGTGCTCCACTGTACTCTACCTCTACTGTACTCCACTCTACTCTATCTCTACTGTGGTCTACTGTACTCTATCTCTACTGTACTCCACTGTACTCTACCTCTACTGTGCTCCACTGTACTCCACTGTACTCTATCTCTACTGTGCTCCACTGTACTCTATCTCTACTGTACTCCACTGTACTCTACCTCTACTGTGCTCCACTGTACTCCACTGTACTCTATCTCTACTGTGCTCCACTGTACTCTACCTCTACTGTACTCCACTCTACTCTACCTCTACTGTGCTCCACTGTACTCTACCTCTACTGTACTCCACTCTACTCTACCTCTACTGGGCTCCACTGTACTCTAACTCTACTGTACTCCACTGTACTCTATCTCTACCGTGCTCCACTGTACTCTATCTCTACTGTACTCCACTGTACTCTACCTCTACTCTACTGTACTGTTCTCTACCTCTACTGTACTCAACTGTACTCCACCTCTACTGTGCTCCACTGTACTCCACTGTACTCTACCTCTACTGTGCTCCACTGTAATCTACCTCTACTGTGCTCCACTCTACTCTACCTCTACTGTACTCCACTGTACTCTACCTCTACTGTACTCCACTGTACTCTACCTCTACTTTACTCCACTGTACTTTACCTCTACTCTACTCCACTGTACTCTACCTCTACTGTACTCCATTGTACTCCTATTCTAATGTGCTCCACTGTAATCCACTGTACTCTACCACTACTGTACTCCACTGTACTCTACCTCTATTGTGCTCTACTGTACTCTATCTCTACTGTGCTCCACTGTACTCTACCTCTACTGTACTCCACTGTACTCTATCTCTACTGTACTCCACTGTACTCTCTCTCTACTGTACTCCACTGTACTCTACCTCTACTGTGCTCCACTGTACTCTACCTCTACTGTGCTCCACTGTACTCTACCTCTACTGTGCTCTACTGTACTCTATCTCTACTGTGCTCCACTGTACTCTACCTCTACTGTACTCCACTGTACTCTACCTTCACTGTACTCCACTGTACTCTATCTCTACTGTACTCCACTGTACTCTACCTCTACTGTACTGTACTGTTCTCTACCTCTACTGTACTCTACTGTACTCCACCTCTACTGTGCTCCACTGTACTCCACTGTACTCTACCTCTACTCTGCTCCACTGTACTCTATCTCTACTGTGCTCCACTGTACTCTACCTCTACTGTACTCCACTGTACTCTATCTCTACTGTGCTCTACTGTACTCTATCTCTACTGTACTCCACTGTACTCTACCTCTACTGTGCTCCAATGTACTCCACTGTACTCTATCTCTACTGTGCTCCACTGTACTCTATCTCTACTGTACTCCACTGTACTCTACCTCTACTGTGCTCCACTGTACTCCACTGTATTCTATCTCTACTGTGCTCCACTGTACTCTACCTCTACTGTACTCCACTTTACTCTACCTCTACTGTGCTCCACTGTACTCTACCTCTACTGTACTCCACTCTACTCTACCTCTACTGGGCTCCACTGTACTCTACCTCTACTGTACTCCACTGTACTCTATCTCTACCGTGCTCCACTGTACTCTATCTCTACTGTACTCCACTGTACTCTACCTCTACTCTACTGTACTGTTCTCTACCTCTACTGTACTCAACTGTACTCCACCTCTACTGTGCTCCACTGTACTCCACTGTACTCTACCTCTACTGTGCTCCACTGTAATCTACCTCTACTGTGCTCCACTGTACTCTACATCTACTGTACTCCACTGTACTCTACCTCTACTGTACTCCACTGTACTCTACCTCTACTTTACTCCACTGTACTTTACCTCTACTCTACTTCACTGTACTCTACCTCTACTGTACTCTATTGTACTCCTATTCTAATGTGCTCCACTGTAATCCACTGTACTCTACCACTACTGTACTCTACCTCTATTGTGCTCTACTGTACTCTATCTCTACTGTGATCCACTGTACTCTACCTCTACTGTACTCCACTGTACTCTATCTCTACTGTACTCCACTGTACTCTATCTCTACTGTACTCTCTCTCTACTGTACTCCACTGTACTCTACCTCTACTGTACTCCACTGTACTCTATCTCTACTGTACTCCACTGTACTCTACCTCTACTGTACTGTACTGTTCTCTACCTCTACTGTACTCTACTGTACTCCACCTCTACTGTGCTCCACTGTACTCCACTGTACTCTACCTCTACTGTGCTCCACTGTGATCTACCTCTACTGTGCTCCACTGTACTCTACCTCTACTGTACTCACCTGTAATCTATCTCTACTGTACTCCACTGTACTCTATCTCTACTGTGATCCACTGTACTCTACCTCTACTCTGCTCCACTGTACTCTATCTCTACTGTGCTCCACTGTACTCTACCTCTACTGTACTCCACTGTACTCTATCTCTACTGTGCTCTACTGTACTCTATCTCTACTGTACTCCACTGTACTCTACCTCTACTGTGCTCCACTGTACTCCACTGTACTCTATCTCTACTGTGCTCCACTGTTCTCTATCTCTACTGTACTCCACTGTACTCTACCTCTACTGTGCTCTACTGTACTCTATCTCTACTGTGTTCCACTGTACTCTACCTCTACTGTACTCCACTGTACTCTATCTCTACTGTGCTCCACTGTACTCTACCTCTACTGTACTGTACTGTTCTCTACCTCTACTGTACTCTACTGTACTCCACCTCTACTGTGCTCCACTGTACACCACTGTTCTACCTCTACTGTACTCCACTGTACTCTATCTCTACTGTGCTCCACTGTACTCTATCTCTACTGTACTCCACTGTACTCTACCTCTACTGTGCTCCACTGTACTCTACCTCTACTGTGCTCTACTGTACTCTATCTCTACTGTGTTCCACTGTACTCTACCTCTACTCTACTCCACTGTACTCTATCTCTACTGTGCTCCACTGTACTCTACCTCTACTGTACTCCACTGTACTCTATCTCTACTGTACTCCACTGTACTCTACCTCTACTGTACTGTACTGTTCTCTACCTCTACTGTACTCTACTGTACTCCACCTCTACTGTGCTCCACTGTACTCCACTGTACTCTACATATACTGTGCTCCACTGTGATCTACCTCTACTGTGCTCCACTGTACTCTACCTCTACTGTACTCACCTGTAATCTATCTCTACTGTGATCCACTGTACTCTACCTCTGCTGTGCTCCACTGTACTCTACCTCTACTGTGCACCACTGTACTCCACTGTACTCTACCTCTACTGTGCTCCACTGTAATCTACTCTACTGTGCTCCACTGTACTCCACTGTACTCTACCTCTACTGTGCTCCACTGTAATCTACCTCTACTGTGCTCCACTGTACTCTACCTCTACTGTACTCCACTGTACTCTACCTCAACTCTACTCCACTGTACTCTACCTCTACTGTACTCTATTGTACTCATGTTCTAATGTGCTCCACTGTAATCCACTGTACTCTACCACTACTGTACTCTACCTCTATTGTGCTCTACTGTACTCCAATGTACTCTACCTCTACTGTGCTCCACTGTTCTCTACCTCTACTGTACTCTACTGTACTCCACCTCTACTGTGCTCCACTGTACTCCACTGTACTCTACCTCTACTGTGCTCCACTGTAATCTACCTCTACTGTGCTCCACTGTACTCTACCTCTACTGTGCTCCACTGTACTCTATCTCTATTGTGCTCTACTGTACTCTACTCTACTGTACTCCACTGTACTCTACCTCTACTGTACTCCACTGTACTCTACCTCTACTTTACTCCACTGTACTTTACCTCAACTCTACTCCACTGTACTCTACCTCTACTGTACTCTACTGTACTCCTATTCTAATGTGCTCCACTGTAATCCACTGTATTCTACCACTACTGTACTCCACTGTACTCTACCTCTATTGTGCTCTACTGTACTCTATCTCTACTGTGCTCCACTGTACTCTACCTCTACTGTACTCCACTGTACTCTACCTCTACTGCATTCCACTGTACTCTATATCTACTGTACTCCACTGTACTATATCTCTACTAAACTCTCTCTCTACTGTACTCCACTGTACTCTACCTCTACTGTGCTGCACTGTACTCTACCTCTACTGTGCTCCACTGTACTCTACCTCTACTGTGCTCTACTGCACTCTATCTCTACTGTGTTACACTGTACTCTACCTCTACTCTACTCCACTGTACTCTATCTCTACTGTGCTCCACTGTACTCTACCTCTACTGTACTGTACTGTTCTCTACCTCTACTGTACTCTACTGTACTCCACCTCTACTGTGCTCCACTGTACACCACTGTTCTACCTCTACTGTACTCCACTGTACTCTATCTCTACCGTGCTCCACTGTACTCTATCTCTACTGTGCTCCACTGTACTCTATCTCTACTGTACTCCACTGTACTCTACCTCTACTGTGCTCCACTGTACTCTACCTCTACTGTGCTCTACTGTACTCTATCTCTACTGTGCTCCACTTTACTCTACCTCTACTGTACTCCACTGTACTCTATCTCTACTGTGCTCCACTGTACTCTATCTCTACCGTGCTCCACTGTACACCACTGTTCTACCTCTACTGTACTCCACTGTACTCTACCTCTACTGTGCTCCACTGTACTCTACCTCTACTGTACTCACCTGTAATCTATCTCTACTGTACTCCACTGTACTCTATATCTACTGTGATCCACTGTACTCTACCTCTACTCTGCTCCACTGTACTCTACCTCTACTGTGCTCCACTGTAATCCACTGTATTCTATCTCTACTGTGCTCCACTGTACTCTACCTCTACTGTACTCCACTTTACTCTACCTCTACTGTGCTCCACTGTACTCTACCTCTACTGTACTCCACTCTACTCTACCTCTACTGGGCTCCACTGTACTCTACCTCTACTGTACTCCACTGTACTCTATCTCTACCGTGCTCCACTGTACTCTATCTCTACTGTACTCCACTGTACTCTACCTCTACTCTACTGTACTGTTCTCTACCTCTACTGTACTCAACTGTACTCCACCTCTACTGTGCTCCACTGTACTCCACTGTACTCTACCTCTACTGTGCTCCACTGTAATCTACCTTTACTGTGCTCCACTGTACTCTACATCTACTGTACTCCACTGTACTCTACCTCTACTGTACTCCACTGTACTCTACCTCTACTTTACTCCACTGTACTTTACCTCTACTCTACTTCACTGTACTCTACCTCTACTGTACTCTATTGTACTCCTATTCTAATGTGCTCCACTGTAATCCACTGTACTCTACCACTACTGTACTCTACCTCTATTGTGCTCTACTGTACTCTATCTCTACTGTGATCCACTGTACTCTACCTCTACTGTACTCCACTGTACTCTATCTCTACTGTACTCCACTGTACTCTATCTCTACTGTACTCTCTCTCTACTGTACTCCACTGTACTCTACCTCTACTGTACTCCACTGTACTCTATCTCTACTGTACTCCACTGTACTCTACCTCTACTGTACTGTACTGTTATCTACCTCTACTGTACTCTACTGTACTCCACCTCTACTGTGCTCCACTGTACTCCACTGTACTCTACCTCTACTGTGCTCCACTGTGATCTACCTCTACTGTGCTCCACTGTACTCTACCTCTACTGTACTCACCTGTAATCTATCTCTACTGTACTCTACTGTACTCTATCTCTACTGTGATCCACTGTACTCTACCTCTACTCTGCTCCACTGTACTCTATCTCTACTGTGCTCCACTGTACTCTACCTCTACTGTACTGCACTGTACTCTATCTCTACTGTGCTCTACTGTACTCTATCTCTACTGTACTCCACTGTACTCTACCTCTACTGTGCTCCACTGTACTCCACTGTACTCTATCTCTACTGTGCTCCACTGTTCTCTATCTCTACTGTACTCCACTGTACTCTACCTCTACTGTGCTCTACTGTACTCTATCTCTACTGTGTTCCACTGTACTCTACCTCTACTGTACTCCACTGTACTCTATCTCTACTGTGCTCCACTGTACTCTACCTCTACTGTACTGTACTGTTCTCTACCTCTACTGTACTCTACTGTACTCCACCTCTACTGTGCTCCACTGTACACCACTGTTCTACCTCTACTGTACTCCACTGTACTCTATCTCTACTGTGATCCACTGTACTCTATCTCTACTGTACTCCACTGTACTCTACCTCTACTGTGCTCCACTGTACTCTACCTCTACTGTGCTCTACTGTACTCTATCTCTACTGTGTTCCACTGTACTCTACCTCTACTCTACTCCACTGTACTCTATCTCTACTGTGCTCCACTGTACTCTACCTCTACTGTACTCCACTGTACTCTATCTCTACTGTACTCCACTGTACTCTACCTCTACTGTACTGTACTGTTCTCTACCTCTACTGTACTCTACTGTACTCCACCTCTACTGTGCTCCACTGTACTCCACTGTACTCTACATATACTGTGCTCCACTGTGATCTACCTCTACTGTGCTCCACTGTACTCTACCTCTACTGTACTCACCTGTAATCTATCTCTACTGTACTCCACTGTACTCTATCTCTACTGTGATCCACTGTACTCTACCTCTACTCTGCTCCACTGTACTCTATCTCTACTGTGCTCCACTGTACTGTACTCCACTGTACTCTACCTCTACTGTGCTCCACTGTACTCCACTGTACTCTATATCTACTGTGCTCCACTGTAATCTACTGTACTCTATATCTACTGTGCTCCACTGTAATCTACCTCTACTGTGCTCCACTGTAATCTACCTCTACTGTGCTCCACTGTACTCTATCTCTACTGCGCTCTACTGTACTCTACTCTACTGTACTCCACTGTACTCTACCTCTACTGTACTCCACTGTACTCTACCTCTACTTTTCTCCACTGTAATCTACCTCTACTGTACTCTACTGTACTCCTATTCTAATGTGCTCCACTGTAATCCACTGTACTCTACCACTACTGTACTCCACTGTACTCTACCTCTATTGTGCTCTACTGTACTCTATCTCTACTGTGCTCCACTGTACTCTACCTCTACTGTACTCCACTGTACTCTATCTCTACTGTACTCTACTGTACTCTATCTCTACTGTACTCTCTCTCTACTGTACTCCACTGTACTCTACCTCTACTGTGCTCCACTGTACTCTACCTCTACTGTGCTCCACTGTACTCTACCTCTACTGTGCTCCACTGTACTCTACCTCTACTGTGCTCTACTGTACTCTATCTCTACTGTGTTCCACTGTACTCTACCTCTACTGTACTCCACTGTACTCTATCTCTACTGTGCTCCACTGTACTCTACCTCTACTGTACTGTACTGTTCTCTACCTCTACTGTACTCTACTGTACTCCACCTCTACTGTGCTCCACTGTACACCACTGTTCTACCTCTACTGTACTCCACTGTACTCTACCTCTACTGCACTCCACTGTACTCTATCTCTACTGTACTCCACTGTGCTCTACCTCTACTGTGCTCCACTGTACTCTATCTCTACTGTGCTCCACTGTACTCTACCTCTACTGTGCTCCACTGTACTCCACTGTACTCTATCTCTACTGTGCTCCACTGTACTCTATCTCTACTGTACTCCACTGTACTCTACCTCTACTGTGATCCACTGTACTCTACCTCTACTCTGCTCCACTGTACTCTATCTCTACTGTGCTCCACTGTACTCTACCTCTACTGTACTCCACTCTACTCTATCTCTACTGTGCTCTACTGTACTCTATCTCTACTGTACTCCACTGTACTCTACCTCTACTGTGCTCCACTGTACTCCACTGTACTCTATCTCTACTGTGCTCTACTGTACTCTATCTCTACTGTACTCCACTGTACTCTACCTCTACTGTGCTCCACTGTACTCCACTGTACTCTATCTCTACTGTGCTCCACTGTACTCTACCTCTACTGTACTCCACTCTAATCTACCTCTACTGTGCTCCACTGTACTCTACCTCTACTGTACTCCACTCTACTCTACCTCTACTGGGCTCCACTGTACTCTACCTCTACTGTACTCCACTGTACTCTATCTCTACCTGCTCCACTGTACTCTATCTCTACTGTACTCCACTGTACTCTACCTCTACTCTACTGTACTGTTCTCTACCTCTACTGTACTCAACTGTACTCCACCTCTACTGTGCTCCACTGTACTCCACTGTACTCTACCTCTACTGTGCTCCACTGTAATCTACCTCTACTGTGCTCCACTGTACTCTACCTCTACTGTACTCCACTGTACTCTACCTCTACTGTACTCCACTGTACTCTACCTCTACTTTACTCCACTGTACTTTACCTCTACTCTACTCCACTGTACTCTACCTCTACTGTACTCCATTGTACTCCTATTCTAATCTGCTCCACTGTAATCCACTGTACTCTACCACTACTGTACTCCACTTTACTCTACCTCTATTGTGCTCTACTGTACTCTATCTCTACTGTGCTCCACTGTACTCTACCTCTACTGTACTCCACTGTACTCTATCTCTACTGTACTCCACTGTACTCTCTCTCTACTGTACTCCACTGTACTCTACCTCTACTGTGCTCCACTGTACTCTACCTCTACTGTGCTCCACTGTACTCTACCTCTACTGTGCTCTACTGTACTCTATCTCTACTGTGCTCCACTGTACTCTACCTCTACTGTACTCCACTGTACTCTACCTTCACTGTACTCCACTGTACTCTATCTCTACTGTACTCCACTGTACTCTACCTCTACTGTACTGTACTGTTCTCTACCTCTACTGTACTCTACTGTACTCCACCTCTACTGTGCTCCACTGTACTCTACTGTACTCTACCTCTACTCTGCTCCACTGTACTCTATCTCTACTGTGCTCCACTGTACTCTACCTCTACTGTACTCCACTGTACTCTATCTCTACTGTGCTCTACTGTACTCTATCTCTACTGTACTCCACTGTACTCTACCTCTACTGTGCTCCACTGTACTCCACTGTACTCTATCTCTACTGTGCTCCACTGTACTCTATCTCTACTGTACTCCACTGTACTCTACCTCTACTGTGCTCCACTGTACTCCACTGTATTCTATCTCTACTGTGCTCCACTGTACTCTACCTCTACTGTACTCCACTTTACTCTACCTCTACTGTGCTCCACTGTACTCTACCTCTACTGTACTCCACTCTACTCTACCTCTACTGGGCTCCACTGTACTCTACCTCTACTGTACTCCACTGTACTCTATCTCTACCGTGCTCCACTGTACTCTATCTCTACTGTACTCCACTGTACTCTACCTCTACTCTACTGTACTGTTCTCTACCTCTACTGTACTCAACTGTACTCCACCTCTACTGTGCTCCACTGTACTCCAATGTACTCTACCTCTACTGTGCTCCACTGTACTCTATCTCTACTGTGCTCCACTGTACTCTACCTCTACTGTGCTCTACTGTACTCTATCTCTACTGTACTCCACTGTACTCTATCTCTACTCTGCTCCACTGTACTCTATCTCTACTGTGCTCCACTGTACTCTACCTCTACTGTACTCCACTCTACTCTATCTCTACTGTGGTCTACTGTACTCTATCTCTACTGTACTCCACTGTACTCTACCTCTACTGTGCTCCACTGTACTCCACTGTACTCTATCTCTACTGTGCTCCACTGTACTCTATCTCTACTGTACTCCACTGTACTCTACCTCTACTGTGCTCCACTGTACTCCACTGTACTCTATCTCTACTGTGCTCCACTGTACTCTACCTCTACTGTACTCAACTCTACTCTACCTCTACTGTGCTCCACTGTACTCTACCTCTACTGTACTCCACTCTACTCTACCTCTACTGGGCTCCACTGTACTCTAACTCTACTGTACTCCACTGTACTCTATCTCTACCGTGCTCCACTGTACTCTATCTCTACTGTACTCCACTGTACTCTACCTCTACTCTACTGTACTGTTCTCTACCTCTACTGTACTCAACTGTACTCCACCTCTACTGTGCTCCACTGTACTCCACTGTACTCTACCTCTACTGTGCTCCACTGTAATCTACCTCTACTGTGCTCCACTCTACTCTACCTCTACTGTACTCCACTGTACTCTACCTCTACTGTACTCCACTGTACTCTACCTCTACTTTACTCCACTGTACTTTACCTCTACTCTACTCCACTGTACTCTACCTCTACTGTACTCCATTGTACTCCTATTCTAATGTGCTCCACTGTAATCCACTGTACTCTACCACTACTGTACTCCACTGTACTCTACCTCTATTGTGCTCTACTGTACTCTATCTCTACTGTGCTCCACTGTACTCTACCTCTACTGTACTCCACTGTACTCTATCTCTACTGTACTCCACTGTACTCTCTCTCTACTGTACTCCACTGTACTCTACCTCTACTGTGCTCCACTGTACTCTACCTCTACTGTGCTCCACTGTACTCTACCTCTACTGTGCTCTACTGTACTCTATCTCTACTGTGCTCCACTGTACTCTACCTCTACTGTACTCCACTGTACTCTACCTTCACTGTACTCCACTGTACTCTATCTCTACTGTACTCCACTGTACTCTACCTCTACTGTACTGTACTGTTCTCTACCTCTACTGTACTCTACTGTACTCCACCTCTACTGTGCTCCACTGTACTCCACTGTACTCTACCTCTACTCTGCTCCACTGTACTCTATCTCTACTGTGCTCCACTGTACTCTACCTCTACTGTACTCCACTGTACTCTATCTCTACTGTGCTCTACTGTACTCTATCTCTACTGTACTCCACTGTACTCTACCTCTACTGTGCTCCAATGTACTCCACTGTACTCTATCTCTACTGTGCTCCACTGTACTCTATCTCTACTGTACTCCACTGTACTCTACCTCTACTGTGCTCCACTGTACTCCACTGTATTCTATCTCTACTGTGCTCCACTGTACTCTACCTCTACTGTACTCCACTTTACTCTACCTCTACTGTGCTCCACTGTACTCTACCTCTACTGTACTCCACTCTACTCTACCTCTACTGGGCTCCACTGTACTCTACCTCTACTGTACTCCACTGTACTCTATCTCTACCGTGCTCCACTGTACTCTATCTCTACTGTACTCCACTGTACTCTACCTCTACTCTACTGTACTGTTCTCTACCTCTACTGTACACAACTGTACTCCACCTCTACTGTGCTCCACTGTACTCCACTGTACTCTACCTCTACTGTGCTCCACTGTAATCTACCTCTACTGTGCTCCACTGTACTCTACATCTACTGTACTCCACTGTACTCTACCTCTACTGTACTCCACTGTACTCTACCTCTACTTTACTCCACTGTACTTTACCTCTACTCTACTTCACTGTACTCTACCTCTACTGTACTCTATTGTACTCCTATTCTAATGTGCTCCACTGTAATCCACTGTACTCTACCACTACTGTACTCTACCTCTATTGTGCTCTACTGTACTCTATCTCTACTGTGATCCACTGTACTCTACCTCTACTGTACTCCACTGTACTCTATCTCTACTGTACTCCACTGTACTCTATCTCTACTGTACTCTCTCTCTACTGTACTCCACTGTACTCTACCTCTACTGTACTCCACTGTACTCTATCTCTACTGTACTCCACTGTACTCTACCTCTACTGTACTGTACTGTTCTCTACCTCTACTGTACTCTACTGTACTCCACCTCTACTGTGCTCCACTGTACTCCACTGTACTCTACCTCTACTGTGCTCCACTGTGATCTACCTCTACTGTGCTCCACTGTACTCTACCTCTACTGTACTCACCTGTAATCTATCTCTACTGTACTCCACTGTACTCTATCTCTACTGTGATCCACTGTACTCTACCTCTACTCTGCTCCACTGTACTCTATCTCTACTGTGCTCCACTGTACTCTACCTCTACTGTACTCCACTGTACTCTATCTCTACTGTGCTCTACTGTACTCTATCTCTACTGTACTCCACTGTACTCTACCTCTACTGTGCTCCACTGTACTCCACTGTACTCTATCTCTACTGTGCTCCACTGTTCTCTATCTCTACTGTACTCCACTGTACTCTACCTCTACTGTGCTCTACTGTACTCTATCTCTACTGTGTTCCACTGTACTCTACCTCTACTGTACTCCACTGTACTCTATCTCTACTGTGCTCCACTGTACTCTACCTCTACTGTACTGTACTGTTCTCTACCTCTACTGTACTCTACTGTACTCCACCTCTACTGTGCTCCACTGTACACCACTGTTCTACCTCTACTGTACTCCACTGTACTCTATCTCTACTGTGCTCCACTGTACTCTATCTCTACTGTACTCCACTGTACTCTACCTCTACTGTGCTCCACTGTACTCTACCTCTACTGTGCTCTACTGTACTCTATCTCTACTGTGTTCCACTGTACTCTACCTCTACTCTACTCCACTGTACTCTATCTCTACTGTGCTCCACTGTACTCTACCTCTACTGTACTCCACTGTACTCTATCTCTACTGTACTCCACTGTACTCTACCTCTACTGTACTGTACTGTTCTCTACCTCTACTGTACTCTACTGTACTCCACCTCTACTGTGCTCCACTGTACTCCACTGTACTCTACATATACTGTGCTCCACTGTGATCTACCTCTACTGTGCTCCACTGTACTCTACCTCTACTGTACTCACCTGTAATCTATCTCTACTGTACTCCACTGTACTCTATCTCTACTGTGATCCACTGTACTCTACCTCTACTCTGCTCCACTGTACTCTATCTCTACTGTGCTCCACTGTACTGTACTCCACTGTACTCTACCTCTACTGTGCTCCACTGTACTCCACTGTACTCTATATCTACTGTGATCCACTGTAATCTACTGTACTCTATATCTACTGTGCTCCACTGTAATCTACCTCTACTGTGCTCCACTGTAATCTACCTCTACTGTGCTCCACTGTACTCTATCTCTACTGCGCTCTACTGTACTCTACTCTACTGTACTCCACTGTACTCTACCTCTACTGTACTCCACTGTACTCTACCTCTACTTTTCTCCACTGTAATCTACCTCTACTGTACTCTACTGTACTCCTATTCTAATGTGCTCCACTGTAATCCACTGTACTCTACCACTACTGTACTCCACTGTACTCTACCTCTATTGTGCTCTACTGTACTCTATCTCTACTGTGCTCCACTGTACTCTACCTCTACTGTACTCCACTGTACTCTATCTCTACTGTACTCCACTGTACTCTATCTCTACTGTACTCTCTCTCTACTGTACTCCACTGTACTCTACCTCTACTGTGCTCCACTGTACTCTACCTCTACTGTGCTCCACTGTACTCTACCTCTACTGTGCTCCACTGTACTCTACCTCTACTGTGCTCTACTATACTTTATCTCTACTGTGTTCCACTGTACTCTACCTCTACTGTACTCCACTGTACTCTATCTCTACTGTGCTCCACTGTACTCTACCTCTACTGTACTGTACTGTTCTCTACCTCTACTGTACTCTACTGTACTCCACCTCTACTGTGCTCCACTGTACACCACTGTTCTACCTCTACTGTACTCCACTGTACTCTACCTCTACTGCACTCCACTGTACTCTATCTCTACTGTACTCCACTGTGCTCTACCTCTACTGTGCTCCACTGTACTCTATCTCTACTGTGCTCCACTGTACTCTACCTCTACTGTGCTCTACTGTACTCTATCTCTACTGTACTCCATTGTACTCTATCTCTACTGTGATCCACTGTACTCTACCTCTACTCTGCTCCACTGTACTCTATCTCTACTGTAATCCACTGTACTCTACCTCTACTGTACTCCACTCTACTCTATCTCTACTGTGCTCTACTGTACTCTATCTCTACTGTACTCCACTGTACTCTACCTCTACTGTGCTCCACTGTACTCCACTGTACTCTATCTCTACTGTACTCCACTGTACTCTACCTCTACTGTGCTCCACTGTACTCCACTGTACTCTATCTCTACTGTGCTCCACTGTACTCTACCTCTACTGTACTCCACTCTAATCTACCTCTACTGTGCTCCACTGTACTCTACCTCTACTGTACTCCACTCTACTCTACCTCTACTGGGCTCCACTGTACTCTACCTCTACTGTACTCCACTGTACTCTATCTCTACCGTGCTCCACTGTACTCTATCTCTACTGTACTCCACTGTACTCTACCTCTACTTTACTCCACTGTACTTTACCTCTACTCTACTCCACTGTACTCTACCTCTACTGTACTCTATTGTACTCCTATTCTAATGTGCTCCACTGTAATCCACTGTACTCTACCACTACTGTACTCCACTGTACTCTACCTCTATTGTGCTCTACTTTACTCTATCTCTACTGTGCTCCACTGTACTCTACCTCTACTGTACTCCACTGTACTCTATCTCTACTGTACTCCACTGTACTCTATCTCTACTGTACTCTCTCTCTACTGTACTCCACTGTACTCTATCTCTACTGTGCTCCACTGTACTCTACCTCTACTGTACTCCACTCTAATCTACCTCTACTGTGCTCCACTGTACTCTACCTCTACTGTACTCCACTCTACTCTACCTCTACTGGGCTCCACTGTACTCTACCTCTACTGTACTCCACTGTACTCTATCTCTACCGTGCTCCACTGTACTCTATCTCTACTGTACTCCACTGTACTCTACCTCTACTTTACTCCACTGTACTTTACCTCTACTCTACTCCACTGTACTCTACCTCTACTGTACTCTATTGTACTCCTATTCTAATGTGCTCCACTGTAATCCACTGTACTCTACCACTACTGTACTCCACTGTACTCTACCTCTATTGTGCTCTACTTTACTCTATCTCTACTGTGCTCCACTGTACTCTACCTCTACTGTACTCCACTGTACTCTATCTCTACTGTGCTCCACTGTACTCTACCTCTACTGTGCTCCACTGTACTCTACCTCTACTGTGCTCCACTGTACTCTACCTCTACGTTGCTCTACTGTACTCTATCTCTACTGTGCTCCACTGTACTCTACCTCTACTGTACTCCAATGTACTCTACCTCTACTGTACTCCACTGTACTCTACCTCTACTTTACTCCACTGTACTTTACCTCTACTCTACTCCACTGTACTCTACCTCTACTGTACTCTATTGTACTCCTATTCTAATGTGCTCCACTGTAATCCACTGTACTCTACCACTACTGTACTCCACTGTACTCTACCTCTATTGTGCTCTACTTTACTCTATCTCTACTGTGCTCCACTGTACTCTACCTCTACTGTACTCCACTGTACTCTATCTCTACTGTACTCCACTGTACTCTATCTCTACTGTACTCTCTCTCTACTGTACTCCACTGTACTCTACCTCTACTGTGCTCCACTGTACTCTACCTCTACTGTGCTCCACTGTACTCTACCTCTACTGTGCTCCACTGTACTCTACCTCTACGTTGCTCTACTGTACTCTATCTCTACTGTGCTCCACTGTACTCTACCTCTACTGTACTCCACTGTACTCTACCTTCACTGTACTCCACTGTACTCTATCTCTACTGTACTCCACTGTACTCTACCTCTACTGTACTGTACTGTTCTCTACCTCTACTGTACTCTACTGTACTCCACCTCTACTGTGCTCCACTGTACTCCACTGTACTCTACCTCTACTGTGCTCCACTGTGATCTACCTCTACTGTGCTCCACTGTACTCTACCTCTACTGTACTCACCTGTAATCTATCTCTACTGTACTCCACTGTACTCTATCTCTACTGTGATCCACTGTACTCTACCTCTACTCTGATCCACTGTACTCTATCTCTACTGTGCTCCACTGTACTCTACCTCTACTGTACTCCACTGTACTCTATCTCTACTGTGCTCTACTGTACTCTATCTCTACTGTACTCCACTGTACTCTACCTCTACTGTGCTCCACTGTACTCCACTGTACTCTATCTCTACTCTGATCCACTGTACTCTATCTCTACTGTGCTCCACTGTACTCTACCTCTACTGTACTCCACTGTACTCTATCTCTACTGTGCTCTACTGTACTCTATCTCTACTGTACTCCACTGTACTCTACCTCTACTGTGCTCCACTGTACTCCACTGTACTCTATCTCTACTGTGCTCCACTGTACTCTATCTCTACTGTACTCCACTGTACTCTACCTCTACTGTGCTCCACTGTACTCCACTGTACTCTATCTCTACTGTGCTCCACTGTACTCTACCTCTACTGTACTCCACTCTACTCTACCTCTACTCTGCTCCATTGTACTCTACCTCTACTGTACTCCACTCTACTCTACCTCTACTGGGCTCCACTGTACTCTACCTCTACTGTACTCCACTGTACTCTATCTCTACCGTGCTCCACTGTACTCTATCTCTACTGTACTCCACTGTACTCTACCTCTACTCTACTGTACTGTTCTCTACCTCTACTGTACTCTACTGTACTCCACCTCTACTGTGCTCCACTGTACTCCACTGTACTATACCTCTACTGTGCTCCACTGTAATCTACCTATACTGTGCTCCACTGTACTCTACCTCTACTGTGCTCCACTCTACTCTATCTCTACTGTGCTCTACTGTACTCTAATCTACTGTACTCCACTGTACTCTACCTCTACTGTACTCCACTGTACTCTACCTCTACTTTTCTCCACTGTACTCTACCTCTACTGTACTCTACTGTACTCCTATTCTAATGTGCTCCACTGTAATCCACTGTACTCTACCACTACTGTACTCCACTGTACTCTACCTCTATTGTGCTCTACTGTACTCTATCTCTACTGTGCTCCACTGTACTCTACCTCTACTGTACTCCACTTTACTCTATCTCTACTGTACTCCACTGTACTCTATCTCTACTGTACTCTCTCTCTACTGTACTCCACTGTACTCTACCTCTACTGTGCTCCACTGTACTCTACCTCTACTTTGCTCCACTGTACTCTACCTCTACTGTGCTCCACTGTACTCTACCTCTACTGTGCTCTACTGTACTATACCTCTACTGTACTCCACTGTACTCTACCTCTACTGTGCTCCACTGTACTCTACCTCTACTGTGTTCCACTGTACTCTACCTCTACTGTACTCCACTGTACTCTATCTCTACTGTGCTCCACTGTACTCTACCTCTACTGTACTGTACTGTTCTCTACCTCTACTGTACTCTACTGTACTCCACCTCTACTGTGCTCCACTGTACACCACTGTTCTACCTCTACTGTACTCCACTGTACTCTACCTCTACTGCACTCCACTGTACTCTATCTATACTGTACTCCACTGTGCTCTACCTCTACTGTGCTCCACTGTACTCTATCTCTACTGTGCTCCACTGTACTCTACCTCTACTGTGCTCTACTGTACTCTATCTCTACTGTACTCCACTGTACTCTATCTCTACTGTGATCCACTGTACTCTACCTCTACTCTGCTCCACTGTACTCTATCTTTACTGTGCTCCACTGTACTCTACCTCTACTGTACTCCACTGTACTCTATCTCTACTGTGCTCTACTGTACTCTATCTCTACTGTACTCCACTGTACTCTACCTCTACTGTGCTCCACTGTACTCCACTGTACTCTATCTCTACTGTGCTCCACTGTACTCTATCTCTACTGTACTCCACTGTACTCTATCTCTACTGTACTCCACTGTACTCTACCTCTACTCTACTGTACTGTTCTCTACCTCTACTGTACTCAACTGTACTCCACCTCTACTGTGCTCCACTGTACTCCACTGTAATCTATCTCTACTGTGATCCACTGTACTCTACCTCTGCTGTGCTCCACTGTACTCTACCTCTACTGTGCACCACTGTACTCCACTGTACTCTACCTCTACTGTGCTCCACTGTAATCTACTCTACTGTGCTCCACTGTACTCCACTGTACTCTACCTCTACTGTGCTCCACTGTAATCTACCTCTACTGTGCTCCACTGTACTCTACCTCTACTGTACTCCACTGTACTCTACCTCTACTGTACTCCACTGTACTCTACCTCTACTTTACTCCACTGTACTTTACCTCAACTCTACTCCACTGTACTCTACCTCTACTGTACTCTATTGTACTCATGTTCTAATGTGCTCCACTGTAATCCACTGTACTCTACCACTACTGTACTCTACCTCTATTGTGCTCTACTGTACTCCAATGTACTCTACCTCTACTGTGCTCCACTGTTCTCTACCTCTACTGTACTCTACTGTACTCCACCTCTACTGTGCTCCACTGTACTCCACTGTACTCTACCTCTACTGTGCTCCACTGTAATCTACCTCTACTGTGCTCCACTGTACTCTACCTCTACTGTGCTCCACTGTACTCTATCTCTATTGTGCTCTACTGTACTCTACTCTACTGTACTCCACTGTACTCTACCTCTACTGTACTCCACTGTACTCTACCTCTACTTTACTCCACTGTACTTTACCTCAACTCTACTCCACTGTACTCTACCTCTACTGTACTCTACTGTACTCCTATTCTAATGTGCTCCACTGTAATCCACTGTATTCTACCACTACTGTACTCCACTGTACTCTACCTCTATTGTGCTCTACTGTACTCTATCTCTACTGTGCTCCACTGTACTCTACCTCTACTGTACTCCACTGTACTCTACCTCTACTGCATTCCACTGTACTCTATATCTACTGTACTCCACTGTACTCTATCTCTACTAAACTCTCTCTCTACTGTACTCCACTGTACTCTACCTCTACTGTGCTGCACTGTACTCTACCTCTACTGTGCTCCACTGTACTCTACCTCTACTGTGCTCTACTGCACTCTATCTCTACTGTGTTACACTGTACTCTACCTCTACTCTACTCCACTGTACTCTATCTCTACTGTGCTCCACTGTACTCTACCTCTACTGTACTGTACTGTTCTCTACCTCTACTGTACTCTACTGTACTCCACCTCTACTGTGCTCCACTGTACACCACTGTTCTACCTCTACTGTACTCCACTGTACTCTATCTCTACCGTGCTCCACTGTACTCTATCTCTACTGTGCTCCACTGTACTCTATCTCTACTGTACTCCACTGTACTCTACCTCTACTGTGCTCCACTGTACTCTACCTCTACTGTGCTCTACTGTACTCTATCTCTACTGTGCTCCACTTTACTCTACCTCTACTGTACTCCACTGTACTCTATCTCTACTGTGCTCCACTGTACTCTATCTCTACCGTGCTCCACTGTACACCACTGTTCTACCTCTACTGTACTCCACTGTACTCTACCTCTACTGTGCTCCACTGTACTCTACCTCTACTGTACTCACCTGTAATCTATCTCTACTGTACTCCACTGTACTCTATATCTACTGTGATCCACTGTACTCTACCTCTACTCTGCTCCACTGTACTCTACCTCTACTGTGCTCCACTGTAATCCACTGTATTCTATCTCTACTGTGCTCCACTGTACTCTACCTCTACTGTACTCCACTTTACTCTACCTCTACTGTGCTCCACTGTACTCTACCTCTACTGTACTCCACTCTACTCTACCTCTACTGGGCTCCACTGTACTCTACCTCTACTGTACTCCACTGTACTCTATCTCTACCGTGCTCCACTGTACTCTATCTCTACTGTACTCCACTGTACTCTACCTCTACTCTACTGTACTGTTCTCTACCTCTACTGTACTCAACTGTACTCCACCTCTACTGTGCTCCACTGTACTCCACTGTACTCTACCTCTACTGTGCTCCACTGTACTCTACCTCTACTGTGCTCTACTGTACTCTATCTCTACTGTGTTCCACTGTACTCTACCTCTACTCTACTCCACTGTACTCTATCTCTACTGTGCTCCACTGTACTCTACCTCTACTGTACTCCACTGTACTCTATCTCTACTGTACTCCACTGTACTCTACCTCTACTGTACTGTACTGTTCTCTACCTCTACTGTACTCTACTGTACTCCACCTCTACTGTGCTCCACTGTACTCCACTGTACTCTACATATACTGTGCTCCACTGTGATCTACCTCTACTGTGCTCCACTGTACTCTACCTCTACTGTACTCACCTGTAATCTATCTCTACTGTACTCCACTGTACTCTATCTCTACTGTGATCCACTGTACTCTACCTCTACTCTGCTCCACTCTACTCTATCTCTACTGTGCTCCACTGTACTGTACTCCACTGTACTCTACCTCTACTGTGCTCCACTGTACTCCACTGTACTCTATATCTACTGTGCTCCACTGTAATCTACTGTACTCTATATCTACTGTGCTCCACTGTAATCTACCTCTACTGTGCTCCACTGTAATCTACCTCTACTGTGCTCCACTGTACTCTATCTCTACTGCGCTCTACTGTACTCTACTCTACTGTACTCCACTGTACTCTACCTCTACTGTACTCCACTGTACTCTACCTCTACTTTTCTCCACTGTAATCTACCTCTACTGTACTCTACTGTACTCCTATTCTAATGTGCTCCACTGTAATCCACTGTACTCTACCACTACTGTACTCCACTGTACTCTACCTCTATTGTGCTCTACTGTACTCTATCTCTACTGTGCTCCACTGTACTCTACCTCTACTGTACTCCACTGTACTCTATCTCTACTGTACTCCACTGTACTCTATCTCTACTGTACTCTCTCTCTACTGTACTCCACTGTACTCTACCTCTACTGTGCTCCACTGTACTCTACCTCTACTGTGCTCCACTGTACTCTACCTCTACTGTGCTCCACTGTACTCTACCTCTACTGTGCTCTACTGTACTCTATCTCTACTGTGTTCCACTGTACTCTACCTCTACTGTACTCCACTGTACTCTATCTCTACTGTGCTCCACTGTACTCTACCTCTACTGTACTGTACTGTTCTCTACCTCTACTGTACTCTACTGTACTCCACCTCTACTGTGCTCCACTGTACACCACTGTTCTACCTCTACTGTACTCCACTGTACTCTACCTCTACTGCACTCCACTGTACTCTATCTCTACTGTACTCCACTGTGCTCTACCTCTACTGTGCTCCACTGTACTCTATCTCTACTGTGCTCCACTGTACTCTACCTCTACTGTGCTCTACTGTACTCTATCTCTACTGTACTCCATTGTACTCTATCTCTACTGTGATCCACTGTACTCTACCTCTACTCTGCTCCACTGTACTCTATCTCTACTGTGCTCCACTGTACTCTACCTCTACTGTACTCCACTCTACTCTATCTCTACTGTGCTCTACTGTACTCTATCTCTACTGTACTCCACTGTACTCTACCTCTACTGTGCTCCACTGTACTCCACTGTACTCTATCTCTACTGTGCTCCACTGTACTCTATCTCTACTGTACTCCACTGTACTCTACCTCTACTGTGCTCCACTGTACTCCACTGTACTCTATCTCTACTGTGCTCCACTGTACTCTACCTCTACTGTACTCCACTCTAATCTACCTCTACTGTGCTCCACTGTACTCTACCTCTACTGTACTCCACTCTACTCTACCTCTACTGGGCTCCACTGTACTCTACCTCTACTGTACTCCACTGTACTCTATCTCTACCGTGCTCCACTGTACTCTATCTCTACTGTACTCCACTGTACTCTACCTCTACTCTACTGTACTGTTCTCTACCTCTACTGTACTCAACTGTACTCCACCTCTACTGTGCTCCACTGTACTCCACTGTACTCTACCTCTACTGTGCTCCACTGTAATCTACCTCTACTGTGCTCCACTGTACTCTACCTCTACTGTACTCCACTGTACTCTACCTCTACTGTACTCCACTGTACTCTACCTCTACTTAACTCCACTGTACTTTACCTCTACTCTACTCCACTGTACTCTACCTCTACTGTACTCCATTGTACTCCTATTCTAATCTGCTCCACTGTAATCCACTGTACTCTACCACTACTGTACTCCACTTTACTCTACCTCTATTGTGCTCTACTGTACTCTATCTCTACTGTGCTCCACTGTACTCTACCTCTACTGTACTCCACTGTACTCTATCTCTACTGTACTCCACTGTACTCTCTCTCTACTGTACTCCACTGTACTCTACCTCTACTGTGCTCCACTGTACTCTACCTCTACTGTGCTCCACTGTACTCTACCTCTACTGTGCTCTACTGTACTCTATCTCTACTGTGCTCCACTGTACTCTACCTCTACTGTACTCCACTGTACTCTACCTTCACTGTACTCCACTGTACTCTATCTCTACTGTACTCCACTGTACTCTACCTCTACTGTACTGTACTGTTCTCTACCTCTACTGTACTCTACTGTACTCCACCTCTACTGTGCTCCACTGTACTCCACTGTACTCTACCTCTACTCTGCTCCACTGTACTCTATCTCTACTGTGCTCCACTGTACTCTACCTCTACTGTACTCCACTGTACTCTATCTCTACTGTGCTCTACTGTACTCTATCTCTACTGTACTCCACTGTACTCTACCTCTACTGTGCTCCACTGTACTCCACTGTACTCTATCTCTACTGTGCTCCACTGTACTCTATCTCTACTGTACTCCACTGTACTCTACCTCTACTGTGCTCCACTGTACTCCACTGTATTCTATCTCTACTGTGCTCCACTGTACTCTACCTCTACTGTGCTCCACTGTACTCTATCTCTATTGTGCTCTACTGTACTCTACTCTACTGTACTCCACTGTACTCTACCTCTACTGTACTCCACTGTACTCTACCTCTACTTTACTCCACTGTACTTTACCTCAACTCTACTCCACTGTACTCTACCTCTACTGTACTCTACTGTACTCCTATTCTAATGTGCTCCACTGTAATCCACTGTATTCTACCACTACTGTACTCCACTGTACTCTACCTCTATTGTGCTCTACTGTACTCTATCTCTACTGTGCTCCACTGTACTCTACCTCTACTGTACTCCACTGTACTCTACCTCTACTGCATTCCACTGTACTCTATATCTACTGTACTCCACTGTACTCTATCTCTACTAAACTCTCTCTCTACTGTACTCCACTGTACTCTACCTCTACTGTGCTGCACTGTACTCTACCTCTACTGTGCTCCACTGTACTCTACCTCTACTGTGCTCTACTGCACTCTATCTCTACTGTGTTACACTGTACTCTACCTCTACTCTACTCCACTGTACTCTATCTCTACTGTGCTCCACTGTACTCTACCTCTACTGTACTGTACTGTTCTCTACCTCTACTGTACTCTACTGTACTCCACCTCTACTGTGCTCCACTGTACACCACTGTTCTACCTCTACTGTACTCCACTGTACTCTATCTCTACCGTGCTCCACTGTACTCTATCTCTACTGTGCTCCACTGTACTCTATCTCTACTGTACTCCACTGTACTCTACCTCTACTGTGCTCCACTGTACTCTACCTCTACTGTGCTCTACTGTACTCTATCTCTACTGTGCTCCACTTTACTCTACCTCTACTGTACTCCACTGTACTCTATCTCTACTGTGCTCCACTGTACTCTATCTCTACCGTGCTCCACTGTACACCACTGTTCTACCTCTACTGTACTCCACTGTACTCTACCTCTACTGTGCTCCACTGTACTCTACCTCTACTGTACTCACCTGTAATCTATCTCTACTGTACTCCACTGTACTCTATATCTACTGTGATCCACTGTACTCTACCTCTACTCTGCTCCACTGTACTCTACCTCTACTGTGCTCCACTGTACTCCACTGTATTCTATCTCTACTGTGCTCCACTGTACTCTACCTCTACTGTACTCCACTTTACTCTACCTCTACTGTGCTCCACTGTACTCTACCTCTACTGTACTCCACTCTACTCTACCTCTACTGGGCTCCACTGTACTCTACCTCTACTGTACTCCACTGTACTCTATCTCTACCGTGCTCCACTGTACTCTATCTCTACTGTACTCCACTGTACTCTACCTCTACTCTACTGTACTGTTCTCTACCTCTACTGTACTCAACTGTACTCCACCTCTACTGTGCTCCACTGTACTCCACTGTACTCTACCTCTACTGTGCTCCACTGTAATCTACCTTTACTGTGCTCCACTGTACTCTACATCTACTGTACTCCACTGTACTCTACCTCTACTGTACTCCACTGTACTCTACCTCTACTTTACTCCACTGTACTTTACCTCTACTCTACTTCACTGTACTCTACCTCTACTGTACTCTATTGTACTCCTATTCTAATGTGCTCCACTGTAATCCACTGTACTCTACCACTACTGTACTCTACCTCTATTGTGCTCTACTGTACTCTATCTCTACTGTGATCCACTGTACTCTACCTCTACTGTACTCCACTGTACTCTATCTCTACTGTACTCCACTGTACTCTATCTCTACTGTACTCTCTCTCTACTGTACTCCACTGTACTCTACCTCTACTGTACTCCACTGTACTCTATCTCTACTGTACTCCACTGTACTCTACCTCTACTGTACTGTTCTCTACCTCTACTGTACTCTACTGTACTCCACCTCTACTGTGCTCCACTGTACTCCACTGTACTCTACCTCTACTGTGCTCCACTGTGATCTACCTCTACTGTGCTCCACTGTACTCTACCTCTACTGTACTCACCTGTAATCTATCTCTACTGTACTCCACTGTACTCTATCTCTACTGTGATCCACTGTACTCTACCTCTACTCTGCTCCACTGTACTCTATCTCTACTGTGCTCCACTGTACTCTACCTCTACTGTACTCCACTGTACTCTATCTCTACTGTGCTCTACTGTACTCTATCTCTACTGTACTCCACTGTACTCTACCTCTACTGTGCTCCACTGTACTCCACTGTACTCTATCTCTACTGTGCTCCACTGTTCTCTATCTCTACTGTACTCCACTGTACTCTACCTCTACTGTGCTCTACTGTACTCTATCTCTACTGTGTTCCACTGTACTCTACCTCTACTGTACTCCACTGTACTCTATCTCTACTGTGCTCCACTGTACTCTACCTCTACTGTACTGTACTGTTCTCTACCTCTACTGTACTCTACTGTACTCCACCTCTACTGTGCTCCACTGTACACCACTGTTCTACCTCTACTGTACTCCACTGTACTCTATCTCTACTGTGATCCACTGTACTCTATCTCTACTGTACTCCACTGTACTCTACCTCTACTGTGCTCCACTGTACTCTACCTCTACTGTGCTCTACTGTACTCTATCTCTACTGTGTTCCACTGTACTCTACCTCTACTCTACTCCACTGTACTCTATCTCTACTGTGCTCCACTGTACTCTACCTCTACTGTACTCCACTGTACTCTATCTCTACTGTACTCCACTGTACTCTACCTCTACTGTACTGTACTGTTCTCTACCTATACTGTACTCTACTGTACTCCACCTCTACTGTGCTCCACTGTACTCTACCTCTACTGTACTCACCTGTAATCTATCTCTACTGTACTCCACTGTACTCTATCTCTACTGTGATCCACTGTACTCTACCTCTACTCTGCTCCACTGTACTCTATCTCTACTGTGCTCCACTGTACTGTACTCCACTGTACTCTATATCTACTGTGCTCCACTGTAATCTACTGTACTCTATATCTACTGTGCTCCACTGTAATCTACCTCTACTGTGCTCCACTGTAATCTACCTCTACTGTGCTCCACTGTACTCTATCTCTACTGCGCTCTACTGTACTCTACTCTACTGTACTCCACTGTACTCTACCTCTACTGTACTCCACTGTACTCTACCTCTACTTTTCTCCACTGTAATCTACCTCTACTGTACTCTACTGTACTCCTATTCTAATGTGCTCCACTGTAATCCACTGTACTCTACCACTACTGTACTCCACTGTACTCTACCTCTATTGTGCTCTACTGTACTCTATCTCTACTGTGCTCGACTGTACTCTACCTCTACTGTACTCCACTGTACTCTATCTCTACTGTACTCCACTGTACTCTATCTCTACTGTACTCTCTCTCTACTGTACTCCACTGTACTCTACCTCTACTGTGCTCCACTGTACTCTACCTCTACTGTGCTCCACTGTACTCTACCTCTACTGTGCTCCACTGTACTCTACCTCTACTGTGCTCTACTGTACTCTATCTCTACTGTGTTCCACTGTACTCTACCTCTACTGTACTCCACTGTACTCTATCTCTACTGTGCTCCACTGTACTCTACCTCTACTGTACTGTACTGTTCTCTACCTCTACTGTACTCTACTGTACTCCACCTCTACTGTGCTCCACTGTACACCACTGTTCTACCTCTACTGTACTCCACTGTACTCTACCTCTACTGCACTCCACTGTACTCTATCTCTACTGTACTCCACTGTGCTCTACCTCTACTGTGCTCCACTGTACTCTATCTCTACTGTGCTCCACTGTACTCTACCTCTACTGTGCTCTACTGTACTCTATCTCTACTGTACTCCATTGTACTCTATCTCTACTGTGATCCACTGTACTCTACCTCTACTCTGCTCCACTGTACTCTATCTCTACTGTGCTCCACTGTACTCTACCTCTACTGTACTCCACTCTACTCTATCTCTACTGTGCTCTACTGTACTCTATCTCTACTGTACTCCACTGTACACTACCTCTACTGTGCTCCACTGTACTCCACTGTACTCTATCTCTACTGTGCTCCACTGTACTCTATCTCTACTGTACTCCACTGTACTCTACCTCTACTGTGCTCCACTGTACTCCACTGTACTCTATCTCTACTGTGCTCCACTGTACTCTACCTCTACTGTACTCCACTCTAATCTACCTCTACTGTGCTCCACTGTACTCTACCTCTACTGTACTCCACTCTACTCTACCTCTACTGGGCTCCACTGTACTCTACCTCTACTGTACTCCACTGTACTCTATCTCTACCGTGCTCCACTGTACTCTATCTCTACTGTACTCCACTGTACTCTACCTCTACTCTACTGTACTGTTCTCTACCTCTACTGTACTCAACTGTACTCCACCTCTACTGTGCTCCACTGTACTCCACTGTACTCTACCTCTACTGTGCTCCACTGTAATCTACCTCTACTGTGCTCCACTGTACTCTACCTCTACTGTACTCCACTGTACTCTACCTCTACTGTACTCCACTGTACTCTACCTCTACTTTACTCCACTGTACTTTACCTCTACTCTACTCCACTGTACTCTACCTCTACTGTACTCCATTGTACTCCTATTCTAATCTGCTCCACTGTAATCCACTGTACTCTACCACTACTGTACTCCACTTTACTCTACCTCTATTGTGCTCTACTGTACTCTATCTCTACTGTGCTCCACTGTACTCTACCTCTACTGTACTCCACTGTACTCTATCTCTACTGTACTCCACTGTACTCTCTCTCTACTGTACTCCACTGTACTCTACCTCTACTGTGCTCCACTGTACTCTACCTCTACTGTGCTCCACTGTACTCTACCTCTACTGTGCTCTACTGTACTCTATCTCTACTGTGCTCCACTGTACTCTACCTCTACTGTACTCCACTGTACTCTACCTTCACTGTACTCCACTGTACTCTATCTCTACTGTACTCCACTGTACTCTACCTCTACTGTACTGTACTGTTCTCTACCTCTACTGTACTCTACTGTACTCCACCTCTACTGTGCTCCACTGTACTCTACTGTACTCTACCTCTACTCTGCTCCACTGTACTCTATCTCTACTGTGCTCCACTGTACTCTACCTCTACTGTACTCCACTGTACTCTATCTCTACTGTGCTCTACTGTACTCTATCTCTACTGTACTCCACTGTACTCTACCTCTACTGTGCTCCACTGTACTCCACTGTACTCTATCTCTACTGTGCTCCACTGTACTCTATCTCTACTGTACTCCACTGTACTCTACCTCTACTGTGCTCCACTGTACTCCACTGTATTCTATCTCTACTGTGCTCCACTGTACTCTACCTCTACTGTACTCCACTTTACTCTACCTCTACTGTGCTCCACTGTACTCTACCTCTACTGTACTCCACTCTACTCTACCTCTACTGGGCTCCACTGTACTCTACCTCTACTGTACTCCACTGTACTCTATCTCTACCGTGCTCCACTGTACTCTATCTCTACTGTACTCCACTGTACTCTACCTCTACTCTACTGTACTGTTCTCTACCTCTACTGTACTCAACTGTACTCCACCTCTACTGTGCTCCACTGTACTCCAATGTACTCTACCTCTACTGTGCTCCACTGTAATCTACCTCTACTGTGCTCCACTGTACTCTACATCTACTGTACTCCACTGTACTCTACCTCTACTGTACTCCACTGTACTCTACCTCTACTTTACTCCACTGTACTTTACCTCTACTCTACTTCACTGTACTCTACCTCTACTGTACTCTATTGTACTCCTATTCTAATGTGCTCCACTGTAATCCACTGTACTCTACCACTACTGTACTCTACCTCTATTGTGCTCTACTGTACTCTATCTCTACTGTGATCCACTGTACTCTACCTCTACTGTACTCCACTGTACTCTATCTCTACTGTACTCCACTGTACTCTATCTCTACTGTACTCCACTGTACTCTATCTCTACTGTACTCTCTCTCTACTGTACTCCACTGTACTCTACCTCTACTGTACTCCACTGTACTCTATCTCTACTGTACTCCACTGTACTCTACCTCTACTGTACTGTACTGTTCTCTACCTCTACTGTACTCTACTGTACTCCACCTCTACTGTGCTCCACTGTACTCCACTGTACTCTACCTCTACTGTGCTCCACTGTGATCTACCTCTACTGTGCTCCACTGTACTCTACCTCTACTGTACTCACCTGTAATCTATCTCTACTGTACTCCACTGTACTCTATATCTACTGTGATCCACTGTACTCTACCTCTACTCTGCTCCACTGTACTCTATCTCTACTGTGCTCCACTGTACTCTACCTCTACTGTACTCCACTGTACTCTATCTCTACTGTGCTCTACTGTACTCTATCTCTACTGTACTCCACTGTACTCTACCTCTACTGTGCTCCACTGTACTCCACTGTACTCTATCTCTACTGTGCTCCACTGTACTCTATCTCTACTGTACTCCACTGTACTCTACCTCTACTGTGCTCCACTGTACTCCACTGTACTCTATCTCCACTGTGCTCCACTGTACTCTACCTCTACTGTACTCCACTCTACTCTACCTCTACTCTGCTCCACTGTACTCTACCTCTACTGTACTCCACTCTACTCTACCTCTACTGGGCTCCACTGTACTCTACCTCTACTGTACTCCACTGTATTCTATCTCTACCGTGCTCCACTGTACTCTATCTCTACTGTATTCCACTGTACTCTACCTCTACTCTACTGTACTGTTCTCTACCTCTACTGTACTCTACTGTACTCCACCTCTACTGTGCTCCACTGTACTCCACTGTACTATACCTCTACGGTGCTCCACTGTAATCTACCTCTACTGTGCTCCACTGTACTCTACCTCTACTGTGCTCCACTGTACTCTATCTCTACTGTGCTCTACTGTACTCTACTCTACTGTACTCCACTGTACTCTACCTCTACTGTACTCCACTGTACTCTACCTCTACTTTTCTCCACTGTACTATACCTCTACTGTACTCTACTGTACTCCTATTCTAATGTGCTCCACTGTAATCCACTGTACTCTACCACTACTGTACTCCACTGTACTCTACCTCTATTGTGCTCTACTGTACTCTATCTCTACTGTGCTCCACTGTACTCTACCTCTACTGTACTCCACTGTACTCCACCTCTACTGTGCTCCACTGTACTCCACTGTACTCTACCTCTACTGTGCTCCACTGTAATCTACCTCTACTGTGCTCCACTGTACTCTACCTCTACTGTACTCCACTGTACTCTACCTCTACTGTACTCCACTGTACTCTACCTCTACTGTACTCCACTGTACTCTATCTCTACTGTACTCCACTGTACTCTATCTCTACTGTACTCTCTCTCTACTGTACTCCACTGTACTCTACCTCTACTGTACTCCACTGTACTCTATCTCTACTGTACTCCACTGTACTCTACCTCTACTGTACTGTACTGTTCTCTACCTCTACTGTACTCTACTGTACTCCACCTCTACTGTGCTCCACTGTACTCCACTGTACTCTACCTCTACTGTGCTCCACTGTGATCTACCTCTACTGTGCTCCACTGTACTCTACCTCTACTGTACTCACCTGTAATCTATCTCTACTGTACTCCACTGTACTCTATCTCTACTGTGATCCACTGTACTCTACCTCTACTCTGCTCCACTGTACTCTATCTCTACTGTGCTCCACTGTACTCTACCTCTACTGTACTCCACTGTACTCTATCTCTACTGTGCTCTACTGTACTCTATCTCTACTGTACTCCACTGTACTCTACCTCTACTGTGCTCCACTGTACTCCACTGTACTCTATCTCTACTGTGCTCCACTGTTCTCTATCTCTACTGTACTCCACTGTACTCTACCTCTACTGTGCTCTACTGTACTCTATCTCTACTGTGTTCCACTGTACTCTACCTCTACTGTACTCCACTGTACTCTATCTCTACTGTGCTCCACTGTACTCTACCTCTACTGTACTGTACTGTTCTCTACCTCTACTGTACTCTACTGTACTCCACCTCTACTGTGCTCCACTGTACACCACTGTTCTACCTCTACTGTACTCCACTGTACTCTATCTCTACTGTGCTCCACTGTACTCCACTGTACTCTACCTCTACTGTGCTCCACTGTAATCTACCTCTACTGTGCTCCACTGTACTCTACCTCTACTGTACTCCACTGTACTCTACCTCTACTGTACTCCACTGTACTCTACCTCTACTGTACTCCACTGTACTCTATCTCTACTGTACTCCACTGTACTCTATCTCTACTGTACTCTCTCTCTACTGTACTCCACTGTACTCTACCTCTACTGTACTCCACTGTACTCTATCTCTACTGTACTCCACTGTACTCTACCTCTACTGTACTGTACTGTTCTCTACCTCTACTGTACTCTACTGTACTCCACCTCTACTGTGCTCCACTGTACTCCACTGTACTCTACCTCTACTGTGCTCCACTGTGATCTACCTCTACTGTGCTCCACTGTACTCTACCTCTACTGTACTCACCTGTAATCTATCTCTACTGTACTCCACTGTACTCTATCTCTACTGTGATCCACTGTACTCTACCTCTACTCTGCTCCACTGTACTCTATCTCTACTGTGCTCCACTGTACTCTACCTCTACTGTACTCCACTGTACTCTATCTCTACTGTGCTCTACTGTACTCTATCTCTACTGTACTCCACTGTACTCTACCTCTACTGTGCTCCACTGTACTCCACTGTACTCTATCTCTACTGTGCTCCACTGTTCTCTATCTCTACTGTACTCCACTGTACTCTACCTCTACTGTGCTCTACTGTACTCTATCTCTACTGTGTTCCACTGTACTCTACCTCTACTGTACTCCACTGTACTCTATCTCTACTGTGCTCCACTGTACTCTACCTCTACTGTACTGTACTGTTCTCTACCTCTACTGTACTCTACTGTACTCCACCTCTACTGTGCTCCACTGTACACCACTGTTCTACCTCTACTGTACTCCACTGTACTCTATCTCTACTGTGCTCCACTGTACTCTATCTCTACTGTACTCCACTGTACTCTAGCTCTACTGTGCTCCACTGTACTCTACCTCTACTGTGCTCTACTGTACTCTATCTCTACTGTGTTCCACTGTACTCTACCTCTACTCTACTCCACTGTACTCTATCTCTACTGTGCTCCACTGTACTCTACCTCTACTGTACTCCACTGTACTCTATCTCTACTGTACTCCACTGTACTCTACCTCTACTGTACTGTACTGTTCTCTACCTCTACTGTACTCTACTGTACTCCACCTCTACTGTGCTCCACTGTACTCCACTGTACTCTACATATACTGTGCTCCACTGTGATCTACCTCTACTGTGCTCCACTGTACTCTACCTCTACTGTACTCACCTGTAATCTATCTCTACTGTACTCCACTGTACTCTATCTCTACTGTGATCCACTGTACTCTACCTCTACTCTGCTCCACTGTACTCTATCTCTACTGTGCTCCACTGTACTCTACTCCACTGTACTCTACCTCTACTGTGCTCCACTGTACTCCACTGTACTCTATATCTACTGTGCTCCACTGTAATCTACTGTACTCTATATCTACTGTGCTCCACTGTAATCTACCTCTACTGTGCTCCACTGTAATCTACCTCTACTGTGCTCCACTGTACTCTATCTCTACTGCGCTCTACTGTACTCTACTCTACTGTACTCCACTGTACTCTACCTCTACTGTACTCCACTGTACTCTACCTCTACTTTTCTCCACTGTAATCTACCTCTACTGTACTCTACTGTACTCCTATTCTAATGTGCTCCACTGTAATCCACTGTACTCTACCACTACTGTACTCCACTGTACTCTACCTCTATTGTGCTCTACTGTACTCTATCTCTACTGTGCTCCACTGTACTCTACCTCTACTGTACTCCACTGTACTCTATCTCTACTGTACTCCACTGTACTCTATCTCTACTGTACTCTCTCTCTACTGTACTCCACTGTACTCTACCTCTACTGTGCTCCACTGTACTCTACCTCTACTGTGCTCCACTGTACTCTACCTCTACTGTGCTCCACTGTACTCTACCTCTACTGTGCTCTACTGTACTCTATCTCTACTGTGTTCCACTGTACTCTACCTCTACTGTACTCCACTGTACTCTATCTCTACTGTGCTCCACTGTACTCTACCTCTACTGTACTGTACTGTTCTCTACCTCTACTGTACTCTACTGTACTCCACCTCTACTGTGCTCCACTGTACACCACTGTTCTACCTCTACTGTACTCCACTGTACTCTACCTCTACTGCACTCCACTGTACTCTATCTCTACTGTACTCCACTGTGCTCTACCTCTACTGTGCTCCACTGTACTCTATCTCTACTGTGCTCCACTGTACTCTACCTCTACTGTGCTCTACTGTACTCTATCTCTACTGTACTCCATTGTACTCTATCTCTACTGTGATCCACTGTACTCTACCTCTACTCTGCTCCACTGTACTCTATCTCTACTGTGCTCCACTGTACTCTACCTCTACTGTACTCCACTCTACTCTATCTCTACTGTGCTCTACTGTACTCTATCTCTACTGTACTCCACTGTACTCTACCTCTACTGTGCTCCACTGTACTCCACTGTACTCTATCTCTACTGTGCTCCACTGTACTCTATCTCTACTGTACTCCACTGTACTCTACCTCTACTGTGCTCCACTGTACTCCACTGTACTCTATCTCTACTGTGCTCCACTGTACTCTACCTCTACTGTACTCCACTCTAATCTACCTCTACTGTGCTCCACTGTACTCTACCTCTACTGTACTCCACTGTACTCTACCTCTACTGTGCTCCACTGTACTCCACTGTACTCTATCTCTACTGTGCTCCACTGTACTCTACCTCTACTGTACTCCACTCTAATCTACCTCTACTGTGCTCCACTGTACTCTACCTCTACTGTACTCCACTCTACTCTACCTCTACTGGGCTCCACTGTACTCTACCTCTACTGTACTCCACTGTACTCTATCTCTACCGTGCTCCACTGTACTCTATCTCTACTGTACTCCACTGTACTCTACCTCTACTCTACTGTACTGTTCTCTACCTCTACTGTACTCAACTGTACTCCACCTCTACTGTGCTCCACTGTACTCCACTGTACTCTACCTCTACTGTGCTCCACTGTAATCTACCTCTACTGTGCTCCACTGTACTCTACCTCTACTGTACTCCACTGTACTCTACCTCTACTGTACTCCACTGTACTCTACCTCTACTTAACTCCACTGTACTTTACCTCTACTCTACTCCACTGTACTCTACCTCTACTGTACTCCATTGTACTCCTATTCTAATCTGCTCCACTGTAATCCACTGTACTCTACCACTACTGTACTCCACTTTACTCTACCTCTATTGTGCTCTACTGTACTCTATCTCTACTGTGCTCCACTGTACTCTACCTCTACTGTACTCCACTGTACTCTATCTCTACTGTACTCCACTGTACTCTCTCTCTACTGTACTCCACTGTACTCTACCTCTACTGTGCTCCACTGTACTCTACCTCTACTGTGCTCTACTGTACTCTATCTCTACTGTGCTCCACTGTACTCTACCTCTACTGTACTCCACTGTACTCTACCTTCACTGTACTCCACTGTACTCTATCTCTACTGTACTCCACTGTACTCTACCTCTACTGTACTGTACTGTTCTCTACCTCTACTGTACTCTACTGTACTCCACCTCTACTGTGCTCCACTGTACTCCACTGTACTCTACCTCTACTCTGCTCCACTGTACTCTATCTCTACTGTGCTCCACTGTACTCTACCTCTACTGTACTCCACTGTACTCTATCTCTACTGTGCTCTACTGTACTCTATCTCTACTGTACTCCACTGTACTCTACCTCTACTGTACTCCACTGTACTCTATCTCTACTGTACTCCACTGTACTCTACCTCTACTGTACTGTACTGTTCTCTACCTCTACTGTACTCTACTGTACTCCACCTCTACTGTGCTCCACTGTACTCCACTGTACTCTACATATACTGTGCTCCACTGTGATCTACCTCTACTGTGCTCCACTGTACTCTACCTCTACTGTACTCACCTGTAATCTATCTCTACTGTACTCCACTGTACTCTATCTCTACTGTGATCCACTGTACTCTACCTCTACTCTGCTCCACTGTACTCTATCTCTACTGTGCTCCACTGTACTCTACTCCACTGTACTCTACCTCTACTGTGCTCCACTGTACTCCACTGTACTCTATATCTACTGTGCTCCACTGTAATCTACTGTACTCTATATCTACTGTGCTCCACTGTAATCTACCTCTACTGTGCTCCACTGTAATCTACCTCTACTGTGCTCCACTGTACTCTATCTCTACTGCGCTCTACTGTACTCTACTCTACTGTACTCCACTGTACTCTACCTCTACTGTACTCCACTGTACTCTACCTCTACTTTTCTCCACTGTAATCTACCTCTACTGTACTCTACTGTACTCCTATTCTAATGTGCTCCACTGTAATCCACTGTACTCTACCACTACTGTACTCCACTGTACTCTACCTCTATTGTGCTCTACTGTACTCTATCTCTACTGTGCTCCACTGTACTCTACCTCTACTGTACTCCACTGTACTCTATCTCTACTGTACTCCACTGTACTCTATCTCTACTGTACTCTCTCTCTACTGTACTCCACTGTACTCTACCTCTACTGTGCTCCACTGTACTCTACCTCTACTGTGCTCCACTGTACTCTACCTCTACTGTGCTCCACTGTACTCTACCTCTACTGTGCTCTACTGTACTCTATCTCTACTGTGTTCCACTGTACTCTACCTCTACTGTACTCCACTGTACTCTATCTCTACTGTGCTCCACTGTACTCTACCTCTACTGTACTGTACTGTTCTCTACCTCTACTGTACTCTACTGTACTCCACCTCTACTGTGCTCCACTGTACACCACTGTTCTACCTCTACTGTACTCCACTGTACTCTACCTCTACTGCACTCCACTGTACTCTATCTCTACTGTACTCCACTGTGCTCTACCTCTACTGTGCTCCACTGTACTCTATCTCTACTGTGCTCCACTGTACTCTACCTCTACTGTGCTCTACTGTACTCTATCTCTACTGTACTCCATTGTACTCTATCTCTACTGTGATCCACTGTACTCTACCTCTACTCTGCTCCACTGTACTCTATCTCTACTGTGCTCCACTGTACTCTACCTCTACTGTACTCCACTCTACTCTATCTCTACTGTGCTCTACTGTACTCTATCTCTACTGTACTCCACTGTACTCTACCTCTACTGTGCTCCACTGTACTCCACTGTACTCTATCTCTACTGTGCTCCACTGTACTCTATCTCTACTGTACTCCACTGTACTCTACCTCTACTGTGCTCCACTGTACTCCACTGTACTCTATCTCTACTGTGCTCCACTGTACTCTACCTCTACTGTACTCCACTCTAATCTACCTCTACTGTGCTCCACTGTACTCTACCTCTACTGTACTCCACTGTACTCTACCTCTACTGTGCTCCACTGTACTCCACTGTACTCTATCTCTACTGTGCTCCACTGTACTCTACCTCTACTGTACTCCACTCTAATCTACCTCTACTGTGCTCCACTGTACTCTACCTCTACTGTACTCCACTCTACTCTACCTCTACTGGGCTCCACTGTACTCTACCTCTACTGTACTCCACTGTACTCTATCTCTACCGTGCTCCACTGTACTCTATCTCTACTGTACTCCACTGTACTCTACCTCTACTCTACTGTACTGTTCTCTACCTCTACTGTACTCAACTGTACTCCACCTCTACTGTGCTCCACTGTACTCCACTGTACTCTACCTCTACTGTGCTCCACTGTAATCTACCTCTACTGTGCTCCACTGTACTCTACCTCTACTGTACTCCACTGTACTCTACCTCTACTGTACTCCACTGTACTCTACCTCTACTTAACTCCACTGTACTTTACCTCTACTCTACTCCACTGTACTCTACCTCTACTGTACTCCATTGTACTCCTATTCTAATCTGCTCCACTGTAATCCACTGTACTCTACCACTACTGTACTCCACTTTACTCTACCTCTATTGTGCTCTACTGTACTCTATCTCTACTGTGCTCCACTGTACTCTACCTCTACTGTACTCCACTGTACTCTATCTCTACTGTACTCCACTGTACTCTCTCTCTATTGTACTCCACTGTACTCTACCTCTACTGTGCTCCACTGTACTCTACCTCTACTGTGCTCCACTGTACTCTACCTCTACTGTGCTCTACTGTACTCTATCTCTACTGTGCTCCACTGTACTCTACCTCTACTGTACTCCACTGTACTCTACCTTCACTGTACTCCACTGTACTCTATCTCTACTGTACTCCACTGTACTCTACCTCTACTGTACTGTACTGTTCTCTACCTCTACTGTACTCTACTGTACTCCACCTCTACTGTGCTCCACTGTACTCCACTGTACTCTACCTCTACTCTGCTCCACTGTACTCTATCTCTACTGTGCTCCACTGTACTCTACCTCTACTGTACTCCACTGTACTCTATCTCTACTGTGCTCTACTGTACTCTATCTCTACTGTACTCCACTGTACTCTACCTCTACTGTGCTCCACTGTACTCCACTGTACTCTATCTCTACTGTGCTCCACTGTACTCTATCTCTACTGTACTCCACTGTACTCTACCTCTACTGTGCTCCACTGTACTCCACTGTATTCTATCTCTACTGTGCTCCACTGTACTCTACCTCTACTGTACTCCACTTTACTCTACCTCTACTATGCTCCACTGTACTCTACCTCTACTGTACTCCACTCTACTCTACCTCTACTGGGCTCCAGTGTACTCTACCTCTACTGTACTCCACTGTACTCTATCTCTACCGTGCTCCACTGTACTCTATCTCTACTGTACTCCACTGTACTCTACCTCTACTCTACTGTACTGTTCTCTACCTCTACTGTACTCAACTGTACTCCACCTCTACTGTGCTCCACTGTAATCTACCTCTACTGTGCTCCACTGTACTCTACATCTACTGTACTCCACTGTACTCTACCTCTACTGTACTCCACTGTACTCTACCTCTACTTTACTCCACTGTACTTTACCTCTACTCTACTTCACTGTACTCTACCTCTACTGTACTCTATTGTACTCCTATTCTAATGTGCTCCACTGTAATCCACTGTACTCTACCACTACTGTACTCTACCTCTATTGTGCTCTACTGTACTCTATCTCTACTGTGATCCACTGTACTCTACCTCTACTGTACTCCACTGTACTCTATCTCTACTGTACTCCACTGTACTCTATCTCTACTGTACTCTCTCTCTACTGTACTCCACTGTACTCTATCTCTACTGTACTCCACTGTACTCTACCTCTACTGTACTGTACTGTTCTCTACCTCTACTGTACTCTACTGTACTCCACCTCTACTGTGCTCCACTGTACTCCACTGTACTCTACCTCTACTGTGCTCCACTGTGATCTACCTCTACTGTGCTCCACTGTACTCTACCTCTACTGTACTCACCTGTAATCTATCTCTACTGTACTCCACTGTACTCTATCTCTACTGTGATCCACTGTACTCTACCTCTACTCTGCTCCACTGTACTCTATCTCTACTGTGCTCCACTGTACTCTACCTCTACTGTACTCCACTGTACTCTATCTCTACTGTGCTCTACTGTACTCTATCTCTACTGTACTCCACTGTACTCTACCTCTACTGTGCTCCACTGTACTCCACTGTACTCTATCTCTACTGTTCTCCACTGTACTCTATCTCTACTGTACTCCACTGTACTCTACCTCTACTGTGCTCCACTGTACTCCACTGTACTCTATCTCCACTGTGCTCCACTGTACTCTACCTCTACTGTACTCCACTCTACTCTACCTCTACTCTGCTCCACTGTACTCTACCTCTACTGTACTCCACTCTACTCTACCTCTACTGGGCTCCACTGTACTCTACCTCTACTGTACTCCACTGTACTCTATCTCTACCGTGCTCCACTGTACTCTATCTCTACTGTATTCCACTGTACTCTACCTCTACTCTACTGTACTGTTCTCTACCTCGACTGTACTCTACTGTACTCCACCTCTACTGTGCTCCACTGTACTCCACTGTACTATACCTCTACTGTGCTCCACTGTAATCTACCTCTACTGTGCTCCACTGTACTCTACCTCTACTGTGCTCCACTGTACTCTTTCTCTACTGTGCTCTACTGTACTCTACTCTACTGTACTCCACTGTACTCTACCTCTACTGTACTCCACTGTACTCTACCTCTACTTTTCTCCACTGTACTCTACCTCTACTGTACTCTACTGTACTCCTATTCTAATGTGCTCCACTGTAATCCACTGTACTCTACCACTACTGTACTCCACTGTACTCTACCTCTATTGTGCTCTACTGTACTCTATCTCTACTGTGCTCCACTGTACTCTACCTCTACTGTACTCCACTGTACTCCACCTCTACTGTGCTCCACTGTACTCCACTGTACTCTACCTCTACTGTGCTCCACTGTAATCTACCTCTACTGTGCTCCACTGTACTCTACCTCTACTGTACTGTACTGTTCTCTACCTCTACTGTACTCTACTGTACTCCACCTCTACTGTGCTCCACTGTACACCACTGTTCTACCTCTACTGTACTCCACTGTACTCTATCTCTACTGTGATCCACTGTACTCTATCTCTACTGTACTCCACTGTACTCTACCTCTACTGTGCTCCACTGTACTCTACCTCTACTGTGCTCTACTGTACTCTATCTCTACTGTGTTCCACTGTACTCTACCTCTACTCTACTCCACTGTACTCTATCTCTACTGTGCTCCACTGTACTCTACCTCTACTGTACTCCACTGTACTCTATCTCTACTGTACTCCACTGTACTCTACCTCTACTGTACTGTACTGTTCTCTACCTATACTGTACTCTACTGTACTCCACCTCTACTGTGCTCCACTGTACTCTACCTCTACTGTACTCACCTGTAATCTATCTCTACTGTACTCCACTGTACTCTATCTCTACTGTGATCCACTGTACTCTACCTCTACTCTGCTCCACTGTACTCTATCTCTACTGTGCTCCACTGTACTGTACTCCACTGTACTCTATATCTACTGTGCTCCACTGTAATCTACTGTACTCTATATCTACTGTGCTCCACTGTAATCTACCTCTACTGTGCTCCACTGTAATCTACCTCTACTGTGCTCCACTGTACTCTATCTCTACTGCGCTCTACTGTACTCTACTCTACTGTACTCCACTGTACTCTACCTCTACTGTACTCCACTGTACTCTACCTCTACTTTTCTCCACTGTAATCTACCTCTACTGTACTCTACTGTACTCCTATTCTAATGTGCTCCACTGTAATCCACTGTACTCTACCACTACTGTACTCCACTGTACTCTACCTCTATTGTGCTCTACTGTACTCTATCTCTACTGTGCTCGACTGTACTCTACCTCTACTGTACTCCACTGTACTCTATCTCTACTGTACTCCACTGTACTCTATCTCTACTGTACTCTCTCTCTACTGTACTCCACTGTACTCTACCTCTACTGTGCTCCACTGTACTCTACCTCTACTGTGCTCCACTGTACTCTACCTCTACTGTGCTCCACTGTACTCTACCTCTACTGTGCTCTACTGTACTCTATCTCTACTGTGTTCCACTGTACTCTACCTCTACTGTACTCCACTGTACTCTATCTCTACTGTGCTCCACTGTACTCTACCTCTACTGTACTGTACTGTTCTCTACCTCTACTGTACTCTACTGTACTCCACCTCTACTGTGCTCCACTGTACACCACTGTTCTACCTCTACTGTACTCCACTGTACTCTACCTCTACTGCACTCCACTGTACTCTATCTCTACTGTACTCCACTGTGCTCTACCTCTACTGTGCTCCACTGTACTCTATCTCTACTGTGCTCCACTGTACTCTACCTCTACTGTGCTCTACTGTACTCTATCTCTACTGTACTCCATTGTACTCTATCTCTACTGTGATCCACTGTACTCTACCTCTACTCTGCTCCACTGTACTCTATCTCTACTGTGCTCCACTGTACTCTACCTCTACTGTACTCCACTCTACTCTATCTCTACTGTGCTCTACTGTACTCTATCTCTACTGTACTCCACTGTACACTACCTCTACTGTGCTCCACTGTACTCCACTGTACTCTATCTCTACTGTGCTCCACTGTACTCTATCTCTACTGTACTCCACTGTACTCTACCTCTACTGTGCTCCACTGTACTCCACTGTACTCTATCTCTACTGTGCTCCACTGTACTCTACCTCTACTGTACTCCACTCTAATCTACCTCTACTGTGCTCCACTGTACTCTACCTCTACTGTACTCCACTCTACTCTACCTCTACTGGGCTCCACTGTACTCTACCTCTACTGTACTCCACTGTACTCTATCTCTACCGTGCTCCACTGTACTCTATCTCTACTGTACTCCACTGTACTCTACCTCTACTCTACTGTACTGTTCTCTACCTCTACTGTACTCAACTGTACTCCACCTCTACTGTGCTCCACTGTACTCCACTGTACTCTACCTCTACTGTGCTCCACTGTAATCTACCTCTACTGTGCTCCACTGTACTCTACCTCTACTGTACTCCACTGTACTCTACCTCTACTGTACTCCACTGTACTCTACCTCTACTTTACTCCACTGTACTTTACCTCTACTCTACTCCACTGTACTCTACCTCTACTGTACTCCATTGTACTCCTATTCTAATCTGCTCCACTGTAATCCACTGTACTCTACCACTACTGTACTCCACTTTACTCTACCTCTATTGTGCTCTACTGTACTCTATCTCTACTGTGCTCCACTGTACTCTACCTCTACTGTACTCCACTGTACTCTATCTCTACTGTACTCCACTGTACTCTCTCTCTACTGTACTCCACTGTACTCTACCTCTACTGTGCTCCACTGTACTCTACCTCTACTGTGCTCCACTGTACTCTACCTCTACTGTGCTCTACTGTACTCTATCTCTACTGTGCTCCACTGTACTCTACCTCTACTGTACTCCACTGTACTCTACCTTCACTGTACTCCACTGTACTCTATCTCTACTGTACTCCACTGTACTCTACCTCTACTGTACTGTACTGTTCTCTACCTCTACTGTACTCTACTGTACTCCACCTCTACTGTGCTCCACTGTACTCTACTGTACTCTACCTCTACTCTGCTCCACTGTACTCTATCTCTACTGTGCTCCACTGTACTCTACCTCTACTGTACTCCACTGTACTCTATCTCTACTGTGCTCTACTGTACTCTATCTCTACTGTACTCCACTGTACTCTACCTCTACTGTGCTCCACTGTACTCCACTGTACTCTATCTCTACTGTGCTCCACTGTACTCTATCTCTACTGTACTCCACTGTACACTACCTCTACTGTGCTCCACTGTACTCCACTGTATTCTATCTCTACTGTGCTCCACTGTACTCTACCTCTACTGTACTCCACTTTACTCTACCTCTACTGTGCTCCACTGTACTCTACCTCTACTGTACTCCACTCTACTCTACCTCTACTGGGCTCCACTGTACTCTACCTCTACTGTACTCCACTGTACTCTATCTCTACCGTGCTCCACTGTACTCTATCTCTACTGTACTCCACTGTACTCTACCTCTACTCTACTGTACTGTTCTCTACCTCTACTGTACTCAACTGTACTCCACCTCTACTGTGCTCCACTGTACTCCAATGTACTCTACCTCTACTGTGCTCCACTGTAATCTACCTCTACTGTGCTCCACTGTACTCTACATCTACTGTACTCCACTGTACTCTACCTCTACTGTACTCCACTGTACTCTACCTCTACTTTACTCCACTGTACTTTACCTCTACTCTACTTCACTGTACTCTACCTCTACTGTACTCTATTGTACTCCTATTCTAATGTGCTCCACTGTAATCCACTGTACTCTACCACTACTGTACTCTACCTCTATTGTGCTCTACTGTACTCTATCTCTACTGTGATCCACTGTACTCTACCTCTACTGTACTCCACTGTACTCTATCTCTACTGTACTCCACTTTACTCTATCTCTACTGTACTCCACTGTACTCTATCTCTACTGTACTCTCTCTCTACTGTACTCCACTGTACTCTACCTCTACTGTACTCCACTGTACTCTATCTCTACTGTACTCCACTGTACTCTACCTCTACTGTACTGTACTGTTCTCTACCTCTACTGTACTCTACTGTACTCCACCTCTACTGTGCTCCACTGTACTCCACTGTACTCTACCTCTACTGTGCTCCACTGTGATCTACCTCTACTGTGCTCCACTGTACTCTACCTCTACTGTACTCACCTGTAATCTATCTCTACTGTACTCCACTGTACTCTATATCTACTGTGATCCACTGTACTCTACCTCTACTCTGCTCCACTGTACTCTATCTCTACTGTGCTCCACTGTACTCTACCTCTACTGTACTCCACTGTACTCTATCTCTACTGTGCTCTACTGTACTCTATCTCTACTGTACTCCACTGTACTCTACCTCTACTGTGCTCCACTGTACTCCACTGTACTCTATCTCTACTGTGCTCCACTGTACTCTATCTCTACTGTACTCCACTGTACTCTACCTCTACTGTGCTCCACTGTACTCCACTGTACTCTATCTCCACTGTGCTCCACTGTACTCTACCTCTACTGTACTCCACTCTACTCTACCTCTACTCTGCTCCACTGTACTCTACCTCTACTGTACTCCACTCTACTCTACCTCTACTGGGCTCCACTGTACTCTACCTCTACTGTACTCCACTGTATTCTATCTCTACCGTGCTCCACTGTACTCTATCTCTACTGTATTCCACTGTACTCTACCTCTACTCTACTGTACTGTTCTCTACCTCTACTGTACTCTACTGTACTCCACCTCTACTGTGCTCCACTGTACTCCACTGTACTATACCTCTACGGTGCTCCACTGTAATCTACCTCTACTGTGCTCCACTGTACTCTACCTCTACTGTGCTCCACTGTACTCTATCTCTACTGTGCTCTACTGTACTCTACTCTACTGTACTCCACTGTACTCTACCTCTACTGTACTCCACTGTACTCTACCTCTACTTTTCTCCACTGTACTATACCTCTACTGTACTCTACTGTACTCCTATTCTAATGTGCTCCACTGTAATCCACTGTACTCTACCACTACTGTACTCCACTGTACTCTACCTCTATTGTGCTCTACTGTACTCTATCTCTACTGTGCTCCACTGTACTCTACCTCTACTGTACTCCACTGTACTCCACCTCTACTGTGCTCCACTGTACTCCACTGTACTCTACCTCTACTGTGCTCCACTGTAATCTACCTCTACTGTGCTCCACTGTACTCTACCTCTACTGTACTCCACTGTACTCTACCTCTACTGTACTCCACTGTACTCTACCTCTACTGTACTCCACTGTACTCTATCTCTACTGTACTCCACTGTACTCTATCTCTACTGTACTCTCTCTCTACTGTACTCCACTGTACTCTACCTCTACTGTACTCCACTGTACTCTATCTCTACTGTACTCCACTGTACTCTACCTCTACTGTACTGTACTGTTCTCTACCTCTACTGTACTCTACTGTACTCCACCTCTACTGTGCTCCACTGTACTCCACTGTACTCTACCTCTACTGTGCTCCACTGTGATCTACCTCTACTGTGCTCCACTGTACTCTACCTCTACTGTACTCACCTGTAATCTATCTCTACTGTACTCCACTGTACTCTATCTCTACTGTGATCCACTGTACTCTACCTCTACTCTGCTCCACTGTACTCTATCTCTACTGTGCTCCACTGTACTCTACCTCTACTGTACTCCACTGTACTCTATCTCTACTGTGCTCTACTGTACTCTATCTCTACTGTACTCCACTGTACTCTACCTCTACTGTGCTCCACTGTACTCCACTGTACTCTATCTCTACTGTGCTCCACTGTTCTCTATCTCTACTGTACTCCACTGTACTCTACCTCTACTGTGCTCTACTGTACTCTATCTCTACTGTGTTCCACTGTACTCTACCTCTACTGTACTCCACTGTACTCTATCTCTACTGTGCTCCACTGTACTCTACCTCTACTGTACTGTACTGTTCTCTACCTCTACTGTACTCTACTGTACTCCACCTCTACTGTGCTCCACTGTACACCACTGTTCTACCTCTACTGTACTCCACTGTACTCTATCTCTACTGTGCTCCACTGTACTCCACTGTACTCTACCTCTACTGTGCTCCACTGTAATCTACCTCTACTGTGCTCCACTGTACTCTACCTCTACTGTACTCCACTGTACTCTACCTCTACTGTACTCCACTGTACTCTACCTCTACTGTACTCCACTGTACTCTATCTCTACTGTACTCCACTGTACTCTATCTCTACTGTACTCTCTCTCTACTGTACTCCACTGTACTCTACCTCTACTGTACTCCACTGTACTCTATCTCTACTGTACTCCACTGTACTCTACCTCTACTGTACTGTACTGTTCTCTACCTCTACTGTACTCTACTGTACTCCACCTCTACTGTGCTCCACTGTACTCCACTGTACTCTACCTCTACTGTGCTCCACTGTGATCTACCTCTACTGTGCTCCACTGTACTCTACCTCTACTGTACTCACCTGTAATCTATCTCTACTGTACTCCACTGTACTCTATCTCTACTGTGATCCACTGTACTCTACCTCTACTCTGCTCCACTGTACTCTATCTCTACTGTGCTCCACTGTACTCTACCTCTACTGTACTCCACTGTACTCTATCTCTACTGTGCTCTACTGTACTCTATCTCTACTGTACTCCACTGTACTCTACCTCTACTGTGCTCCACTGTACTCCACTGTACTCTATCTCTACTGTGCTCCACTGTTCTCTATCTCTACTGTACTCCACTGTACTCTACCTCTACTGTGCTCTACTGTACTCTATCTCTACTGTGTTCCACTGTACTCTACCTCTACTGTACTCCACTGTACTCTATCTCTACTGTGCTCCACTGTACTCTACCTCTACTGTACTGTACTGTTCTCTACCTCTACTGTACTCTACTGTACTCCACCTCTACTGTGCTCCACTGTACACCACTGTTCTACCTCTACTGTACTCCACTGTACTCTATCTCTACTGTGCTCCACTGTACTCTATCTCTACTGTACTCCACTGTACTCTAGCTCTACTGTGCTCCACTGTACTCTACCTCTACTGTGCTCTACTGTACTCTATCTCTACTGTGTTCCACTGTACTCTACCTCTACTCTACTCCACTGTACTCTATCTCTACTGTGCTCCACTGTACTCTACCTCTACTGTACTCCACTGTACTCTATCTCTACTGTACTCCACTGTACTCTACCTCTACTGTACTGTACTGTTCTCTACCTCTACTGTACTCTACTGTACTCCACCTCTACTGTGCTCCACTGTACTCCACTGTACTCTACATATACTGTGCTCCACTGTGATCTACCTCTACTGTGCTCCACTGTACTCTACCTCTACTGTACTCACCTGTAATCTATCTCTACTGTACTCCACTGTACTCTATCTCTACTGTGATCCACTGTACTCTACCTCTACTCTGCTCCACTGTACTCTATCTCTACTGTGCTCCACTGTACTCTACTCCACTGTACTCTACCTCTACTGTGCTCCACTGTACTCCACTGTACTCTATATCTACTGTGCTCCACTGTAATCTACTGTACTCTATATCTACTGTGCTCCACTGTAATCTACCTCTACTGTGCTCCACTGTAATCTACCTCTACTGTGCTCCACTGTACTCTATCTCTACTGCGCTCTACTGTACTCTACTCTACTGTACTCCACTGTACTCTACCTCTACTGTACTCCACTGTACTCTACCTCTACTTTTCTCCACTGTAATCTACCTCTACTGTACTCTACTGTACTCCTATTCTAATGTGCTCCACTGTAATCCACTGTACTCTACCACTACTGTACTCCACTGTACTCTACCTCTATTGTGCTCTACTGTACTCTATCTCTACTGTGCTCCACTGTACTCTACCTCTACTGTACTCCACTGTACTCTATCTCTACTGTACTCCACTGTACTCTATCTCTACTGTACTCTCTCTCTACTGTACTCCACTGTACTCTACCTCTACTGTGCTCCACTGTACTCTACCTCTACTGTGCTCCACTGTACTCTACCTCTACTGTGCTCCACTGTACTCTACCTCTACTGTGCTCTACTGTACTCTATCTCTACTGTGTTCCACTGTACTCTACCTCTACTGTACTCCACTGTACTCTATCTCTACTGTGCTCCACTGTACTCTACCTCTACTGTACTGTACTGTTCTCTACCTCTACTGTACTCTACTGTACTCCACCTCTACTGTGCTCCACTGTACACCACTGTTCTACCTCTACTGTACTCCACTGTACTCTACCTCTACTGCACTCCACTGTACTCTATCTCTACTGTACTCCACTGTGCTCTACCTCTACTGTGCTCCACTGTACTCTATCTCTACTGTGCTCCACTGTACTCTACCTCTACTGTGCTCTACTGTACTCTATCTCTACTGTACTCCATTGTACTCTATCTCTACTGTGATCCACTGTACTCTACCTCTACTCTGCTCCACTGTACTCTATCTCTACTGTGCTCCACTGTACTCTACCTCTACTGTACTCCACTCTACTCTATCTCTACTGTGCTCTACTGTACTCTATCTCTACTGTACTCCACTGTACTCTACCTCTACTGTGCTCCACTGTACTCCACTGTACTCTATCTCTACTGTGCTCCACTGTACTCTATCTCTACTGTACTCCACTGTACTCTACCTCTACTGTGCTCCACTGTACTCCACTGTACTCTATCTCTACTGTGCTCCACTGTACTCTACCTCTACTGTACTCCACTCTAATCTACCTCTACTGTGCTCCACTGTACTCTACCTCTACTGTACTCCACTGTACTCTACCTCTACTGTGCTCCACTGTACTCCACTGTACTCTATCTCTACTGTGCTCCACTGTACTCTACCTCTACTGTACTCCACTCTAATCTACCTCTACTGTGCTCCACTGTACTCTACCTCTACTGTACTCCACTCTACTCTACCTCTACTGGGCTCCACTGTACTCTACCTCTACTGTACTCCACTGTACTCTATCTCTACCGTGCTCCACTGTACTCTATCTCTACTGTACTCCACTGTACTCTACCTCTACTCTACTGTACTGTTCTCTACCTCTACTGTACTCAACTGTACTCCACCTCTACTGTGCTCCACTGTACTCCACTGTACTCTACCTCTACTGTGCTCCACTGTAATCTACCTCTACTGTGCTCCACTGTACTCTACCTCTACTGTACTCCACTGTACTCTACCTCTACTGTACTCCACTGTACTCTACCTCTACTTAACTCTACTGTACTTTACCTCTACTCTACTCCACTGTACTCTACCTCTACTGTACTCCATTGTACTCCTATTCTAATCTGCTCCACTGTAATCCACTGTACTCTACCACTACTGTACTCCACTTTACTCTACCTCTATTGTGCTCTACTGTACTCTATCTCTACTGTGCTCCACTGTACTCTACCTCTACTGTACTCCACTGTACTCTATCTCTACTGTACTCCACTGTACTCTCTCTCTACTGTACTCCACTGTACTCTACCTCTACTGTGCTCCACTGTACTCTACCTCTACTGTGCTCCACTGTACTCTACCTCTACTGTGCTCTACTGTACTCTATCTCTACTGTGCTCCACTGTACTCTACCTCTACTGTACTCCACTGTACTCTACCTTCACTGTACTCCACTGTACTCTATCTCTACTGTACTCCACTGTACTCTACCTCTACTGTACTGTACTGTTCTCTACCTCTACTGTACTCTACTGTACTCCACCTCTACTGTGCTCCACTGTACTCCACTGTACTCTACCTCTACTCTGCTCCACTGTACTCTATCTCTACTGTGCTCCACTGTACTCTACCTCTACTGTACTCCACTGTACTCTATCTCTACTGTGCTCTACTGTACTCTATCTCTACTGTACTCCACTGTACTCTACCTCTACTGTGCTCCACTGTACTCCACTGTACTCTATCTCTACTGTGCTCCACTGTACTCTATCTCTACTGTACTCCACTGTACTCTACCTCTACTGTGCTCCACTGTACTCCACTGTATTCTATCTCTACTGTGCTCCACTGTACTCTACCTCTACTGTACTCCACTTTACTCTACCTCTACTATGCTCCACTGTACTCTACCTCTACTGTACTCCACTCTACTCTACCTCTACTGGGCTCCACTGTACTCTACCTCTACTGTACTCCACTGTACTCTATCTCTACCGTGCTCCACTGTACTCTATCTCTACTGTACTCCACTGTACTCTACCTCTACTCTACTGTACTGTTCTCTACCTCTACTGTACTCAACTGTACTCCACCTCTACTGTGCTCCACTGTAATCTACCTCTACTGTGCTCCACTGTACTCTACATCTACTGTACTCCACTGTACTCTACCTCTACTGTACTCCACTGTACTCTACCTCTACTTTACTCCACTGTACTTTACCTCTACTCTACTTCACTGTACTCTACCTCTACTGTACTCTATTGTACTCCTATTCTAATGTGCTCCACTGTAATCCACTGTACTCTACCACTACTGTACTCTACCTCTATTGTGCTCTACTGTACTCTATCTCTACTGTGATCCACTGTACTCTACCTCTACTGTACTCCACTGTACTCTATCTCTACTGTACTCCACTGTACTCTATCTCTACTGTACTCTCTCTCTACTGTACTCCACTGTACTCTATCTCTACTGTACTCCACTGTACTCTACCTCTACTGTACTGTACTGTTCTCTACCTCTACTGTACTCTACTGTACTCCACCTCTACTGTGCTCCACTGTACTCCACTGTACTCTACCTCTACTGTGCTCCACTGTGATCTACCTCTACTGTGCTCCACTGTACTCTACCTCTACTGTACTCACCTGTAATCTATCTCTACTGTACTCCACTGTACTCTATCTCTACTGTGATCCACTGTACTCTACCTCTACTCTGCTCCACTGTACTCTATCTCTACTGTGCTCCACTGTACTCTACCTCTACTGTACTCCACTGTACTCTATCTCTACTGTGCTCTACTGTACTCTATCTCTACTGTACTCCACTGTACTCTACCTCTACTGTGCTCCACTGTACTCCACTGTACTCTATCTCTACTGTTCTCCACTGTACTCTATCTCTACTGTACTCCACTGTACTCTACCTCTACTGTGCTCCACTGTACTCCACTGTACTCTATCTCCACTGTGCTCCACTGTACTCTACCTCTACTGTACTCCACTCTACTCTACCTCTACTCTGCTCCACTGTACTCTACCTCTACTGTACTCCACTCTACTCTACCTCTACTGGGCTCCACTGTACTCTACCTCTACTGTACTCCACTGTACTCTATCTCTACCGTGCTCCACTGTACTCTATCTCTACTGTATTCCACTGTACTCTACCTCTACTCTACTGTACTGTTCTCTACCTCTACTGTACTCTACTGTACTCCACCTCTACTGTGCTCCACTGTACTCCACTGTACTATACCTCTACTGTGCTCCACTGTAATCTACCTCTACTGTGCTCCACTGTACTCTACCTCTACTGTGCTCCACTGTACTCTTTCTCTACTGTGCTCTACTGTACTCTACTCTACTGTACTCCACTGTACTCTACCTCTACTGTACTCCACTGTACTCTACCTCTACTTTTCTCCACTGTACTCTACCTCTACTGTACTCTACTGTACTCCTATTCTAATGTGCTCCACTGTAATCCACTGTACTCTACCACTACTGTACTCCACTGTACTCTACCTCTATTGTGCTCTACTGTACTCTATCTCTACTGTGCTCCACTGTACTCTACCTCTACTGTACTCCACTGTACTCCACCTCTACTGTGCTCCACTGTACTCCACTGTACTCTACCTCTACTGTGCTCCACTGTAATCTACCTCTACTGTGCTCCACTGTACTCTACCTCTACTGTACTCCACTGTACTCTACCTCTACTGTACTCCACTGTACTCTACCTCTACTGTACTCCACTGTACTCTACCTCTACTTTACTCCACTGTACTTTACCTCTACTCTACTCCACTGTACTCTACCTCTACTGTACTCTATTGTACTCCTATTCTAATGTGCTCCACTGTAATCCACTGTACTCTACCACTACTGTACTCCACTGTACTCTACCTCTATTGTGCTCTACTTTACTCTATCTCTACTGTGCTCCACTGTACTCTACCTCTACTGTACTCCACTGTACTCTATCTCTACTGTACTCCACTGTACTCTATCTCTACTGTACTCTCTCTCTACTGTACTCCACTGTACTCTACCTCTACTGTGCTCCACTGTACTCTACCTCTACTGTGCTCCACTGTACTCCACCTCTACTGTGCTCCACTGTACTCTACCTCTACGTTGCTCTACTGTACTCTATCTCTACTGTGCTCCACTGTACTCTACCTCTACTGTACTCCACTGTACTCTACCTTCACTGTACTCCACTGTACTCTATCTCTACTGTACTCCACTGTACTCTACCTCTACTGTACTGTACTGTTCTCTACCTCTACTGTACTCTACTGTACTCCACCTCTACTGTGCTCCACTGTACTCCACTGTACTCTACCTCTACTGTGCTCCACTGTGATCTACCTCTACTGTGCTCCACTGTACTCTACCTCTACTGTACTCACCTGTAATCTATCTCTACTGTACTCCACTGTACTCTATCTCTACTGTGATCCACTGTACTCTACCTCTACTCTGATCCACTGTACTCTATCTCTACTGTGCTCCACTGTACTCTACCTCTACTGTACTCCACTGTACTCTATCTCTACTGTGCTCTACTGTACTCTATCTCTACTGTACTCCACTGTACTCTACCTCTACTGTGCTCCACTGTACTCCACTGTACTCTATCTCTACTCTGATCCACTGTACTCTATCTCTACTGTGCTCCACTGTACTCTACCTCTACTGTACTCCACTGTACTCTATCTCTACTGTGCTCTACTGTACTCTATCTCTACTGTACTCCACTGTACTCTACCTCTACTGTGCTCCACTGTACTCCACTGTACTCTATCTCTACTGTGCTCCACTGTACTCTATCTCTACTGTACTCCACTGTACTCTACCTCTACTGTGCTCCACTGTACTCCACTGTACTCTATCTCTACTGTGCTCCACTGTACTCTACCTCTACTGTACTCCACTCTACTCTACCTCTACTCTGCTCCATTGTACTCTACCTCTACTGTACTCCACTCTACTCTACCTCTACTGGGCTCCACTGTACTCTACCTCTACTGTACTCCACTGTACTCTATCTCTACCGTGCTCCACTGTACTCTATCTCTACTGTACTCCACTGTACTCTACCTCTACTCTACTGTACTGTTCTCTACCTCTACTGTACTCTACTGTACTCCACCTCTACTGTGCTCCACTGTACTCCACTGTACTATACCTCTACTGTGCTCCACTGTAATCTACCTATACTGTGCTCCACTGTACTCTACCTCTACTGTGCTCCACTCTACTCTATCTCTACTGTGCTCTACTGTACTCTAATCTTCTGTACTCCACTGTACTCTACCTCTACTGTACTCCACTGTACTCTACCTCTACTTTTCTCCACTGTACTCTACCTCTACTGTACTCTACTGTACTCCTATTCTAATGTGCTCCACTGTAATCCACTGTACTCTACCACTACTGTACTCCACTGTACTCTACCTCTATTGTGCTCTACTGTACTCTATCTCTACTGTGCTCCACTGTACTCTACCTCTACTGTACTCCACTTTACTCTATCTCTACTGTACTCCACTGTACTCTATCTCTACTGTACTCTCTCTCTACTGTATTCCACTGTACTCTACCTCTACTGTGCTCCACTGTAATCTACCTCTACTGTGCTCCACTGTACTCTACCTCTACTGTGCTCCACTGTACTCTATCTCTATTGTGCTCTACTGTACTCTACTCTACTGTACTCCACTGTACTCTACCTCTACTGTACTCCAGTGTACTCTACCTCTACTTTACTCCACTGTACTTTACCTCAACTCTACTCCACTGTACTCTACCTCTACTGTACTCTACTGTAGTCCTATTCTAATGTGCTCCACTGTAATCCACTGTATTCTACCACTACTGTACTCCACTGTACTCTACCTCTATTGTGCTCTACTGTACTCTATCTCTACTGTGCTCCACTGTACTCTACCTCTACTGTACTCCACTGTACTCTACCTCTACTGCATTCCACTGTACTCTATCTCTACTGTACTCCACTGTACTCTATCTCTACTAAACTCTCTCTCTACTGTACTCCACTGTACTCTACCTCTACTGTGCTGCACTGTACTCTACCTCTACTGTGCTCCACTGTACTCTACCTCTACTGTGCTCTACTGCACTCTATCTCTACTGTGTTACACTGTACTCTACCTCTACTCTACTCCACTGTACTCTATCTCTACTGTGCTCCACTGTACTCTACCTCTACTGTACTGTACTGTTCTCTACCTCTACTGTACTCTACTGTACTCCTCCTCTACTGTGCTCCACTGTACACCACTGTTCTACCTCTACTGTACTCCACTGTACTCTATCTCTACCGTGCTCCACTGTACTCTATCTCTACTGTGCTCCACTGTACTCTATCTCTACTGTACTCCACTGTACTCTACCTCTACTGTGCTCCACTATACTCTACCTCTACTGTGCTCTACTGTACTCTATCTCTACTGTGCTCCACTTTACTCTACCTCTACTGTACTCCACTGTACTCTATCTCTACTGTGCTCCACTGTACTCTACCTCTACTGTACTGTACTGTTCTCTACCTCTACTGTACTCTACTGTACTCCACCTCTACTGTGCTCTACTGTACTCCACTGTACTCTACCTCTACTGTGCTCCACTGTACTCCACTGTACTCTATATCTACTGTGCTCCACTGTAATCTACCTCTACTGTGCTCCACTGTACTCTACCTCTACTGTGCTCCACTGTACTCTATCTCTACTGTGCTCTACTGTATTCTACTCTACTGTACTCCACTGTACTCTACCTCTACTGTACTCCACTGTACTCTACCTCTACTTTTCTCCACTGTAATCTACCTCTACTGTACTCTACTGTACTCCTATTCTAATGTGCTCCACTGTAATCCACTGTACTCTACCACTACTGTACTCCACTGTACTCTACCTCTATTGTGCTCTACTGTACTCTATCTCTACTGTGCTCCACTGTACTCTACCTCTACTGTACTCCACTGTACTCTATCTCTACTGTACTCCACTGTACTCTATCTCTACTGTACTCTCTCTCTACTGTACTCCACTGTACTCTACCTCTACTGTGCTCCACTGTACTCTACCTCTACTGTGCTCCACTGTACTCTACCTCTACTGTGCTCCACTGTACTCTACCTCTACTGTGCTCTACTGTACTATACCTCTACTGTACTCCACTGTACTCTACCTCTACTGTGCTCCACTGTACTCTACCTCTACTGTGTTCCACTGTACTCTACCTCTACTGTACTCCACTGTACTCTATCTCTACTGTGCTCCACTGTACTCTACCTCTACTGTACTGTACTGTTCTCTACCTCTACTGTACTCTACTGTACTCCACCTCTACTGTGCTCCACTGTACACCACTGTTCTACCTCTACTGTACTCCACTGTACTCTACCTCTACTGCACTCCACTGTACTCTATCTATACTGTACTCCACTGTGCTCTACCTCTACTGTGCTCCACTGTACTCTATCTCTACTGTGCTCCACTGTACTCTACCTCTACTGTGCTCTACTGTACTCTATCTCTACTGTACTCCACTGTACTCTATCTCTACTGTGATCCACTGTACTCTACCTCTACTCTGCTCCACTGTACTCTATCTTTACTGTGCTCCACTGTACTCTACCTCTACTGTACTCCACTGTACTCTATCTCTACTGTGCTCTACTGTACTCTATCTCTACTGTACTCCACTGTACTCTACCTCTACTGTGCTCCACTGTACTCCACTGTACTCTATCTCTACTGTGCTCCACTGTACTCTATCTCTACTGTACTCCACTGTACTCTATCTCTACTGTGCTCCACTGTACTCTATCTCTACTGTACTCCACTGTACTCTACCTCTACTCTACTGTACTGTTCTCTACCTCTACTGTACTCAACTGTACTCCACCTCTACTGTGCTCCACTGTACTCCACTGTAATCTATCTCTACTGTGATCCACTGTACTCTACCTCTGCTGTGCTCCACTGTACTCTACCTCTACTGTGCACCACTGTACTCCACTGTACTCTACCTCTACTGTGCTCCACTGTAATCTACTCTACTGTGCTCCACTGTACTCCACTGTACTCTACCTCTACTGTGCTCCACTGTAATCTACCTCTACTGTGCTCCACTGTACTCTACCTCTACTGTACTCCACTGTACTCTACCTCTACTGTACTCCACTGTACTCTACCTCTACTTTACTCCACTGTACTTTACCTCAACTCTACTCCACTGTACTCTACCTCTACTGTACTCTATTGTACTCATGTTCTAATGTGCTCCACTGTAATCCACTGTACTCTACCACTACTGTACTCTACCTCTATTGTGCTCTACTGTACTCCAATGTACTCTACCTCTACTGTGCTCCAATGTTCTCTACCTCTACTGTACTCTACTGTACTCCACCTCTACTGTGCTCCACTGTACTCCACTGTACTCTACCTCTACTGTGCTCCACTGTAATCTACCTCTACTGTGCTCCACTGTACTCTACCTCTACTGTGCTCCACTGTACTCTATCTCTATTGTGCTCTACTGTACTCTACTCTACTGTACTCCACTGTACTCTACCTCTACTGTACTCCAGTGTACTCTACCTCTACTTTACTCCACTGTACTTTACCTCAACTCTACTCCACTGTACTCTACCTCTACTGTACTCTACTGTAGTCCTATTCTAATGTGCTCCACTGTAATCCACTGTATTCTACCACTACTGTACTCCACTGTACTCTACCTCTATTGTGCTCTACTGTACTCTATCTCTACTGTGCTCCACTGTACTCTACCTCTACTGTACTCCACTGTACTCTACCTCTACTGCATTCCACTGTACTCTATCTCTACTGTACTCCACTGTACTCTATCTCTACTAAACTCTCTCTCTACTGTACTCCACTGTACTCTACCTCTACTGTGCTGCACTGTACTCTACCTCTACTGTGCTCCACTGTACTCTACCTCTACTGTGCTCTACTGCACTCTATCTCTACTGTGTTACACTGTACTCTACCTCTACTCTACTCCACTGTACTCTATCTCTACTGTGCTCCACTGTACTCTACCTCTACTGTACTGTACTGTTCTCTACCTCTACTGTACTCTACTGTACTCCACCTCTACTGTGCTCCACTGTACACCACTGTTCTACCTCTACTGTACTCCACTGTACTCTATCTCTACCGTGCTCCACTGTACTCTATCTCTACTGTGCTCCACTGTACTCTATCTCTACTGTACTCCACTGTACTCTACCTCTACTGTGCTCCACTATACTCTACCTCTACTGTGCTCTACTGTACTCTATCTCTACTGTGCTCCACTTTACTCTACCTCTACTGTACTCCACTGTACTCTATCTCTACTGTGCTCCACTGTACTCTACCTCTACTGTACTGTACTGTTCTCTACCTCTACTGTACTCTACTGTACTCCACCTCTACTGTGCTCTACTGTACTCCACTGTACTCTACCTCTACTGTGCTCCACTGTACTCCACTGTACTCTATATCTACTGTGCTCCACTGTAATCTACCTCTACTGTGCTCCACTGTACTCTACCTCTACTGTGCTCCACTGTACTCTATCTCTACTGTGCTCTACTGTATTCTACTCTACTGTACTCCACTGTACTCTACCTCTACTGTACTCCACTGTACTCTACCTCTACTTTTCTCCACTGTAATCTACCTCTACTGTACTCTACTGTACTCCTATTCTAATGTGCTCCACTGTAATCCACTGTACTCTACCACTACTGTACTCCACTGTACTCTACCTCTATTGTGCTCTACTGTACTCTATCTCTACTGTGCTCCACTGTACTCTACCTCTACTGTACTCCACTGTACTCTATCTCTACTGTACTCCACTGTACTCTATCTCTACTGTACTCTCTCTCTACTGTACTCCACTGTACTCTACCTCTACTGTGCTCCACTGTACTCTACCTCTACTGTGCTCCACTGTACTCTACCTCTACTGTGCTCCACTGTACTCTACCTCTACTGTGCTCTACTGTACTCTATCTCTACTGTGTTCCACTGTACTCTACCTCTACTGTACTCCACTGTACTCTATCTCTACTGTGCTCCACTGTACTCTACCTCTACTGTACTGTACTGTTCTCTACCTCTACTGTACTCTACTGTACTCCACCTCTACTGTGCTCCACTGTACACCACTGTTCTACCTCTACTGTACTCCACTGTACTCTACCTCTACTGCACTCCACTGTACTCTATCTCTACTGTACTCCACTGTGCTCTACCTCTACTGTGCTCCACTGTACTCTATCTCTACTGTGCTCCACTGTACTCTACCTCTACTGTGCTCTATCTCTACTGTACTCCACTGTACTCTATCTCTACTGTGATCCACTGTACTCTACCTCTACTCTGCTCCACTGTACTCTATCTCTACTGTGCTCCACTGTACTCTACCTCTACTGTACTCCACTCTACTCTATCTCTACTGTGCTCTACTGTACTCTATCTCTACTGTACTCCACTGTACTCTATCTCTACTGTGCTCCACTGTACTCCACTGTACTCTATCTCTACTGTGCTCCACTGTACTCTATCTCTACTGTACTCCACTGTACTCTACCTCTACTGTGCTCCACTGTACTCCACTGTACTCTATCTCTACTGTGCTCCACTGTACTCTACCTCTACTGTACTCCACTCTACTCTACCTCTACTGTGCTCCACTGTACTCTACCTCTACTGTACTCCACTCTACTCTACCTCTACTGGGCTCCACTGTACTCTACCTCTACTGTACTCCACTGTACTCTATCTCTACCGTGCTCCACTGTACTCTATCTCTATTGTACTCCGCTGTACTCTACCTCTACTCTACTGTACTGTTCTCTACCTCTACTGTACTCAACTGTACTCCACCTCTACTGTGCTCCACTGTACTCCACTGTACTCTACCTCTACTGTGCTCCACTGTAATCTACCTCTACTGTGCTCCACTGTACTCTACCTCTACTGTACTCCACTGTACTCTACCTCTACTGTACTCCACTGTACTCTACCTCTACTTTACTCCACTGTACTTTACCTCTACTCTACTCCACTGTACTCTACCTCTACTGTACTCCATTGTACTCCTATTCTAATGTGCTCCACTGTAATCCACTGTACTCTACCACTACTGTACTCCACTGTACTCTACCTCTATTGTGCTCTACTGTACTCTATCTCTACTGTGCTCCACTGTACTCTACCTCTACTGTACTCCACTGTACTCTATCTCTACTGTAGTCCACTGTACTCTCTCTCTACTGTACTCCACTGTACTCTACCTCTACTGTGCTCCACTGTACTCTACCTCTGCTGTGCTCCACTGTACTCTACCTCTACTGTGCTCTACTGTACTCTATCTCTACTGTGCTCCACTGTACTCTACCTCTACTGTACTCCACTGTACTCTACCTTCACTGTACTCCACTGTACTCTATCTCTACTGTACTCCACTGTACTCTACCTCTACTGTACTGTACTGTTCTCTACCTCTACTGTACTCTACTGTACTCCACCTCTACTGTGCTCCACTGTACTCCACTGTACTCTACCTCTACTCTGCTCCACTGTACTCTATCTCTACTGTGCTCCACTGTACTCTACCTCTACTGTACTCCACTGTACTCTATCTCTACTGTGCTCTACTGTACTCTATCTCTACTGTACTCCACTGTACTCTACCTCTACTGTGCTCCAATGTACTCCACTGTACTCTATCTCTACTGTGCTCCACTGTACTCTATCTCTACTGTACTCCACTGTACTCTACCTCTACTGTGCTCCACTGTACTCCACTGTATTCTATCTCTACTGTGCTCCACTGTACTCTACCTCTACTGTACTCCACTTTACTCTACCTCTACTGTGCTCCACTGTACTCTACCTCTACTGTACTCCACTCTACTCTACCTCTACTGGGCTCCACTGTACTCTATCTCTACTGTACTCCACTGTACTCTCTCTCTACTGTACTCCACTTTACTCTACCTCTACTGTGCTCCACTCTACTCTACCTCTACTGTACTCCACTGTACTCTATCTCTACTGTACTCCACTGTACTCTCTCTCTACTGTACTCCACTGTACTCTACCTCTACTGTGCTCCACTGTACTCTACCTCTACTGTGCTCCACTGTACTCTACCTCTACTGTGCTCTACTGTACTCTATCTCTTCTGTGCTCCACTGTACTCTACCTCTACTGTACTCCACTGTATTCTACCTTCACTGTACTCCACTGTACTCTATCTCTACTGTACTCCACTGTACTCTACCTCTACTCTACTGTACTGTTCTCTACCTCTACTGTACTCTACTGTACTCCACCTCTACTGTGCTCCACTGTACTCCACTGTACTCTACCTCTACTCTGCTCCACTGTACTCTATCTCTACTGTGCTCCACTGTACTCTACCTCTACTGTACTCCACTGTACTCTATCTCTACTGTGCTCTACTGTACTCTATCTCTACTGTACTCCACTGTACTCTACCTCTACTGTGCTCCAATGTACTCCACTGTACTCTATCTCTACTGTGCTCCACTGTACTCTATCTCTACTGTACTCCACTGTACTCTACCTCTACTGTGCTCCACTGTACTCCACTGTATTCTATCTCTACTGTGCTCCACTGTACTCTACCTCTACTGTACTCCACTTTACTCTACCTCTACTGTGCTCCACTGTACTCTACCTCTACTGTACTCCACTCTACTCTACCTCTACTGTGCTCCACTGTACTCCACTGTACTCTACCTCTACTGTGCTCCACTGTAATCTACCTCTACTGTGCTCCACTGTACTCTACATCTACTGTACTCCACTGTACTCTACCTCTACTGTACTCCACTGTACTCTACCTCTACTTTACTCCACTGTACTTTACCTCTACTCTACTCCACTGTACTCTACCTCTACTGTACTCCACTTTACTCTACCTCTACTGTGCTCCACTGTACTCTACCTCTACTGTACTCCACTCTACTCTACCTCTACTGGGCTCCACTGTACTCTACCTCTACTGTACTCCACTGTACTCTATTTCTACCGTGCTCCACTGTACTCTATCTCTACTGTACTCCACTGTACTCTACCTCTACTCTACTGTACTGTTCTCTACCTCTACTGTACTCAACTGTACTCCACCTCTACTGTGCTCCACTGTACTCTACTGTACTCTATCTCTACTGTACTCCACTGTACTCTACCTCTACTGTGCTCCACTGTAATCTACCTCTACTGTGCTCCACTGTACTCTACATCTACTGTACTCCACTGTACTCTACCTCTACTGTACTCCACTGTACTCTACCTCTACTTTACTCCACTGTACTTTACCTCTACTCTACTCCACTGTACTCTACCTCTACTGTACTCTACTGTACTCCTATTCTAATGTGCTCCACTGTAATCCACTGTATTCTACCACTACTGTACTCCACTGTACTCTACCTCTATTGTGCTCTACTGTACTCTATCTCTACTGTGCTCCACTGTACTCTACCTCTACTGTACTCCACTGTACTCTACCTCTACTGCATTCCACTGTACTCTATCTCTACTGTACTCCACTGTACTCTATCTCTACTAAACTCTCTCTCTACTGTACTCCACTGTACTCTACCTCTACTGTGCTGCACTGTACTCTACCTCTACTGTGCTCCACTGTACTCTACCTCTACTGTGCTCTACTGCACTCTATCTCTACTGTGTTACACTGTACTCTACCTCTACTCTACTCCACTGTACTCTATCTCTACTGTGCTCCACTGTACTCTACCTCTACTGTACTGTACTGTTCTCTACCTCTACTGTACTCTACTGTACTCCACCTCTACTGTGCTCCACTGTACACCACTGTTCTACCTCTACTGTACTCCACTGTACTCTACCTCTACTGCACTCCACTGTACTCTATCTCTACTGTACTCCACTGTGCTCTACCTCTACTGTGCTCCACTGTACTCTATCTCTACTGTGCTCCACTGTACTTTTTCTCTACTGTACTCCACTGTACTCTACCTCTACTGTGCTCCACTGTACTCTACCTCTATTGTGCTCTACTGTACTCTATCTCTACTGTACTCCACTGTACTCTTTCTCTACTGTGATCCACTGTACTCTACCTCTACTGTACTCCACTGTACTCTATCTCTACTGTGCTCTACTGTACTCTATCTCTACTGTACTCCACTGTACTCTACCTCTACTGTGCTCCACTGTACTCCACTGTACTCTATCTCTACTGTGCTCCACTGTACTCTACCTCTACTGTACTCCACTCTACTCTACCTCTACTGTGCTCCACTGTACTCTACCTCTACTGTACTCCACTCTACTCTACCTCTACTGGGCTCCACTGTACTCTACCTCTACTGTACTCCACTGTACTCTATCTCTACCGTGCTCCACTGTACACCACTGTTCTACCTCTACTGTACTCCACTGTACTCTACCTCTACTGCACTCCACTGTACTCTATCTCTACTCTACTCCACTGTGCTCTACCTCTACTGTGCTCCACTGTACTCTATCTCTACTGTGCTCCACTGTACTCTATCTCTACTGTACTCCACTGTACTCTACCTCTACTGTGCTCCACTGTACTCTACCTCTACTGTGCTCTACTGTACTCTATCTCTACTGTGCTCCACTTTACTCTACCTCTACTGTACTCCACTGTACTCTATCTCTACTGTGCTCCACTGTACTCTACCTCTACTGTACTGTACTGTTCTCTACCTCTACTGTACTCTACTGTACTCCACCTCTACTGTGCTCCACTGTACTCCACTGTACTCTACCTCTACTGTACTCCACTGTACTCTACCTCTACTGCACTCCACTGTACTCTATCTCTAATGTACTCCACTGTGCTCTACCTCTACTGTGCTTCACTGTACTCTATCTCTACTGTGCTCCACTGTACTCTATCTCTACTGTACTCCACTGTACTCTACCTCTACTGTGCTCCACTGTACTCTACCTCTACTGTGCTCTAGTGTACTCTATCTCTACTGTGTTCCACTGTACTCTACCTCTACTCTACTCCACTGTACTCTATCTCTACTGTGCTCCACTGTACTCTACCTCTACTGTACTCCACTGTACTCTATCTCTACTGTACTCCACTGTACTCTACCTCTACTGTACTGTACTGTTCTCTACCTCTACTGTACTCTACTGTACTCCACCTCTACTGTGCTCCACTGTACTCTACATCTACTGTGCTCCACTGTGATCTACCTCTACTGTGCTCCACTGTACTCTACCTCTACTGTACTCACCTGTAATCTATCTCTACTGTACTCCACTGTACTCTATCTCTACTGTGATCCACTGTACTCTACCTCTACTCTGCTCCACTGTACTCTATCTCTACTGTGCTCCACTGTACTCTACCTCTACTGTACTCCACTGTACTCTACCTCTACTGTGCTCCACTGTACTCCACTGTACTCTATATCTACTGTGCTCCACTGTAATCTACCTCTACTGTGCTCCACTGTACTCTACCTCTACTGTGCTCCACTGTACTCTATCTCTACTGTGCTCTACTGTATTCTACTCTACTGTACTCCACTGTACTCTACCTCTACTGTACTCCACTGTACTCTACCTCTACTTTTCTCCACTGTAATCTACCTCTACTGTACTCTACTGTACTCCTATTCTAATGTGCTCCACTGTAATCCAATGTACTCTACCACTACTGTACTCCACTGTACTCTACCTCTATTGTGCTCTACTGTACTCTATCTCTACTGTGCTCCACTGTACTCTACCTCTACTGTACTCCACTGTACTCTATCTCTACTGTACTCCACTGTACTCTATCTCTACTGTACTCTCTCTCTACTGTACTCCACTGTACTCTACCTCTACTGTGCTCCACTGTACTCTACCTCTACTGTGCTCCACTGTACTCTACCTCTACTGTGCTCCACTGTACTCTACCTCTACTGTGCTCTACTGTACTCTATCTCTACTGTGTTCCACTGTACTCTACCTCTACTGTACTCCACTGTACTCTATCTCTACTGTGCTCCACTGTACTCTACCTCTACTGTACTGTACTGTTCTCTACCTCTACTGTACTCTACTGTACTCCACCTCTACTGTGCTCCACTGTACACCACTGTTCTACCTCTACTGTACTCCACTGTACTCTACCTCTACTGCACTCCACTGTACTCTATCTCTACTGTACTCCACTGTGCTCTACCTCTACTGTGCTCCACTGTACTCTATCTCTACTGTGCTCCACTGTATTCTACCTCTACTGTGCTCTATCTCTACTGTACTCCACTGTACTCTATCTCTACTGTGATCCACTGTACTCTACCTCTACTCTGCTCCACTGTACTCTATCTCTACTGTGCTCCACTGTACTCTACCTCTACTGTACTCCACTCTACTCTATCTCTACTGTGCTCTACTGTACTCTATCTCTACTGTACTCCACTGTACTCTACCTCTACTGTGCTCCACTGTACTCCACTGTACTCTATCTCTACTGTGCTCCACTGTACTCTATCTCTACTGTACTCCACTGTACTCTACCTCTACTGTGCTCCACTGTACTCTATCTCTACTGTGCTCCACTGTACTCTACCTCTACTGTACTCCACTCTACTCTACCTCTACTGTGCTCCACTGTACTCTACCTCTACTGTACTCCACTCTACTCTACCTCTACTGGGCTCCACTGTACTCTACCTCTACTGTACTCCACTGTACTCTATCTCTACCGTGCTCCACTGTACTCTATCTCTACTGTACTCCGCTGTACTCTACCTCTACTCTACTGTACTGTTCTCTACCTCTACTGTACTCAACTGTACTCCACCTCTACTGTGCTCCACTGTACTCCACTGTACTCTACCTCTACTGTGCTCCACTGTAATCTACCTCTACTGTGCTCCACTGTACTCTACCTCTACTGTACTCCACTGTACTCTACCTCTACTGTACTCCACTGTACTCTACCTCTACTTTACTCCACTGTACTTTACCTCTACTCTACTCCACTGTACTCTACCTCTACTGTACTCCATTGTACTCCTATTCTAATGTGCTCCACTGTAATCCACTGTACTCTACCACTACTGTACTCCACTGTACTCTACCTCTATTGTGCTCTACTGTACTCTATCTCTACTGTGCTCCACTGTACTCTACCTCTACTGTACTCCACTGTACTCTATCTCTACTGTACTCCACTGTACTCTACCTCTACTGTGCTCCACTGTACTCTACCTCTACTGTGCTCTACTGTACTCTATCTCTACTGTGCTCCACTGTACTCTACCTCTACTGTGCTCTACTGTACTCTATCTCTACTGTGCTCCACTGTACTCTACCTCTACTGTACTCCACTGTACTCTACCTTCACTGTACTCCACTGTACTCTATCTCTACTGTACTCCACTGTACTCTACCTCTACTGTACTGTACTGTTCTCTACCTCTACTGTACTCTACTGTACTCCACCTCTACTGTGCTCCAATGTACTCCACTGTACTCTATCTCTACTGTGCTCCACTGTACTCTATCTCTACTGTACTCCACTGTACTCTACCTCTACTCTGCTCCACTGTACTCTATCTCTACTGTGCTCCACTGTACTCTACCTCTACTGTACTCCACTCTACTCTATCTCTACTGTGCTCTACTGTACTCTATCTCTACTGTACTCCACTGTACTCTACCTCTACTGTGCTCCAATGTACTCCACTGTACTCTATCTCTACTGTGCTCCACTGTACTCTATCTCTACTGTACTCCACTGTACTCTACCTCTACTGTGCTCCACTGTACTCCACTGTATTCTATCTCTACTGTGCTCCACTGTACTCTACCTCTACTGTACTCCACTTTACTCTACCTCTACTGTGCTCCACTGTACTCTACCTCTACTGTACTCCACTCTACTCTACCTCTACTGGGCTCCACTGTACTCTACCTCTACTGTACTCCACTGTACTCTATCTCTACCGTGCTCCACTCTACTCTATCTCTACTGTACTCCACTGTACTCTACCTCTACTCTACTGTACCTCTACTGGGCTCCACTGTACTCTACCTCTACTGTACTCCACTGTACTCTATCTCTACCGTGCTCCACTGTACACCACTGTTCTACCTCTACTGTACTCCACTGTACTCTACCTCTACTGCACTCCACTGTACTCTATCTCTACTCTACTCCACTGTGCTCTACCTCTACTGTGCTCCACTGTACTCTATCTCTACTGTGCTCCACTGTACTCTATCTCTACTGTACTCCACTGTACTCTACCTCTACTGTGCTCCACTGTACTCTACCTCTACTGTGCTCTACTGTACTCTATCTCTACTGTGCTCCACTTTACTCTACCTCTACTGTACTCCACTGTACTCTATCTCTACTGTGCTCCACTGTACTCTACCTCTACTGTACTGTACTGTTCTCTACCTCTACTGTACTCTACTGTACTCCACCTCTACTGTGCTCCACTGTACTCCACTGTACTCTACCTCTACTGTACTCCACTGTACTCTACCTCTACTGCACTCCACTGTACTCTATCTCTAATGTACTCCACTGTGCTCTACCTCTACTGTGCTTCACTGTACTCTATCTCTACTGTGCTCCACTGTACTCTATCTCTACTGTACTCCACTGTACTCTACCTCTACTGTGCTCCACTGTACTCTACCTCTACTGTGCTCTAGTGTACTCTATCTCTACTGTGTTCCACTGTACTCTACCTCTACTCTACTCCACTGTACTCTATCTCTACTGTGCTCCACTGTACTCTACCTCTACTGTACTCCACTGTACTCTATCTCTACTGTACTCCACTGTACTCTACCTCTACTGTACTGTACTGTTCTCTACCTCTACTGTACTCTACTGTACTCCACCTCTACTGTGCTCCACTGTACTCTACATCTACTGTGCTCCACTGTGATCTACCTCTACTGTGCTCCACTGTACTCTACCTCTACTGTACTCACCTGTAATCTATCTCTACTGTACTCCACTGTACTCTATCTCTACTGTGATCCACTGTACTCTACCTCTACTCTGCTCCACTGTACTCTATCTCTACTGTGCTCCACTGTACTCTACCTCTACTGTACTCCACTGTACTCTACCTCTACTGTGCTCCACTGTACTCCACTGTACTCTATATCTACTGTGCTCCACTGTAATCTACCTCTACTGTGCTCCACTGTACTCTACCTCTACTGTGCTCCACTGTACTCTATCTCTACTGTGCTCTACTGTATTCTACTCTACTGTACTCCACTGTACTCTACCTCTACTGTACTCCACTGTACTCTACCTCTACTTTTCTCCACTGTAATCTACCTCTACTGTACTCTACTGTACTCCTATTCTAATGTGCTCCACTGTAATCCAATGTACTCTACCACTACTGTACTCCACTGTACTCTACCTCTATTGTGCTCTACTGTACTCTATCTCTACTGTGCTCCACTGTACTCTACCTCTACTGTACTCCACTGTACTCTATCTCTACTGTACTCCACTGTACTCTATCTCTACTGTACTCTCTCTCTACTGTACTCCACTGTACTCTACCTCTACTGTGCTCCACTGTACTCTACCTCTACTGTGCTCCACTGTACTCTACCTCTACTGTGCTCCACTGTACTCTACCTCTACTGTGCTCTACTGTACTCTATCTCTACTGTGTTCCACTGTACTCTACCTCTACTGTACTCCACTGTACTCTATCTCTACTGTGCTCCACTGTACTCTACCTCTACTGTACTGTACTGTTCTCTACCTCTACTGTACTCTACTGTACTCCACCTCTACTGTGCTCCACTGTACACCACTGTTCTACCTCTACTGTACTCCACTGTACTCTACCTCTACTGCACTCCACTGTACTCTATCTCTACTGTACTCCACTGTGCTCTACCTCTACTGTGCTCCACTGTACTCTATCTCTACTGTGCTCCACTGTATTCTACCTCTACTGTGCTCTATCTCTACTGTACTCCACTGTACTCTATCTCTACTGTGATCCACTGTACTCTACCTCTACTCTGCTCCACTGTACTCTATCTCTACTGTGCTCCACTGTACTCTACCTCTACTGTACTCCACTCTACTCTATCTCTACTGTGCTCTACTGTACTCTATCTCTACTGTACTCCACTGTACTCTACCTCTACTGTGCTCCACTGTACTCCACTGTACTCTATCTCTACTGTGCTCCACTGTACTCTATCTCTACTGTACTCCACTGTACTCTACCTCTACTGTGCTCCACTGTACTCTATCTCTACTGTGCTCCACTGTACTCTACCTCTACTGTACTCCACTCTACTCTACCTCTACTGTGCTCCACTGTACTCTACCTCTACTGTACTCCACTCTACTCTACCTCTACTGGGCTCCACTGTACTCTACCTCTACTGTACTCCACTGTACTCTATCTCTACCGTGCTCCACTGTACTCTATCTCTACTGTACTCCGCTGTACTCTACCTCTACTCTACTGTACTGTTCTCTACCTCTACTGTACTCAACTGTACTCCACCTCTACTGTGCTCCACTGTACTCCACTGTACTCTACCTCTACTGTGCTCCACTGTAATCTACCTCTACTGTGCTCCACTGTACTCTACCTCTACTGTACTCCACTGTACTCTACCTCTACTGTACTCCACTGTACTCTACCTCTACTTTACTCCACTGTACTTTACCTCTACTCTACTCCACTGTACTCTACCTCTACTGTACTCCATTGTACTCCTATTCTAATGTGCTCCACTGTAATCCACTGTACTCTACCACTACTGTACTCCACTGTACTCTACCTCTATTGTGCTCTACTGTACTCTATCTCTACTGTGCTCCACTGTACTCTACCTCTACTGTACTCCACTGTACTCTATCTCTACTGTACTCCACTGTACTCTACCTCTACTGTGCTCCACTGTACTCTACCTCTACTGTGCTCTACTGTACTCTATCTCTACTGTGCTCCACTGTACTCTACCTCTACTGTGCTCTACTGTACTCTATCTCTACTGTGCTCCACTGTACTCTACCTCTACTGTACTCCACTGTACTCTACCTTCACTGTACTCCACTGTACTCTATCTCTACTGTACTCCACTGTACTCTACCTCTACTGTACTGTACTGTTCTCTACCTCTACTGTACTCTACTGTACTCCACCTCTACTGTGCTCCAATGTACTCCACTGTACTCTATCTCTACTGTGCTCCACTGTACTCTATCTCTACTGTACTCCACTGTACTCTACCTCTACTCTGCTCCACTGTACTCTATCTCTACTGTGCTCCACTGTACTCTACCTCTACTGTACTCCACTCTACTCTATCTCTACTGTGCTCTACTGTACTCTATCTCTACTGTACTCCACTGTACTCTACCTCTACTGTGCTCCAATGTACTCCACTGTACTCTATCTCTACTGTGCTCCACTGTACTCTATCTCTACTGTACTCCACTGTACTCTACCTCTACTGTGCTCCACTGTACTCCACTGTATTCTATCTCTACTGTGCTCCACTGTACTCTACCTCTACTGTACTCCACTTTACTCTACCTCTACTGTGCTCCACTGTACTCTACCTCTACTGTACTCCACTCTACTCTACCTCTACTGGGCTCCACTGTACTCTACCTCTACTGTACTCCACTGTACTCTATCTCTACCGTGCTCCACTCTACTCTATCTCTACTGTACTCCACTGTACTCTACCTCTACTCTACTGTACCTCTACTGGGCTCCACTGTACTCTACCTCTACTGTACTCCACTGTACTCTATCTCTACCGTGCTCCACTGTACACCACTGTTCTACCTCTACTGTACTCCACTGTACTCTACCTCTACTGCACTCCACTGTACTCTATCTCTACTCTACTCCACTGTGCTCTACCTCTACTGTGCTCCACTGTACTCTATCTCTACTGTGCTCCACTGTACTCTATCTCTACTGTACTCCACTGTACTCTACCTCTACTGTGCTCCACTGTACTCTACCTCTACTGTGCTCTACTGTACTCTATCTCTACTGTGCTCCACTTTACTCTACCTCTACTGTACTCCACTGTACTCTATCTCTACTGTGCTCCACTGTACTCTACCTCTACTGTACTGTACTGTTCTCTACCTCTACTGTACTCTACTGTACTCCACCTCTACTGTGCTCCACTGTACTCCACTGTACTCTACCTCTACTGTACTCCACTGTACTCTACCTCTACTGCACTCCACTGTACTCTATCTCTAATGTACTCCACTGTGCTCTACCTCTACTGTGCTTCACTGTACTCTATCTCTACTGTGCTCCACTGTACTCTATCTCTACTGTACTCCACTGTACTCTACCTCTACTGTGCTCCACTGTACTCTACCTCTACTGTGCTCTAGTGTACTCTATCTCTACTGTGTTCCACTGTACTCTACCTCTACTCTACTCCACTGTACTCTATCTCTACTGTGCTCCACTGTACTCTACCTCTACTGTACTCCACTGTACTCTATCTCTACTGTACTCCACTGTACTCTACCTCTACTGTACTGTACTGTTCTCTACCTCTACTGTACTCTACTGTACTCCACCTCTACTGTGCTCCACTGTACTCTACATCTACTGTGCTCCACTGTGATCTACCTCTACTGTGCTCCACTGTACTCTACCTCTACTGTACTCACCTGTAATCTATCTCTACTGTACTCCACTGTACTCTATCTCTACTGTGATCCACTGTACTCTACCTCTACTCTGCTCCACTGTACTCTATCTCTACTGTGCTCCACTGTACTCTACCTCTACTGTACTCCACTGTACTCTACCTCTACTGTGCTCCACTGTGCTCCACTGTACTCTATATCTACTGTGCTCCACTGTAATCTACCTCTACTGTGCTCCACTGTACTCTACCTCTACTGTGCTCCACTGTACTCTATCTCTACTGTGCTCTACTGTATTCTACTCTACTGTACTCCACTGTACTCTACCTCTACTGTACTCCACTGTACTCTACCTCTACTTTTCTCCACTGTAATCTACCTCTACTGTACTCTACTGTACTCCTATTCTAATGTGCTCCACTGTAATCCAATGTACTCTACCACTACTGTACTCCACTGTACTCTACCACTACTGTACTCCACTGTACTCTACCTCTACTGTGCTCCACTGTACTCTATCTCTACTGTGCTCCACTGTACTCTACCTCTACTGTACTCCACTGTACTCTATCTCTACTGTACTCCACTGTACTCTATCTCTACTGTACTCTCTCTCTACTGTACTCCACTGTACTCTACCTCTACTGTGCTCCACTGTACTCTACCTCTACTGTGCTCCACTGTACTCTACCTCTACTGTGCTCTACTGTACTCTATCTCTACTGTGTTCCACTGTACTCTACCTCTACTGTACTCCACTGTACTCTATCTCTACTGTGCTCCACTGTACTCTACCTCTACTGTACTGTACTGTTCTCTACCTCTACTGTACTCTACTGTACTCCACCTCTACTGTGCTCCACTGTACACCACTGTTCTACCTCTACTGTACTCCACTGTACTCTACCTCTACTGCACTCCACTGTACTCTATCTCTACTGTACTCCACTGTGCTCTACCTCTACTGTGCTCCACTGTACTCTATCTCTACTGTGCTCCACTGTATTCTACCTCTACTGTGCTCTATCTCTACTGTACTCCACTGTACTCTATCTCTACTGTGATCCACTGTATTCTACCTCTACTCTGCTCCACTGTACTCTATCTCTACTGTACTCCACTGTACTCTACCTCTACTGTACTCCACTCTACTCTATCTCTACTGTGCTCTACTGTACTCTATCTCTACTGTACTCCACTGTACTCTACCTCTACTGTGCTCCACTGTACTCCACTGTACTCTATCTCTACTGTGCTCCACTGTACTCTATCTCTACTGTACTCCACTGTACTCTACCTCTACTGTGCTCCACTGTACTCTATCTCTACTGTGCTCCACTGTACTCTACCTCTACTGTACTCCACTCTACTCTACCTCTACTGTGCTCCACTGTACTCTACCTCTACTGTACTCCACTCTACTCTACCTCTACTGGGCTCCACTGTACTCTACCTCTACTGTACTCCACTGTACTCTATCTCTACCGTGCTCCACTGTACTCTATCTCTACTGTACTCCGCTGTACTCTACCTCTACTCTACTGTACTGTTCTCTACCTCTACTGTACTCAACTGTACTCCACCTCTACTGTGCTCCACTGTACTCCACTGTACTCTACCTCTACTGTGCTCCACTGTAATCTACCTCTACTGTGCTCCACTGTACTCTACCTCTACTGTACTCCACTGTACTCTACCTCTACTGTACTCCACTGTACTCTACCTCTACTTTACTCCACTGTACTTTACCTCTACTCTACTCCACTGTACTCTACCTCTACTGTACTCCATTGTACTCCTATTCTAATGTGCTCCACTGTAATCCACTGTACTCTACCACTACTGTACTCCACTGTACTCTACCTCTATTGTGCTCTACTGTACTCTATCTCTACTGTGCTCCACTGTACTCTACCTCTACTGTACTCCACTGTACTCTATCTCTACTGTACTCCACTGTACTCTCTCTCTACTGTACTCCACTGTACTCTACCTCTACTGTGCTCCACTGTACTCTACCTCTACTGTGCTCCACTGTACTCTACCTCTACTGTGCTCTACTGTACTCTATCTCTACTGTGCTCCACTGTACTCTACCTCTACTGTACTCCACTGTACTCTACCTTCACTGTACTCCACTGTACTCTATCTCTACTGTACTCCACTGTACTCTACCTCTACTGTACTGTACTGTTCTCTACCTCTACTGTACTCTACTGTACTCCACCTCTACTGTGCTCCACTGTACTCCACTGTACTCTACCTCTACTCTGCTCCACTGTACTCTATCTCTACTGTGCTCCACTGTACTCTACCTCTACTGTACTCCACTCTACTCTATCTCTACTGTGCCCTACTGTACTCTATCTCTACTGTACTCCACTGTACTCTACCTCTACTGTGCTCCAATGTACTCCACTGTACTCTATCTCTACTGTGCTCCACTGTACTCTATCTCTACTGTACTCCACTGTACTCTACCTCTACTGTGCTCCACTGTACTCCACTGTATTCTATCTCTACTGTGCTCCACTGTACTCTACCTCTACTGTACTCCACTTTACTCTACCTCTACTGTGCTCCACTGTACTCTACTTCTACTGTACTCCACTCTACTCTACCTCTACTGGGCTCCACTGTACTCTACCTCTACTGTACTCCACTGTACTCTATCTCTACCGTGCTCCACTCTACTCTATCTCTACTGTACTCCACTGTACTCTACCTCTACTCTACTGTACTGTTCTCTACCTCTACTGTACTCAACTGTACTCCACCTCTACTGTGCTCCACTGTACTCCACTGTACTCTACCTCCACTGTGCTCCACTGTAATCTACCTCTACTGTGCTCCACTGTACTCTACATCTACTGTACTCCACTGTACTCTACCTCTACTGTACTCCACTGTACTCTACCTCTACTTTACTCCACTGTACTTTACCTCTACTCTACTCCACTGTACTCTACCTCTACTGTACTCCACTTTACTCTACCTCTACTGTGCTCCACTGTACTCTACCTCTACTGTACTCCACTCTACTCTACCTCTACTGGGCTCCACTGTACTCTACCTCTACTGTACTCCACTGTACTCTATCTCTACCGTGCTCCACTGTACTCTATCTCTACTGTACTCCACTGTACTCTACCTCTACTCTACTGTACTGTTCTCTACCTCTACTGTACTCAACTGTACTCCACCTCTACTGTGCTCCACTGTACTCTACTGTACTCTATCTCTACTGTACTCCACTGTACTCTACCTCTACTGTGCTCCACTGTAATCTACCTCTACTGTGCTCCACTGTACTCTACATCTACTGTACTCCACTGTACTCTACCTCTACTATACTCCACTGTACTCTACCTCTACTTTACTCCACTGTACTTTACCTCTACTCTACTCCACTGTACTCTACCTCTACTGTACTCTATTGTACTCCTATTCTAATGTGCTCCAATGTAATCCATTGTACTCTACCACTACTGTACTCCACTGTACTCTACCTCTATTGTGCTCTACTGTACTCTATCTCTACTGTGCTCCACTGTACTCTACCTCTACTGTACTCCACTGTACTCTATCTCTACTGTACTCCACTGTACTCTATCTCTACTGTACTCTCTCTACTGTACTCCACTATACTCTACCTCTACTGTGCTCCACTGTACTCTACCTCTACTGTGCTCCACTGTACTCTACTTCTACTGTGCTCCACTGTACTCTACCTCTACTGTGCTCCAATGTACTCTATCTCTACTGTGTTCCACTGTACTCTACCTCTAATGTACTCTACTGTACTCTATCTCTACTGTGCTCCACTGTACTCTACCTCTACTGTACTGTACTGTTCTCTACCTCTACTGTACTCTACTGTACTCCACCTCTACTGTTGTCCACTGTACACCACTGTTCTACCTCTACTGTACTCCACTGTACTCCACCTCTACTGCACTCCACTGTACTCTATCTCTACTGTAATCCACTGTGCTCTACCTCTACTGTACTCCACTGTACTCTATCTCTACTATGCTCCACTGTACTCTACCTCTACTGTACTGTACTGTTCTCTACCTCTACTGTACTCTACTGTACTCCACCTCTACTGTGCTCCACTGTACACCACTGTTCTACCTCTACTGTACTCCACTGTACTCTACCTCTACTGCACACCACTGTACTCTATCTCTACTGTACTCCACTGTGCTCTACCTCTACTGTGCTCCACTGTACTCTATCTCTACTGTGCTCCACTGTACTCTACCTCTACTGTGCTCTACTGTACTCTATCTCTACTGTACTCCACTGTACTCTATCTCTACTGTGATCCACTGTACTCTACCTCTACTCTGCTCCACTGTACTCTATCTCTACTGTGCTCCACTGTACTCTACCTCTACTGTACTCCACTGTACTCTATATCTACTGTGCTCTACTGTACTCTATCTCTACTGTACTCCACTGTACTCTACCTCTACTGTGCTCCACTGTACTCCACTGTACTCTATCTCTACTGTGCTCCACTGTACTCTATCTCTACTGTACTCCACTGTACTCTACCTCTACTGTACTGTACTGTTCTCTACCTCTACTGTACTCTACTGTACTCCACCTCTACTGTGCTCCACTGTACACCACTGTTCTACCTCTACTGTACTCCACTGTACTCTACCTCTACTGCACTCCACTGTACTCTATCTCTACTGTAATCCACTGTGCTCTACCTCTACTGTACTCCACTGTACTCTATCTCTACTATGCTCCACTGTACTCTACCTCTACTGTACTGTACTGTTCTCTACCTCTACTGTACTCTACTGTACTCCACCTCTACTGTGCTCCACTGTACACCACTGTTCTACCTCTACTGTACTCCACTGTACTCTACCTCTACTGCACACCACTGTACTCTATCTCTACTGTACTCCACTGTGCTCTACCTCTACTGTGCTCCACTGTACTCTATCTCTACTGTGCTCCACTGTACTCTATCTCTACTGTGCTCCACTGTACTCTACCTCTACTGTGCTCTACTGTACTCTATCTCTACTGTACTCCACTGTACTCTATCTCTACTGTGATCCACTGTACTCTACCTCTACTCTGCTCCACTGTACTCTATCTCTACTGTGCTCCACTGTACTCTACCTCTACTGTACTCCACTGTACTCTATCTCTACTGTGCTCTACTGTACTCTATCTCTACTGTACTCCACTGTACTCTACCTCTACTGTGCTCCACTGTACTCCACTGTACTCTATCTCTACTGTGCTCCACTGTACTCTATCTCTACTGTACTCCACTGTACTCTACCTCTACTGTACTGTACTGTTCTCTACCTCTAATGTACTCTACTGTACTCCACCTCTACTGTGCTCCACTGTACACCACTGTTCTACCTCTACTGTACTCCACTGTACTCTACCTCTACTGCAAACCACTGTACTCTATCTCTACTGTACTCCACTGTGCTCTACCTCTACTGTGCTCCACTGTATTCTATCTCTACTGTGCTCCACTGTATTCTATCTCTACTGTGCTCTACTGTACTCTACTCTACTGTACTCCACTGTACTCTACCTCTACTGTACTCCACTGTACTCTACCTCTACTTTTCTCCACTGTACTCTACCTCTACTGTACTCTACTGTACTCCTATTCTAATGTGCTCCACTGTAATCCACTGTACTCTACCACTACTGTACTCCACTGTACTCTACCTCTATTGTGCTCTACTGTACTCTATCTCTACTGTGCTCCACTGTACTCTACCTCTACTGTACTCCACTGTACTCTACCTCTACTGTGCTCCACTGTACTCCAATGTACTCTATCTCTACTGTGCTCCACTGTACTCTACCTCTACTGTACTCCACTCTACTCTACCTCTACTGTGCTCCACTGTACTCTACCTCTACTGTACTCCACTCTACTCTACCTCTACTAGGCTCCACTGTACTCTACATCTACTGTACTCCACTGTACTCTATCTCTACCGTGCTCCACTGTACTCTATCTCTACTGTACTCCACTGTACTCTACCTCTACTCTACTGTACTGTTCTCTACCTCTACTGTACTCTACTGTACTCCACCTCTACTGTGCTCCACTGTACTCCACTCTACTCTACCTCTACTGTGCTCCACTGTAATCTACCTCTACTGTGCTCCACTGTACTCTACCTCTACTGTGCTCCACTGTACTCTATCTCTACTCTGCTCAACTGTACTCTACTCTACTGTACTCCACTGTACTCTACCTCTACTGTACTCCACTGTACTCTACCTCTACTTTTCTCCACTGTACTCTACCTCTACTGTACTCTACTGTACTCCTATTCTAATGTGCTCCACTGTAATCCACTGTACTCTACCACTACTGTACTCCACTGTACTCTACCTCTATTGTGATCTACTGTACTCTATCTCTACTGTGCTCCACTGTACTCTACCTCTACTGTACTCTCTCTCTACTGTACTCCACTGTACTCTACCTCTACTGTGCTCCACTGTACTCTACCTCTACTGTGCTCCACTGTACTCTACCTCTACTGTGCTCCACTGTACTCTACCTCTACTGTGCTCTACTGTACTCTATCTCTACTGTGTTCCACTGTACTCTACCTCTACTGCACTTCACTGTACTCTATCTCTACTGTGCTCCACTCTACTCTACCTCTACTGTACTGTACTGTTCTCTACCTCTACTGTACTCTACTGTACTCCACCTCTACTGTGCTCCACTGTACAACACTGTTCTACCTCTACTGTACTCCACTGTACTCTACCTCTACTGCACTCCACTGTACTCTATCTCTACTGTGCTCCACTGTACTCTATCTCTACTGTGCTCCACTGTACTCTACCTCTACTGTGCTCTACTGTACTCTATCTCTACTGTACTCCACTGTACTCTATCTCTACTGTGATCCACTGTACTCTACCTCTACTCTGCTCCACTGTACTCTACCTCTACTGGGCTCCACTGTACTCTACCTCTACTGTACTCCACTGTACTCTATTTCTACCATGCTCCACTGTACTCTATCTCTACTGTACTCCACTGTACTCTACCTCTACTCTACTCTACTGTTCTCTACCTCTACTGTACTCTACTGTACTCCACCTCTACTGTGCTCCACTGTACTCCACTGTACTCTACCTCTACTGTGCTCCACTGTAATCTACCTCTACTGTGCTCCACTGTACTCTACCTCTACTGTGCTCCACTGTACTCTATCTCTACTGTGCTCTACTGTACTCTACTCTACTGTACTCCACTGTACTCTACCTCTACTGTACTCCACTGTACTCTACCTCTACTTTTCTCCACTGTACTCTACCTCTACCGTACTCTACTGTACTCCTATTCTAATGTGCTCCACTGTAATCCACTGTACTCTACCACTACTGTACTCCACTGTACTCTACCTCTATTGTGCTCTACTGTACTCTATCTCTACTGTGCTCCACTGTACTCTACCTCTACTGTACTCCACTGTACTCTATCTCTACGGTACTCCACTGTACTCTATCTCTACTGTACTCTCTCTCTACTGTACTCCACTGTACTCTACCTCTACTGTGCTCCACTGTACTCTACCTCTACTGTGCTCCACTGTACTCTACCTCTACTGTGCTCCACTGTACTCTACCTCTACTGTGCTCTACTGTACTCTATCTCTACTGTGTTCCACTGTACTCTACCTCTACTGTACTCCACTGTACTCTATCTCTATTGTGCTCCACTGTACTCTACCTCTACTGTACTGTACTGTTCTCTACCTCTACTGTACTCTACTTTACTCCACCTCTACTGTGCTCCACTGTACACCACTGTTCTACCTCTACTGTACTCCACTGTACTCTACCTCTACTGCACTCCATTGTACTCTATCTCTACTGTACTCCACTGTGCTCTACCTCTACTGTGCTCCACTGTACTCTATCTCTACTGTACTCCACTGTACTCTATCTCTACTGTGATCAACTGTACTCTACCTCTACTCTGCTCCACTGTACTCTATCTCTACTGTGCTCCACTGTACTCTACCTCTACTGTACTCCACTCTACTCTATCTCTACTGTGCTATACTGTACTCTATCTCTACTGTACTCCACTGTACTCTACCTCTACTGTGCTCCACTGTACTCCACTGTACTCTATCTCTACTGTGCTCCACTGTACTCTATCTCTACTGTACTCCACTGTACTCTACCTCTACTGTGCTCCACTGTACTCCACTGTACTCTATCTCTACTGTGCTCCACTGTACTCTACCTCTACTGTACTCCACTCTACTCTACCTCTACTGTGCTCCACTGTACTCTACCTCTACTGTACTCCACTCTACTCTACCTCTACTGGGCTCCACTGTACTCTACCTCTACTGTACTCCACTGTACTCTATCTCTACCGTGCTCCACTGTACTCTATCTCTACTGTACTCCAATGTACTCTACCTCTACTCTACTGTACTGTTCTCTACCTCTTATGTACTCTACTGTACTCCACCTCTACTGTGCTCCACTGTACTCCACTGTACTCTACCTCTACTGTGCTCCACTGTAATCTACCTCTACTGTGCTCCACTGTACTCTACCTCTACTGTACTCCACTGTACTCTACCTCTACTGCACTCCACTGTACTCTACCTCTACTTTACTCCACTGTACTTTACCTCTACTCTACTCCACTGTACTCTACCTCTACTGTACTCTATTGTACTCATATTCTAATGTGCTCCACTGTAATCCACTGTACTCTACCACTACTGTACTCCACTGTACTCTACCTCTATTGTGCTCTACTGTACTCTATCTCTACTGTGCTCCACTGTACTCTACCTCTACTGTACTCCACTGTACTCTATCTCTACTGTACTCCACTGTACTCTATCTCTACTGTACTCTATCTCTACTGTACTCCACTGTACTCTACCTCTACTGTGCTCCACTCTACTCTACCTCTACTGTGCTCCACTGTACTCTACCTCTACTGTGCTCCACTGTACTCTACCTCTACTGTGCTCTACTGTACTCTACCTCTACTGTGTTCCACTGTACTCTACCTCTACTGTACTCCACTGTACTCTATCTCTACTGTGCTCCACTGTACTCTACCTCTACTGTACTGTACTGTTCTCTACCTCTACTGTACTCTACTGTACTCCACCTCTAGTGTGCTCCACTGTACACCACTGTTCTACCTCTACTGTACTCCACTGTACTCTACCTCTACTGCACTCCACTGTACTCTATCTCTACTGTAATCCACTGTGCTCTACCTCTACTGTACTCCACTGTACTCTATCTCTACTGTGCTCCACTGTACTCTACCTCTACTGTACTGTACTGTTCTCTACCTCTACTGTACTCTACTGTACTCCACCTCTACTCTGCTCCACTGTACACCACTGTTCTACCTCTACTGTACTCCACTGTACTCTACCTCTACTGCACACCACTGTACTCTATCTCTACTGTACTCCACTATGCTCTACCTCTACTGTGCTCCACTGTACTCTATATCTACTGTGCTCCACTGTACTCTTTCTCTACTGTACTCCACTGTACTCTACCTCTACTGTGCTCCACTGTACTCTACCTCTATTGTGCTCTACTGTACTCTATCTCTACTGTACTCCACTGTACTCTATCTCTGCTGTGATCCACTGTACTCTACCTCTACTGTACTCCACTGTACTCTATCTCTACTGTGCTCTACTGTACTCTATCTCTACTGTACTCCACTGTACTCTACCTCTACTGTGCTCCACTGTACTGCTCTGTACTCTATCTCTACTGTGCTCCACTGTACTCTATCTCTACTGTACTCCACTGTACTCTACCTCTACTGTGCTCCACTGTACTCCACTGTACTCTAACTCTACTGTGCTCCACTGTACTCTACCTCTACTGTACTCCACTCTACTCTACCTCTACTGTGCTCCACTGTACTCTACCTCTACTGTAATCCACTCTACTCTACCTCTACTGGGCTCCACTGTACTCTACCTCTACTTTACTCCACTGTACTCTATCTCTACCGTGCTCCACTGTACACCACTGTTCTAGCTCTACTGTACTCCACTGTACTCTACCTCTACTGCACTCCACTGTACTCTATCTCTACTGTACTCCACTGTGCTCTACCTCTACTGTGCTCCACTGTACTCTATCTCTACTGTGCTCCACTGTACTCTATCTCTACGGTACTCCACTGTACTCTATCTCTACTGTGCTCCACTGTACTCTACCTCTACTGTGCTCTACTGTACTCTATCTCTACTGTGTTCCACTGTACTCTACCTCTACTGTACTCCACTGTACTCTATCTCTACTGTGCTCCACTGTACTCTACCTCTACCGTACTGTACTGTTCTCTACCTCTACTGTACTCTACTGTACTCCACCTCTACTGTGCTCCACTGTACTCCACTGTACTCTACCTCTACTGTACTCCACTGTACTCTACCTCTACTGCACTCCACTGCACTCTATCTCTACTGTACTCCACTGTGCTCTACCTCTACTGTGCTCCACTGTAATCTATCTCTACTGTGCTCCACTGTACTCTATCTCTACTGTACTCCAATGAACTCTACCTCTACTGTGCTCCACTGTACTCTACCTCTACTGTGCTCTACTGTACTCTATCTCTACTGTGTTCCACTGTACTCTACCTCTACTCTACTCCACTGTACTCTATCTCTACTGTGCTCCACTGTACTCTACCTCTACTGTACTCCACTGTACTCTACCTCTACTGTACTCCACTGTACTCTATCTCTACTATACTCCACTGTACTCTACCTCTACTGTACTGTACTGTTCTCTACCTCTACTGTACTCTACTGTACTCCACCTCTACTGTGCTCCACTGTACTCCACTGTACTCTACCTCTACTGTGCTCCACTGTGATCTACCTCTAATGTGCTCCACTGTACTCTACCTCTACTGTACTCACCTGTAATCTATCTCTACTGTACTCCACTGTACTCTATCTCTACTGTGATCCACTGTACTCTACCTCTACTCTGCTCCACTGTACTCTATCTCTACTGTGCTCCACTGTACTCTACCTCTACTGTACTCCACTGTACTCTACCTCTACTTTACTCCACTGTACTTTACCTCTACTCTACTCCACTGTACTCTACCTCTACTGTACTCTATTGTACTCCTATTCTAATGTGCTCCACTGTAATCCATTGTACTCTACCACTACTCTACTCCACTGTACTCTACCTCTATTGTGCTCTACTGTACTCTATCTCTACTGTGCTCCACTGTACTCTACCTCTACTGTACTCCACTGTACTCTATCTCTACTGTACTCCACTGTACTCTATCTCTACTGTACTCTCTCTCTACTGTACTCCACTGTACTCTACCTCTACTGTGCTCCACTGTACTCTAACTCTACTGTGCTCCACTGTACTCTACTTCTACTGTGCTCCACTGTACTCTACCTCTACTGTGCTCCAATGTACTCTATCTCTACTGTGTTCCACTGTACTCTACCTCTACTGTACTCTACTGTACTCTATCTCTACTGTGCTCCACTGTACTCTACCTCTACTGTACTGTACTGTTCTCTACCTCTACTGTACTCTACTGTACTCCACCTCTACTGTGCTCCACTGTACACCACTGTTCTACCTCTACTGTACTCCACTGTACTCTACCTCTACTGCACTCCACTGTACTCTATCTCTACTGTAATCCACTGTGCTCTACCTCTACTGTACTCCACTGTACTCTATCTCTACTATGCTCCACTGTACTCTACCTCTACTGTACTGTACTGTTCTCTACCTCTACTGTACTCTACTGTACTCCACCTCTACTGTGCTCCACTGTACACCACTGTTCTACCTCTACTGTACTCCACTGTACTCTACCTCTACTGCACACCACTGTACTCTATCTCTACTGTACTCCACTGTGCTCTACCTCTAATGTGCTCCACTGTACTCTATCTCTACTGTGCTCCACTGTACTCTACCTTTACTGTGCTCTACTGTACTCTATCTCTACTGTACTCCACTGTACTCTATCTCTACTGTGATCCACTGTACTCTACCTCTACTCTGCTCCACTGTACTCTATCTCTACTGTGCTCCACTGTACTCTACCTCTACTGTACTCCACTGTACTCTATCTCTACTGTGATCCACTCTACTCTACCTCTACTCTGCTCCACTGTAATCTACCTCTACTGTGCTCCACTGTACTCTATCTCTACTGTGCTCCACTGTACTCTATCTCTACTGTGCTCTACTGTACTCTACTCTACTGTACTCCACTGTACTCTACCTCTACTGTACTCCACTGTACTCTACCTCTACTTTTCTCCACTGTACTCTACCTCTACTGTACTCTACTGTACTCCTATTCTAATGTGCTCCACTGTAATCCACTGTGCTCTACCTCTACTGTGCTCCACTGTACTCTACCTCTACTGTACTCCACTGTACTCTATCTCTACGGTACTCCACTGTACTCTATCTCTACTGTACTCTCTCTCTACTGTACTCCACTGTACTCTACCTCTACTGTGCTCCACTGTACTCTACCTCTACTGTGCTCCACTGTACTCTACCTCTACTGTGCTCCACTGTACTCTACCTCTACTGTGCTCTACTGTACTCTATCTCTACTGTGTTCCACTGTACTCTACCTCTACTGTACTCCACTGTACTCTATCTCTATTGTGCTCCACTGTACTCTACCTCTACTGTACTGTACTGTTCTCTACCTCTACTGTACTCTACTTTACTCCACCTCTACTGTGCTCCACTGTACACCACTGTTCTACCTCTACTGTACTCCACTGTACTCTACCTCTACTGCACTCCACTGTACTCTATCTCTACTGTACTCCACTGTGCTCTACCTCTACTGTGCTCCACTGTACTCTATCTCTACTGTGCTCCACTGTACTCTACCTCTACTGTGCTCTACTGTACTCTATCTCTACTGTACTCCACTGTACTCTATCTCTACTGTGATCAACTGTACTCTACCTCTACTCTGCTCCACTGTACTCTATCTCTACTGTGCTCCACTGTACTCTACCTCTACTGTACTCCACTCTACTCTATCTCTACTGTGCTATACTGTACTCTATCTCTACTGTACTCCACTGTACTCTACCTCTACTGTGCTCCACTGTACTCCACTGTACTCTATCTCTACTGTGCTCCACTGTACTCTATCTCTACTGTACTCCACTGTACTCTACTGTACTCTATCTCTACTGTGCTCCACTGTACTCTATCTCTACTGTACTCCACTGTACTCTACCTCTACTGTGCTCCACTGTACTCCACTGTACTCTATCTCTACTGTGCTCCACTGTACTATACCTCTACTGTACTCCACTCTACTCTACCTCTACTGTGCTCCACTGTACTCTACCTCTACTGTACTCCACTCTACTCTACCTCTACTGGGCTCCACTGTACTCTACCTCTACTGTACTCCACTGTACTCTATCTCTACCGTGCTCCACTGTACTCTATCTCTACTGTACTCCAATGTACTCTACCTCTACTCTACTGTACTGTTCTCTACCTCTACTGTACTCTACTGTACTCCACCTCTACTGTGCTCCACTGTACTCCACTGTACTCTACCTCTACTGTGCTGCACTGTAATCTACCTCTACTGTGCTCCACTGTACTCTACCTCTACTGTACTCCACTGTACTCTACCTCTACTGCACTCCACTGTACTCTACCTCTACTTTACTCCACTGTACTTTACCTCTACTCTACTCCACTGTACTCTACCTCTACTGTACTCTATTGTACTCATATTCTAATGTGCTCCACTGTAATCCACTGTACTCTACCACTACTGTACTCCACTGTACTCTACCTCTATTGTGCTCTACTGTACTCTATCTCTACTGTGCTCCACTGTACTCTACCTCTACTGTACTCCACTGTACTCTATCTCTACTGTACTCCACTGTACTCTATCTCTACTGTACTCTATCTCTACTGTGCTCCACTGTACTCCAATGTACTCTATCTCTACTGTGCTCCACTGTACTCTACCTCTACTGTACTCCACTCTACTCTACCTCTACTGTGCTCCACTGTACTCTACCTCTACTGTACTCCACTCTACTCTACCTCTACTAGGCTCCACTGTACTCTACATCTACTGTACTCCACTGTACTCTATCTCTACCGTGCTCCACTGTACTCTATCTCTACTGTACTCCACTGTACTCTACCTCTACTCTACTGTACTGTTCTCTACCTCTACTGTACTCTACTGTACTCCACCTCTACTGTGCTCCACTGTACTCCACTCTACTCTACCTCTACTGTGCTCCACTGTAATCTACCTCTACTGTGCTCCACTGTACTCTACCTCTACTGTGCTCCACTGTACTCTATCTCTACTCTGCTCAACTGTACTCTACTCTACTGTACTCCACTGTACTCTACCTCTACTGTACTCCACTGTACTCTACCTCTACTTTTCTCCACTGTACTCTACCTCTACTGTACTCTACTGTACTCCTATTCTAATGTGCTCCACTGTAATCCACTGTACTCTACCACTACTGTACTCCACTGTACTCTACCTCTATTGTGATCTACTGTACTCTATCTCTACTGTGCTCCACTGTACTCTACCTCTACTGTACTCTCTCTCTACTGTACTCCACTGTACTCTACCTCTACTGTGCTCCACTGTACTCTACCTCTACTGTGCTCCACTGTACTCTACCTCTACTGTGCTCCACTGTACTCTACCTCTACTGTGCTCTACTGTACTCTATCTCTACTGTGTTCCACTGTACTCTACCTCTACTGCACTTCACTGTACTCTATCTCTACTGTGCTCCACTCTACTCTACCTCTACTGTACTGTACTGTTCTCTACCTCTACTGTACTCTACTGTACTCCACCTCTACTGTGCTCCACTGTACAACACTGTTCTACCTCTACTGTACTCCACTGTACTCTACCTCTACTGCACTCCACTGTACTCTATCTCTACTGTGCTCCACTGTACTCTATCTCTACTGTGCTCCACTGTACTCTACCTCTACTGTGCTCTACTGTACTCTATCTCTACTGTACTCCACTGTACTCTATCTCTACTGTGATCCACTGTACTCTACCTCTACTCTGCTCCACTGTACTCTACCTCTACTGGGCTCCACTGTACTCTACCTCTACTGTACTCCACTGTACTCTATTTCTACCATGCTCCACTGTACTCTATCTCTACTGTACTCCACTGTACTCTACCTCTACTCTACTCTACTGTTCTCTACCTCTACTGTACTCTACTGTACTCCACCTCTACTGTGCTCCACTGTACTCCACTGTACTCTACCTCTACTGTGCTCCACTGTAATCTACCTCTACTGTGCTCCACTGTACTCTACCTCTACTGTGCTCCACTGTACTCTATCTCTACTGTGCTCTACTGTACTCTACTCTACTGTACTCCACTGTACTCTACCTCTACTGTACTCCACTGTACTCTACCTCTACTTTTCTCCACTGTACTCTACCTCTACCGTACTCTACTGTACTCCTATTCTAATGTGCTCCACTGTAATCCACTGTACTCTACCACTACTGTACTCCACTGTACTCTACCTCTATTGTGCTCTACTGTACTCTATCTCTACTGTGCTCCACTGTACTCTACCTCTACTGTACTCCACTGTACTCTATCTCTACGGTACTCCACTGTACTCTATCTCTACTGTACTCTCTCTCTACTGTACTCCACTGTACTCTACCTCTACTGTGCTCCACTGTACTCTACCTCTACTGTGCTCCACTGTACTCTACCTCTACTGTGCTCCACTGTACTCTACCTCTACTGTGCTCTACTGTACTCTATCTCTACTGTGTTCCACTGTACTCTACCTCTACTGTACTCCACTGTACTCTATCTCTATTGTGCTCCACTGTACTCTACCTCTACTGTACTGTACTGTTCTCTACCTCTACTGTACTCTACTTTACTCCACCTCTACTGTGCTCCACTGTACACCACTGTTCTACCTCTACTGTACTCCACTGTACTCTACCTCTACTGCACTCCATTGTACTCTATCTCTACTGTACTCCACTGTGCTCTACCTCTACTGTGCTCCACTGTACTCTATCTCTACTGTACTCCACTGTACTCTATCTCTACTGTGATCAACTGTACTCTACCTCTACTCTGCTCCACTGTACTCTATCTCTACTGTGCTCCACTGTACTCTACCTCTACTGTACTCCACTCTACTCTATCTCTACTGTGCTATACTGTACTCTATCTCTACTGTACTCCACTGTACTCTACCTCTACTGTGCTCCACTGTACTCCACTGTACTCTATCTCTACTGTGCTCCACTGTACTCTATCTCTACTGTACTCCACTGTACTCTACCTCTACTGTGCTCCACTGTACTCCACTGTACTCTATCTCTACTGTGCTCCACTGTACTCTACCTCTACTGTACTCCACTCTACTCTACCTCTACTGTGCTCCACTGTACTCTACCTCTACTGTACTCCACTCTACTCTACCTCTACTGGGCTCCACTGTACTCTACCTCTACTGTACTCCACTGTACTCTATCTCTACCGTGCTCCACTGTACTCTATCTCTACTGTACTCCAATGTACTCTACCTCTACTCTACTGTACTGTTCTCTACCTCTTATGTACTCTACTGTACTCCACCTCTACTGTGCTCCACTGTACTCCACTGTACTCTACCTCTACTGTGCTCCACTGTAATCTACCTCTACTGTGCTCCACTGTACTCTACCTCTACTGTACTCCACTGTACTCTACCTCTACTGCACTCCACTGTACTCTACCTCTACTTTACTCCACTGTACTTTACCTCTACTCTACTCCACTGTACTCTACCTCTACTGTACTCTATTGTACTCATATTCTAATGTGCTCCACTGTAATCCACTGTACTCTACCACTACTGTACTCCACTGTACTCTACCTCTATTGTGCTCTACTGTACTCTATCTCTACTGTGCTCCACTGTACTCTACCTCTACTGTACTCCACTGTACTCTATCTCTACTGTACTCCACTGTACTCTATCTCTACTGTACTCTATCTCTACTGTACTCCACTGTACTCTACCTCTACTGTGCTCCACTCTACTCTACCTCTACTGTGCTCCACTGTACTCTACCTCTACTGTGCTCCACTGTACTCTACCTCTACTGTGCTCTACTGTACTCTACCTCTACTGTGTTCCACTGTACTCTACCTCTACTGTACTCCACTGTACTCTATCTCTACTGTGCTCCACTGTACTCTACCTCTACTGTACTGTACTGTTCTCTACCTCTACTGTACTCTACTGTACTCCACCTCTAGTGTGCTCCACTGTACACCACTGTTCTACCTCTACTGTACTCCACTGTACTCTACCTCTACTGCACTCCACTGTACTCTATCTCTACTGTAATCCACTGTGCTCTACCTCTACTGTACTCCACTGTACTCTATCTCTACTGTGCTCCACTGTACTCTACCTCTACTGTACTGTACTGTTCTCTACCTCTACTGTACTCTACTGTACTCCACCTCTACTCTGCTCCACTGTACACCACTGTTCTACCTCTACTGTACTCCACTGTACTCTACCTCTACTGCACACCACTGTACTCTATCTCTACTGTACTCCACTATGCTCTACCTCTACTGTGCTCCACTGTACTCTATATCTACTGTGCTCCACTGTACTCTTTCTCTACTGTACTCCACTGTACTCTACCTCTACTGTGCTCCACTGTACTCTACCTCTATTGTGCTCTACTGTACTCTATCTCTACTGTACTCCACTGTACTCTATCTCTGCTGTGATCCACTGTACTCTACCTCTACTGTACTCCACTGTACTCTATCTCTACTGTGCTCTACTGTACTCTATCTCTACTGTACTCCACTGTACTCTACCTCTACTGTGCTCCACTGTACTGCTCTGTACTCTATCTCTACTGTGCTCCACTGTACTCTATCTCTACTGTACTCCACTGTACTCTACCTCTACTGTGCTCCACTGTACTCCACTGTACTCTAACTCTACTGTGCTCCACTGTACTCTACCTCTACTGTACTCCACTCTACTCTACCTCTACTGTGCTCCACTGTACTCTACCTCTACTGTAATCCACTCTACTCTACCTCTACTGGGCTCCACTGTACTCTACCTCTACTTTACTCCACTGTACTCTATCTCTACCGTGCTCCACTGTACACCACTGTTCTAGCTCTACTGTACTCCACTGTACTCTACCTCTACTGCACTCCACTGTACTCTATCTCTACTGTACTCCACTGTGCTCTACCTCTACTGTGCTCCACTGTACTCTATCTCTACTGTGCTCCACTGTACTCTATCTCTACGGTACTCCACTGTACTCTATCTCTACTGTGCTCCACTGTACTCTACCTCTACTGTGCTCTACTGTACTCTATCTCTACTGTGTTCCACTGTACTCTACCTCTACTGTACTCCACTGTACTCTATCTCTACTGTGCTCCACTGTACTCTACCTCTACCGTACTGTACTGTTCTCTACCTCTACTGTACTCTACTGTACTCCACCTCTACTGTGCTCCACTGTACTCCACTGTACTCTACCTCTACTGTACTCCACTGTACTCTACCTCTACTGCACTCCACTGCACTCTATCTCTACTGTACTCCACTGTGCTCTACCTCTACTGTGCTCCACTGTAATCTATCTCTACTGTGCTCCACTGTACTCTATCTCTACTGTACTCCAATGAACTCTACCTCTACTGTGCTCCACTGTACTCTACCTCTACTGTGCTCTACTGTACTCTATCTCTACTGTGTTCCACTGTACTCTACCTCTACTCTACTCCACTGTACTCTATCTCTACTGTGCTCCACTGTACTCTACCTCTACTGTACTCCACTGTACTCTACCTCTACTGTACTCCACTGTACTCTATCTCTACTATACTCCACTGTACTCTACCTCTACTGTACTGTACTGTTCTCTACCTCTACTGTACTCTACTGTACTCCACCTCTACTGTGCTCCACTGTACTCCACTGTACTCTACCTCTACTGTGCTCCACTGTGATCTACCTCTAATGTGCTCCACTGTACTCTACCTCTACTGTACTCACCTGTAATCTATCTCTACTGTACTCCACTGTACTCTATCTCTACTGTGATCCACTGTACTCTACCTCTACTCTGCTCCACTGTACTCTATCTCTACTGTGCTCCACTGTACTCTACCTCTACTGTACTCCACTGTACTCTACCTCTACTTTACTCCACTGTACTTTACCTCTACTCTACTCCACTGTACTCTACCTCTACTGTACTCTATTGTACTCCTATTCTAATGTGCTCCACTGTAATCCATTGTACTCTACCACTACTCTACTCCACTGTACTCTACCTCTATTGTGCTCTACTGTACTCTATCTCTACTGTGCTCCACTGTACTCTACCTCTACTGTACTCCACTGTACTCTATCTCTACTGTACTCCACTGTACTCTATCTCTACTGTACTCTCTCTCTACTGTACTCCACTGTACTCTACCTCTACTGTGCTCCACTGTACTCTAACTCTACTGTGCTCCACTGTACTCTACTTCTACTGTGCTCCACTGTACTCTACCTCTACTGTGCTCCAATGTACTCTATCTCTACTGTGTTCCACTGTACTCTACCTCTACTGTACTCTACTGTACTCTATCTCTACTGTGCTCCACTGTACTCTACCTCTACTGTACTGTACTGTTCTCTACCTCTACTGTACTCTACTGTACTCCACCTCTACTGTGCTCCACTGTACACCACTGTTCTACCTCTACTGTACTCCACTGTACTCTACCTCTACTGCACTCCACTGTACTCTATCTCTACTGTAATCCACTGTGCTCTACCTCTACTGTACTCCACTGTACTCTATCTCTACTATGCTCCACTGTACTCTACCTCTACTGTACTGTACTGTTCTCTACCTCTACTGTACTCTACTGTACTCCACCTCTACTGTGCTCCACTGTACACCACTGTTCTACCTCTACTGTACTCCACTGTACTCTACCTCTACTGCACACCACTGTACTCTATCTCTACTGTACTCCACTGTGCTCTACCTCTAATGTGCTCCACTGTACTCTATCTCTACTGTGCTCCACTGTACTCTACCTTTACTGTGCTCTACTGTACTCTATCTCTACTGTACTCCACTGTACTCTATCTCTACTGTGATCCACTGTACTCTACCTCTACTCTGCTCCACTGTACTCTATCTCTACTGTGCTCCACTGTACTCTACCTCTACTGTACTCCACTGTACTCTATCTCTACTGTGATCCACTCTACTCTACCTCTACTCTGCTCCACTGTAATCTACCTCTACTGTGCTCCACTGTACTCTATCTCTACTGTGCTCCACTGTACTCTATCTCTACTGTGCTCTACTGTACTCTACTCTACTGTACTCCACTGTACTCTACCTCTACTGTACTCCACTGTACTCTACCTCTACTTTTCTCCACTGTACTCTACCTCTACTGTACTCTACTGTACTCCTATTCTAATGTGCTCCACTGTAATCCACTGTGCTCTACCTCTACTGTGCTCCACTGTACTCTACCTCTACTGTACTCCACTGTACTCTATCTCTACGGTACTCCACTGTACTCTATCTCTACTGTACTCTCTCTCTACTGTACTCCACTGTACTCTACCTCTACTGTGCTCCACTGTACTCTACCTCTACTGTGCTCCACTGTACTCTACCTCTACTGTGCTCCACTGTACTCTACCTCTACTGTGCTCTACTGTACTCTATCTCTACTGTGTTCCACTGTACTCTACCTCTACTGTACTCCACTGTACTCTATCTCTATTGTGCTCCACTGTACTCTACCTCTACTGTACTGTACTGTTCTCTACCTCTACTGTACTCTACTTTACTCCACCTCTACTGTGCTCCACTGTACACCACTGTTCTACCTCTACTGTACTCCACTGTACTCTACCTCTACTGCACTCCACTGTACTCTATCTCTACTGTACTCCACTGTGCTCTACCTCTACTGTGCTCCACTGTACTCTATCTCTACTGTGCTCCACTGTACTCTACCTCTACTGTGCTCTACTGTACTCTATCTCTACTGTACTCCACTGTACTCTATCTCTACTGTGATCAACTGTACTCTACCTCTACTCTGCTCCACTGTACTCTATCTCTACTGTGCTCCACTGTACTCTACCTCTACTGTACTCCACTCTACTCTATCTCTACTGTGCTATACTGTACTCTATCTCTACTGTACTCCACTGTACTCTACCTCTACTGTGCTCCACTGTACTCCACTGTACTCTATCTCTACTGTGCTCCACTGTACTCTATCTCTACTGTACTCCACTGTACTCTACTGTACTCTATCTCTACTGTGCTCCACTGTACTCTATCTCTACTGTACTCCACTGTACTCTACCTCTACTGTGCTCCACTGTACTCCACTGTACTCTATCTCTACTGTGCTCCACTGTACTATACCTCTACTGTACTCCACTCTACTCTACCTCTACTGTGCTCCACTGTACTCTACCTCTACTGTACTCCACTCTACTCTACCTCTACTGGGCTCCACTGTACTCTACCTCTACTGTACTCCACTGTACTCTATCTCTACCGTGCTCCACTGTACTCTATCTCTACTGTACTCCAATGTACTCTACCTCTACTCTACTGTACTGTTCTCTACCTCTACTGTACTCTACTGTACTCCACCTCTACTGTGCTCCACTGTACTCCACTGTACTCTACCTCTACTGTGCTGCACTGTAATCTACCTCTACTGTGCTCCACTGTACTCTACCTCTACTGTACTCCACTGTACTCTACCTCTACTGCACTCCACTGTACTCTACCTCTACTTTACTCCACTGTACTTTACCTCTACTCTACTCCACTGTACTCTACCTCTACTGTACTCTATTGTACTCATATTCTAATGTGCTCCACTGTAATCCACTGTACTCTACCACTACTGTACTCCACTGTACTCTACCTCTATTGTGCTCTACTGTACTCTATCTCTACTGTGCTCCACTGTACTCTACCTCTACTGTACTCCACTGTACTCTATCTCTACTGTACTCCACTGTACTCTATCTCTACTGTACTCTATCTCTACTGTACTCCACTGTACTCTACCTCTACTGTGCTCCACTGTACTCTACCTCTACTGTGCTCCACTGTACTCTACCTCTACTGTGCTCCACTGTACTCTACCTCTACTGTGCTCTACTGTACTCTACCTCTACTGTGTTCCACTGTACTCTACCTCTACTGTACTCCACTGTACTCTATCTCTACTGTGCTCCACTGTACTCTACCTCTACTGTACTGTACTGTTCTCTACCTCTACTGTACTCTACTGTACTCCACCTCTAGTGTGCTCCACTGTACACCACTGTTCTACCTCTACTGTACTCCACTGTACTCTACCTCTACTGCACTCCACTGTACTCTATCTCTACTGTAATCCACTGTGCTCTACCTCTACTGTAATCCACTGTGCTCTATCTCTACTGTACTCCACTGTACTCTATCTCTACTGTGTTCCACTGTACTCTACCTCTACTGTACTCTACTGTACTCTATCTCTACTGTGCTCCACTGTACTCTACCTCTACTGTACTGTACTGTTCTTTACCTCTACTGTACTCTACTGTACTCCACCTCTACTGTGCTCCACTGTACACCACTGTTCTACCTCTACTGTACTCCACTGTACTCTACCTCTACTGCACACCACTGTACTCTATCTCTACTGTACTCCACTGTGCTCTACCTCTACTGTGCTCCACTGTACTCTATCTCTACTGTGCTCCACTGTACTCTACCTTTACTGTGCTCTACTGTACTCTATCTCTACTGTACTCCACTGTACTCTATCTCTACTGTGATCCACTGTACTCTACCTCTACTCTGCTCCACTGTACTCTATCTCTACTGTGCTCCACTGTACTCTACCTCTACTGTACTCCACTGTACTCTATCTCTACTGTGATCCACTGTACTCTACCACTACTCTGCTCCACTGTAATCTATCTCTACTGTGCTCCACTGTACTCTACCTCTACTGTACTCCACTGTACTCTATCTCTACTGTGCTCTACTGTACTCTATCTCTACTGTACTCCACTGTACTCTACCTCTACTGTGCTCCACTGTACTCCACTGTACTCTATCTCTACTGTGCTCCACTGTACTCTATCTCTACTGTACTCCACTGTACTCTACCTCTACTGTACTGTACTGTTCTCTACCTCTACTGTACTCTACTGTACTCCACCTCTACTGTGCTCCACTGTACACCACTGTTCTACCTCTACTGTACTCCACTGTACTCTACCTTTACTGCACTCCACTGTTCTCTATCTCTACTGTAATCCACTGTGCTCTACCTCTACTGTACTCCACTGTACTCTATCTCTACTATGCTCCACTGTTCTCTACCTCTACTGTACTCTACTCTACTCCACCTCTACTGTGCTCCACTGTACACCACTGTTCTACCTCTACTGTACTCCACTGTACTCTACCTCTACTGCACACCACTGTACTCTATCTCTACTGTACTCCACTGTGCTCTACCTCTACTGTGCTCCACTGTACTCTATCTCTACTGTGCTCCACTGTACTCTATCTCTACTGTGCTCCACTGTACTCTACCTCTACTGTGCTCTACTGTACTCTATCTCTACTGTACTCCACTGTACTCTATCTCTACTGTGATCCACTGTACTCTACCTCTACTCTGCTCCACTGTACTCTATCTCTACTGTGCTCCACTGTACTCTACCTCTACTGTACTCCACTGTACTCTATCTCTACTGTGCTCTACTGTACTCTATCTCTACTGTACTCCACTGTACTCTACCTCTACTGTGCTCCACTCTACTCCACTCTACTCTATCTCTACTGTGCTCCAATGTACTCTATCTCTACTGTACTCCACTGTACTCTACCTCTACTGTACTGTACTGTTCTGTACCTCTAATGTACTCTACTGTACTCCACCTCTACTGTGCTCCACTGTACACCACTGTTCTACCTCTGCTGTACTCCACTGTACTCTACCTCTACTGCACACCACTGTACTCTATCTCTACTGTACTCCACTGTGCTCTACCTCTACTGTGCTCCACTGTATTCTATCTCAACTGTGCTCCACTGTACTCTACCTCTACTGTGCTCCACTGTACTCTATCTCTACTGTGCTCTACTGTACTCTACTCTACTGTACTCCACTGTACTCTACCTCTACTGTACTCCACTGTACTCTACCTCTACTTTTCTCCACTGTACTCTACCTCTACTGTACTCTACTGTACTCCTATTCTAATGTGCTCCACTGTAATCCACTGTACTCTACCACTACTGTACTCCACTGTACTCTACCTCTATTGTGCTCTACTGTACTCTATCTCTACTGTGCTCCACTGTACTCTACCTCTACTGTACTCCACTGTACTCTACCTCTACTGTGCTCCACTGTACTCCACTGTACTCTATCTCTACTGTGCTCCACTGTACTCTACCTCTACTGTACTCCACTCTACTCTACCTCTACTGTGCTCCACTGTACTCTACCTCTACTGTACTCCACTCTACTCTACCTCTACTAGGCTCCACTGTACTCTACATCTACTGTACTCCACTGTACTCTATCTCTACCGTGCTCCACTGTACTCTATCTCTACTGTACTCCACTGTACTCTACCTCTACTCTACTGTACTGTTCTCTACCTCTACTGTACTCTACTGTACTCCACCTCTACTGTGCTCCACTGTACTCCACTGTACCCTACCTCTACTGTGCTCCACTGTAATCTACCTCTACTGTGCTCCACTGTACTCTACCTCTACTGTGCTCCACTGTACTCTATCTCTACTGTGCTCAACTGTACTCTACTCTACTGTACTCCATTGTACTCTACCTCTACTTTACTCCACTGTACTCTACCTCTACTTTTCTCCACAGTACTCTACCTCTACTGTACTCTACTGTACTCCTATTCTAATGTGCTCCACTGTAATCCACTGTACTCTACCACTACTGTACTCCACTGTACTCTACCTCTATTGTGCTCTACTGTACTCTATCTCTACTGTGCTCCACTGTACTCTACCTCTACTGTACTCTCTCTCTACTGTACTCCACTGTACTCTACCTCTACTGTGCTCCACTGTACTCTACCTCTACTGTGCTCCACTGTACTCTACCTCTACTGTGCTCCACTGTACTCTACCTCTACTGTGCTCTACTGTACTCTATCTCTACTGTGTTCCACTGTACTCTACCTCTACTGCACTCCACTGTACTCTATCTCTACTGTGCTCCACTCTACTCTACCTCTACTGTACTGTACTGTTCTCTACCTCTACTGTACTCTACTGTACTCCACCTCTACTGTGCTCCACTGTACAACACTGTTCTACCTCTACTGTACTCCACTGTACTCTACCTCTACTGCACTCCACTGTACTCTATCTCTACTGTGCTCCACTGTACTCTATCTCTACTGTGCTCCACTGTACTCTACCTCTACTGTGCTCTACTGTACTTTATCTCTACTGTACTCCACTGTACTCTATCTCTACTGTGATCCACTGTACTCTACCTCTACTCTGCTCCACTGTACTCTATCTCTACTGTACTCCACTGTACTCTATCTCTACTGTGCTCTACTGTACTCTATCTCTACTGTACTCCACTGTACTCTACCTCTACTGTGCTCCACTGTACTCTACCTCTACTGTACTCCACTGTACTCTACCTCTACTGCACTCCACTGTACTCTATCTCTACTGTACTCCACTGTGCTCTACCTCTACTGTGCTCCACTGTACTCTATCTCTACTGTGCTACACTGTACTCTATCTCTACTGTACTCCACTGTACTCTACCTCTACTGTGCTCCACTGTACTCTACCTCTACTGTGCTCTACTGTACTCCACTGTACTCTACCTCTACTGTACTCCACTGTACTCTACCTCTACTGCACTCCACTGTACTCTACCTCTACTGCACTCCACTGTACTCTATATCTACTGTACTCATCTGTGCTCTACCTCTACTGTGCTGCACTGTACTCTATCTCTACTGTGCTCCACTGTACTCTATCTCTACTTTGTTCCACGGTACTCTACCTCTACTCTACTCCACTGTACTCTATCTCTACTGTGTTCCACTGTACTCTACCTCTACTGTACTCCACTGTACTCTACCTCTACTGTACTCCACTGTACTCTATCTCTACTGTACTCCATTGTACTCTACCTCTACTGTACTGTACTGTTCTCTACCTCTACTGTACTCTACTGTACTCCACCTCTACTGTGCTCCACTGTACTCCACTGTACTCTACCTCTACTGTGCTCCACTGTGATCTACCTCTACTGTGCTCCACTGTACTCTACCTCTACTGTACTCCACTGTACTCTACCTCTACTATACTCACCTTTAATCTATCTCTACTGTACTCCACTGTACTCTATCTCTACTGTGATCCACTGTACTCTACCTCTACTCTGCTCCACTGTACTCTACCTCTACTGTACTCCACTGTACTCTATCTCTACTGTGCTCTACTGTACTCTATCTCTACTGTACTCCACTGTACTCTACCTCTACTGTGCTCCACTGTACTCCACTGTACTCTATCTCTACTGTGCTCCACTGTACTCTATCTCTACTGTACTCCACTGTACTCTACCTCTACTGTGCTCCACTGTACTCCACTGTACTCTATCTCTACTGTGCTCCACTGTACTCTACCTCTACTGTACTCCACTCTACTCTACCTCTACTGTGCTCCACTGTACTCTACCTCTACTGTACTCCACTCTACTCTACCTCTACTGGGCTCCACTGTACTCTACCTCTACTGTATTCCACTGTACTCTATTTCTACTGTGCTCCACTGTACTCTATCTCTACTGTACTCCACTGTACTCTACCTCTACTCTACTCTACTCTACTGTTCTCTACCTCTACTGTACTCTACTGTACTCCACCTCTACTGTGCTCCACTGTACTCCACTGTACTCTACCTCTACTGTGCTCCACTGTAATCTACCTCTACTGTGCTCCACTGTACTCTACCTCTACTGTGCTCCACTGTAATCTATCTCTACTGTGCTCTACTGTACTCTACTCTACTGTACTCCACTGTACTCTACCTCTACTGTACTCCACTGTACTCTACCTCTACTTTTCTCCACTGTACTCTACCTCTACTGTACTCTACTGTACTCCTATTCTAATGTGCTCCACTGTAATCCACTGTACTCTACCACTACTGTACTCCACTGTACTCTACCTCTATTGTGCTCTACTGTACTCTATCTCTACTGTGCTCCACTGTACTCTACCTCTACTGTACTCCACTGTACTCTATCTCTACGGTACTCCACTGTACTCTATCTCTACTGTACTCTCTCTCTACTGTACTCCACTGTACTCTACCTCTACTCTGCTCCACTGTACTCTACCTCTACTGTGCTCCACTGTACTCTACCTCTACTGTGCTCCACTGTACTCTACCTCTACTGTGCTCTACTGTACTCTATCTCTACTGTGTTCCACTGTACTCTACCTCTACTGTACTCCACTGTACTCTATCTCTATTGTGCTCCACTGTACTCTACCTCTACTGTACTGTACTGTTCTCTACCTCTACTGTACTCTACTGTACTCCACCTCTACTGTGCTCCACTGTACACCACTGTTCTACCTCTACTGTACTCCACTGTACTCTACCTCTACTGCACTCCACTGTACTCTATCTCTACTGTGCTCCACTGTACTCTACCTCTACTGTGCTCTACTGTACTCTATCTCTACTGTGTTCCACTGTACTCTACCTCTACTGTACTCCACTGTACTCTATCTCTATTGTGCTCCACTGTACTCTACCTCTACTGTACTGTACTGTTCTCTACCTCTATTGTGCTCTACTGTACTCTATCTCTACTGTGCTCCACTGTACTCTACCTCTACTGTACTCCACTGTACTCTATCTCTACGGTACTCCACTGTACTCTATCTCTACTGTACTCTCTCTCTACTGTACTCCACTGTACTCTACCTCTACTCTGCTCCACTGTACTCTACCTCTACTGTGCTCCACTGTACTCTACCTCTACTGTGCTCCACTGTACTCTACCTCTACTGTGCTCTACTGTACTCTATCTCTACTGTGTTCCACTGTACTCTACCTCTACTGTACTCCACTGTACTCTATCTCTATTGTGCTCCACTGTACTCTACCTCTACTGTACTGTACTGTTCTCTACCTCTACTGTACTCTACTGTACTCCACCTCTACTGTGCTCCACTGTACACCACTGTTCTACCTCTACTGTACTCCACTGTACTCTACCTCTACTGCACTCCACTGTACTCTATCTCTACTGTACTCCACTGTGCTCTACCTCTACTGTGCTCCACTGTACTCTATCTCTACTGTGCTCCACTGTACTCTACCTCTACTGTGCTCTACTGTACTCTATCTCTACTGTACTCCACTGTACTCTATCTCTACTGTGATCCACTGTACTCTACCTCTACTGTGCTCCACTCTACTCTATCTCTACTGTGCTCCACTGTACTCTACTTCTACTGTACTCCACTCTACTCTATCTCTACTGTGCTATACTGTACTCTATCTCTACTGTACTCCACTGTACTCTACCTCTACTGTGCTCCACTGTACTCCACTGTACTCTATCTCTACTGTGCTCCACTGTACTCTATCTCTACTGTACTCCACTGTACTCTACCTCTACTGTGCTCCACTGTACTCCACTGTACTCTATCTCTACTGTGCTCCACTGTACTCTACCTCTACTGTACTCCACTCTACTCTACCTCTACTGTGCTCCACTGTACTCTACCTCTACAGTACTCCACTCTACTCTACCTCTACTGCACTCCACTGTACTCTATCTCTACTGTACTCCACTGTGCTCTACCTCTACTGTGCTCCACTGTACTCTATCTCTACTGTGCTCCACTGTACTCTATCTCTACGGTACTCCACTGTACTCTATCTCTACTGTGCTCCACTGTACTCTACCTCTACTGTGCTCTACTGTACTCTATCTCTACTGTGTTCCACTGTACTCTACCTCTACTGTACTCCACTGTACTCTATCTCTACTGTGCTCCACTGTACTCTACCTCTACCGTACTGTACTGTTCTCTACCTCTACTGTACTCTACTGTACTCCACCTCTACTGTGCTCCACTGTACTCCACTTTACTCTACCTCTACTGTACTCCACTGTACTCTACCTCTACTGCACTCCACTGCACTCTATCTCTACTGTACTCCACTGTGCTCTACCTCTACTGTGCTCCACTGTACTCTATCTCTACTGTGCTCCACTGTACTCTATCTCTACTGTACTCCAATGTACTCTACCTCTACTGTGCTCCACTGTACTCTACCTCTACTGTGCTCTACTGTACTCTATCTCTACTGTGTTCCACTGTACTCTACCTCTACTCTACTCCACTGTACTCTATCTCTACTGTGCTCCACTGTACTCTACCTCTACTGTACTCCACTGTACTCTACCTCTACTCTACTCCACTGTACTCTATCTCTACTGTACTCCACTGTACTCTACCTCTACTGTACTGTACTGTTCTCTACCTCTACTGTACTCTACTGTACTCCACCTCTACTGTGCTCCACTGTACTCCAATGTACTCTACCTCTACTGTGCTCCACTGTGATCTACCTCTAATGTGCTCCACTGTACTCTACCTCTACTGTACTCACCTGTAATCTCTCTCTACTGTACTCCACTGTACTCTATCTCTACTGTGATCCACTGTACTCTACCTCTACTCTGCTCCACTGTACTCTATCTCTACTGTGCTCCACTGTACTCTACCTCTACAGTACTCCACTGTACTCTACCTCTACTTTACTCCACTGTACTTTACCTCTACTCTACTCCACTGTACTCTACCTCTACTGTACTCTATTGTACTCCTATTCTAATGTGCTCCACTGTAATCCATTGTACTCTACCACTACTGTACTCCACTGTACTCTACCTCTATTGTGCTCTACTGTACTCTATCTCTACTGTGCTCCACTGTACTCTACCTATACTGTACTCCACTGTACTCTATCTCTACTGTACTCCACTGTACTCTATCTCTACTGTACTCTCTCTCTACTGTACTCCACTGTACTCTACCTCTACTGTGCTCCACTGTCCTCTACTTCTACTGTGCTCCACTGTACTCTACCTCTACTGTGCTCCAATGTACTCTATCTCTACTGTGTTCCACTGTACTCTACCTCTACTGTACTCTACTGTACTCTATCTCTACTGTGCTCCACTGTACTCTACCTCTACTGTACTGTACTGTTCTCTACCTCTACTGTACTCTACTGTACTCCACCTCTACTGTGCTCAACTGTACACCACTGTTCTACCTCTACTGTACTCCACTGTACTCTACCTCTACTGCACTCCACTGTACTCTATCTCTACTGTAATCCACTGTGCTCTACCTCTACTGTACTCCACTGTACTCTATCTCTACTATGCTCCACTGTACTCTACCTCTACTGTACTGTACTGTTCTCTACCTCTACTGTACTCTACTGTACTCCACCTCTACTGTGCTCCACTGTACACCACTGTTCTACCTCTACTGTACTCCACTGTACTCTACCTCTACTGCACACCACTGTACTCTATCTCTACTGTACTCCACTGTGCTCTACCTCTACTGTGCTCCACTGTACTCTATCTCTACTGTGCTCCACTGTACTCTACCTTTACTGTGCTCTACTGTACTCTATCTCTACTGTACTCCACTGTACTCTATCTCTACTCTGATCCACTGTACTCTACCTCTACTCTGCTCCACTGTACTCTATCTCTACTGTGCTCCACTGTACTCTACCTCTACTGTACTCCACTGTACTCTATCTCTACTGTGATCCACTGTACTCTACCTCTACTCTGCTCCACTGTACTCTATCTCTACTGTGCTCCACTGTACTCTACCTCTACTGTACTCCACTGTACTCTATCTCTACTGTGCTCTACTGTACTCTATCTCTACTGTACTCCACTGTACTCTACCTCTACTGTGCTCCACTGTACTCCACTGTACTCTATCTCTACTGTGCTCCACTGTACTCTATCTCTACTGTACTCCACTGTACTCTACCTCTACTGTACTGTACTGTTCTCTACCTCTACTGTACTCTACTGTACTCCACCTCTACTGTGCTCCACTGTACACCACTGTTCTACCTCTACTGTACTCCACTGTACTCTACCTTTACTGCACTCCACTGTACTCTATCTCTACTGTAATCCACTGTGCTCTACCTCTACTGTACTCCACTGTACTCTATCTCTACTATGCTCCACTGTTCTCTACCTCTACTGTACTCTACTCTACTCCACCTCTACTGTGCTCCACTGTACACCACTGTTCTACCTCTACTGTACTCCACTGTACTCTACCTCTACTGCACACCACTGTACTCTATCTCTACTGTACTCCACTGTGCTCTACCTCTACTGTGCTCCACTGTACTCTATCTCTACTGTGCTCCACTGTACTCTATCTCTACTGTGCTCCACTGTACTCTACCTCTACTGTGCTCTACTGTACTCTATCTCTACTGTACTCCACTGTACTCTATCTCTACTGTGATCCACTGTACTCTACCTCTACTCTGCTCCACTGTACTCTATCTCTACTGTGCTCCACTGTACTCTACCTCTACTGTACTCCACTGTACTCTATCTCTACTGTGCTCTACTGTACTCTATCTCTACTGTACTCCACCGTACTCTACCTCTACTGTGCTCCACTGTACTCCACTCTACTCTATCTCTACTGTGCTCCACTGTACTCTATCTCTACTGTACTCCACTGTACTCTACCTCTACTGTACTGTACTGTTCTGTACCTCTAATGTACTCTACTGTACTCCACCTCTACTGTGCTCCACTGTACACCACTGTTCTACCTCTGCTGTACTCCACTGTACTCTACCTCTACTGCACACCACTGTACTCTATCTCTACTGTACTCCACTGTGCTCTACCTCTACTGTGCTCCACTGTATTCTATCTCAACTGTGCTCCACTGTACTCTACCTCTACTGTGCTCCACTGTACTCTATCTCTACTGTGCTCTACTGTACTCTACTCTACTGTACTCCACTGTACTCTACCTCTACTGTACTCCACTGTACTCTACCTCTACTTTTCTCCACTGTACTCTACCTCTAGTGTACTCTACTGTACTCCTATTCTAATGTGCTCCACTGTAATCCACTGTACTCTACCACTACTGTACTCCACTGTACTCTACCTCTATTGTGCTCTACTGTACTCTATCTCTACTGTGCTCCACTGTACTCTACCTCTACTGTACTCCACTGTACTCTACCTCTACTGTGCTCCACTGTACTCCACTGTACTCTATCTCTACTGTGCTCCACTGTACTCTACCTCTACTGTACTCCACTCTACTCTACCTCTACTGTGCTCCACTGTACTCTACCTCTACTGTACTCCACTCTACTCTACCTCTACTAGGCTCCACTGTACTCTACATCTACTGTACTCCACTGTACTCTATCTCTACCGTGCTCCACTGTACTCTATCTCTACTGTACTCCACTGTACTCTACCTCTACTCTACTGTACTGTTCTCTACCTCTACTGTACTCTACTGTACTCCACCTCTACTGTGCTCCACTGTACTCCACTGTACCCTACCTCTACTGTGCTCCACTGTAATCTACCTCTACTGTGCTCCACTGTACTCTACCTCGACTGTGCTCCACTGTACTCTATCTCTACTGTGCTCAACTGTACTCTACTCTACTGTACTCCATTGTACTCTACCTCTACTTTACTCCACTGTACTCTACCTCTACTTTTCTCCACAGTACTCTACCTCTACTGTACTCTACTGTACTCCTATTCTAATGTGCTCCACTGTAATCCACTGTACTCTACCACTACTGTACTCCACTGTACTCTACCTCTATTGTGCTCTACTGTACTCTATCTCTACTGTGCTCCACTGTACTCTACCTCTACTGTACTCTCTCTCTACTGTACTCCACTGTACTCTACCTCTACTGTGCTCCACTGTACTCTACCTCTACTTTGCTCCACTGTACTCTACCTCTACTGTGCTCCACTGTACTCTACCTCTACTGTGCTCTACTGTACTCTATCTCTACTGTGTTCCACTGTACTCTACCTCTACTGCACTCCACTGTACTCTATCTCTACTGTGCTCCACTCTACTCTACCTCTACTGTACTGTACTGTTCTCTACCTCTACTGTACTCTACTGTACTCCACCTCTACTGTGCTCCACTGTACAACACTGTTCTACCTCTACTGTACTCCACTGTACTCTACCTCTACTGCACTCCACTGTACTCTATCTCTACTGTGCTCCACTGTACTCTATCTCTACTGTGCTCCACTGTACTCTACCTCTACTGTACTCTACTGTACTTTATCTCTACTGTACTCCACTGTACTCTATCTCTACTGTGATCCACTGTACTCTACCTCTACTCTGCTCCACTGTACTCTATCTCTACTGTGCTCCACTGTACTCTACCTCTACTGTACTCCACTGTACTCTATCTCTACTGTGCTCTACTGTACTCTATCTCTACTGTACTCCACTGTACTCTACCTCTACTGTGCTCCACTGTACTCTACCTCTACTGTACTCCACTGTACTCTACCTCTACTGCACTCCACTGTACTCTATCTCTACTGTACTCCACTGTGCTCTACCTCTACTGTGCTCCACTGTACTCTATCTCTACTGTGCTATACTGTACTCTATCTCTACTGTACTCCACTGTACTCTACCTCTACTGTGCTCCACTGTACTCTACCTCTACTGTGCTCTACTGCACTCCACTGTACTCTACCTCTACTGTACTCCACTCTACTCTACCTCTACTGCACTCCACTGTACTCTACCTCTACTGCACTCCACTGTACTCTATATCTACTGTACTCATCTGTGCTCTACCTCTACTGTGCTCCACTGTACTCTATCTCTACTGTGCTCCACTGTACTCTATCTCTACTGTGTTCCACTGTACTCTACCTCTACTCTACTCCACTCTACTCTACCTCTACTGTGCTCCACTGTACTCTACCTCTACTGTACTCCACTCTACTCTACCTCTACTAGGCTCCACTGTACTCTACATCTACTGTACTCCACTGTACTCTATCTCTACCGTGCTCCACTGTACTCTATCTCTACTGTACTCCACTGTACTCTACCTCTACTCTACTGTACTGTTCTCTACCTCTACTGTACTCTACTGTACTCCACCTCTACTGTGCTCCACTGTACTCCACTGTACCCTACCTCTACTGTGCTCCACTGTAATCTACCTCTACTGTGCTCCACTGTACTCTACCTCTACTTTGCTCCACTGTACTCTATCTCTACTGTGCTCAACTGTACTCTACTCTACTGTACTCCATTGTACTCTACCTCTACTTTACTCCACTGTACTCTACCTCTACTTTTCTCCACAGTACTCTACCTCTACTGTACTCTACTGTACTCCTATTCTAATGTGCTCCACTGTAATCCACTGTACTCTACCACTACTGTACTCCACTGTACTCTACCTCTATTGTGCTCTACTGTACTCTATCTCTACTGTGCTCCACTGTACTCTACCTCTACTGTACTCTCTCTCTACTGTACTCCACTGTACTCTACCTCTACTGTGCTCCACTGTACTCTACATCTACTGTGCTACACTGTACTCTACCTCTACTGTGCTCCACTGTACTCTACCTCTACTGTGCTCTACTGTACTCTATCTCTACTGTGTTCCACTGTACTCTACCTCTACTGCACTCCACTGTACTCTATCTCTACTGTGCTCCACTCTACTCTACCTCTACTGTACTGTACTGTTCTCTACCTCTACTGTACTCTACTGTACTCCACCTCTACTGTGCTCCACTGTACAACACTGTTCTACCTCTACTGTACTCCACTGTACTCTACCTCTACTGCACTCCACTGTACTCTATCTCTACTGTGCTCCACTGTACTCTATCTCTACTGTGCTCCACTGTACTCTACCTCTACTGTGCTCTACTGTACTTTATCTCTACTGTACTCCACTGTACTCTATCTCTACTGTGATCCACTGTACTCTACCTCTACTCTAATCCACTGTACTCTATCTCTACTGTGCTCCACTGTACTCTACCTCTACTGTACTCCACTGTACTCTATCTCTACTGTGCTCTACTGTACTCTATCTCTACTGTACTCCACTGTACTCTACCTCTACTGTGCTCCACTGTACTCTACCTCTACTGTACTCCACTGTACTCTACCTCTACTGCACTCCACTGTACTCTATCTCTACTGTACTCCACTGTGCTCTACCTCTACTGTGCTCCACTGTACTCTATCTCTACTGTGCTATACTGTACTCTATCTCTACTGTACTCCACTGTACTCTACCTCTACTGTGCTCCACTGTACTCTACCTCTACTGTGCTCTACTGTACTCCACTGTACTCTACCTCTACTGTACTCCACTGTACTCTACCTCTACTGCACTCCACTGTACTCTACCTCTACTGCACTCCACTGTACTCTATATCTACTGTACTCATCTGTGCTCTACCTCTACTGTGCTCCACTGTACTCTATCTCTACTGTGCTCCACTGTACTCTATCTCTACTGTGTTCCACTGTACTCTACCTCTACTCTACTCCACTGTACTCTATCTCTACTGTGTTCCACTGTACTCTACCTCTACTGTACTCCACTGTACTCTACCTCTACTGTACTCCACTGTACTCTATCTCTACTGTACTCCACTGTACTCTACCTCTACTGTACTGTACTGTTCTCTACCTCTACTGTACTCTACTGTACTCCACCTCTACTGTGCTCCACTGTACTCCACTGTACTCTACCTCTACTGTGCTCCACTGTGATCTACCTCTACTGTGCTCCACTGTACTCTACCTCTACTGTACTCCACTGTACTCTACCTCTACTGTACTCACCTTTAATCTATCTCTACTGTACTCCACTGTGCTCTATCTCTACTGTGATCCACTGTACTCTACCTCTACTCTGCTCCACTGTACTCTACCTCTACTGTACTCCACTGTACTCTATCTCTACTGTGCTCTACTGTACTCTATCTCTACTGTACTCCACTGTACTCTACCTCTACTGTGCTCCACTGTACTCCACTGTACTCTATCTCTACTGTGCTCCACTGTACTCTATCTCTACTGTACTCCACTGTACTCTACCTCTACTGTGCTCCATTGTACTCCACTGTACTCTATCTCTACTGTGCTCCACTGTACTCTACCTCTACTGTACTCCACTCTACTCTACCTCTACTGTGCTCCACTGTACTCTACCTCTACTGTACTCCACTCTACTCTACCTCTACTGGGCTCCACTGTACTCTACCTCTACTGTACTCCACTGTACTCTATTTCTACTGTGCTCCACTGTACTCTATCTCTACTGTACTCCACTGTACTCTACCTCTACTCTACTCTACTCTACTGTTCTCTACCTCTACTGTACTCTACTGTACTCCACCTCTACTGTGCTCCACTGTACTCCACTGTACTCTACCTCTACTGTGCTCCACTGTAATCTACCTCTACTGTGCTCCACTGTACTCTACCTCTACTGTGCTCCACTGTACTCTATCTCTACTGTGCTCTACTGTACTCTACTCTACTGTACTCCACTGTACTCTACCTCTACTGTACTCCACTGTACTCTACCTCTACTTTTCTCCACTGTACTCTACCTCTACTGTACTCTACTGTACTCCTATTCTAATGTGCTCCACTGTAATCCACTGTACTCTACCACTACTGTACTCCACTGTACTCTACCTCTATTGTGCTCTACTGTACTCTATCTCTACTGTGCTCCACTGTACTCTACCTCTACTGTACTCCACTGTACTCTATCTCTACGGTACTCCACTGTACTCTATCTCTACTGTACTCTCTGTCTACTGTACTCCACTGTACTCTACCTCTACTGTGCTCCACTGTACTCTACCTCTACTGTGCTCCACTGTACTCTACCTCTACTGTGCTCCACTGTACTCTACCTCTACTGTGCTCCACTGTACTCTACCTCTACTGTGCTCTACTGTACTCTATCTCTACTGTGTTCCATTGTACTCTACCTCTACTGTACTCCACTGTACTCTATCTCTATTGTGCTCCACTGTACTCTACCTCTACTGTACTGTACTGTTCTCTACCTCTACTGTACTCTACTGTACTCCACCTCTATTGTGCTCCACTGTACACCACTGTTCTACCTCTACTGTACTCCACTGTACTCTACCTCTACTTCACTCCACTGTACTCTATCTCTACTGTACTCCACTGTACTCTACTTCTACTGTACTCCACTCTACTCTATCTCTACTGTGCTATACTGTACTCTATCTCTACTGTACTCCACTGTACTCTACCTCTACTGTGCTCCACTGTACTCCACTGTACTCTATCTCTACTGTGCTCCACTGTACTCTATCTCTACTGTACTCCACTGTACTCTACCTCTACTGTGCTCCACTGTACTCCACTGTACTCTATCTCTACTGTGCTCCACTGTACTCTACCTCTACTGTACTCCACTCTACTCTACCTCTACTGTGCTCCACTGTACTCTACCTCTACTGTACTCCACTCTACTCTACCTCTACTGGGCTCCACTGTACTCTACCTCTACTGTACTCCACTGTACTCTATCTCTACCGTGCTCCACTGTACTCTATCTCTACTGTACTCCAATGTACTCTACCTCTACTCTACTGTACTGTTCTCTACCTCTACGTACTCTACTGTACTCCACCTCTACTGTGCTCCACTGTACTCCACTGTACTCTACCTCTACTGTGCTCCACTGTAATCTACCTCTACTGTGCTCCACTGTACTCTACCTCTATTGTACTCCACTGTACTCTACCTCTACTGCACTCCACTGTACTCTACCTCTACTTTACTCCACTGTACTTTACCTCTACTCTACTCCACTGTACTCTACCTCTACTGTACTCTATTGTACTCCTATTCTAATGTGCTCCACTGTAATCCACTGTACTCTACCACTACTGTACTCCACTGTACTCTACCTCTATTGTGCTCTACTGTACTCTATCTCTACTGTGCTCCACTGTACTCTACCTCTACTGTACTCCACTGTACTCTATCTCTACTGTACTCCACTGTACTCTATCTCTACTGTACTCTATCTCTACTGTACTCCACTGTACTCTACCTCTACTGTGCTCCACTGTACTCTACCTCTACTGTGCTCCACTGTACTCTACCTCTACTGTGCTCCACTGTACTCTACCTCTACTGTGCTCTACTGTACTCTATCTCTACTGTGTTCCACTGTACTCTACCTCTACTGTACTCCACTGTACTCTATCTCTACTGTGCTCCACTGTACTCTACCTCTACTGTACTGTACTGTTCTCTACCTCTACTGTACTCCACCTCTAGTGTGCTCCACTGTACACCACTGTTCTACCTCTACTGTACTCCACTGTACTCTACCTCTACTGCACTCCACTGTACTCTATCTCTACTGTATTCCACTGTGCTCTACCTCTACTGTACTCCACTGTACTCTATCTCTACTGTACTCCACTGTACTCTACCTCTACTGTGCTCCATTGTACTCCACTGTACTCTATCTCTACTGTGCTCCACTGTACTCTGCCTCTACTGTACTCCACTCTACTCTACCTCTACTGTGCTCCACTGTACTCTACCTCTACTGTACTCCACTCTACTCTACCTCTACTGGGCTCCACTGTACTCTACCTCTACTGTACTCCACTGTACTCTATTTCTACTGTGCTCCACTGTACTCTATCTCTACTGTACTCCACTGTACTCTACCTCTACTCTACTCTACTCTACTGTTCTCTACCTCTACTGTACTCTACTGTACTCCACCTCTACTGTGCTCCACTGTACTCCACTGTACTCTACCTCTACTGTGCTCCACTGTAATCTACCTCTACTGTGCTCCACTGTACTCTACCTCTACTGTGCTCCACTGTACTCTATCTCTACTGTGCTCTACTGTACTCTACTCTACTGTACTCCACTGTACTCTACCTCTACTGTACTCCACTGTACTCTACCTCTACTTTTCTCCACTGTACTCTACCTCTACTGTACTCTACTGTACTCCTATTCTAATGTGCTCCACTGTAATCCACTGTACTCTACCACTACTGTACTCCACTGTACTCTACCTCTATTGTGCTCTACTGTACTCTATCTCTACTGTGCTCCACTGTACTCTACCTCTACTGTACTCCACTGTACTCTATCTTTACGGTACTCCACTGTACTCTATCTCTACTGTACTCTCTGTCTACTGTACTCCACTGTACTCTACCTCTACTGTGCTCCACTGTACTCTACCTCTACTGTGCTCCACTGTACTCTACCTCTACTGTGCTCCACTGTACTCTACCTCTACTGTGCTCCACTGTACTCTACCTCTACTGTGCTCTACTGTACTCTATCTCTACTGTGTTCCACTGTACTCTACCTCTACTGTACTCCACTGTACTCTATCTCTATTGTGCTCCACTGTACTCTACCTCTACTGTACTGTACTGTTCTCTACCTCTACTGTACTCTACTGTACTCCACCTCTATTGTGCTCCACTGTACACCACTGTTCTACCTCTACTGTACTCCACTGTACTCTACCTCTACTTCACTCCACTGTACTCTATCTCTACTGTACTCCACTGTACTCTACTTCTACTGTACTCCACTCTACTCTATCTCTACTGTGCTATACTGTACTCTATCTCTACTGTACTCCACTGTACTCTACCTCTACTGTGCTCCACTGTACTCCACTGTACTCTATCTCTACTGTGCTCCACTGTACTCTATCTCTACTGTACTCCACTGTACTCTACCTCTACTGTGCTCCACTGTACTCCACTGTACTCTATCTCTACTGTGCTCCACTGTACTCTACCTCTACTGTACTCCACTCTACTCTACCTCTACTGTGCTCCACTGTACTCTACCTCTACTGTACTCCACTCTACTCTACCTCTACTGGGCTCCACTGTACTCTACCTCTACTGTACTCCACTGTACTCTATCTCTACCGTGCTCCACTGTACTCTATCTCTACTGTACTCCAATGTACTCTACCTCTACTCTACTGTACTGTTCTCTACCTCTACGTACTCTACTGTACTCCACCTCTACTGTGCTCCACTCTACTCCACTCTACTCTACCTCTACTGTGCTCCACTGTAATCTACCTCTACTGTGCTCCACTGTACTCTACCTCTATTGTACTCCACTGTACTCTACCTCTACTGCACTCCACTGTACTCTACCTCTATTTTACTCCACTGTACTTTACCTCTACTCTACTCCACTGTACTCTACCTCTACTGTACTCTATTGTACTCCTATTCTAATGTGCTCCACTGTAATCCACTGTACTCTACCACTACTGTACTCCACTGTACTCTACCTCTATTGTGCTCTACTGTACTCTATCTCTACTGTGCTCCACTGTACTCTACCTCTACTGTACTCCACTGTACTCTATCTCTACTGTACTCCACTGTACTCTATCTCTACTGTACTCTATCTCTACTGTACTCCACTGTACTCTACCTCTACTGTGCTCCACTGTACTCTACCTCTACTGTGCTCCACTGTACTCTACCTCTACTGTGCTCCACTGTACTCTACCTCTACTGTGCTCTACTGTACTCTATCTCTACTGTGTTCCACTGTACTCTACCTCTACTGTACTCCACTGTACTCTATCTCTACTGTGCTCCACTGTACTCTACCTCTACTGTACTGTACTGTTCTCTACCTCTACTGTACTCCACCTCTAGTGTGCTCCACTGTACACCACTGTTCTACCTCTACTGTACTCCACTGTACTCTACCTCTACTGCACTCCACTGTACTCTATCTCTACTGTAATCCACTGTGCTCTACCTCTACTGTACTCCACTGTACTCTATCTCTACTGTGCTCCACTGTACTCTACCTCTACTGTACTGTACTGTTCTCTACCTCTACTGTACTCTACTGTACTCCACCTCTACTCTGCTCCACTGTACACCACTGTTCTACCTCTACTGTACTCCACTGTACTCTACCTCTACTGCAAACCACTGTACTCTATCTCTACTGTACTCCACTATGCTCTACCTCTACTGTGCTCCACTGTACTCTATATCTACTGTGCTCCACTGTACTCTTTCTCTACTGTACTCCACTGTACTCTACCTCTACTGTGCTCCACTGTACTCTACCTCTATTGTGCTCTACTGTACTCTATCTCTACTGTACTCCACTGTACTCTATCTCTGCTGTGATCCACTGTACTCTACCTCTACTGTACTCCACTGTACTCTATCTCTACTGTGCTCTACTGTACTCTATCTCTACTGTACTCAACTGTACTCTACCTCTACTGTGCTCCACTGTACTCCTCTGTACTCTATCTCTACTGTGCTCCACTGTACTCTATCTCTACTGTGCTCCACTGTACTCTACCTCTACTGTACTCCACTCTACTCTACCTCTACTGTGCTCCACTGTACTCTACCTCTACTGTAATCCACTCTACTCTACCTCTACTGGGCTCCACTGTACTCTACCTCTACTTTACTCCACTGTACTCTATCTCTACCGTGCTCCACTGTACACCACTGTTCTAGCTCTACTGTACTCCACTGTACTCTACCTCTACTGCACTCCACTGTACTCTATCTCTACTGTACTCCACTGTGCTCTACCTCTACTGTGCTCCACTGTACTCTATCTCTACTGTGCTCCACTGTACTCTATCTCTATGGTACTCCACTGTACTCTATCTCTACTGTGCTCCACTGTACTCTACCTCTACTGTGCTCTACTGTACTCTATCTCTACTGTGTTCCACTGTACTCTACCTCTACTGTACTCCACTGTACTCTATCTCTACTGTGCTCCACTGTACTCTACCTCTACTGTACTGTACTGTTCTCTACCTCTACTGTACTCTACTGTACTCCACCTCTACTGTGCTCCACTGTACTCCACTGTACTCTACCTCTACTGTACTCCACTGTACTCTACCTCTACTGCACTCCACTGCACTCTATCTCTACTGTACTCCACTGTGCTCTACCTCTACTGTGCTCCACTGTACTCTATCTCTACTGTGCTCCACTGTACTCTATCTCTACTGTGCTCTACTGTACTCTATCTCTACTGTGTTCCACTGTACTCTACCTCTACTGTGCTCCACTGTACTCTACCTCTACTGTGCTCTACTTTACTCTATCTCTACTCTGTTCCACTGTACTCTACCTCTACTCTACTCCACTGTACTCTATCTCTACTGTGCTCCACTGTACTCTACCTCTACTGTACTCCACTGTACTCTACCTCTACTGTACTCCACTGTACTCTATCTCTACTGTACTCCACTGTACTCTACCTCTACTGTACTGTACTGTTCTCTACCTCTACTGTACTCTACTGTACTCCACCTCTACTGTGCTCCACTGTACTCCACTGTACTCTACCTCTACTGTGCTCCACTGTGATCTACCTGTAATGTGCTCCACTGTACTCTACCTCTACTGTACTCACCTGTAATCTATCTCTACTGTACTCCACTGTACTCTATCTCTACTGTGATCCACTGTACTCTACCTCTACTCTGCTCCACTGTACTCTATCTCTACTGTGCTCCACTGTACTCTACCTCTACTGTACTCCACTGTACTCTATCTCTACTGTGCTCTACTGTACTCTTTCTCTACTGTACTCCACTGTACTCTACCTCTACTGTGCTCCAATGTACTCCACTGTACTCTATCTCTACTGTGCTCCACTGTACTCTATCTCTACTGTACTCCACTGTACTCTACTTCTACTGTGCTCCACTGTACTCCACTGTACTCTATCTCTACTGTGCTCCACTGTACTCTACCTCTACTGTACTCCACTCTACTCTACCTCTACTGTGCTCCACTGTACTCTACCTCTACTGTACTCCACTCTACTCTACCTCTACTGGGCTCCACTGTACTCTACCTCTACTGTACTCTACTGTACTCTATCTCTACTGTGCTCCACTGTACTCTATCTCTACTGTACTCCACTGTACTCTACCTCTACTGTGCTCCACTGTACTCTACCTCTACTGTGCTCTACTGTACTCTATCTCTACTGTGTTCCACTGTACTCTACCTCTACTGTACTCCACTGTACTCTATCTCTACTGTGCTCCACTGTACTCTACCTCTACTGTACTGTACTGTTCTCTACCTCTACTGTACTCTACTGTACTCCACCTCTACTGTGCTCCACTGTACTCCACTGTACTCTACCTCTACTGTACTCCACTGTACTCTACCTCTACTGCACTCCACTGTACTCTATCTCTACTGTACTCCACTGTGCTCTATCTCTACTGTGCTCCACTGTACTCTACCTCTACTGTGCTCCACTGTACTCTACCTCTACTGTGCTCTACTGTACTCTATCTCTACTGTGTTCCACTGTACTCTACCTCTACTGTACTCCACTGTACTCTATCTCTACTGTGCTCCACTGTACTCTACCTCTACTGTACTGTACTGTTCTCTACCTCTACTGTACTCTACTGTACTCCAACTCTACTGTGCTCCACTGTACACCACTGTTCTACCTCTACTGTACTCCACTGTACTCTACCTCTACTGCACTCCACTGTACTCTATCTCTACTGTACTCCACTGTGCTCTACCTCTACTGTGCTCCACTGTACTCTATCTCTACTGTGCTCCACTGTACTCTACCTCTACTCTGCTCTACTGTACTCTATCTCTACTGTACTCCACTGTACTCTATCTCTACTGTGATCCACTGTACTCTACCTCTACTCTGCTCCACTGTACTCCATCTCTACTGTGCTCCACTCTACTCTACCTCTACTGTACTCCACTGTACTCTATCTCTACTGTGCTCTACTGTACTCTATCTCTACTGTACTCCACTGTACTCTATCTCTACTGTGCTCCACTGTACTCCACTGTACTCTATCTCTACTGTGCTCCACTGTACTCTATCTCTACTGTACTCCACTGTACTCTACCTCTACTGTGCTCCACTGTACTCCACTGTACTCTATCTCTACTGTGCTCCACTATACTCTACCTCTACTGTACTCCACTCTACTCTACCTCTACTGTGCTCCACTGTACTCTACCTCTACTGTACTCCACTCTACTCTACTCTACCTCTACTGTACTGTACTGTTCTCTACCTCTACTGTACTCCACCTCTAGTGTGCTCCACTGTACACCACTGTTCTACCTCTACTGTACTCCACTGTACTCTACCTCTACTGCACTCCACTGTACTCTATCTCTACTGTAATCCACTGTGCTCTACCTCTACTGTACTCCACTGTACTCTATCTCTACTGTGCTCCACTGTACTCTACCTCGACTGTACTGTACTGTTCTCTACCTCTACTGTACTCTACTGTACTCCACCTCTACTCTGCTCCACTGTACACCACTGTTCTACCTCTACTGTACTCCACTGTACTCTACCTCTACTGCAAACCACTGTACTCTATCTCTACTGTACTCCACTATGCTCTACCTCTACTGTGCTCCACTGTACTCTATATCTACTGTGCTCCACTGTACTCTTTCTCTACTGTACTCCACTGTACTCTACCTCTACTGTGCTCCACTGTACTCTACCTCTATTGTGCTCTACTGTACTCTATCTCTACTGTACTCCACTGTACTCTATCTCTGCTGTGATCCACTGTACTCTACCTCTACTGTACTCCACTGTACTCTATCTCTACTGTGCTCTACTGTACTCTATCTCTACTGTACTCAACTGTACTCTACCTCTACTGTGCTCCACTGTACTCCTCTGTACTCTATCTCTACTGTGCTCCACTGTACTCTATCTCTACTGTGCTCCACTGTACTCTACCTCTACTGTACTCCACTCTACTCTACCTCTACTGTGCTCCACTGTACTCTACCTCTACTGTAATCCACTCTACTCTACCTCTACTGGGCTCCACTGTACTCTACCTCTACTTTACTCCACTGTACTCTATCTCTACCGTGCTCCACTGTACACCACTGTTCTAGCTCTACTGTACTCCACTGTACTCTACCTCTACTGCACTCCACTGTACTCTATCTCTACTGTACTCCACTGTGCTCTACCTCTACTGTGCTCCACTGTACTCTATCTCTACTGTGCTCCACTGTACTCTATCTCTATGGTACTCCACTGTACTCTATCTCTACTGTGCTCCACTGTACTCTACCTCTACTGTGCTCTACTGTACTCTATCTCTACTGTGTTCCACTGTACTCTACCTCTACTGTACTCCACTGTACTCTATCTCTTTTATTGTGCTCCACTGTACTCTACCTCTACTGTACTGTACTGTTCTCTACCTCTACTGTACTCTACTGTACTCCACCTCTACTGTGCTCCACTGTACTCCACTGTACTCTACCTCTACTGTACTCCACTGTACTCTACCTCTACTTTTCTCCACTGTACTCTACCTCTACTGTACTCTACTGTACTCCTATTCTAATGTGCTCCACTGTAATCCACTGTACTCTACCACTACTGTACTCCACTGTACTCTACCTCTATTGTGCTCTACTGTACTCTATCTCTACTGTGCTCCACTGTACTCTACCTCTACTGTACTCCACTGTACTCTATCTCTACGGTACTCCACTGTACTCTATCTCTACTGTACTCTCTGTCTACTGTACTCCACTGTACTCTACCTCTACTGTGCTCCACTGTACTCTACCTCTACTGTGCTCCACTGTACTCTACCTCTACTGTGCTCCACTGTACTCTACCTCTACTGTGCTCCACTGTACTCTACCTCTACTGTGCTCTACTGTACTCTATCTCTACTGTGTTCCACTGTACTCTACCTCTACTGTACTCCACTGTACTCTATCTCTATTGTGCTCCACTGTACTCTACCTCTACTGTACTGTACTGTTCTCTACCTCTACTGTACTCTACTGTACTCCACCTCTATTGTGCTCCACTGTACACCACTGTTCTACCTCTACTGTACTCCACTGTACTCTACCTCTACTTCACTCCACTGTACTCTATCTCTACTGTACTCCACTGTACTCTACTTCTACTGTACTCCACTCTACTCTATCTCTACTGTGCTATACTGTACTCTATCTCTACTGTACTCCACTGTACTCTACCTCTACTGTGCTCCACTGTACTCCACTGTACTCTATCTCTACTGTGCTCCACTGTACTCTATCTCTACTGTACTCCACTGTACTCTACCTCTACTGTGCTCCACTGTACTCCACTGTACTCTATCTCTACTGTGCTCCACTGTACTCTACCTCTACTGTACTCCACTCTACTCTACCTCTACTGTGCTCCACTGTACTCTACCTCTACTGTACTCCACTCTACTCTACCTCTACTGGGCTCCACTGTACTCTACCTCTACTGTACTCCACTGTACTCTATCTCTACCGTGCTCCACTGTACTCTATCTCTACTGTACTCCAATGTACTCTACCTCTACTCTACTGTACTGTTCTCTACCTCTACGTACTCTACTGTACTCCACCTCTACTGTGCTCCACTGTACTCCACTGTACTCTACCTCTACTGTGCTCCACTGTAATCTACCTCTACTGTGCTCCACTGTACTCTACCTCTATTGTACTCCACTGTACTCTACCTCTACTGCACTCCACTGTACTCTACCTCTACTTTACTCCACTGTACTTTACCTCTACTCTACTCCACTGTACTCTACCTCTACTGTACTCTATTGTACTCCTATTCTAATGTGCTCCACTGTAATCCACTGTACTCTACCACTACTGTACTCCACTGTACTCTACCTCTATTGTGCTCTACTGTACTCTATCTCTACTGTGCTCCACTGTACTCTACCTCTACTGTACTCCACTGTACTCTATCTCTACTGTACTCCACTGTACTCTATCTCTACTGTACTCTATCTCTACTGTACTCCACTGTACTCTACCTCTACTGTGCTCCACTGTACTCTACCTCTACTGTGCTCCACTGTACTCTACCTCTACTGTGCTCCACTGTACTCTACCTCTACTGTGCTCTACTGTACTCTATCTCTACTGTGTTCCACTGTACTCTACCTCTACTGTACTCCACTGTACTCTATCTCTACTGTGCTCCACTGTACTCTACCTCTACTGTACTGTACTGTTCTCTACCTCTACTGTACTCCACCTCTAGTGTGCTCCACTGTACACCACTGTTCTACCTCTACTGTACTCCACTGTACTCTACCTCTACTGCACTCCACTGTACTCTATCTCTACTGTAATCCACTGTGCTCTACCTCTACTGTACTCCACTGTACTCTATCTCTACTGTACTCCACTGTACTCTACCTCTACTGTGCTCCATTGTACTCCACTGTACTCTATCTCTACTGTGCTCCACTGTACTCTACCTCTACTGTACTCCACTCTACTCTACCTCTACTGTGCTCCACTGTACTCTACCTCTACTGTACTCCACTCTACTCTACCTCTACTGGGCTCCACTGTACTCTACCTCTACTGTACTCCACTGTACTCTATTTCTACTGTGCTCCACTGTACTCTATCTCTACTGTACTCCACTGTACTCTACCTCTACTCTACTCTACTCTACTGTTCTCTACCTCTACTGTACTCTACTGTACTCCACCTCTACTGTGCTCCACTGTACTCCACTGTACTCTACCTCTACTGTGCTCCACTGTAATCTACCTCTACTGTGCTCCACTGTACTCTACCTCTACTGTGCTCCACTGTACTCTATCTCTACTGTGCTCTACTGTACTCTACTCTACTGTACTCCACTGTACTCTACCTCTACTGTACTCCACTGTACTCTACCTCTACTTTTCTCCACTGTACGCTACCTCTACTGTACTCTACTGTACTCCTATTCTAATGTGCTCCACTGTAATCCACTGTACTCTACCACTACTGTACTCCACTGTACTCTACCTCTATTGTGCTCTACTGTACTCTATCTCTACTGTGCTCCACTGTACTCTACCTCTACTGTACTCCACTGTACTCTATCTCTACGGTACTCCACTGTACTCTATCTCTACTGTACTCTCTGTCTACTGTACTCCACTGTACTCTACCTCTACTGTGCTCCACTGTACTCTACCTCTACTGTGCTCCACTGTACTCTACCTCTACTGTGCTCCACTGTACTCTACCTCTACTGTGCTCCACTGTACTCTACCTCTACTGTGCTCTACTGTACTCTATCTCTACTGTGTTCCACTGTACTCTACCTCTACTGTACTCCACTGTACTCTATCTCTATTGTGCTCCACTGTACTCTACCTCTACTGTACTGTACTGTTCTCTACCTCTACTGTACTCTACTGTACTCCACCTCTATTGTGCTCCACTGTACACCACTGTTCTACCTCTACTGTACTCCACTGTACTCTACCTCTACTTCACTCCACTGTACTCTATCTCTACTGTACTCCACTGTACTCTACTTCTACTGTACTCCACTCTACTCTATCTCTACTGTGCTATACTGTACTCTATCTCTACTGTACTCCACTGTACTCTACCTCTACTGTGCTCCACTGTACTCCACTGTACTCTATCTCTACTGTGCTCCACTGTACTCTATCTCTACTGTACTCCACTGTACTCTACCTCTACTGTGCTCCACTGTACTCCACTGTACTCTATCTCTACTGTGCTCCACTGTACTCTACCTCTACTGTACTCCACTCTACTCTACCTCTACTGTGCTCCACTGTACTCTACCTCTACTGTACTCCACTCTACTCTACCTCTACTGGGCTCCACTGTACTCTACCTCTACTGTACTCCACTGTACTCTATCTCTACCGTGCTCCACTGTACTCTATCTCTACTGTACTCCAATGTACTCTACCTCTACTCTACTGTACTGTTCTCTACCTCTACGTACTCTACTGTACTCCACCTCTACTGTGCTCCACTGTACTCCACTGTACTCTACCTCTACTGTGCTCCACTGTAATCTACCTCTACTGTGCTCCACTGTACTCTACCTCTATTGTACTCCACTGTACTCTACCTCTACTGCACTCCACTGTACTCTACCTCTACTTTACTCCACTGTACTTTACCTCTACTCTACTCCACTGTACTCTACCTCTACTGTACTCTATTGTACTCCTATTCTAATGTGCTCCACTGTAATCCACTGTACTCTACCACTACTGTACTCCACTGTACTCTACCTCTATTGTGCTCTACTGTACTCTATCTCTACTGTGCTCCACTGTACTCTACCTCTACTGTACTCCACTGTACTCTATCTCTACTGTACTCCACTGTACTCTATCTCTACTGTACTCTATCTCTACTGTACTCCACTGTACTCTACCTCTACTGTGCTCCACTGTACTCTACCTCTACTGTGCTCCACTGTACTCTACCTCTACTGTGCTCCACTGTACTCTACCTCTACTGTGCTCTACTGTACTCTACCTCTACTGTGTTCCACTGTACTCTACCTCTACTGTACTCCACTGTACTCTATCTCTACTGTGCTCCACTGTACTCTACCTCTACTGTACTGTACTGTTCTCTACCTCTACTGTACTCCACCTCTAGTGTGCTCCACTGTACACCACTGTTCTACCTCTACTGTACTCCACTGTACTCTACCTCTACTGCACTCCACTGTACTCTATCTCTACTGTAATCCACTGTGCTCTACCTCTACAGTACTCCACTGTACTCTATCTCTACTGTGCTCCACTGTACTCTACCTCTACTGTACTGTACTGTTCTCTACCTCTACTGTACTCTACTGTACTCCACCTCTACTCTGCTCCACTGTACACCACTGTTCTACCTCTACTGTACTCCACTGTACTCTACCTCTACTGCAAACCACTGTACTCTATCTCTACTGTACTCCACTATGCTCTACCTCTACTGTGCTCCACTGTACTCTATATCTACTGTGCTCCACTGTACTCTTTCTCTACTGTACTCCACTGTACTCTACCTCTACTGTGCTCCACTGTACTCTACCTCTATTGTGCTCTACTGTACTCTATCTCTACTGTACTCCACTGTACTCTATCTCTGCTGTGATCCACTGTACTCTACCTCTACTGTACTCCACTGTACTCTATCTCTACTGTGCTCTACTGTACTCTATCTCTACTGTACTCAACTGTACTCTACCTCTACTGTGCTCCACTGTACTCCTCTGTACTCTATCTCTACTGTGATCCACTGTACTCTATCTCTACTGTGCTCCACTGTACTCTACCTCTACTGTACTCCACTCTACTCTACCTCTACTGTGCTCCACTGTACTCTACCTCTACTGTAATCCACTCTACTCTACCTCTACTGGGCTCCACTGTACTCTACCTCTACTTTACTCCACTGTACTCTATCTCTACCGTGCTCCACTGTACACCACTGTTCTAGCTCTACTGTACTCCACTGTACTCTACCTCTACTGCACTCCACTGTACTCTATCTCTACTGTACTCCACTGTGCTCTACCTCTACTGTGCTCCACTGTACTCTATCTCTACTGTGCTCCACTGTACTCTATCTCTATGGTACTCCACTGTACTCTATCTCTACTGTGCTCCACTGTACTCTACCTCTACTGTGCTCTACTGTACTCTATCTCTACTGTGTTCCACTGTACTCTACCTCTACTGTACTCCACTGTACTCTATCTCTACTGTGCTCCACTGTACTCTACCTCTACTGTACTGTACTGTTCTCTACCTCTACTGTACTCTACTGTACTCCACCTCTACTGTGCTCCACTGTACTCCACTGTACTCTACCTCTACTGTACTCCACTGTACTCTACCTCTACTGCACTCCACTGCACTCTATCTCTACTGTACTCCACTGTGCTCTACCTCTACTGTGCTCCACTGTACTCTATCTCTACTGTGCTCCACTGTACTCTATCTCTACTGTGCTCTACTGTACTCTATCTCTACTGTGTTCCACTGTACTCTACCTCTACTGTGCTCCACTGTACTCTACCTCTACTGTGCTCTACTTTACTCTATCTCTACTCTGTTCCACTGTACTCTACCTCTACTCTACTCCACTGTACTCTATCTCTACTGTGCTCCACTGTACTCTACCTCTACTGTACTCCACTGTACTCTACCTCTACTGTACTCCACTGTACTCTATCTCTACTGTACTCCACTGTACTCTACCTCTACTGTACTGTACTGTTCTCTACCTCTACTGTACTCTACTGTACTCCACCTCTACTGTGCTCCACTGTACTCCACTGTACTCTACCTCTACTGTGCTCCACTGTGATCTACCTCTAATGTGCTCCACTGTACTCTACCTCTATTGTACTCACCTGTAATCTATCTCTACTGTACTCCACTGTACTCTATCTCTACTGTGATCCACTGTACTCTACCTCTACTCTGCTCCACTGTACTCTATCTCTACTGTGCTCCACTGTACTCTACCTCTACTGTACTCCACTGTACTCTATCTCTACTGTGCTCTACTGTACTCTTTCTCTACTGTACTCCACTGTACTCTACCTCTACTGTGCTCCAATGTACTCCACTGTACTCTATCTCTACTGTGCTCCACTGTACTCTATCTCTACTGTACTCCACTGTACTCTACTTCTACTGTGCTCCACTGTACTCCACTGTACTCTATCTCTACTGTGCTCCACTGTACTCTACCTCTACTGTACTCCACTCTACTCTACCTCTACTGTGCTCCACTGTACTCTACCTCTACTGTACTCCACTCTACTCTACCTCTACTGGGCTCCACTGTACTCTACCTCTACTGTACTCTACTGTACTCTATCTCTACTGTGCTCCACTGTACTCTATCTCTACTGTACTCCACTGTACTCTACCTCTACTGTGCTCCACTGTACTCTACCTCTACTGTGCTCTACTGTACTCTATCTCTACTGTGTTCCACTGTACTCTACCTCTACTGTACTCCACTGTACTCTATCTCTACTGTGCTCCACTGTACTCTACCTCTACTGTACTGTACTGTTCTCTACCTCTACTGTACTCTACTGTACTCCACCTCTACTGTGCTCCACTGTACTCCACTGTACTCTACCTCTACTGTACTCCACTGTACTCTACCTCTACTGCACTCCACTGTACTCTATCTCTACTGTACTCCACTGTGCTCTATCTCTACTGTGCTCCACTGTACTCTACCTCTACTGTGCTCCACTGTACTCTACCTCTACTGTGCTCTACTGTACTCTATCTCTACTGTGTTCCACTGTACTCTACCTCTACTGTACTCCACTGTACTCTATCTCTACTGTGCTCCACTGTACTCTACCTCTACTGTACTGTACTGTTCTCTACCTCTACTGTACTCTACTGTACTCCAACTCTACTGTGCTCCACTGTACACCACTGTTCTACCTCTACTGTACTCCACTGTACTCTACCTCTACTGCACTCCACTGTACTCTATCTCTACTGTACTCCACTGTGCTCTACCTCTACTGTGCTCCACTGTACTCTATCTCTACTGTGCTCCACTGTACTCTACCTCTACTCTGCTCTACTGTACTCTATCTCTACTGTACTCCACTGTACTCTATCTCTACTGTGATCCACTGTACTCTACCTCTACTCTGCTCCACTGTACTCCATCTCTACTGTGCTCCACTCTACTCTACCTCTACTGTACTCCACTGTACTCTATCTCTACTGTGCTCTACTGTACTCTATCTCTACTGTACTCCACTGTACTCTATCTCTACTGTGCTCCACTGTACTCCACTGTACTCTATCTCTACTGTGCTCCACTGTACTCTATCTCTACTGTACTCCACTGTACTCTACCTCTACTGTGCTCCACTGTACTCCACTGTACTCTATCTCTACTGTGCTCCACTATACTCTACCTCTACTGTACTCCACTCTACTCTACCTCTACTGTGCTCCACTGTACTCTACCTCTACTGTACTCCACTCTACTCTACTCTACCTCTACTGTACTGTACTGTTCTCTACCTCTACTGTACTCCACCTCTAGTGTGCTCCACTGTACACCACTGTTCTACCTCTACTGTACTCCACTGTACTCTACCTCTACTGCACTCCACTGTACTCTATCTCTACTGTAATCCACTGTGCTCTACCTCTACTGTACTCCACTGTACTCTATGTCTACTGTGCTCCACTGTACTCTACCTCGACTGTACTGTACTGTTCTCTACCTCTACTGTACTCTACTGTACTCCACCTCTACTCTGCTCCACTGTACACCACTGTTCTACCTCTACTGTACTCCACTGTACTCTACCTCTACTGCAAACCACTGTACTCTATCTCTACTGTACTCCACTATGCTCTACCTCTACTGTGCTCCACTGTACTCTATATCTACTGTGCTCCACTGTACTCTTTCTCTACTGTACTCCACTGTACTCTACCTCTACTGTGCTCCACTGTACTCTACCTCTATTGTGCTCTACTGTACTCTATCTCTACTGTACTCCACTGTACTCTATCTCTGCTGTGATCCACTGTACTCTACCTCTACTGTACTCCACTGTACTCTATCTCTACTGTGCTCTACTGTACTCTATCTCTACTGTACTCAACTGTACTCTACCTCTACTGTGCTCCACTGTACTCCTCTGTACTCTATCTCTACTGTGCTCCACTGTACTCTATCTCTACTGTGCTCCACTGTACTCTACCTCTACTGTACTCCACTCTACTCTACCTCTACTGTGCTCCACTGTACTCTACCTCTACTGTAATCCACTCTACTCTACCTCTACTGGGCTCCACTGTACTCTACCTCTACTTTACTCCACTGTACTCTATCTCTACCGTGCTCCACTGTACACCACTGTTCTAGCTCTACTGTACTCCACTGTACTCTACCTCTACTGCACTCCACTGTACTCTATCTCTACTGTACTCCACTGTGCTCTACCTCTACTGTGCTCCACTGTACTCTATCTCTACTGTGCTCCACTGTACTCTATCTCTATGGTACTCCACTGTACTCTATCTCTACTGTGCTCCACTGTACTCTACCTCTACTGTGCTCTACTGTACTCTATCTCTACTGTGTTCCACTGTACTCTACCTCTACTGTACTCCACTGTACCCTATCTCTTTTATTGTGCTCCACTGTACTCTACCTCTACTGTACTGTACTGTTCTCTACCTCTACTGTACTCTACTGTACTCCACCTCTACTGTGCTCCACTGTACTCCACTGTACTCTACCTCTACTGTACTCCACTGTACTCTACCTCTACTGCACTCCACTGCACTCTATCTCTACTGTACTCCACTGTGCTCTACCTCTACTGTGCTCCACTGTACTCTATCTCTACTGTGCTCCACTGTACTCTATCTCTACTGTGCTCTACTGTACTCTATCTCTACTGTGTTCCACTGTACTCTACCTCTACTGTGCTCCACTGTACTCTACCTCTACTGTGCTCTACTTTACTCTATCTCTACTGTGTTCCACTGTACTCTACCTCTACTCTACTCCACTGTACTCTATCTCTACTGTGCTCCACTGTACTCTACCTCTACTGTACTCCACTGTACTCTACCTCTACTGTACTCCACTGTACTCTATCTCTACTGTACTCCACTGTACTCTACCTCTACTGTACTGTACTGTTCTCTACCTCTACTGTACTCTACTGTACTCCACCTCTACTGTGCTCCACTGTACTCCACTGTACTCTACCTCTACTGTGCTCCACTGTGATCTACCTCTAATGTGCTCCACTGTACTCTACCTCTACTGTACTCACCTGTAATCTATCTCTACTGTACTCCACTGTACTCTATCTCTACTGTGATCCACTGTACTCTACCTCTACTCTGCTCCACTGTACTCTATCTCTACTGTGCTCCACTGTACTCTACCTCTACTGTACTCCACTGTACTCTATCTCTACTGTGCTCTACTGTACTCTTTCTCTACTGTACTCCACTGTACTCTACCTCTACTGTGCTCCAATGTACTCCACTGTACTCTATCTCTACTGTGCTCCACTGTACTCTATCTCTACTGTACTCCACTGTACTCTACTTCTACTGTGCTCCACTGTACTCCACTGTACTCTATCTCTACTGTGCTCCACTGTACTCTACCTCTACTGTACTCCACTCTACTCTACCTCTACTGTGCTCCACTGTACTCTACCTCTACTGTACTCCACTCTACTCTACCTCTACTGGGCTCCACTGTACTCTACCTCTACTGTACTCCACTGTACTCTATCTCTACTGTGCTCCACTGTACTCTATCTCTACTGTACTCCACTGTACTCTACCTCTACTGTGCTCCACTGTACTCTACCTCTACTGTGCTCTACTGTACTCTATCTCTACTGTGTTCCACTGTACTCTACCTCTACTGTACTCCACTGTACTCTATCTCTACTGTGCTCCACTGTACTCTACCTCTACTGTACTGTACTGTTCTCTACCTCTACTGTACTCTACTGTACTCCACCTCTACTGTGCTCCACGGTACTCCACTGTACTCTACCTCTACTCTACTCCACTGTACTCTACCTCTACTGCACTCCACTGTACTCTATCTCTACTGTACTCCACTGTGCTCTATCTCTACTGTGCTCCACTGTACTCTACCTCTACTGTGCTCCACTGTACTCTACCTCTACTGTGCTCTACTGTACTCTATCTCTACTGTGTTCCACTGTACTCTACCTCTACTGTACTCCACTGTACTCTATCTCTACTGTGCTCCACTGTACTCTACCTCTACTGTACTGTACTGTTCTCTACCTCTACTGTACTCTACTGTACTCCACCTCTACTGTGCTCCACTGTACACCACTGTTCTACCTCTACTGTACTCCACTGTACTCTACCTCTACTGCACTCCACTGTACTCTATCTCTACTGTACTCCACTGTGCTCTACCTCTACTGTGCTCCACTGTACTCTATCTCTACTGTGCTCCACTGTACTCTACCTCTACTCTGCTCTACTGTACTCTATCTCTACTGTACTCCACTGTACTCTATCTCTACTGTGATCCACTGTACTCTACCTCTACTCTGCTCCACTGTACTCCATCTCTACTGTGCTCCACTGTACTCTACCTCTACTGTACTCCACTGTACTCTATCTCTACTGTGCTCTACTGTACTCTATCTCTACTGTACTCCACTGTACTCTATCTCTACTGTGCTCCACTGTACTCCACTGTACTCTATCTCTACTGTGCTCCACTGTACTCTATCTCTACTGTACTCCACTGTACTCTACCTCTACTGTGCTCCACTGTACTCCACTGTACTCTATCTCTACTGTGCTCCACTATACTCTACCTCTACTGTACTCCACTCTACTCTACCTCTACTGTGCTCCACTGTACTCTACCTCTACTGTACTCCACTCTACTCTACTCTACCTCTACTGGGCTCCACTGTACTCTACCACTACTGTACTCCACTGTACTCTATCTCTACCATGCTCCACTATACTCTATCTCTACTGTACTCCACTGTACTCTACCTCTACTCTACTGTTCTCTACCTCTACTGTACTCTACTTTACTCCACCTCTACTGTGCTCCACTGTACTCTACCTCTATTGTACTCCACTGTACTCTACCTCTACTGTACTCTATTGTACTCCTATTCTAATGTGCTCCACTGTAATCCACTGTACTCTACCACTACTGTACTCCACTGTACTCTACCTCTATTGTGCTCTACTGTACTCTATCTCTACTGTTCTCCACTGTACTCTACCTCTACTGTACTCCACTGTACTCTATCTCTACTGTACTCCACTGTACTCTATCTCTAGTGTACTCTCTCTCTACTGTACTCCACTGTACTCTACCTCTACTGTGCTCCACTGTACTCTACCTCTACTGTGCTCCACTGTACTCTACCTCTACTGTGCTCCACTGTACTCTACCTCTACTATGCTCTACTGTACTCTATCTCTACTGTGTTCCATTGTACTCTACCTCTACTGTACTCTACTGTACTCTATCTCTACTGTGCTCCACTGTACTCTACCTCTACTGTACTGTACTGTTCTCCACCTCTACTGTACTCTACTGTACTCCATCTCTACTGTGCTCCACTGTACACCACTGTTCTACCTCTACTTTACTCCAATGTACTCTACCTCTACTGCACTCCACTGTACTCTATCTCTACTGTAATCCACTGTGCTCTACCTCTACTGTACTCCACTGTACTCTATCTCTACTTTGCTCAACTGTACTCTACCTCTACTGTACTGTACTGTTCTCTACCTCTACTGTACTCTACTGTACTCCACCTCTACTCTGCTCCACTGTACACCACTGTTCTACCTCTACTGTACTCCACTGTACTCTACCTCTACTGCACACCACTGTACTCTATCTCTACTCTACTCCACTGTGCTCTACCTCTACTGTGCTCCACTGTACTCTACCTCTACTGTACTCCACTGTACTCTATCTCTACTGTGCTCCACTGTACTCTACCTCTACTGTACTGTACTGTTCTCTACCTCTACTGTACTCTACTGTACTGAACCTCTACTGTGCTCCACTGTACTCCACTGTACTCTACCTCTACTGTACTCCACTGTACTCTACCTCTACTGCACTCCACTGTACTCTATCTCTACTGTACTCCACTGTGCTCTATCTCTACTGTGCTCCACTGTACTCTACCTCTACTGTGCTCCACTGTACTCTACCTCTACTGTGCTCTACTGTACTCTATCTCTACTGTGTTCCACTGTACTCTACCTCTACTGTACTCCACTGTACTCTATCTCTACTGTGCTCCACTGTACTCTACCTCTACTGTACTGTACTGTTCTCTACCTCTACTGTACTCTACTGTACTTCACCTCTACTGTGCTCCACTGTACACCACTGTTCTACCTCTACTGTACTCCACTGTACTCTACCTCTACTGCACTCCACTGTACTCTATCTCTACTGTACTCCACTGTGCTCTACCTCTACTGTGCTCCACTGTACTCTATCTCTACTGTGCTCCACTGTACTCTACCTCTACTGTGCTCTACTGTACTCTATCTCTACTGTGTTCCACTGTATTCTACCTCTACTGTACTCCACTGTACTCTATCTCTACTGTGCTCCACTGTACTCTACCTCTACTGTACTGTACTGTTCTCTACCTCTACTGTACTCTACTGTACTCCACCTCTACTGTGCTCCACTGTACTCCACTGTACTCTACCTCTACTGTACTCCACTGTACTCTACCTCTACTGCACTCCACTGTACTCTATCTCTACTGTACTCCACTGTGCTCTATCTCTACTGTGCTCCACTGTACTCTACCTCTACTGTGCTCCACTGTACTCTACCTCTACTGTGCTCTACTGTACTCTATCTCTACTGTGTTCCACTGTACTCTACCTTAACTGTACTCCACTGTACTCTATCTCTACTGTGCTCCACTGTACTCTACCTCTACTGTACTGTACTGTTCTCTACCTCTACTTTACTCTACTGTACTCAACCTCTACTGTGCTCCACTGTACACCACTGTTCTACCTCTACTGTACTCCACTGTACTCTACCTCTACTGCACTCCACTGTACTCTATCTCTACTGTACTCCACTGTGCTCTACCTCTACTGTGCTCCACTGTACTCTATCTCTACTGTGCTCCACTGTACTCTACCTCTACTCTGCTCTACTGTACTCTATCTCTACTGTACTCCAATGTACTCTATCTCTACTGTGATCCACTGTACTCTACCTCTATTGTACTGTACTGTTCTCTACCTCTACTGTACTCTACTGTACTCCACCTCTACTGTGCTCCACTGTACACCACTGTTCTACCTCTACTGTACTCTACTGTACTCTATCTCTACTGTGTTCCACTGTACTCTACCTCTACTGTACTCCACTGTACTCTATCTCTACTGTGCTCCACTGTACTCTATCTCTACTGTGCTCCACTGTACTCTACCTCTACTGTGCTCTACTGTACTCTATCTCTACTGTGTTCCACTGTACTCTACCTCTACTGTGATCCACTGTACTCTACCTCTACTCTGCTCCACTGTACTCTATCTCTACTGTGCTCCACTGTACTCTACCTCTACTGTACTCCACTGTACTCTATCTCTACTGTGCTCTACTGTACTCTATCTCTACTGTACTCCACTGTACTCTATCTCTACTGTGCTCCACTGTACTCCACTGTACTCTATCTCTACTGTGCTCCACTGTACTCTATCTCTACTGTACTCCACTGTACTCTACCTCTACTGTGCTCCACTGTACTCCACTGTACTCTATCTCTACTGTGCTCCACTATACTCTACCTCTACTGTACTCCACTCTACTCTACCTCTACTGTGCTCCACTGTACTCTACCTCTACTGTACTCCACTCTACTCTACCTCTACTGGGCTCCACTGTACTCTACCTCTACTGTACTCCACTGTACTCTATCTCTACCGTGCTCCACTGTACTCTATCTCTACTGTACTCCACTGTACTCTACCTCTACTCTACTGTACTGTTCTCTACCTCTACTGTACTCTACTTTACTCCACCTCTACTGTGCTCCACTGTACTCTACCTCTACTGTACTCCACTGTACTCTACCTCTACTGTACTCCACTGTACTCTACCTCTACTTTACTCCACTGTACTTTACCTCTACTCTACTCCACTGTACTCTACCTCTACTGTACTCTATTGTACTCCTATTCTAATGTGCTCCACTGTAATCCACTGTACTCTACCACTACTGTACTCCACTGTACTCTACCTCTATTGTGCTCCACTGTACTCTATCTCTACTGTTCTCCACTGTACTCTGCCTCTACTGTACTCCACTGTACTCTATCTCTACTGTACTCCACTGTACTCTATCTCTAGTGTACTCTCTCTCTACTGTACTCCACTGTACTCTACCTCTACTGTGCTCCACTGTACTCTACCTCTACTGTGCTCCACTGTACTCTACCTCTACTGTGCTCCACTGTACTCTACCTCTACTGTGCTCTACTGTACTCTATCTCTACTGTGTTTTACTGTACTCTACCTCTACTGTACTCTACTGTACTCTATCTCTACTGTGATCCACTGTACTCTACCTCTACTGTACTGTACTGTTCTCTACCTCTACTGTACTCTACTGTACTCCACCTCTACTGTGCTCCACTGTACTCCACTGTACTCTACCTCTACTGTACTCCACTGTACTCTACCTCTACTGCACTCCACTGTACTCTATCTCTACTGTACTCCACTGTGCTCTATCTCTACTGTGCTCCACTGTACTCTACCTCTACTGTGCTCCACTGTACTCTACCTCTACTGTGCTCTACTGTACTCTATCTCTACTGTGTTCCACTGTACTCTACCTCTACTGTACTCCACTGTACTCTATCTCTACTGTGCTCCACTGTACTCTACCTCTACTGTACTGTACTGTTCTCTACCTCTACTGTACTCTACTGTACTCCAACTCTACTGTGCTCCACTGTACACCACTGTTCTACCTCTACTGTACTCCACTGTACTCTACCTCTACTGCACTCCACTGTACTCTATCTCTACTGTACTCCACTGTGCTCTACCTCTACTGTGCTCCACTGTACTCTATCTCTACTGTGCTCCACTGTACTCTACCTCTACTCTGCTCTACTGTACTCTATCTCTACTGTACTCCACTGTACTCTATCTCTACTGTGATCCACTGTACTCTACCTCTACTCTGCTCCACTGTACTCCATCTCTACTGTGCTCCACTCTACTCTACCTCTACTGTACTCCACTGTACTCTATCTCTACTGTGCTCTACTGTACTCTATCTCTACTGTACTCCACTGTACTCTATCTCTACTGTGCTCCACTGTACTCCACTGTACTCTATCTCTACTGTGCTCCACTGTACTCTATCTCTACTGTACTCCACTGTACTCTACCTCTACTGTGCTCCACTGTACTCCACTGTACTCTATCTCTACTGTGCTCCACTATACTCTACCTCTACTGTACTCCACTCTACTCTACCTCTACTGTGCTCCACTGTACTCTACCTCTACTGTACTCCACTCTACTCTACTCTACCTCTACTGTACTGTACTGTTCTCTACCTCTACTGTACTCCACCTCTAGTGTGCTCCACTGTACACCACTGTTCTACCTCTACTGTACTCCACTGTACTCTACCTCTACTGCACTCCACTGTACTCTATCTCTACTGTAATCCACTGTGCTCTACCTCTACTGTACTCCACTGTACTCTATGTCTACTGTGCTCCACTGTACTCTACCTCGACTGTACTGTACTGTTCTCTACCTCTACTGTACTCTACTGTACTCCACCTCTACTCTGCTCCACTGTACACCACTGTTCTACCTCTACTGTACTCCACTGTACTCTACCTCTACTGCAAACCACTGTACTCTATCTCTACTGTACTCCACTATGCTCTACCTCTACTGTGCTCCACTGTACTCTATATCTACTGTGCTCCACTGTACTCTTTCTCTACTGTACTCCACTGTACTCTACCTCTACTGTGCTCCACTGTACTCTACCTCTATTGTGCTCTACTGTACTCTATCTCTACTGTACTCCACTGTACTCTATCTCTGCTGTGATCCACTGTACTCTACCTCTACTGTACTCCACTGTACTCTATCTCTACTGTGCTCTACTGTACTCTACTGTACTCTATCTCTACTGTACTCAACTGTACTCTACCTCTACTGTGCTCCACTGTACTCCTCTGTACTCTATCTCTACTGTGCTCCACTGTACTCTATCTCTACTGTGCTCCACTGTACTCTACCTCTACTGTACTCCACTCTACTCTACCTCTACTGTGCTCCACTGTACTCTACCTCTACTGTAATCCACTCTACTCTACCTCTACTGGGCTCCACTGTACTCTACCTCTACTTTACTCCACTGTACTCTATCTCTACCGTGCTCCACTGTACACCACTGTTCTAGCTCTACTGTACTCCACTGTACTCTACCTCTACTGCACTCCACTGTACTCTATCTCTACTGTACTCCACTGTGCTCTACCTCTACTGTGCTCCACTGTACTCTATCTCTACTGTGCTCCACTGTACTCTATCTCTATGGTACTCCACTGTACTCTATCTCTACTGTACTCCACTGTACTCTATCTCTACTGTGATCCACTGTACTCTACCTCTACTCTGCTCCACTGTACTCTATCTCTACTGTGCTCCACTGTACTCTACCTCTACTGTACTCCACTGTACTCTATCTCTACTGTGCTCTACTGTACTCTTTCTCTACTGTACTCCACTGTACTCTACCTCTACTGTGCTCCAATGTACTCCACTGTACTCTATCTCTACTGTGCTCCACTGTACTCTATCTCTACTGTACTCCACTGTACTCTACTTCTACTGTGCTCCACTGTACTCCACTGTACTCTATCTCTACTGTGCTCCACTGTACTCTACCTCTACTGTACTCCACTCTACTCTACCTCTACTGTGCTCCACTGTACTCTACCTCTACTGTACTCCACTCTACTCTACCTCTACTGGGCTCCACTGTACTCTACCTCTACTGTACTCCACTGTACTCTATCTCTACTGTGCTCCACTGTACTCTATCTCTACTGTACTCCACTGTACTCTACCTCTACTGTGCTCCACTGTACTCTACCTCTACTGTGCTCTACTGTACTCTATCTCTACTGTGTTCCACTGTACTCTACCTCTACTGTACTCCACTGTACTCTATCTCTACTGTGCTCCACTGTACTCTACCTCTACTGTACTGTACTGTTCTCTACCTCTACTGTACTCTACTGTACTCCACCTCTACTGTGCTCCACTGTACTCCACTGTACTCTACCTCTACTCTACTCCACTGTACTCTACCTCTACTGCACTCCACTGTACTCTATCTCTACTGTACTCCACTGTGCTCTATCTCTACTGTGCTCCACTGTACTCTACCTCTACTGTGCTCCACTGTACTCTACCTCTACTGTGCTCTACTGTACTCTATCTCTACTGTGTTCCACTGTACTCTACCTCTACTGTACTCCACTGTACTCTATCTCTACTGTGCTCCACTGTACTCTACCTCTACTGTACTGTACTGTTCTCTACCTCTACTGTACTCTACTGTACTCCACCTCTACTGTGCTCCACTGTACACCACTGTTCTACCTCTACTGTACTCCACTGTACTCTACCTCTACTGCACTCCACTGTACTCTATCTCTACTGTACTCCACTGTGCTCTACCTCTACTGTGCTCCACTGTACTCTATCTCTACTGTGCTCCACTGTACTCTACCTCTACTCTGCTCTACTGTACTCTATCTCTACTGTACTCCACTGTACTCTATCTCTACTGTGATCCACTGTACTCTACCTCTACTCTGCTCCACTGTACTCCATCTCTACTGTGCTCCACTGTACTCTACCTCTACTGTACTCCACTGTACTCTATCTCTACTGTGCTCCACTGTACTCTACCTCTACTCTGCTCTACTGTACTCTATCTCTACTGTACTCCACTGTACTCTATCTCTACTGTGATCCACTGTACTCTACCTCTACTCTGCTCCACTGTACTCCATCTCTACTGTGCTCCACTGTACTCTACCTCTACTGTACTCCACTGTACTCTATCTCTACTGTGCTCTACTGTACTCTATCTCTACTGTACTCCACTGTACTCTATCTCTACTGTGCTCCACTGTACTCCACTGTACTCTATCTCTACTGTGCTCCACTGTACTCTACCTCTACTGTGCTCTACTGTACTCTATCTCTACTGTGTTTTACTGTACTCTACCTCTACTGTACTCTACTGTACTCTATCTCTACTGTGATCCACTGTACTCTACCTCTACTGTACTGTACTGTTCTCTACCTCTACTGTACTCTACTGTACTCCACCTCTACTGTGCTCCACTGTACTCCACTGTACTCTACCTCTACTGTACTCCACTGTACTCTACCTCTACTGCACTCCACTGTACTCTATCTCTACTGTACTCCACTGTGCTCTATCTCTACTGTGCTCCACTGTACTCTACCTCTACTGTGCTCCACTGTACTCTACCTCTACTGTGCTCTACTGTACTCTATCTCTACTGTGTTCCACTGTACTCTACCTCTACTGTACTCCACTGTACTCTATCTCTACTGTGCTCCACTGTACTCTACCTCTACTGTACTGTACTGTTCTCTACCTCTACTGTACTCTACTGTACTCCAACTCTACTGTGCTCCACTGTACACCACTGTTCTACCTCTACTGTACTCCACTGTACTCTACCTCTACTGCACTCCACTGTACTCTATCTCTACTGTACTCCACTGTGCTCTACCTCTACTGTGCTCCACTGTACTCTATCTCTACTGTGCTCCACTGTACTCTACCTCTACTCTGCTCTACTGTACTCTATCTCTACTGTACTCCACTGTACTCTATCTCTACTGTGATCCACTGTACTCTACCTCTACTCTGCTCCACTGTACTCCATCTCTACTGTGCTCCACTCTACTCTACCTCTACTGTACTCCACTGTACTCTATCTCTACTGTGCTCTACTGTACTCTATCTCTACTGTACTCCACTGTACTCTATCTCTACTGTGCTCCACTGTACTCCACTGTACTCTATCTCTACTGTGCTCCACTGTACTCTATCTCTACTGTACTCCACTGTACTCTACCTCTACTGTGCTCCACTGTACTCCACTGTACTCTATCTCTACTGTGCTCCACTATACTCTACCTCTACTGTACTCCACTCTACTCTACCTCTACTGTGCTCCACTGTACTCTACCTCTACTGTACTCCACTCTACTCTACTCTACCTCTACTGTACTGTACTGTTCTCTACCTCTACTGTACTCCACCTCTAGTGTGCTCCACTGTACACCACTGTTCTACCTCTACTGTACTCCACTGTACTCTACCTCTACTGCACTCCACTGTACTCTATCTCTACTGTAATCCACTGTGCTCTACCTCTACTGTACTCCACTGTACTCTATGTCTACTGTGCTCCACTGTACTCTACCTCGACTGTACTGTACTGTTCTCTACCTCTACTGTACTCTACTGTACTCCACCTCTACTCTGCTCCACTGTACACCACTGTTCTACCTCTACTGTACTCCACTGTACTCTACCTCTACTGCAAACCACTGTACTCTATCTCTACTGTACTCCACTATGCTCTACCTCTACTGTGCTCCACTGTACTCTATATCTACTGTGCTCCACTGTACTCTTTCTCTACTGTACTCCACTGTACTCTACCTCTACTGTGCTCCACTGTACTCTACCTCTATTGTGCTCTACTGTACTCTATCTCTACTGTACTCCACTGTACTCTATCTCTGCTGTGATCCACTGTACTCTACCTCTACTGTACTCCACTGTACTCTATCTCTACTGTGCTCTACTGTACTCTACTGTACTCTATCTCTACTGTACTCAACTGTACTCTACCTCTACTGTGCTCCACTGTACTCCTCTGTACTCTATCTCTACTGTGCTCCACTGTACTCTATCTCTACTGTGCTCCACTGTACTCTACCTCTACTGTACTCCACTCTACTCTACCTCTACTGTGCTCCACTGTACTCTACCTCTACTGTAATCCACTCTACTCTACCTCTACTGGGCTCCACTGTACTCTACCTCTACTTTACTCCACTGTACTCTATCTCTACCGTGCTCCACTGTACACCACTGTTCTAGCTCTACTGTACTCCACTGTACTCTACCTCTACTGCACTCCACTGTACTCTATCTCTACTGTACTCCACTGTGCTCTACCTCTACTGTGCTCCACTGTACTCTATCTCTACTGTGCTCCACTGTACTCTATCTCTATGGTACTCCACTGTACTCTATCTCTACTGTGCTCCACTGTACTCTACCTCTACTGTGCTCTACTGTACTCTATCTCTACTGTGTTCCACTGTACTCTACCTCTACTGTACTCCACTGTACCCTATCTCTTTTATTGTGCTCCACTGTACTCTACCTCTACTGTACTGTACTGTTCTCTACCTCTACTGTACTCTACTGTACTCCACCTCTACTGTGCTCCACTGTACTCCACTGTACTCTACCTCTACTGTACTCCACTGTACTCTACCTCTACTGCACTCCACTGCACTCTATCTCTACTGTACTCCACTGTGCTCTACCTCTACTGTGCTCCACTGTACTCTATCTCTACTGTGCTCCACTGTACTCTATCTCTACTGTGCTCTACTGTACTCTATCTCTACTGTGTTCCACTGTACTCTACCTCTACTGTGCTCCACTGTACTCTACCTCTACTGTGCTCTACTTTACTCTATCTCTACTGTGTTCCACTGTACTCTACCTCTACTCTACTCCACTGTACTCTATCTCTACTGTGCTCCACTGTACTCTACCTCTACTGTACTCCACTGTACTCTACCTCTACTGTACTCCACTGTACTCTATCTCTACTGTACTCCACTGTACTCTACCTCTACTGTACTGTACTGTTCTCTACCTCTACTGTACTCTACTGTACTCCACCTCTACTGTGCTCCACTGTACTCCACTGTACTCTACCTCTACTGTGCTCCACTGTGATCTACCTCTAATGTGCTCCACTGTACTCTACCTCTACTGTACTCACCTGTAATCTATCTCTACTGTACTCCACTGTACTCTATCTCTACTGTGATCCACTGTACTCTACCTCTACTCTGCTCCACTGTACTCTATCTCTACTGTGCTCCACTGTACTCTACCTCTACTGTACTCCACTGTACTCTATCTCTACTGTGCTCTACTGTACTCTTTCTCTACTGTACTCCACTGTACTCTACCTCTACTGTGCTCCAATGTACTCCACTGTACTCTATCTCTACTGTGCTCCACTGTACTCTATCTCTACTGTACTCCACTGTACTCTACTTCTACTGTGCTCCACTGTACTCCACTGTACTCTATCTCTACTGTGCTCCACTGTACTCTACCTCTACTGTACTCCACTCTACTCTACCTCTACTGTGCTCCACTGTACTCTACCTCTACTGTACTCCACTCTACTCTACCTCTACTGGGCTCCACTGTACTCTACCTCTACTGTACTCCACTGTACTCTATCTCTACTGTGCTCCACTGTACTCTATCTCTACTGTACTCCACTGTACTCTACCTCTACTGTGCTCCACTGTACTCTACCTCTACTGTGCTCTACTGTACTCTATCTCTACTGTGTTCCACTGTACTCTACCTCTACTGTACTCCACTGTACTCTATCTCTACTGTGCTCCACTGTACTCTACCTCTACTGTACTGTACTGTTCTCTACCTCTACTGTACTCTACTGTACTCCACCTCTACTGTGCTCCACTGTACTCCACTGTACTCTACCTCTACTCTACTCCACTGTACTCTACCTCTACTGCACTCCACTGTACTCTATCTCTACTGTACTCCACTGTGCTCTATCTCTACTGTGCTCCACTGTACTCTACCTCTACTGTGCTCCACTGTACTCTACCTCTACTGTGCTCTACTGTACTCTATCTCTACTGTGTTCCACTGTACTCTACCTCTACTGTACTCCACTGTACTCTATCTCTACTGTGCTCCACTGTACTCTACCTCTACTGTACTGTACTGTTCTCTACCTCTACTGTACTCTACTGTACTCCACCTCTACTGTGCTCCACTGTACACCACTGTTCTACCTCTACTGTACTCCACTGTACTCTACCTCTACTGCACTCCACTGTACTCTATCTCTACTGTACTCCACTGTGCTCTACCTCTACTGTGCTCCACTGTACTCTATCTCTACTGTGCTCCACTGTACTCTACCTCTACTCTGCTCTACTGTACTCTATCTCTACTGTACTCCACTGTACTCTATCTCTACTGTGATCCACTGTACTCTACCTCTACTCTGCTCCACTGTACTCCATCTCTACTGTGCTCCACTGTACTCTACCTCTACTGTACTCCACTGTACTCTATCTCTACTGTGCTCTACTGTACTCTATCTCTACTGTACTCCACTGTACTCTATCTCTACTGTGCTCCACTGTACTCCACTGTACTCTATCTCTACTGTGCTCCACTGTACTCTATCTCTACTGTACTCCACTGTACTCTACCTCTACTGTGCTCCACTGTACTCCACTGTACTCTATCTCTACTGTGCTCCACTATACTCTACCTCTACTGTACTCCACTCTACTCTACCTCTACTGTGCTCCACTGTACTCTACCTCTACTGTACTCCACTCTACTCTACTCTACCTCTACTGGGCTCCACTGTACTCTACCACTACTGTACTCCACTGTACTCTATCTCTACCATGCTCCACTATACTCTATCTCTACTGTACTCCACTGTACTCTACCTCTACTCTACTGTTCTCTACCTCTACTGTACTCTACTTTACTCCACCTCTACTGTGCTCCACTGTACTCTACCTCTATTGTACTCCACTGTACTCTACCTCTACTGTACTCTATTGTACTCCTATTCTAATGTGCTCCACTGTAATCCACTGTACTCTACCACTACTGTACTCCACTGTACTCTACCTCTATTGTGCTCTACTGTACTCTATCTCTACTGTTCTCCACTGTACTCTACCTCTACTGTACTCCACTGTACTCTATCTCTACTGTACTCCACTGTACTCTATCTCTAGTGTACTCTCTCTCTACTGTACTCCACTGTACTCTACCTCTACTGTGCTCCACTGTACTCTACCTCTACTGTGCTCCACTGTACTCTACCTCTACTGTGCTCCACTGTACTCTACCTCTACTATGCTCTACTGTACTCTATCTCTACTGTGTTCCATTGTACTCTACCTCTACTGTACTCTACTGTACTCTATCTCTACTGTGCTCCACTGTACTCTACCTCTACTGTACTGTACTGTTCTCCACCTCTACTGTACTCTACTGTACTCCATCTCTACTGTGCTCCACTGTACACCACTGTTCTACCTCTACTTTACTCCACTGTACTCTACCTCTACTGCACTCCACTGTACTCTATCTCTACTGTGCTCCACTGTACTCTACCTCTACTGTACTCCACTGTACTCTATCTCTACTGTGCTCCACTGTACTCTACCTCTACTGTACTGTACTGTTCTCTACCTCTACTGTACTCTACTGTACTGAACCTCTACTGTGCTCCACTGTACTCCACTGTACTCTACCTCTACTGTACTCCACTGTACTCTACCTCTACTGCACTCCACTGTACTCTATCTCTACTGTACTCCACTGTGCTCTATCTCTACTGTGCTCCACTGTACTCTACCTCTACTGTGCTCCACTGTACTCTACCTCTACTGTGCTCTACTGTACTCTATCTCTACTGTGTTCCACTGTACTCTACCTCTACTGTACTCCACTGTACTCTATCTCTACTGTGCTCCACTGTACTCTACCTCTACTGTACTGTACTGTTCTCTACCTCTACTGTACTCTACTGTACTTCACCTCTACTGTGCTCCACTGTACACCACTGTTCTACCTCTACTGTACTCCACTGTACTCTACCTCTACTGCACTCCACTGTACTCTATCTCTACTGTACTCCACTGTGCTCTACCTCTACTGTGCTCCACTGTACTCTATCTCTACTGTGCTCCACTGTACTCTACCTCTACTGTGCTCTACTGTACTCTATCTCTACTGTGTTCCACTGTATTCTACCTCTACTGTACTCCACTGTACTCTATCTCTACTGTGCTCCACTGTACTCTACCTCTACTGTACTGTACTGTTCTCTACCTCTACTGTACTCTACTGTACTCCACCTCTACTGTGCTCCACTGTACTCCACTGTACTCTACCTCTACTGTACTCCACTGTACTCTACCTCTACTGCACTCCACTGTACTCTATCTCTACTGTACTCCACTGTGCTCTATCTCTACTGTGCTCCACTGTACTCTACCTCTACTGTGCTCCACTGTACTCTACCTCTACTGTGCTCTACTGTACTCTATCTCTACTGTGTTCCACTGTACTCTACCTTAACTGTACTCCACTGTACTCTATCTCTACTGTGCTCCACTGTACTCTACCTCTACTGTACTGTACTGTTCTCTACCTCTACTTTACTCTACTGTACTCAACCTCTACTGTGCTCCACTGTACACCACTGTTCTACCTCTACTGTACTCCACTGTACTCTACCTCTACTGCACTCCACTGTACTCTATCTCTACTGTACTCCACTGTGCTCTACCTCTACTGTGCTCCACTGTACTCTATCTCTACTGTGCTCCACTGTACTCTACCTCTACTCTGCTCTACTGTACTCTATCTCTACTGTACTCCAATGTACTCTATCTCTACTGTGATCCACTGTACTCTACCTCTATTGTACTGTACTGTTCTCTACCTCTACTGTACTCTACTGTACTCCACCTCTACTGTGCTCCACTGTACACCACTGTTCTACCTCTACTGTACTCTACTGTACTCTATCTCTACTGTGTTCCACTGTACTCTACCTCTACTGTACTCCACTGTACTCTATCTCTACTGTGCTCCACTGTACTCTATCTCTACTGTGCTCCACTGTACTCTACCTCTACTGTGCTCTACTGTACTCTATCTCTACTGTGTTCCACTGTACTCTACCTCTACTGTGATCCACTGTACTCTACCTCTACTCTGCTCCACTGTACTCTATCTCTACTGTGCTCCACTGTACTCTACCTCTACTGTACTCCACTGTACTCTATCTCTACTGTGCTCTACTGTACTCTATCTCTACTGTACTCCACTGTACTCTATCTCTACTGTGCTCCACTGTACTCCACTGTACTCTATCTCTACTGTGCTCCACTGTACTCTATCTCTACTGTACTCCACTGTACTCTACCTCTACTGTGCTCCACTGTACTCCACTGTACTCTATCTCTACTGTGCTCCACTATACTCTACCTCTACTGTACTCCACTCTACTCTACCTCTACTGTGCTCCACTGTACTCTACCTCTACTGTACTCCACTCTACTCTACCTCTACTGGGCTCCACTGTACTCTACCTCTACTGTACTCCACTGTACTCTATCTCTACCGTGCTCCACTGTACTCTATCTCTACTGTACTCCACTGTACTCTACCTCTACTCTACTGTACTGTTCTCTACCTCTACTGTACTCTACTTTACTCCACCTCTACTGTGCTCCACTGTACTCTACCTCTACTGTACTCCACTGTACTCTACCTCTACTGTACTCCACTGTACTCTACCTCTACTTTACTCCACTGTACTTTACCTCTACTCTACTCCACTGTACTCTACCTCTACTGTACTCTATTGTACTCCTATTCTAATGTGCTCCACTGTAATCCACTGTACTCTACCACTACTGTACTCCACTGTACTCTACCTCTATTGTGCTCCACTGTACTCTATCTCTACTGTTCTCCACTGTACTCTACCTCTACTGTACTCCACTGTACTCTATCTCTACTGTACTCCACTGTACTCTATCTCTAGTGTACTCTCTCTCTACTGTACTCCACTGTACTCTACCTCTACTGTGCTCCACTGTACTCTACCTCTACTGTGCTCCACTGTACTCTACCTCTACTGTGCTCCACTGTACTCTACCTCTACTGTGCTCTACTGTACTCTATCTCTACTGTGTTTTACTGTACTCTACCTCTACTGTACTCTACTGTACTCTATCTCTACTGTGATCCACTGTACTCTACCTCTACTGTACTGTACTGTTCTCTACCTCTACTGTACTCTACTGTACTCCACCTCTACTGTGCTCCACTGTACACCACTGTTCTACCTCTACTGTACTCCACTGTACTCTACCTCTACTGCACTCCACTGTACTCTATCTCTACTGTAATCCACTGTGCTCTACCTCTACTGTACTCCACTGTACTCTATCTCTACTGTGCTCCACTGTACTCTACCTCTACTGTACTGTACTGTTCTCTACCTCTACTGTACTCTACTGTACTCCACCTCTACTGTGCTCCACTGTACACCACTGTTCTACCTCTACTGTACTCCACTGTACTCTACCTCTACTGCACACCACTGTACTCTATCTCTACTCTACTCCACTGTGCTCTACCTCTACTGTGCTCCACTGTACTCTATCTCTACTGTGCTCCACTGTACTCTACCTCTACTGTGCTCTACTGTACTCTATCTCTACTGTACTCCACTGTACTCTATCTCTACTGTGATCCACTGTACTCTATCTCTACTGTACTCCACTGTACTCTATCTCTACTGTGCTCTACTGTACTCTATCTCTACTGTACTCAACTGTACTCTACCTCTACTGTGCTCCACTGTACTCCTCTGTACTCTATCTCTACTGTGCTCCACTGTACTCTATCTCTACTGTGCTCCACTGTACTCTACCTCTACTGTACTCCACTCTACTCTACCTCTACTGTGCTCCACTGTACTCTACCTCTACTGTAATCCACTCTACTCTACCTCTACTGGGCTCCACTGTACTCTACCTCTACTTTACTCCACTGTACTCTATCTCTACCGTGCTCCACTGTACACCACTGTTCTAGCTCTACTGTACTCCACTGTACTCTACCTCTACTGCACTCCACTTTACTCTATCTCTACTGTACTCCACTGTGCTCTACCTCTACTGTGCTCCACTGTACTCTATCTCTACTGTGCTCCACTGTACTCTATCTCTATGGTACTCCACTGTACTCTATCTCTACTGTGCTCCACTGTACTCTACCTCTACTGTGCTCTACTGTACTCTATCTCTACTGTGTTCCACTGTACTCTACCTCTACTGTACTCCACTGTACTCTATCTCTTTTATTGTGCTCCACTGTACTCTACCTCTACTGTACTGTACTGTTCTCTACCTCTACTGTACTCTACTGTACTCCACCTCTACTGTGCTCCACTGTACTCCACTGTACTCTACCTCTACTGTACTCCACTGTACTCTACCTCTACTGCACTCCACTGCACTCTATCTCTACTGTACTCCACTGTGCTCTACCTCTACTGTGCTCCACTGTACTCTATCTCTACTGTGCTCCACTGTACTCTATCTCTACTGTGCTCTACTGTACTCTATCTCTACTGTGTTCCACTGTACTCTACCTCTACTGTGCTCCACTGTACTCTACCTCTACTGTGCTCTACTTTACTCTATCTCTACTGTGTTCCACTGTACTCTACCTCTACTCTACTCCACTGTACTCTATCTCTACTGTGCTCCACTGTACTCTACCTCTACTGTACTCCACTGTACTCTACCTCTACTGTACTCCACTGTACTCTATCTCTACTGTACTCCACTGTACTCTACCTCTACTGTACTGTACTGTTCTCTACCTCTACTGTACTCTACTGTACTCCACCTCTACTGTGCTCCACTGTACTCCACTGTACTCTACCTCTACTGTGCTCCACTGTGATCTACCTCTAATGTGCTCCACTGTACTCTACCTCTACTGTACTCACCTGTAATCTATCTCTACTGTACTCCACTGTACTCTATCTCTACTGTGATCCACTGTACTCTACCTCTACTCTGCTCCACTGTACTCTATCTCTACTGTGCTCCACTGTACTCTACCTCTACTGTACTCCACTGTACTCTATCTCTACTGTGCTCTACTGTACTCTTTCTCTACTGTACTCCACTGTACTCTACCTCTACTGTGCTCCAATGTACTCCACTGTACTCTATCTCTACTGTGCTCCACTGTACTCTATCTCTACTGTACTCCACTGTACTCTACTTCTACTGTGCTCCACTGTACTCCACTGTACTCTATCTCTACTGTGCTCCACTGTACTCTACCTCTACTGTACTCCACTCTACTCTACCTCTACTGTGCTCCACTGTACTCTACCTCTACTGTACTCCACTCTACTCTACCTCTACTGGGCTCCACTGTACTCTACCTCTACTGTACTCCACTGTACTCTATCTCTACTGTGCTCCACTGTACTCTATCTCTACTGTACTCCACTGTACTCTACCTCTACTGTGCTCCACTGTACTCTACCTCTACTGTGCTCTACTGTACTCTATCTCTACTGTGTTCCACTGTACTCTACCTCTACTGTACTCCACTGTACTCTATCTCTACTGTGCTCCACTGTACTCTACCTCTACTGTACTGTACTGTTCTCTACCTCTACTGTACTCTACTGTACTCCACCTCTACTGTGCTCCACTGTACTCCACTGTACTCTACCTCTACTCTACTCCACTGTACTCTACCTCTACTGCACTCCACTGTACTCTATCTCTACTGTACTCCACTGTGCTCTATCTCTACTGTGCTCCACTGTACTCTACCTCTACTGTGCTCCACTGTACTCTACCTCTACTGTGCTCTACTGTACTCTATCTCTACTGTGTTCCACTGTACTCTACCTCTACTGTACTCCACTGTACTCTATCTCTACTGTGCTCCACTGTACTCTACCTCTACTGTACTGTACTGTTCTCTACCTCTACTGTACTCTACTGTACTCCACCTCTACTGTGCTCCACTGTACACCACTGTTCTACCTCTACTGTACTCCACTGTACTCTACCTCTACTGCACTCCACTGTACTCTATCTCTACTGTACTCCACTGTGCTCTACCTCTACTGTGCTCCACTCTACTCTATCTCTACTGTGCTCCACTGTACTCTACCTCTACTCTGCTCTACTGTACTCTATCTCTACTGTACTCCACTGTACTCTATCTCTACTGTGATCCACTGTACTCTACCTCTACTCTGCTCCACTGTACTCCATCTCTACTGTGCTCCACTGTACTCTACCTCTACTGTACTCCACTGTACTCTATCTCTACTGTGCTCTACTGTACTCTATCTCTACTGTACTCCACTGTACTCTATCTCTACTGTGCTCCACTGTACTCCACTGTACTCTATCTCTACTGTGCTCCACTGTACTCTATCTCTACTGTACTCCACTGTACTCTACCTCTACTGTGCTCCACTGTACTCCACTGTACTCTATCTCTACTGTGCTCCACTATACTCTACCTCTACTGTACTCCACTCTACTCTACCTCTACTGTGCTCCACTGTACTCTACCTCTACTGTACTCCACTCTACTCTACTCTACCTCTACTGGGCTCCACTGTACTCTACCACTACTGTACTCCACTGTACTCTATCTCTACCATGCTCCACTATACTCTATCTCTACTGTACTCCACTGTACTCTACCTCTACTCTACTGTTCTCTACCTCTACTGTACTCTACTTTACTCCACCTCTACTGTGCTCCACTGTACTCTACCTCTATTGTACTCCACTGTACTCTACCTCTACTGTACTCTATTGTACTCCTATTCTAATGTGCTCCACTGTAATCCACTGTACTCTACCACTACTGTACTCCACTGTACTCTACCTCTATTGTGCTCTACTGTACTCTATCTCTACTGTTCTCCACTGTACTCTACCTCTACTGTACTCCACTGTACTCTATCTCTACTGTACTCCACTGTACTCTATCTCTAGTGTACTCTCTCTCTACTGTACTCCACTGTACTCTACCTCTACTGTGCTCCACTGTACTCTACCTCTACTGTGCTCCACTGTACTCTACCTCTACTGTGCTCCACTGTACTCTACCTCTACTATGCTCTACTGTACTCTATCTCTACTGTGTTCCACTGTACTCTACCTCTACTGTACTCTACTGTACTCTATCTCTACTGTGCTCCACTGTACTCTACCTCTACTGTACTGTACTGTTCTCCACCTCTACTGTACTCTACTGTACTCCATCTCTACTGTGCTCCACTGTACACCACTGTTCTACCTCTACTTTACTCCACTGTACTCTACCTCTACTGCACTCCACTGTACTCTATCTCTACTGTAATCCACTGTGCTCTACCTCTACTGTACTCCACTGTACTCTATCTCTACTTTGCTCAACTGTACTCTACCTCTACTGTACTGTACTGTTCTCTACCTCTACTGTACTCTACTGTACTCCACCTCTACTCTGCTCCACTGTACACCACTGTTCTACCTCTACTGTACTCCACTGTACTCTACCTCTACTGCACACCACTGTACTCTATCTCTACTCTACTCCACTGTGCTCTACCTCTACTGTGCTCCACTGTACTCTACCTCTACTGTACTCCACTGTACTCTATCTCTACTGTGCTCCACTGTACTCTACCTCTACTGTACTGTACTGTTCTCTACCTCTACTGTACTCTACTGTACTGAACCTCTACTGTGCTCCACTGTACTCCACTGTACTCTACCTCTACTGTACTCCACTGTACTCTACCTCTACTGCACTCCACTGTACTCTATCTCTACTGTACTCCACTGTGCTCTATCTCTACTGTGCTCCACTGTACTCTACCTCTACTGTGCTCCACTGTACTCTACCTCTACTGTGCTCTACTGTACTCTATCTCTACTGTGTTCCACTGTACTCTACCTCTACTGTACTCCACTGTACTCTATCTCTACTGTGCTCCACTGTACTCTACCTCTACTGTACTGTACTGTTCTCTACCTCTACTGTACTCTACTGTACTTCACCTCTACTGTGCTCCACTGTACACCACTGTTCTACCTCTACTGTACTCCACTGTACTCTACCTCTACTGCACTCCACTGTACTCTATCTCTACTGTACTCCACTGTGCTCTACCTCTACTGTGCTCCACTGTACTCTATCTCTACTGTGCTCCACTGTACTCTACCTCTACTGTGCTCTACTGTACTCTATCTCTACTGTGTTCCACTGTATTCTACCTCTACTGTACTCCACTGTACTCTATCTCTACTGTGCTCCACTGTACTCTACCTCTACTGTACTGTACTGTTCTCTACCTCTACTGTACTCTACTGTACTCCACCTCTACTGTGCTCCACTGTACTCCACTGTACTCTACCTCTACTGTACTCCACTGTACTCTACCTCTACTGCACTCCACTGTACTCTATCTCTACTGTACTCCACTGTGCTCTATCTCTACTGTGCTCCACTGTACTCTACCTCTACTGTGCTCCACTGTACTCTACCTCTACTGTGCTCTACTGTACTCTATCTCTACTGTGTTCCACTGTACTCTACCTTAACTGTACTCCACTGTACTCTATCTCTACTGTGCTCCACTGTACTCTACCTCTACTGTACTGTACTGTTCTCTACCTCTACTTTACTCTACTGTACTCAACCTCTACTGTGCTCCACTGTACACCACTGTTCTACCTCTACTGTACTCCACTGTACTCTACCTCTACTGCACTCCACTGTACTCTATCTCTACTGTACTCCACTGTGCTCTACCTCTACTGTGCTCCACTGTACTCTATCTCTACTGTGCTCCACTGTACTCTACCTCTACTCTGCTCTACTGTACTCTATCTCTACTGTACTCCAATGTACTCTATCTCTACTGTGATCCACTGTACTCTACCTCTACTGTACTGTACTGTTCTCTACCTCTACTGTACTCTACTGTACTCCACCTCTACTGTGCTCCACTGTACACCACTGTTCTACCTCTACTGTACTCTACTGTACTCTATCTCTACTGTGTTCCACTGTACTCTACCTCTACTGTACTCCACTGTACTCTATCTCTACTGTGCTCCACTGTACTCTATCTCTACTGTGCTCCACTGTACTCTACCTCTACTGTGCTCTACTGTACTCTATCTCTACTGTGTTCCACTGTACTCTACCTCTACTGTGATCCACTGTACTCTACCTCTACTCTGCTCCACTGTACTCTATCTCTACTGTGCTCCACTGTACTCTACCTCTACTGTACTCCACTGTACTCTATCTCTACTGTGCTCTACTGTACTCTATCTCTACTGTACTCCACTGTACTCTATCTCTACTGTGCTCCACTGTACTCCACTGTACTCTATCTCTACTGTGCTCCACTGTACTCTATCTCTACTGTACTCCACTGTACTCTACCTCTACTGTGCTCCACTGTACTCCACTGTACTCTATCTCTACTGTGCTCCACTATACTCTACCTCTACTGTACTCCACTCTACTCTACCTCTACTGTGCTCCACTGTACTCTACCTCTACTGTACTCCACTCTACTCTACCTCTACTGGGCTCCACTGTACTCTACCTCTACTGTACTCCACTGTACTCTATCTCTACCGTGCTCCACTGTACTCTATCTCTACTGTACTCCACTGTACTCTACCTCTACTCTACTGTACTGTTCTCTACCTCTACTGTACTCTACTTTACTCCACCTCTACTGTGCTCCACTGTACTCTACCTCTACTGTACTCCACTGTACTCTACCTCTACTGTACTCCACTGTACTCTACCTCTACTTTACTCCACTGTACTTTACCTCTACTCTACTCCACTGTACTCTACCTCTACTGTACTCTATTGTACTCCTATTCTAATGTGCTCCACTGTAATCCACTGTACTCTACCACTACTGTACTCCACTGTACTCTACCTCTATTGTGCTCCACTGTACTCTATCTCTACTGTTCTCCACTGTACTCTACCTCTACTGTACTCCACTGTACTCTATCTCTACTGTACTCCACTGTACTCTATCTCTAGTGTACTCTCTCTCTACTGTACTCCACTGTACTCTACCTCTACTGTGCTCCACTGTACTCTACCTCTACTGTGCTCCACTGTACTCTACCTCTACTGTGCTCCACTGTACTCTACCTCTACTGTGCTCTACTGTACTCTATCTCTACTGTGTTCTACTGTACTCTACCTCTACTGTACTCTACTGTACTCTATCTCTACTGTGCTCCACTGTACTCTACCTCTACTGTACTGTACTGTTCTCTACCTCTACTGTACTCTACTGTACTCCACCTCTACTGTGCTCCACTGTACACCACTGTTCTACCTCTACTGTACTCCACTGTACTCTACCTCTACTGCACTCCACTGTACTCTATCTCTACTGTAATCCACTGTGCTCTACCTCTACTGTACTCCACTGTACTCTATCTCTACTGTGCTCCACTGTACTCTACCTCTACTGTACTGTACTGTTCTCTACCTCTACTGTACTCTACTGTACTCCACCTCTACTGTGCTCCACTGTACACCACTGTTCTACCTCTACTGTACTCCACTGTACTCTACCTCTACTGCACACCACTGTACTCTATCTCTACTCTACTCCACTGTGCTCTACCTCTACTGTGCTCCACTGTACTCTATCTCTACTGTGCTCCACTGTACTCTACCTCTACTGTGCTCTACTGTACTCTATCTCTACTGTACTCCACTGTACTCTATCTCTACTGTGATCCACTGTACTCTACCTCTACTCTGCTCCACTGTACTCTATCTCTACTGTGCTCCACTGTACTCTACCTCTACTGTACTCCACTGTACTCTATCTCTACTGTGCTCTACTGTACTCTATCTCTACTGTACTCCACTGTACTCTACCTCTACTGTGCTCCACTGTACTCCACTGTACTCTATCTCTACTGTGCTCCACTGTACTCTATCTCTACTGTACTCCACTGTACTCTACCTCTACTGTACTGTACTGTTCTCTACCTCTAATGTACTCTACTGTACTCCACCTCTACTGTGCTCCACTGTACACCACTGTTCTACCTCTAATGTCCTCCACTCTACTCTACCTCTACTGCACACCACTGTACTCTATCTCTACTGTACTCCACTGTGCTCTACCTCTACTGTGCTCCACTGTATTCTATCTCTACTGTGCTCCACTGTACTCTACCTCTACTGTGCTCCACTGTACTCTATCTCTACTGTGCTCTACTGTAATCTACTCTACTGTACTCCACTGTACTCTACCTCTACTGTACTCCACTGTACTCTACCTCTACTTTTCTCCACTGTACTCTACCTCTACTGTACTCTACTGTACTCCTATTCTAATGTGCTCCACTGTAATCCACTGTACTCTACCACTACTGTACTCCACTGTACTCTACCTCTATTGTGCTCTACAGTACTCTATCTCTACTGTGCTCCACTGTACTCTACCTCTACTGTACTCCACTGTACTCTACCTCTACTGTGCTCCACTGTACTCCACTGTACTCTACCTCTACTGTGCTCTACTGTACTCTATCTCTACTGTACTCCACTGTACTCTATCTCTACTGTGATCCACTGTACTCCACTGTACTCTATCTGTACTGTGCTCCACTGTACTCTATCTCTACTGTACTCCACTGAACTCTACCTCTACTGTACTGTACTGTACTCTACCTCTACTTTTCTCCACTGTAATCTACCTCTACTGTACTCTACTGTACTCCTATTCTAATGTGCTCCACTGTAATCCACTGTACTCTACCACTACTGTACTCCAGTGTACTCTACCTCTATTGTGCTCTACTGTACTCTATCTCTACTGTGCTCCACTGTACTCTACCTCTACTGTACTCCACTCTACTCTACCTCTACTGTGCTCCACTGTACTCTACCTCTACCGTACTCCACTCTACTCTACCTCCACTGGGCTCCACTCTACTCTACCTCTACTGTACTCCACTGTACTCTATCTCTACCGTGCTCCACTGTACACTATCTCTTATGTACTCCACTGTACTCTACCTCTACTCTACTGTACTGTTCTCTACCTCTACTGTACTCTACTGTACTCCACCTCTAGTGTGCTCCACTGTACTCCACTGTACTCTACCTCTACTCTGCTCCACTGTAATCTACCTCTACTGTGCTCCACTGTCCTCTACCTCTACTGTGCTCCACTGTACTCTCTCTCTACTGTGCTCTACTGTACTCTACTCTACTGTACTCCACTGTACTCTACCTCTACTGTACTCCACTGTACTCTACCTCTACTTTTCTCCACTGTACTCTACCTCTACTGTACTCCTATTCTAATGTGCTCCACTGTAATCCACTGTACTCTACCACTACTGTACTCCACTGTACTCTACCTCTAGTGTGCTCTACTGTACTCTATCTCTACTGTACTCTCTCTCTCTACTGTACTCCACTGTACTCTACCTCTACTGTGCTCCACTGTACTCTACCTCTACTGTGCTCTACTGTACTCTATCTCTACTGTACTCCACTGTACTCTATCTCTACTGTGATCCACTGTACTCTACCTCTACTCTGCTCCACTGTACTCTATCTCTACTGTGCTCCACTGTACTCTACCTCTACTGTACTCCACTGTACTCTATCTCTACTGTGCTCTACTGTACTCTACCTCTACTGTGCTCTACTGTACTCCACTGTACTCTACCTCTACTGTACTCCACTGTACTCTACCTCTACTGCACTCCACTGTACTCTACCTCTACTGCACTCCACTGTACTCTATCTCTACTGTACTCCACTGTGCTCTACCTCTACTGTGCTCCACTGTACTCTATCTCTACTGTGCTCCACTGTACTCTATCTCTACTGTGTTCCACTGTACTCTACCTCTACTCTACTCCACTGTACTCTATCTCTACTGTGCTCCACTGTACTCTACCTCTACTGTACTCCACTGTACTCTACCTCTACTGTACTCCACTGTACTCTATCTCTACTGTGCTCCACTGTACTCTACCTCTACTGTACTCCACTGTACTCTATCTCTACTGTGCTCTACTGTACTCTATCTCTTCTGTACTCCACTGTACTCTACCTCTACTGTGCTCCACTGTACTCCACTGTACTCTACCTCTACTGTACTCCACTGTACTCTATCTCTACTGCACTCCACTGTACTCTATCTCTACTGTACTCCACTGTGCTCTACCTCTACTGTGCTCCACTGTACTCTATCTCTACTGTGCTCCACTGTACTCTATCTCTACTGTACTCCACTGTACTCTACCTCTACTGTGCTCCACTGTACTCTACCTCTACTGTGCTCTACTGTACTCCACTGTACTCTACCTCTACTGTACTCCACTGTACTCTACCTCTACTGCACTCCACTGTACTCTACCTCTACTGCACTCCACTGTACTCTATCTCTACTGTACTCCACTGTGCTCTACCTCTACTGTGCTCCACTGTACTCTATCTCTACTGTGCTCCACTGTACTCTATCTCTACTGTGTTCCACTGTACTCTACCTCTACTCTACTCCACTGTACTCTATCTCTACTGTGCTCCACTGTACTCTACCTCTACTGTACTCCACTGTACTCTACCTCTACTGTACTCCACTGTACTCTATCTCTACTGTACTCCACTGTACTCTACCTCTACTGTACTGTACTGTTCTCTACCTCTACTGTACTCTACTGTACTCCACCTCTACTGTGCTCCAATGTACTCCACTGTATTCTACCTCTACTGTGCTCTACTGTGATCTACCTCTACTGTGCTCCACTGTACTCTACCTCTACTGTACTCACCTGTAATCTATCTCTACTGTACTCCACTGTACTCTATCTCTACTGTGATCCACTGTACTCTACCTCTACTCTGCTCCACTGTACTCTATCTCTACTGTGCTCCACTGTACTCTACCTCTACTGTACTCCACTGTACTCTATCTCTACTGTGCTCTACTGTACTCTATCTCTACTGTACTCCACTGTACTCTACCTCTACTGTGCTCCACTGTACTCCACTGTACTCTATCTCTACTGTGCTCCACTGTACTCTATCTCTACTGTACTCCACTGTACTCTACCTCTACTGTGCTCCACTGTACTCCACTGTACTCTATCTCTACTGTGCTCCACTGTACTCTACCTCTACTGTACTCCACTCTACTCTACCTCTACTGTGCTCCACTGTACTCTACCTCTACTGTACTCCACTCTACTCTACCTCTACTGGGCTCCACTGTACTCTACCTCTACTGTACTCCACTGTACTCTATTTCTACCGTGCTCCACTGTACTCTATCTCTACTGTACTACACTGTACTCTACCTCTACTCTACTGTACTGTTCTCTACCTCTACTGTACTCTACTGTACTCCACCTCTACTGTGCTCCACTGTACTCCACTGTACTCTACCTCTACTGTGCTCTACTGTACTCTATCTCTACTGTACTCCACTGTACTCTACCTCTACTGTGCTCCACTGTACTCTACCTCTACTGTGCTCCACTGTCCTCTACTTCTACTGTGCTCCACTGTACTCTACCTCTACTGTGCTCCAATGTACTCTATCTCTACTGTGTTCCACTGTACTCTACCTCTACTGTACTCTACTGTACTCTATCTCTACTGTGCTCCACTGTACTCTACCTCTACTGTACTGTACTGTTCTCTACCTCTACTGTACTCTACTGTACTCCATCTCTACTGTGCTCCACTGTACACCACTGTTCTACCTCTACTGTACTCCACTGTACTCTACCTCTACTGCACTCCACTGTACTCTATCTCTACTGTAATCCACTGTGCTCTACCTCTACTGTACTCCACTGTACTCTATCTCTACTATGCTCCACTGTACTCTACCTCTACTGTACTGTACTGTTCTCTACCTCTACTGTACTCTACTGTACTACACCTCTACTGTGCTCCACTGTACACCACTGTTCTACCTCTACTGTACTCCACTGTACTCTACCTCTACTGCACACCACTGTACTCTATCTCTACTGTACTCCACTGTGCTCTACCTCTACTGTGCTCCACTGTACTCTATCTCTACTGTGCTCCACTGTACTCTACCTTTACTGTGCTCTACTGTACTCTATCTCTACTGTACTCCACTGTACTCTATCTCTACTGTGATCCACTGTACTCTACCTCTACTCTGCTCCACTGTACTCTATCTCTACTGTGCTCCACTGTACTCTACCTCTACTGTACTCCACTGTACTCTATCTCTACTGTGATCCACTGTACTCTACCTCTACTCTGCTCCACTGTACTCTATCTCTACTGTGCTCCACTGTACTCTACCTCTACTGTACTCCACTGTACTCTATCTCTACTGTGCTCTACTGTACTCTATCTCTACTGTACTCCACTGTACTCTACCTCTACTGTGCTCCACTGTACTCCACTGTACTCTATCTCTACTGTGCTCCACTGTACTCTATCTCTACTGTACTCCACTGTACTCTACCTCTACTGTACTGTACTGTTCTCTACCTCTACTGTACTCTACTGTACTCCACCTCTACTGTGCTCCACTGTACACCACTGTTCTACCTCTACTGTACTCCACTGTACTCTACCTTTACTGCACTCCACTGTACTCTATCTCTACTGTAATCCACTGTGCTCTACCTCTACTGTACTCCACTGTACTCTATCTCTACTATGCTCCACTGTTCTCTACCTCTACTGTACTCTATTCTACTCCACCTCTACTGTGCTCCACTGTACACCACTGTTCTACCTCTACTGTACTCCACTGTACTCTACCTCTACTGCACACCACTGTACTCTATCTCTACTGTACTCCACTGTGCTCTACCTCTACTGTGCTCCACTGTACTCTATCTCTACTGTGCTCCACTGTACTCTATCTCTACTGTGCTCCACTGTACTCTACCTCTACTGTGCTCTACTGTACTCTATCTCTACTGTACTCCACTGTACTCTATCTCTACTGTGATCCACTGTACTCTACCTCTACTCTGCTCCACTGTACTCTATCTCTACTGTGCTCCACTGTACTCTACCTCTACTGTACTCCACTGTACTCTATCTCTACTGTGCTCTACTGTACTCTATCTCTACTGTACTCCACTGTACTCTACCTCTACTGTGCTCCACTGTACTCCACTCTACTCTATCTCTACTGTGCTCCACTGTACTCTATCTCTACTGTACTCCACTGTACTCTACCTCTACTGTACTGTACTGTTCTGTACCTCTAATGTACTCTACTGTACTCCACCTCTACTGTGCTCCACTGTACACCACTGTTCTACCTCTGCTGTACTCCACTGTACTCTACCTCTACTGCACACCACTGTACTCTATCTCTACTGTACTCCACTGTGCTCTACCTCTACTGTGCTCCACTGTATTCTATCTCAACTGTGCTCCACTGTACTCTACCTCTACTGTGCTCCACTGTACTCTATCTCTACTGTGCTCTACTGTACTCTACTCTACTGTACTCCACTGTACTCTACCTCTACTGTACTCCACTGTACTCTACCTCTACTTTTCTCCACTGTACTCTACCTCTAGTGTACTCTACTGTACTCCTATTCTAATGTGCTCCACTGTAATCCACTGTACTCTACCACTACTGTACTCCACTGTACTCTACCTCTATTGTGCTCTACTGTACTCTATCTCTACTGTGCTCCACTGTACTCTACCTCTACTGTACTCCACTGTACTCTACCTCTACTTTGCTCCACTGTACTCCACTGTACTCTATCTCTACTGTGCTCCACTGTACTCTACCTCTACTGTACTCCACTCTACTCTACCTCTACTGTGCTCCACTGTACTCTACCTCTACTGTACTCCACTCTACTCTACCTCTACTAGGCTCCACTGTACTCTACATCTACTGTACTCCACTGTACTCTATCTCTACCGTGCTCCACTGTACTCTATCTCTACTGTACTCCACTGTACTCTACCTCTACTCTACTGTACTGTTCTCTACCTCTACTGTACTCTACTGTACTCCACCTCTACTGTGCTCCACTGTACTCCACTGTACCCTACCTCTACTGTGCTCCACTGTAATCTACCTCTACTGTGCTCCACTGTACTCTACCTCTACTGTGCTCCACTGTACTCTATCTCTACTGTGCTCAACTGTACTCTACTCTACTGTACTCCACTGTACTCTACCTCTACTTTACTCCACTGTACTCTACCTCTACTTTTCTCCACAGTACTCTACCTCTACTGTACTCTACTGTACTCCTATTCTAATGTGCTCCACTGTAATCCACTGTACTCTACCACTACTGTACTCCACTGTACTCTACCTCTATTGTGCTCTACTGTACTCTATCTCTACTGTGCTCCACTGTACTCTACCTCTACTGTAATCTCTCTCTACTGTACTCCACTGTACTCTACCTCTACTGTGCTCCACTGTACTCTACCTCTACTGTGCTCCACTGTACTCTACCTCTACTGTGCTCCACTGTACTCTACCTCTACTGTGCTCTACTGTACTCTATCTCTACTGTGTTCCACTGTACTCTACCTCTACTGCACTCCACTGTACTCTATCTCTACTGTGCTCCACTCTACTCTACCTCAACTGTACTGTACTGTTCTCTACCTCTACTGTACTCTACTGTACTCCACCTCTACTGTGCTCCACTGTACAACACTGTTCTACCTCTACTGTACTCCACTGTACTCTACCTCTACTGCACTCCACTGTACTCTATCTCTACTGTGCTCCACTGTACTCTATCTCTACTGTGCTCCACTGTACTCTACCTCTACTGTGCTCTACTGTACTTTATCTCTACTGTACTCCACTGTACTCTATCTCTACTGTGATCCACTGTACTCTACCTCTACTCTGCTCCACTGTACTCTGTCTCTACTGTGCTCCACTGTACTCTACCTCTACTGTACTCAACTGTACTCTATCTCTACTGTGCTCTACTGTACTCTATCTCTACTGTACTCCACTGTACTCTACCTCTACTGTGCTCCACTGTACTCTACCTCTACTGTACTCCACTGTACTCTACCTCTACTGCACTCCACTGTACTCTATCTCTACTGTACTCCACTGTACTCTACCTCTACTGTGCTCCACTGTACTCTACCTCTACTGTGCTCTACTGTACTCCACTGTACTCTACCTCTACTGTACTCCACTGTACTCTACCTCTACTGCACTCCACTGTACTCTACCTCTACTGCACTCCACTGTACTCTATATCTACTGTACTCATCTGTGCTCTACCTCTACTGTGCTCCACTGTACTCTATCTCTACTGTGCTCCACTGTACTCTATCTCTACTGTGTTCCACTGTACTCTACCTCTACTCTACTCCACTGTACTCTATCTCTACTGTGTTCCACTGTACTCTACCTCTACTGTACTCCACTGTACTCTACCTCTACTGTACTCCACTGTACTCTATCTCTACTGTACTCCACTGTACTCTACCTCTACTGTACTGTACTGTTCTCTACCTCTACTGTACTCTACTGTACTCCACCTCTACTGTGCTCCACTGTACTCCACTGTACTCTACCTCTACTGTGCTCCACTGTGATCTACCTCTACTGTGCTCCACTGTACTCTACCTCTACTGTATTCCACTGTACTCTACCTCTACTGTACTCACCTTTAATCTATCTCTACTGTACTCCACTGTACTCTATCTCTACTGTGATCCACTGTACTCTACCTCTACTCTGCTCCACTGTACTCTACCTCTACTGTACTCCACTGTACTCTATCTCTACTGTGCTCTACTGTACTCTATCTCTACTGTACTCCACTGTACTCTACCTCTACTGTGCTCCACTGTACTCCACTGTACTCTATCTCTACTGTGCTCCACTGTACTCTATCTCTACTGTACTCCACTGTACTCTACCTCTACTGTGCTCCACTGTACTCCACTGTACTCTATCTCTACTGTGCTCCACTGTACTCTACCTCTACTGTACTCCACTCTACTCTACCTCTACTGTGCTCCACTGTACTCTACCTCTACTGTACTCCACTCTACTCTACCTCTACTGGGCTCCACTGTACTCTACCTCTACTGTACTCCACTGTACTCTATTTCTACTGTGCTCCACTGTACTCTATCTCTACTGTACTCCACTGTACTCTACCTCTACTCTACTCTACTCTACTGTTCTCTACCTCTACTGTACTCTACTGTACTCCACCTCTACTGTGCTCCACTGTACTCCACTGTACTCTACCTCTACTGTGCTCCACTGTAATCTACCTCTACTGTGCTCCACTGTACTCTACCTCTACTGTGCTCCACTGTACTCTATCTCTACTGTGCTCTACTGTACTCTACTCTACTGTACTCCACTGTACTCTACCTCTACTGTACTCCACTGTACTCTACCTCTACTTTTCTCCACTGTACTCTACCTCTACTGTACTCTACTGTACTCCTATTCTAATGTGCTCCACTGTAATCCACTGTACTCTACCACTACTGTACTCCACTGTACTCTACCTCTATTGTGCTCTACTGTACTCTATCTCTACTGTGCTCCACTGTACTCTACCTCTACTGTACTCCACTGTACTCTATCTCTACGGTACTCCACTGTACTCTATCTCTACTGTACTCTCTCTCTACTGTACTCCACTGTACTCTACCTCTACTGTGCTCCACTGTACTCTACCTCTACTGTGCTCCACTGTACTCTACCTCTACTGTGCTCCACTGTACTCTACCTCTACTGTGCTCTACTGTACTCTATCTCTACTGTGTTCCACTGTACTCTACCTCTACTGTACTCCACTGTACTCTATCTCTATTGTGCTCCACTGTACTCTACCTCTACTGTACTGTACTGTTCTCTACCTCTACTGTACTCTACTGTACTCCACCTCTACTGTGCTCCACTGTACACCACTGTTCTACCTCTACTGTACTCCACTGTACTCTACCTCTACTGCACTCCACTGTACTCTATCTCTACTGTACTCCACTGTGCTCTACCTCTACTGTGCTCCACTGTACTCTATCTCTACTGTGCTCCACTGTACTCTACCTCTACTGTGCTCTACTGTACTCTATCTCTACTGTACTCCACTGTACTCTATCTCTACTGTGATCCACTGTACTCTACCTCTACTCTGCTCCACTGTACTCTATCTCTACTGTGCTCCACTGTACTCTACTTCTACTGTACTCCACTCTACTCTATCTCTACTGTGCTATACTGTACTCTATCTCTACTGTACTCCACTGTACTCTACCTCTACTGTGCTCCACTGTACTCCACTGTACTCTATCTCTACTGTGCTCCACTGTACTCTATCTCTACTGTACTCCACTGTACTCTACCTCTACTGTGCTCCACTGTACTCCACTGTACTCTATCTCTACTGTGCTCCACTGTACTCTACCTCTACTGTACTCCACTCTACTCTACCTCTACTGTGCTCCACTGTACTCTACCTCTACTGTACTCCACTCTACTCTACCTCTACTGGGCTCCACTGTACTCTACCTCTACTGTACTCCACTGTACTCTATCTCTACCGTGCTCCACTGTACTCTATCTCTACTGTACTCCAATGTACTCTACCTCTACTCTACTGTACTGTTCTCTACCTCTACTGTACTCTACTGTACTCCACCTCTACTGTGCTCCACTGTATTCCACTGTACTCTACCTCTACTGTGCTCCACTGTAATCTACCTCTACTGTGCTCCACTGTACTCTACCTCTACTGTACTCCACTGTACTCTACCTCTACTGCACTCCACTGTACTCTACCTCTACTTTACTCCACTGTACTTTACCTCTACTCTACTCCACTGTACTCTACCTCTACTGTACTCTATTGTACTCCTATTCTAATGTGCTCCACTGTAATCCACTGTACTCTACCACTACTGTACTCCACTGTACTCTACCTCTATTGTGCTCTACTGTACTCTATCTCTACTGTGCTCCACTGTACTCTACCTCTACTGTACTCCACTGTACTCTATCTCTACTGTACTCCACTGTACTCTATCTCTACTGTACTCTATCTCTACTGTACTCCACTGTACTCTACCTCTACTGTGCTCCACTGTACTCTACCTCTACTGTGCTCCACTGTACTCTACCTCTACTGTGCTCTACTGTACTCTATCTCTACTGTGTTCCACTGTACTCTACCTCTACTGTACTCCACTGTACTCTATCTCTACTGTGCTCCACTGTACTCTACCTCTACTGTACTGTACTGTTCTCTACCTCTACTGTACTCCACCTCTAGTGTGCTCCACTGTACACCACTGTTCTACCTCTACTGTACTCCACTGTACTCTACCTCTACTGCACTCCACTGTACTCTATCTCTACTGTAATCCACTGTGCTCTACCTCTACTGTACTCCACTGTACTCTATCTCTACTGTGCTCCACTGTACTCTACCTCTACTGTACTGTACTGTTCTCTACCTCTACTGTACTCTACTGTACTCCACCTCTACTCTGCTCCACTGTACACCACTGTTCTACCTCTACTGTACTCCACTGTACTCTACCTCTACTGCAAACCACTGTACTCTATCTCTACTGTACTCCACTATGCTCTACCTCTACTGTGCTCCACTGTACTCTATATCTACTGTGCTCCACTGTACTCTTTCTCTACTGTACTCCACTGTACTCTACCTCTACTGTGCTCCACTGTACTCTACCTCTATTGTGCTCTACTGTACTCTATCTCTACTATACTCCACTGTACTCTATCTCTGCTGTGATCCACTGTACTCTACCTCTACTGTACTCCACTGTACTCTATCTCTACTGTGCTCTACTGTACTCTATCTCTACTGTACTCAACTGTACTCTACCTCTACTGTGCTCCACTGTACTCCTCTGTACTCTATCTCTACTGTGCTCCACTGTACTCTATCTCTACTGTGCTCCACTGTACTCTACCTCTACTGTACTCCACTCTACTCTACCTCTACTGTGCTCCATTGTACTCTACCTCTACTGTAATCCACTCTACTCTACCTCTACTGGGCTCCACTGTACTCTACCTCTACTTTACTCCACTGTACTCTATCTCTACCGTGCTCCACTGTACACCACTGTTCTAGCTCTACTGTACTCCACTGTACTCTACCTCTACTGCACTCAACTGTACTCTATCTCTACTGTACTCCACTGTGCTCTACCTCTACTGTGCTCCACTGTACTCTATCTCTACTGTGCTCCACTGTACTCTATCTCTATGGTACTCCACTGTACTCTACCTCTACTGTGCTCTACTGTACTCTATCTCTACTGTGTTCCACTGTACTCTACCTCTACTGTACTCCACTGTACTCTATCTCTACTGTGCTCCACTGTACTCTACCTCTACTGTACTGTACTGTTCTTTACCTCTACTGTACTCTACTGTACTCCACCTCTACTGTGCTCCACTGTACTCCACTGTACTCTACCTCTACTGTACTCCACTGTACTCTACCTCTACTGCACTCCACTGCACTCTATCTCTACTGTACTCCACTGTGCTCTACCTCTACTGTGCTCCACTGTACTCTATCTCTACTGTGCTCCACTGTACTCTATCTCTACTGTGCTCCACTGTACTCTATCTCTACTGTGCTCTACTGTACTCTATCTCTACTGTGTTCCACTGTACTCTACCTCTACTGTGCTCCACTGTACTCTACCTCTACTGTGCTCTACTTTACTCTATCTCTACTGTGTTCCACTGTACTCTACCTCTACTCTACTCCACTGTACTCTATCTCTACTGTGCTCCACTGTACTCTACCTCTACTGTACTCCACTGTACTCTACCTCTACTGTACTCCACTGTACTCTATCTCTACTGTACTCCACTGTACTCTACCTCTACTGTACTGTACTGTTCTCTACCTCTACTGTACTCTACTCTACTCCACCTCTACTGTGCTCCACTGTACTCCACTGTACTCTACCTCTACTGTGCTCCACTGTGATCTACCTCTAATGTGCTCCACTGTACTCTACCTCTACTGTACTCACCTGTAATCTATCTCTACTGTACTCCACTGTACTCTATCTCTACTGTGATCCACTGTACTCTACCTCTACTCTGCTCCACTGTACTCTATCTCTACTGTGCTCCACTGTACTCTACCTCTACTGTACTCCACTGTACTCTATCTCTACTGTGCTCTACTGTACTCTTTCTCTACTGTACTCCACTGTACTCTACCTCTACTGTGCTCCAATGTACTCCACTGTACTCTATCTCTACTGTGCTCCACTGTACTCTATCTCTACTGTACTCCACTGTACTCTACTTCTACTGTGCTCCACTGTACTCCACTGTACTCTATCTCTACTGTGCTCCACTGTACTCTACCTCTACTGTACTCCACTCTACTCTACCTCTACTGTGCTCCACTGTACTCTACCTCTACTGTACTCCACTCTACTCTACCTCTACTGGGCTCCACTGTACTCTACCTCTACTGTACTCCACTGTACTCTATCTCTACTGTGCTCCACTGTACTCTATCTCTACTGTACTCCACTGTACTCTACCTCTACTGTGCTCCACTGTACTCTACCTCTACTGTGCTCTACTGTACTCTATCTCTACTGTGTTCCACTGTACTCTACCTCTACTGTACTCCACTGTACTCTATCTCTACTGTGCTCCACTGTACTCTACCTCTACTGTACTGTACTGTTCTCTACCTCTACTGTACTCTACTGTACTCCACCTCTACTGTGCTCCACTGTACTCCACTGTACTCTACCTCTACTGTACTCCACTGTACTCTACCTCTACTGCACTCCACTGTACTCTATCTCTACTGTACTCCACTGTGCTCTATCTCTACTGTGCTCCACTGTACTCTACCTCTACTGTGCTCCACTGTACTCTACCTCTACTGTGCTCTACTGTACTCTATCTCTACTGTGTTCCACTGTACTCTACCTCTACTGTACTCCACTGTACTCTATCTCTACTGTGCTCCACTGTACTCTACCTCTACTGTACTGTACTGTTCTCTACCTCTACTGTACTCTACTGTACTCCACCTCTACTGTGCTCCACTGTACACCACTGTTCTACCTCTACTGTACTCCACTGTACTCTACCTCTACTGCACTCCACTGTACTCTATCTCTACTGTACTCCACTGTGCTCTACCTCTACTGTGCTCCACTGTACTCTATCTCTACTGTGCTCCACTGTACTCTACCTCTACTCTGCTCTACTGTACTCTATCTCTACTGTACTCCACTGTACTCTATCTCTACTGTGATCCACTGTACTCTACCTCTACTCTGCTCCACTGTACTCCATCTCTACTGTGCTCCACTGTACTCTACCTCTACTGTACTCCACTGTACTCTATCTCTACTGTGCTCTACTGTACTCTATCTCTACTGTACTCCACTGTACTCTATCTCTACTGTGCTCCACTGTACTCCACTGTACTCTATCTCTACTGTGCTCCACTGTACTCTACCTCTACTGTGCTCCACTGTACTCCACTGTACTCTATCTCTACTGTGCTCCACTATACTCTACCTCTACTGTACTCCACTCTACTCTACCTCTACTGTGCTCCACTGTACTCTACCTCTACTGTACTCCACTCTACTCTACTCTACCTCTACTGGGCTCCACTGTACTCTACCACTACTGTACTCCACTGTACTCTATCTCTACCGTGCTCCACTGTACTCTATCTCTACTGTACTCCACTGTACTCTACCTCTACTCTACTGTTCTCTACCTCTACTGTACTCTACTTTACTCCACCTCTACTGTGCTCCACTGTACTCTACCTCTATTGTACTCCACTGTACTCTACCTCTACTGTACTCTATTGTACTCCTATTCTAATATGCTCCACTGTAATCCACTGTACTCTACCACTACTGTACTCCACTGTACTCTACCTCTATTGTGCTCTACTGTACTCTATCTCTACTGTTCTCCACTGTACTCTACCTCTACTGTACTCCACTGTACTCTATCTCTACTGTACTCCACTGTACTCTATCTCTAGTGTACTCTCTCTCTACTGTACTCCACTGTACTCTACCTCTACTGTGCTCCACTGTACTCTACCTCTACTGTGCTCCACTGTACTCTACCTCTACTGTGCTCCACTGTACTCTACCTCTACTATGCTCTACTGTACTCTATCTCTACTGTGTTCCACTGTACTCTACCTCTACTGTACTCTACTGTACTCTATCTCTACTGTGCTCCACTGTACTCTACCTCTACTGTACTGTACTGTTCTCCACCTCTACTGTACTCTACTGTACTCCATCTCTACTGTGCTCCACTGTACACCACTGTTCTACCTCTACTGTACTCCACTGTACTCTACCTCTACTGCACTCCACTGTACTCTATCTCTACTGTAATCCACTGTGCTCTACCTCTACTGTACTCCACTGTACTCTATCTCTACTGTGCTCCACTGTACTCTACCTCTACTGTACTGTACTGTTCTCTACCTCTACTGTACTCTACTGTACTCCACCTCTACTGTGCTCCACTGTACACCACTGTTCTACCTCTACTGTACTCCACTGTACTCTACCTCTACTGCACACCACTGTACTCTATCTCTACTCTACTCCACTGTGCTCTACCTCTACTGTGCTCCACTGTACTCTATCTCTACTGTGCTCCACTGTACTCTACCTCTACTGTACTCCACTGTACTCTATCTCTACTGTGCTCCACTGTACTCTACCTCTACTGTACTGTACTGTTCTCTACCTCTACTGTACTCTACTGTACTGAACCTCTACTGTGCTCCACTCTACTCCACTGTACTCTACCTCTACTGTACTCCACTGTACTCTACCTCTACTTCACTCCACTGTACTCTATCTCTACTGTACTCCACTGTGCTCTATCTCTACTGTGCTCCACTGTACTCTACCTCTACTGTGCTCCACTGTACTCTACCTCTACTGTGCTCTACTGTACTCTATCTCTACTGTGTTCCACTGTACTCTACCTCTACTGTACTCCACTGTACTCTATCTCTACTGTGCTCCACTGTACTCTACCTCTACTGTACTGTACTGTTCTCTACCTCTACTGTACTCTACTGTACTTCACCTCTACTGTGCTCCACTGTACACCACTGTTCTACCTCTACTATACTCCACTGTACTCTACCTCTACTGCACTCCACTGTACTCTATCTCTACTGTACTCCACTGTGCTCTACCTCTACTGTGCTCCACTGTACTCTATCTCTACTGTGCTCCACTGTACTCTACCTCTACTGTGCTCTACTGTACTCTATCTCTACTGTGTTCCACTGTATTCTACCTCTACTGTACTCCACTGTACTCTATCTCTACTGTGCTCCACTGTACTCTACCTCTACTGTACTGTACTGTTCTCTACCTCTACTGTACTCTACTGTACTCCACCTCTACTGTGCTCCACTGTACTCCACTGTACTCTACCTCTACTGTACTCCACTGTACTCTACCTCTACTGCACTCCACTGTACTCTATCTCTACTGTACTCCACTGTGCTCTATCTCTACTGTGCTCCACTGTACTCTACCTCTACTGTGCTCCACTGTACTCTACCTCTACTGTGCTCTACTGTACTCTATCTCTACTGTGTTCCACTGTACTCTACCTCTACTCTGCTCCACTGTACTCCATCTCTACTGTGCTCCACTGTACTCTACCTCTACTGTACTCCACTGTACTCTATCTCTACTGTGCTCTACTGTACTCTATCTCTACTGTACTCCACTGTACTCTATCTCTACTGTGCTCCACTGTACTCCACTGTACTCTATCTCTACTGTGCTCCACTGTACTCTACCTCTACTGTGCTCCACTGTACTCCACTGTACTCTATCTCTACTGTGCTCCACTATACTCTACCTCTACTGTACTCCACTCTACTCTACCTCTACTGTGCTCCACTGTACTCTACCTCTACTGTACTCCACTCTACTCTACTCTACCTCTACTGGGCTCCACTGTACTCTACCACTACTGTACTCCACTGTACTCTATCTCTACCGTGCTCCACTGTACTCTATCTCTACTGTACTCCACTGTACTCTACCTCTACTCTACTGTTCTCTACCTCTACTGTACTCTACTTCACTCCACCTCTACTGTGCTCCACTGTACTCTACCTCTATTGTACTCCACTGTACTCTACCTCTACTGTACTCTATTGTACTCCTATTCTAATATGCTCCACTGTAATCCACTGTACTCTACCACTACTGTACTCCACTGTACTCTACCTCTATTGTGCTCTACTGTACTCTATCTCTACTGTTCTCCACTGTACTCTACCTCTACTGTACTCCACTGTACTCTATCTCTACTGTACTCCACTGTACTCTATCTCTAGTGTACTCTCTCTCTACTGTACTCCACTGTACTCTACCTCTACTGTGCTCCACTGTACTCTACCTCTACTGTGCTCCACTGTACTCTACCTCTACTGTGCTCCACTGTACTCTACCTCTACTATGCTCTACTGTACTCTATCTCTACTGTGTTCCACTGTACTCTACCTCTACTGTACTCTACTGTACTCTATCTCTACTGTGCTCCACTGTACTCTACCTCTACTGTACTGTACTGTTCTCCACCTCTACTGTACTCTACTGTACTCCATCTCTACTGTGCTCCACTGTACACCACTGTTCTACCTCTACTGTACTCCACTGTACTCTACCTCTACTGCACTCCACTGTACTCTATCTCTACTGTAATCCACTGTGCTCTACCTCTACTGTACTCCACTGTACTCTATCTCTACTGTGCTCCACTGTACTCTACCTCTACTGTACTGTACTGTTCTCTACCTCTACTGTACTCTACTGTACTCCACCTCTACTGTGCTCCACTGTACACCACTGTTCTACCTCTACTGTACTCCACTGTACTCTACCTCTACTGCACACCACTGTACTCTATCTCTACTCTACTCCACTGTGCTCTACCTCTACTGTGCTCCACTGTACTCTATCTCTACTGTGCTCCACTGTACTCTACCTCTACTGTACTCCACTGTACTCTATCTCTACTGTGCTCCACTGTACTCTACCTCTACTGTACTGTACTGTTCTCTACCTCTACTGTACTCTACTGTACTGAACCTCTACTGTGCTCCACTGTACTCCACTGTACTCTACCTCTACTGTACTCCACTGTACTCTACCTCTACTGCACTCCACTGTACTCTATCTCTACTGTACTCCACTGTGCTCTATCTCTACTGTGCTCCACTGTACTCTACCTCTACTGTGCTCCACTGTACTCTACCTCTACTGTGCTCTACTGTACTCTATCTCTACTGTGTTCCACTGTACTCTACCTCTACTGTACTCCACTGTACTCTATCTCTACTGTGCTCCACTGTACTCTACCTCTACTGTACTGTACTGTTCTCTACCTCTACTGTACTCTACTGTACTTCACCTCTACTGTGCTCCACTGTACACCACTGTTCTACCTCTACTGTACTCCACTGTACTCTACCTCTACTGCACTCCACTGTACTCTATCTCTACTGTACTCCACTGTGCTCTACCTCTACTGTGCTCCACTGTACTCTATCTCTACTGTGCTCCACTGTACTCTACCTCTACTGTGCTCTACTGTACTCTATCTCTACTGTGTTCCACTGTATTCTACCTCTACTGTACTCCACTGTACTCTATCTCTACTGTGCTCCACTGTACTCTACCTCTACTGTACTGTACTGTTCTCTACCTCTACTGTACTCTACTGTACTCCACCTCTACTGTGCTCCACTGTACTCCACTGTACTCTACCTCTACTGTACTCCACTGTACTCTACCTCTACTGCACTCCACTGTACTCTATCTCTACTGTACTCCACTGTGCTCTATCTCTACTGTGCTCCACTGTACTCTACCTCTACTGTGCTCCACTGTACTCTACCTCTACTGTGCTCTACTGTACTCTATCTCTACTGTGTTCCACTGTACTCTACCTCTACTGTACTCCACTGTACTCTACCTCTACTGTACTCTATTGTACTCCTATTCTAATATGCTCCACTGTAATCCACTGTACTCTACCACTACTGTACTCCACTGTACTCTACCTCTATTGTGCTCTACTGTACTCTATCTCTACTGTTCTCCACTGTACTCTACCTCTACTGTACTCCACTGTACTCTATCTCTACTGTACTCCACTGTACTCTATCTCTAGTGTACTCTCTCTCTACTGTACTCCACTGTACTCTACCTCTACTGTGCTCCACTGTACTCTACCTCTACTGTGCTCCACTGTACTCTACCTCTACTGTGCTCCACTGTACTCTACCTCTACTATGCTCTACTGTACTCTATCTCTACTGTGTTCCACTGTACTCTACCTCTACTGTACTCTACTGTACTCTATCTCTACTGTGCTCCACTGTACTCTACCTCTACTGTACTGTACTGTTCTCCACCTCTACTGTACTCTACTGTACTCCATCTCTACTGTGCTCCACTGTACACCACTGTTCTACCTCTACTGTACTCCACTGTACTCTACCTCTACTGCACTCCACTGTACTCTATCTCTACTGTAATCCACTGTGCTCTACCTCTACTGTACTCCACTGTACTCTATCTCTACTGTGCTCCACTGTACTCTACCTCTACTGTACTGTACTGTTCTCTACCTCTACTGTACTCTACTGTACTCCACCTCTACTGTGCTCCACTGTACACCACTGTTCTACCTCTACTGTACTCCACTGTACTCTACCTCTACTGCACACCACTGTACTCTATCTCTACTCTACTCCACTGTGCTCTACCTCTACTGTGCTCCACTGTACTCTATCTCTACTGTGCTCCACTGTACTCTACCTCTACTGTACTCCACTGTACTCTATCTCTACTGTGCTCCACTGTACTCTACCTCTACTGTACTGTACTGTTCTCTACCTCTACTGTACTCTACTGTACTGAACCTCTACTGTGCTCCACTGTACTCCACTGTACTCTACCTCTACTGTACTCCACTGTACTCTACCTCTACTGCACTCCACTGTACTCTATCTCTACTGTACTCCACTGTGCTCTATCTCTACTGTGCTCCACTGTACTCTACCTCTACTGTGCTCCACTGTACTCTACCTCTACTGTGCTCTACTGTACTCTATCTCTACTGTGTTCCACTGTACTCTACCTCTACTGTACTCCACTGTACTCTATCTCTACTGTGCTCCACTGTACTCTACCTCTACTGTACTGTACTGTTCTCTACCTCTACTGTACTCTACTGTACTTCACCTCTACTGTGCTCCACTGTACACCACTGTTCTACCTCTACTGTACTCCACTGTACTCTACCTCTACTGCACTCCACTGTACTCTATCTCTACTGTACTCCACTGTGCTCTACCTCTACTGTGCTCCACTGTACTCTATCTCTACTGTGCTCCACTGTACTCTACCTCTACTGTGCTCTACTGTACTCTATCTCTACTGTGTTCCACTGTATTCTACCTCTACTGTACTCCACTGTACTCTATCTCTACTGTGCTCCACTGTACTCTACCTCTACTGTACTGTACTGTTCTCTACCTCTACTGTACTCTACTGTACTCCACCTCTACTGTGCTCCACTGTACTCCACTGTACTCTACCTCTACTGTACTCCACTGTACTCTACCTCTACTGCACTCCACTGTACTCTATCTCTACTGTACTCCACTGTGCTCTATCTCTACTGTGCTCCACTGTACTCTACCTCTACTGTGCTCCACTGTACTCTACCTCTACTGTGCTCTACTGTACTCTATCTCTACTGTGTTCCACTGTACTCTACCTCTACTGTACTCCACTGTACTCTATCTCTACTGTGCTCCACTGTACTCTACCTCTACTGTACTGTACTGTTCTCTACCTCTACTTTACTCTACTGTACTCAACCTCTACTGTGCTCCACTGTACACCACTGTTCTACCTCTACTGTACTCCACTGTACTCTACCTCTACTGCACTCCACTGTACTCTATCTCTACTGTACTCCACTGTGCTCTACCTCTACTGTGCTCCACTGTACTCTATCTCTACTGTGCTCCACTGTACTCTACCTCTACTCTGCTCTACTGTACTCTATCTCTACTGTACTCCAATGTACTCTATCTCTACTGTGATCCACTGTACTCTACCTCTACTGTACTGTACTGTTCTCTACCTCTACTGTACTCTACTGTACTCCACCTCTACTGTGCTCCACTGTACACCACTGTTCTACCTCTACTGTACTCTACTGTACTCTATCTCTACTGTGTTCCACTGTACTCTACCTCTACTGTACTCCACTGTACTCTATCTCTACTGTGCTCCACTGTACTCTATCTCTACTGTGCTCCACTGTACTCTACCTCTACTGTGCTCTACTGTACTCTATCTCTACTGTGTTCCACTGTACTCTACCTCTACTGTGATCCACTGTACTCTACCTCTACTCTGCTCCACTGTACTCTATCTCTACTGTGCTCCACTGTACTCTACCTCTACTGTACTCCACTGTACTCTATCTCTACTGTGCTCTACTGTACTCTATCTCTACTGTACTCCACTGTACTCTATCTCTACTGTGCTCCACTGTACTCCACTGTACTCTATCTCTACTGTGCTCCACTGTACTCTATCTCTACTGTACTCCACTGTACTCTACCTCTACTGTGCTCCACTGTACTCCACTGTACTCTATCTCTACTGTGCTCCACTATGCTCTACCTCTACTGTACTCCACTCTACTCTACCTCTACTGTGCTCCACTGTACTCTACCTCTACTGTACTCCACTCTACTCTACCTCTACTGGGCTCCACTGTACTCTACCTCTACTGTACTCCACTGTACTCTATCTCTACCGTGCTCCACTGTACTCTATCTCTACTGTACTCCACTGTACTCTACCTCTACTCTACTGTACTGTTCTCTACCTCTACTGTACTCTACTTTACTCCACCTCTACTGTGCTCCACTGTACTCTACCTCTACTGTACTACACTGTACTCTACCTCTACTGTACTCCACTGTACTCTACCTCTACTTTACTCCACTGTACTTTACCTCTACTCTACTCCACTGTACTCTACCTCTACTGTACTCTATTGTACTCCTATTCTAATGTGCTCCACTGTAATCCACTGTACTCTACCACTACTGTACTCCACTGTACTCTACCTCTATTGTGCTCCACTGTACTCTATCTCTACTGTTCTCCACTGTACTCTACCTCTACTGTACTCCACTGTACTCTATCTCTACTGTACTCCACTGTACTCTATCTCTATTGTACTCTCTCTCTACTGTACTCCACTGTACTCTACCTCTACTGTGCTCCACTGTACTCTACCTCTACTGTGCTCCACTGTACTCTACCTCTACTGTGCTCCACTGTACTCTACCTCTACTGTGCTCTACTGTACTCTATCTCTACTGTGTTCTACTGTACTCTACCTCTACTGTACTCTACTGTACTCTATCTCTACTGTGCTCCACTGTACTCTACCTCTACTGTACTGTACTGTTCTCTACCTCTACTGTACTCTACTGTACTCCACCTCTACTGTGCTCCACTGTACACCACTGTTCTACCTCTACTGTACTCCACTGTACTCTACCTCTACTGCACTCCACTGTACTCTATCTCTACTGTAATCCACTGTGCTCTACCTCTACTGTACTCCACTGTACTCTATCTCTACTGTGCTCCACTGTACTCTACCTCTACTGTACTGTACTGTTCTCTACCTCTACTGTACTCTACTGTACTCCACCTCTACTGTGCTCCACTGTACACCACTGTTCTACCTCTACTGTACTCCACTGTACTCTACCTCTACTGCACACCACTGTACTCTATCTCTACTCTACTCCACTGTGCTCTACCTCTACTGTGCTCCACTGTACTCTATCTCTACTGTGCTCCACTGTACTCTACCTCTACTGTGCTCTACTGTACTCTATCTCTACTGTACTCCACTGTACTCTATCTCTACTGTGATCCACTGTACTCTACCTCTACTCTGCTCCACTGTACTCTATCTCTACTGTGCTCCACTGTACTCTACCTCTACTGTACTCCACTGTACTCTATCTCTACTGTGCTCTACTGTACTCTATCTCTACTGTACTCCACTGTACTCTACCTCTACTGTGCTCCACTGTACTCCACTGTACTCTATCTCTACTGTGCTCCACTGTACTCTATCTCTACTGTACTCCACTGTACTCTACCTCTACTGTACTGTACTGTTCTCTACCTCTAATGTACTCTACTGTACTCCACCTCTACTGTGCTCCACTGTACACCACTGTTCTACCTCTAATGTCCTCCACTCTACTCTACCTCTACTGCACACCACTGTACTCTATCTCTACTGTACTCCACTGTGCTCTACCTCTACTGTGCTCCACTGTATTCTATCTCTACTGTGCTCCACTGTACTCTACCTCTACTGTGCTCCACTGTACTCTATCTCTACTGTGCTCTACTGTACTCTACTCTACTGTACTCCACTGTACTCTACCTCTACTGTACTCCACTGTACTCTACCTCTACTTTTCTCCACTGTACTCTACCTCTACTGTACTCTACTGTACTCCTATTCTAATGTGCTCCACTGTAATCCACTGTACTCTACCACTACTGTACTCCACTGTACTCTACCTCTATTGTGCTCTACAGTACTCTATCTCTACTGTGCTCCACTGTACTCTACCTCTACTGTACTCCACTGTACTCTACCTCTACTGTGCTCCACTGTACTCCACTGTACTCTACCTCTACTGTGCTCTACTGTACTCTATCTCTACTGTACTCCACTGTACTCTACCTCTACTGTGCTCTACTGTACTCTATCTCTACTGTACTCCACTGTACTCTATCTCTACTGTGATCCACTGTACTCCACTGTACTCTATCTCTACTGTGCTCCACTGTACTCTATCTCTACTGTACTCCACTGAACTCTACCTCTACTGTACTGTACTGTACTCTACCTCTACTTTTCTCCACTGTAATCTACCTCTACTGTACTCTACTGTACTCCTATTCTAATGTGCTCCACTGTAATCCACTGTACTCTACCACTACTGTACTCCAGTGTACTCTACCTCTATTGTGCTCTACTGTACTCTATCTCTACTGTGCTCCACTGTACTCTACCTCTACTGTACTCCACTCTACTCTACCTCTACTGTGCTCCACTGTACTCTACCTCTACCGTACTCCACTCTACTCTACCTCCACTGGGCTCCACTCTACTCTACCTCTACTGTACTCCACTGTACTCTATCTCTACCGTGCTCCACTGTACACTATCTCTTATGTACTCCACTGTACTCTACCTCTACTCTACTGTACTGTTCTCTACCTCTACTGTACTCTACTGTACTCCACCTCTAGTGTGCTCCAATGTACTCCACTGTACTCTACCTCTACTCTGCTCCACTGTAATCTACCTCTACTGTGCTCCACTGTACTCTCTCTCTACTGTGCTCTACTGTACTCTACTCTACTGTACTCCACTGTACTCTACCTCTACTGTACTCCACTGTACTCTACCTCTACTTTTCTCCACTGTACTCTACCTCTACTGTACTCCTATTCTAATGTGCTCCACTGTAATCCACTGTACTCTACCACTACTGTACTCCACTGTACTCTACCTCTAGTGTGCTCTACTGTACTCTATCTCTACTGTACTCTCTCTCTACTGTACTCCACTGTACTCTACCTCTACTGTGCTCCACTGTACTCTACCTCTACTGTGCTCTACTGTACTCTATCTCTACTGTACTCCACTGTACTCTATCTCTACTGTGATCCACTGTACTCTACCTCTACTCTGCTCCACTGTACTCTATCTCTACTGTGCTCCACTGTACTCTACCTCTACTGTACTCCACTGTACTCTATCTCTACTGTGCTCTACTGTACTCTACCTCTACTGTGCTCTACTGTACTCCACTGTACTCTACCTCTACTGTACTCCACTGTACTCTACCTCTACTGCACTCCACTGTACTCTACCTCTACTGCACTCCACTGTACTCTATCTCTACTGTACTCCACTGTGCTCTACCTCTACTGTGCTCCACTGTACTCTATCTCTACTGTGCTCCACTGTACTCTATCTCTACTGTGTTCCACTGTACTCTACCTCTACTCTACTCCACTGTACTCTATCTCTACTGTGCTCCACTGTACTCTACCTCTACTGTACTCCACTGTACTCTACCTCTACTGTACTCCACTGTACTCTATCTCTACTGTGCTCCACTGTACTCTACCTCTACTGTACTCCACTGTACTCTATCTCTACTGTGCTCTACTGTACTCTATCTCTTCTGTACTCCACTGTACTCTACCTCTACTGTGCTCCACTGTACTCCACTGTACTCTACCTCTACTGTACTCCACTGTACTCTATCTCTACTGCACTCCACTGTACTCTATCTCTACTGTACTCCACTGTGCTCTACCTCTACTGTGCTCCACTGTACTCTATCTCTACTGTGCTCCACTGTACTCTATCTCTACTGTACTCCACTGTACTCTACCTCTACTGTGCTCCACTGTACTCTACCTCTACTGTGCTCTACTGTACTCCACTGTACTCTACCTCTACTGTACTCCACTGTACTCTACCTCTACTGCACTCCACTGTACTCTACCTCTACTGCACTCCACTGTACTCTATCTCTACTGTACTCCACTGTGCTCTACCTCTACTGTGCTCCACTGTACTCTATCTCTACTGTGCTCCACTGTACTCTATCTCTACTGTGTTCCACTGTACTCTACCTCTACTCTACTCCACTGTACTCTATCTCTACTGTGCTCCACTGTACTCTACCTCTACTGTACTCCACTGTACTCTACCTCTACTGTACTCCACTGTACTCTATCTCTACTGTACTCCACTGTACTCTACCTCTACTGTACTGTACTGTTCTCTACCTCTACTGTACTCTACTGTACTCCACCTCTACTGTGCTCCAATGTACTCCACTGTATTCTACCTCTACTGTGCTCTACTGTGATCTACCTCTACTGTGCTCCACTGTACTCTACCTCTACTGTACTCACCTGTAATCTATCTCTACTGTACTCCACTGTACTCTATCTCTACTGTGATCCACTGTACTCTACCTCTACTCTGCTCCACTGTACTCTATCTCTACTGTGCTCCACTGTACTCTACCTCTACTGTACTCCACTGTACTCTATCTCTACTGTGCTCTACTGTACTCTATCTCTACTGTACTCCACTGTACTCTACCTCTACTGTGCTCCACTGTACTCCACTGTACTCTATCTCTACTGTGCTCCACTGTACTCTATCTCTACTGTACTCCACTGTACTCTACCTCTACTGTGCTCCACTGTACTCTATCTCTACTGTGCTCCACTGTACTCTACCTCTACTGTACTCCACTCTACTCTACCTCTACTGTGCTCCACTGTACTCTACCTCTACTGTACTCCACTCTACTCTACCTCTACTGGGCTCCACTGTACTCTACCTCTACTGTACTCCACTGTACTCTATTTCTACCGTGCTCCACTGTACTCTATCTCTACTGTACTCCACTGTACTCTACCTCTACTCTACTGTACTGTTCTCTACCTCTACTGTACTCTACTGTACTCCACCTCTACTGTGCTCCACTGTACTCCACTGTACTCTACCTCTACTGTGCTCCACTGTAATCTACCTTGACTGTGCTCCACTGTACTCTACCTCTACTGTGCTCCACTGCACTCTATCTCTACTGTGCTCTACTGTACTCTACTCTACTGTACTCCACTGTACTCTACCTCTACTGTACTCCACTGTACTCTACCTCTACTTTTCTCCACTTTACTCTACCTCTACTGTACTCTACTGTACTCCTATTCTAATGTGCTCCACTGTAATCCACTGTACTCTACCACTACTGTACTCCACTGTACTATACCTCTATTGTGCTCTACTGTACTCTATCTCTACTGTGCTCCACTCTACTCTACCTCTACTGTACTCCACTGTACTCTATCTCTACTGTACTCCACTGTACTCTATCTCTACTGTACTCTCTCTCTACTGTACTCCACTGCACTCTACCTCTACTGTGCTCCACTGTACTCTACCTCTACTGTGCTCCACTGTACTCTACCTCTACTATGCTCCACTGTACTCTACCTCTACTGTGCTCTACTGTACTCTATCTCTACTGTTTTCCACTGTACTCTACCTCTACTGTACTCCACTGTACTCTATCTCTACTGTGCTCCACTGTACTCTATCTCTACTGTACTGTACTGTTCTCTACCTCTACTGTACTCTACTGTACTCCACCTCTAGTGTGCTCCACTGTACACCACTGTTCTACCTCTACTGTACTCCACTGTACTCTCCCTCTACTGCACTCCACTGTACTCTATGTCTACTGTACTCCACTGTGCTCTACCTCTACTGTGCTCCACTGTACTCTATCTCTACTGTGCTCCACTGTACTCTACCTCTACTGTGCTCTACTGTACTCTATCTCTACTGTACCCCACTGAACTCTATCTCTACTGTGATCCACTGTACTCTACCTCTACTCTGCTCCACTGTACTCTATCTCTACTGTGCTCCACTATTTTCTACCTCTACTGTACTTCACTCTACTCTATCTCTACTGTGCTATACTGTACTCTATCTCTACTGTACTCCACTGTACTCTATCTCTACTGTGCTCCACTGTACTCTATCTCTACTGTACTCCACTGTACTCTATCTCTACTGTGCTCCACTTTACTCTACCTCTACTGTACTCCACTCTACTCTACCTCTACTGTGCTCCACTGTACTCTACCTCTACTGTACTCCACTCTACTCTACCTCTACTGGGCTCCACTGTACTCTACCTCTACTGTACTCCACTGTACTCTCTCTCTACTGTACTCCAATGTACTCTACCTCTACTCTACTGTACTGTTCTCTACCTCTACTGTACTCTACTGTACTCCACCTCTACTGTGCTCCACTGTACTCCACTGTACTCTACCTCTACTGTGCTCCACTGTAATCTACCTCTACTGTGCTCCACTGTACTCTACCTCTACTGTACTCCACTGTACTCTACCTCTACTGCACTCCACTGTACTCTACCTCTACTTTACTCCACTGTCCTCTACCTCTACTGTGCTCCACTGTACTCTCTCTCTACTGTGCTCTACTGTACTCTACTCTACTGTACTCCACTGTACTCTACCTCTACTGTACTCCACTGTACTCTACCTCTACTTTTCTCCACTGTACTCTACCTCTACTGTACTCCTATTCTAATGTGCTCCACTCTAATCCACTGTACTCTACCACTACTGTACTCCACTGTACTTTACCTCTAGTGTGCTCTACTGTACTCTATCTCTACTGTGCTCCACTCTACTCTACCTCTACTGTACTCCACTGTACTCTATCTCTACTGTACTCCACTGTACTCTATCTCTACTGTACTCTCTCTCTACTGTACTCCACTGTACTCTACCTCTACTGTGCTCCACTGTACTCTACCTCTACTGTGCTCTACTGTACTCTATCTCTACTGTACTCCACTGTACTCTATCTCTACTCTGATCCACTGTACTCTACCTCTACTCTGCTCCACTGTACTCTATCTCTACTGTGCTCCACTGTACTCTACCTCTACTGTACTCCACTGTACTCTATCTCTACTGTGCTCTACTGTACTCTATCTCTACTGTACTCCACTATACTCTACCTCTACTGTGCTCCACTGTACTCCACTGTACTCTACCTCTACTGTACTCCACTGTACTCTACCTCTACTGCACTCCACTCTACTCTATCTCTACTGTACTCCACTGTGCTCTACCTCTACTGTGCTCCACTGTACTCTATCTCTACTGTGCTCCACTGTACTCTATCTCTACTGTACTCCACTGTACTCTACCTCTACTGTGCTCCACTGTACTCTACCTCTACTGTGCTCTACTGTACTCCACTGTACTCTACCTCTACTGTACTCCACTGTACTCTACCTCTACTGCACTCCACTGTACTCTACCTCTACTGCACTCCACTGTACTCTATCTCTACCGTACTCCACTGTGCTCTACCTCTACTGTGCTCCACTGTACTCTATCTCTACTGTGCTCCACTGTACTCTATCTCTACTGTGTTCCACTGTACTCTACCTCTACTCTACTCCACTGTACTCTATCTCTACTGTGCTCCACTGTACTCTACCTCTACTGTACTCCACTGTACTCTACCTCTACTGTACTCCACTGTACTCTATCTCTACTGTGCTCCACTGTACTCTACCTCTACTGTACTCCACTGTACTCTATCTCTACTGTGCTCTACTGTACTCTATCTCTACTGTACTCCACTGTACTCTACCTCTACTGTGCTCCACTGTACTCCACTGTACTCTACCTCTACTGTACTCCACTGTACTCTATCTCTACTGCACTCCACTGTACTCTATCTCTACTGTACTCCACTGTGCTCTACCTCTACTGTGCTCCACTGTACTCTATCTCTACTGTGCTCCACTGTACTCTATCTCTACTGTACTCCACTGTACTCTACCTCTACTGTGCTCCTCGTATTTCTTTATGTTTTGAGCCATCATTTACTATCTAGTTGTTTATACTACTAAATACAGCTTACCCAACATCTCAGATTAACCTTACATCTCTAGCTTCCGTTATTCTTAACACAGCACGCTAGTAACTCGCTAACGTTAGCCTGCTAACGCGCCACCCGTGCGCTCATTTATTTATTTATTTTCTCTCGCGCGCCCGCGCCTTTGAGTTCATAAAGTCCAGGTAAGTAAGAAATCAGTCAACAAACACGGTAAGTAATGTCTTCTTGTCCTGTTATTGTCACCTGTGTCACATGTCATATGTTTAGTATAGCCTTCTCCGATGGCAATATAGGATTTATATGTGATAAATGCAAGGAGACAGTCAGGCTGACGGAGAAGATTTCAGAACTAGAGACACGCATCCAAACTTTAATTGAGGATGGTAAGAATGCTAGATCTTTAGATAGTGTTTTGGATGCGCCTAGCATAGTGAACTCTTTACATGATTCGGTTCCGGCTGAAGTAGAGCCCGTGCAGCAGGGCAGATGGGTGACCGTGAGAGATCGTTCTAGTCGTGGATCAAAGAACCACTCTTCCGTTCCGATTCCCATAACAAACCGATTTGCCCCACTCAGTGAAACACCCACTGAGAATTCTGTTGATTGTGCCCTGGTAATTGGTGATTCGATCACACGGAACGTGAAAATAGAGACACCAGCCGCCATAGTCACATGTTTGCCGGGAGCCAGAGCGCCTGACATCAAAGCAAATTTAAAAGTGCTGGCTAATGCTAATCGTAAATTCTCTAAGATCATTATTCATGTCGGCACTAATGATGTTCGACTCCGCCAGTCGGAGATCACCAAAATTAATATTAAAGAGGTGTGTGAACTCGCAAGTACGATGTCAGGCACTGTAATTTACTCTGGCCCCCTTCCTGTACGCAGGAGTGATGAGATAGTTAGCCGATTGGCCTCACTGAACGGTTGGCTGTCGAAGTGGTGTCCGCAGAATAATATAAAATTCATAGACAATTGGAAAAGTTTTTGGGGCAAGCCTGATCTGTTGAAAAGAGATGGTATCCATCCCTCCTGGGCTGGTGCTGCTCTTCTCTCTAGTAATTTGGCTCATAGTCTTAGAGATAAAACATGACAATCTGGGGCTCAGGTCAGGAAGCAGACAGACTGGCTAAACCGACCGTCTGCTAGCGGCCTCACGTCACCAAGGTCAGATAAATCCCATCACATAGAGTCTCTTTCACCTAGATGTCATCATATAGAGACTGTGTCTGTTCCCCGAATTTGGAACTCCAAAAAACGTCAGGTTAAACATTTAATTGATGTTCAACAAATAAAAAACAGATATAATACAGATGAGCAAATGATAAAGCTTGGGTTGCTGAATATTCGATCCCTTACTTCAAAATCTCTCATAGTTAATGATATGATTTCAGATTATAATCTTGATATGCTGTGTTTGACAGAAACCTGGCTAAAACCAAACGATTACATTATTTTAAATGAGTCAACCCCACAAGATTACAGTTATAAACATGAACCTCGTCTGAAAGGCAAAGGGGGAGGTGTTGCTGTAATTTATAGTAATATTTTCAAAACCACTAAGAAATCTAGCTTTAAATATACTTCTTTTGAAGTATTGGTGCTTAATGTAAAAATCTATAGTGTAAACGATAAATCACATTTGAGAATTATGCTGGCTACTGTATACAGGCCACCAGGGCACCATAAAGATTTTATCAAAGAATTTGCGGACTTCCTATCAGAATTAGTATTGGCTGCAGATAAAGTACTAATTGTTGGTGATTTTAATATACATGTAGATAATGAAAAAGATGCATTTGGATTGGCATTTAAAGACATTGTAAACTCAATTGGAGTTAGACAACACGTGTCAGGACCTACTCATCGTCGTAATCATACTCTAGATCTAATATTATCACATGGAATAGATGTTGATACCGTTGAAATTCTGCAGCAGAGCGATGACATCTCAGATCATTATCTAGTCTCATGTAAATTACATTTAGCCAAGGCTGCAAAGCCGACTCCGTGTTATAAATACGTTAGACCTATAACTTCTGCCACTAAAGATTGCTTTATCAATAATCTTCCTAATCAGTTTCATCATCTCAGCATCCCGGATAGCTTAGAAGAACTTGATATTGCAACAGAAACGTTTAACTCTCTCTTTTCCAGCACTTTAGACGCAGTTGCTCCGTTGCGCTTAAAGAAGATTAAAGAAAATAGCCCAACGCCGTGGTACAGCGAGCACACCCGGGCCCTTAAGAGAGCAGCCAGAAAAATGGAGCGCAACTGGAAGAAAACTAAACTAGAGGTATTTCGGATTTCATGGAAAGAGAGCTCGATTGCTTACAGAGAGGCTTTAAAAGCTGCTAGATCTGCTTATTTTTCAAACCTATTAGAAGAAAATAAACATAATCCAAGGTATTTATTTGAAACAGTGGCTAAACTAACGAAAAAGAAAGCTTCAAGCTCAGAAGTGTCCAAGCAACACAGCAGTGATGACTTTATGAACTTCTTCACTTATAAGATTGATAATATCAGGGACAAAATTATAACTATGCAACCGTCTACCACAGTATCGCATCAGGAAGTGCATTGTAGTCTCCCTGAGGAAAAATTTGATTCATTTGTTGCTATAGGAGAGGAAGAATTCTGCAAACTCGTTAATTCATCTAAATCGACAACTTGTATGTTAGATCCTATACCGACTAAGCTACTGAAAGAGATGTTTCCAGAGGTCATATATCCTCTTCTTAATATCATTAATTCATCTTTGTCTCTAGGATACGTACCAAAAACCTTTAAACTGGCTATGATAAAACCGCTTGTTAAAAAAACACAACTTGATCCTACAGAATTAGTCAATTACAGGCCGATCTCGAATCTGCCTTTTCTGTCAAAGATATTAGAAAAAGCAGTATCTTCACAACTGTGTTCCTTTCTAGAAAGAAATGATATCTGCGAGGATTTTCAGTCCGGATTTAGACCGTACCATAGCACTGAGACCGCTCTCATTAGAGTCACAAATGATTTGCTCTTATCATCCGATCGTGGTTGTATCTCTCTATTAGTGTTACTCGATCTTAGTGCTGCATTTGACACAATTGACCACAACATTCTTTTAAATAGACTAGAAAACTATGTGGGCATTAGTGGAATTGCACTAGCATGGTTTAAATCATACTTATCTGACCGTTATCAGTTTGTAGCAGTAAATGAAGAGATGTCTTATCGATCACAAGTTCAGTATGGCGTACCACAAGGCTCAGTACTAGGACCGCTGCTGTTCACTCTGTACATGCTACCATTAGGAGATATCATTAGGAAACATGGAGTTAGCTTTCACTGTTATGCCGATGATACTCAGCTGTATATTTCTTCAAAACCCAACGAAACTTACCAATTCACAAAATTAACGGAATGCATAGCTGATATAAAAAATTGGATGACTAGTAATTTCCTACTACTAAATTCTGAAAAGACAGAGATTCTAATTATTGGACAAAAAACTTCCACACGTAATAACCCAGAATACTGTCTAACACTTGATGGCTGCTCTGTCAAGTCTTCGTCGTCGGTTAGGAACCTGGGTGTGCTCTTTGATACCAACCTTTCTTTTGAAAGCCACTTGTCTAGTATCTGTAAAACTGCATTTTTCCATCTTAAAAATATATCTAAAATACGCCATATGCTCTCATTGGGAAATGCGGAACAATTAGTCCATGCGTTCATGACCTCAAGGCTAGATTATTGTAATGCTCTACTGGGTGGTTGCCCTGCACGCTTAATAAATAAACTACAGCTAGTTCAAAACGCCGCAGCTCGAGTTCTTACCAGAACCAGGAAATATGACCATATTAGCCCGGTTCTGTCAACACTGCATTGGCTCCCTATTAAACATCGTATAAATTTTAAAATATTGTTGATTACCTACAAAGCACTAAATGGTTTAGCTCCGCAGTACTTGAGCGAGCTCTTAACGCATTATAGTCCTTCACGTCCATTGCGATCTCAAAATTCCGGTCAGTTGATAATACCTAGAATATCTAAATCGACTGCAGGCGGTAGATCCTTTTCCTATTTAGCACCAAAACTTTGGAACAGTCTTCCTACCATTGTCCGGGAAGCAGACACACTCTGTCAGTTCAAAGCTAGACTAAAAACACATCTCTTTGACCTAGCATACACATAACGCACTATAGACTTCTATAAATTCAATGTTAGGCTGCATAGATTAGGTCAGCCGGAACTGGGAACACTTCCGTTAAATCTTGATGTACTCGCTACATCATAAGAAGAATGGCATCTACGCTAATATTAGTGTCTTTGTTTATCCCGAGGTTTTCCCGCAGCCTGCCGGATCCAGGCCGTGTCCAGATCTGACGAAGGAGATCCGCCTGGACCCGATGACAATGCAGTGCTGAAGTATCCACTATCCTCTCCCTATGGAGGATCCCTTTCCCACTCTACAGATAAAGCGTTGTGAATTCCGGCTCGCGTACCCCGAAGTGATAAAATAAAACAAAATTCTGTATCAAAATTTATAGGCAAGAAAAGTAGTTTGTTTAGGCTGGGTTGTATGAATTATAAACCTGCGCACATATTTTAAAAAGCACATAACTATAGAATCAATTCTGAATGAGCATGTGAACGCCGTCAGCGTTAATCACAGGTTCGCGTTTAAAAGTCTGATCATTTCGACGGAGGTGAATCAATCAAAGTTAACTTTAGCTGGAAATAACATTATTCAAGAACCGCTATAATGCCAAAACAATCTGTTACCTTAAATTATATGTTTATCTCTGTAAAGCTGCTTTGAAACAATCCATTGTTAAAAGCGCTATATAAATGAAGATGACTTGACTTGACTTGACTCCACTGTACTCTACCTCTACTGTGCTCTACTGTACTCCACTGTACTCTACCTCTACTGTACTCCACTGTACTCTACCTCTACTGCACTCCACTCTACTCTACCTCTACTGTACTCCACTGTGCTCTACCTCTAATGTGCTCCACTGTACTCTATCTCTACTGTGCTCCACTGTACTCTATCTCTACTGTGTTCCACTGTACTCTACCTCTACTCTACTCCACTGTACTCTATCTCTACTGTGCTCCACTGTACTCTACCTCTACTGTACTCCACTGTACTCTACCTCTACTGTACTCCACTGTACTCTATCTCTACTGTACTCCACTGTACTCTACCTCTACTGTACTGTACTGTTCTCTACCTCTACTGTACTCTACTGTACTCCACCTCTACTGTGCTCCACTGTACTCCACTGTATTCTACCTCTACTGTGCTCTACTGTGATCTACCTCTACTGTGCTCCACTGTACTCTACCTCTAATGTACTCACCTGTAATCTATCTCTACTGTACTCCAATGTACTCTATCTCTACTGTGATCCACTGTACTCTACCTCTACTCTGCTCCACTGTACTCTATCTCTACTGTGCTCCACTGTACTCCACTGTACTCTATCTCTACTGTGCTCCACTGTACTCTATCTCTACTGTACTCCACTGTACTCTACCTCTACTGTGCTCCACTGTACTCCACTGTACTCTATCTCTACTGTACTCCACTGTACTCTACCTCTAATGTGCTCCACTGTACTCCACTGTACTCTATCTCTACTGTGCTCCACTGTACTCTATCTCTACTGTACTCCACTGTACTCTACCTCTACTGTGCTCCACTGTACTCCACTGTACTCTATCTCTACTGTGCTCCACTGTACTCTACCTCTACTGTGCTCCACTGTACTCTACCTCTACTATGCTCCACTGTACTCTACCTCTACTGTGCTCTACTGTACTCTATCTCTACTGTTTTCCACTGTACTCTACCTCTACTGTACTCCACTGTACTCTATCTCTACTGTGCTCCACTGTACTCTATCTCTACTGTACTGTACTGTTCTCTACCTCTACTGTACTCTACTGTACTCCACCTCTAGTGTGCTCCACTGTACACCACTGTTCTACCTCTACTGTACTCCACTGTACTCTCCCTCTACTGCACTCCACTGTACTCTATGTCTACTGTACTCCACTGTGCTCTACCTCTACTGTGCTCCACTGTACTCTATCTCTACTGTGCTCTACTGTACTCTACCTCTACTGTGCTCTACTGTACTCTATCTCTACTGTACCCCACTGAACTCTATCTCTACTGTGATCCACTGTACTCTACCTCTACTCTGCTCCACTGTACTCTATCTCTACTGTGCTCCACTGTTTTCTACCTCTACTGTACTCCACTCTACTCTATCTCTACTGTGCTATACTGTACTCTATCTCTACTGTACTCCACTGTACTCTATCTCTACTGTGCTCCACTGTACTCTATCTCTACTGTACTCCACTGTACTCTATCTCTACTGTGCTCCACTTTACTCTACCTCTACTGTACTCCACTCTACTCTACCTCTACTGTGCTCCACTGTACTCTACCTCTACTGTACTCCACTCTACTCTACCTCTACTGGGCTCCACTGTACTCTACCTCTACTGTACTCCACTGTACTCTCTCTCTACTGTACTCCAATGTACTCTACCTCTACTCTACTGTACTGTTCTCTACCTCTACTGTACTCTACTGTACTCCACCTCTACTGTGCTCCACTGTACTCCACTGTACTCTACCTCTACTGTGCTCCACTGTATTCTACCTCTACTGTGCTCCACTGTACTCTACCTCTACTGTACTCCACTGTACTCTACCTCTACTGCACTCCACTGTACTCTACCTCTACTTTACTCCACTGTCCTCTACCTCTACTGTGCTCCACTGTACTCTCTCTCTACTGTGCTCTACTGTACTCTACTCTACTGTACTCCACTGTACTCTACCTCTACTGTACTCCACTGTACTCTACCTCTACTTTTCTCCACTGTACTCTACCTCTACTGTACTCCTATTCTAATGTGCTCCACTCTAATCCACTGTACTCTACCACTACTGTACTCCACTGTACTTTACCTCTAGTGTGCTCTACTGTACTCTATCTCTACTGTGCTCCACTCTACTCTACCTCTACTGTACTCCACTGTACTCTATCTCTACTGTACTCCACTGTATTCTATCTCTACTGTACTCTCTCTCTACTGTACTCCACTGTACTCTACCTCTACTGTGCTCCACTGTACTCTACCTCTACTGTGCTCTACTGTACTCTATCTCTACTGTACTCCACTGTACTCTATCTCTACTGTGATCCACTGTACTCTACCTCTACTCTGCTCCACTGTACTCTATCTCTACTGTGCTCCACTGTACTCTACCTCTACTGTACTCCACTGTACTCTATCTCTACTGTGCTCTACTGTACTCTATCTCTACTGTACTCCACTATACTCTACCTCTACTGTGCTCCACTGTACTCCACTGTACTCTACCTCTACTGTACTCCACTGTACTCTACCTCTACTGCACTCCACTCTATCTCTACTGTACTCCACTGTGCTCTACCTCTACTGTGCTCCACTGTACTCTATCTCTACTGTGCTCCACTGTACTCTATCTCTACTGTACTCCACTGTACTCTACCTCTACTGTGCTCCACTGTACTCTACCTCTACTGTGCTCTACTGTACTCCACTGTACTCTACCTCTACTGTACTCCACTGTACTCTACCTCTACTGCACTCCACTGTACTCTACCTCTACTGCACTCCACTGTACTCTATCTCTACTGTACTCCACTGTGCTCTACCTCTACTGTGCTCCACTGTACTCTATCTCTACTGTGCTCCACTGTACTCTATCTCTACTGTGTTCCACTGTACTCTACCTCTACTCTACTCCACTGTACTCTATCTCTACTGTGCTCCACTGTACTCTACCTCTACTGTACTCCACTGTACTCTACCTCTACTGTACTCCACTGTACTCTATCTCTACTGTGCTCCACTGTACTCTACCTCTACTGTACTCCACTGTACTCTATCTCTACTGTGCTCTACTGTACTCTATCTCTACTGTACTCCACTGTACTCTACCTCTACTGTGCTCCACTGTACTCCACTGTACTCTACCTCTACTGTACTCCACTGTACTCTATCTCTACTGTACTCCACTGTGCTCTACCTCTACTGTGCTCCACTGTACTCTATCTCTACTGTGCTCCACTGTACTCTATCTCTACTGTACTCCACTGTACTCTACCTCTACTGTGCTCCACTGTACTCTACCTCTACTGTGCTCTACTGTACTCCACTGTACTCTACCTCTACTGTACTCCACTGTACTCTACCTCTACTGCACTCCACTCTACTCTACCTCTACTGCACTCCACTGCACTCTATCTCTACTGTACTCCACTGTGCTCTACCTCTAATGTGCTCCACTGTACTCTATCTCTACTGTGCTCCACTGTACTCTATCTCTACTGTGTTCCACTGTACTCTACCTCTACTCTACTCCACTGTACTCTATCTCTACTGTGCTCCACTGTACTCTACCTCTACTGTACTCCACTGTACTCTACCTCTACTGTACTCCACTGTACTCTATCTCTACTGTACTCCACTGTACTCTACCTCTACTGTACTGTACTGTTCTCTACCTCTACTGTACTCTACTGTACTCCACCTCTACTGTGCTCCACTGTACTCCACTGTATTCTACCTCTACTGTGCTCTACTGTGATCTACCTCTACTGTGCTCCACTGTACTCTACCTCTAATGTACTCACCTGTAATCTATCTCTACTGTACTCCAATGTACTCTATCTCTACTGTGATCCACTGTACTCTACCTCTACTCTGCTCCACTGTACTCTATCTCTACTGTGCTCCACTGTACTCTACCTCTACTGTACTCCACTGTACTCTATCTCTACTGTGCTCTACTGTACTCTATCTCTACTGTACTCCACTGTACTCTACCTCTACTGTGCTCCACTGTACTCCACTGTACTCTATCTCTACTGTGCTCCACTGTACTCTATCTCTACTGTACTCCACTGTACTCTACCTCTACTGTGCTCCACTGTACTCCACTGTACTCTATCTCTACTGTGCTCCACTGTACTCTACCTCTACTGTGCTCCACTGTACTCTACCTCTACTATGCTCCACTGTACTCTACCTCTACTGTGCTCTACTGTACTCTATCTCTACTGTTTTCCACTGTACTCTACCTCTACTGTACTCCACTGTACTCTATCTCTACTGTGCTCCACTGTACTCTATCTCTACTGTACTGTACTGTTCTCTACCTCTACTGTACTCTACTGTACTCCACCTCTAGTGTGCTCCACTGTACACCACTGTTCTACCTCTACTGTACTCCACTGTACTCTCCCTCTACTGCACTCCACTGTACTCTATGTCTACTGTACTCCACTGTGCTCTACCTCTACTGTGCTCCACTGTACTCTATCTCTACTGTGCTCCACTGTACTCTACCTCTACTGTGCTCTACTGTACTCTATCTCTACTGTACCCCACTGAACTCTATCTCTACTGTGATCCACTGTACTCTACCTCTACTCTGCTCCACTGTACTCTATCTCTACTGTGCTCCACTGTTTTCTACCTCTACTGTACTCCACTCTACTCTATCTCTACTGTGCTATACTGTACTCTATCTCTACTGTACTCCACTGTACTCTATCTCTACTGTGCTCCACTGTACTCTATCTCTACTGTACTCCACTGTACTCTATCTCTACTGTGCTCCACTTTAATCTACCTCTACTGTACTCCACTCTACTCTACCTCTACTGTGCTCCACTGTACTCTACCTCTACTGTACTCCACTCTACTCTACCTCTACTGGGCTCCACTGTACTCTACCTCTACTGTACTCCACTGTACTCTCTCTCTACTGTACTCCAATGTACTCTACCTCTACTCTACTGTACTGTTCTCTACCTCTACTGTACTCTACTGTACTCCACCTCTACTGTGCTCCACTGTACTCCACTGTACTCTACCTCTACTGTGCTCCACTGTAATCTACCTCTACTGTGCTCCACTGTACTCTACCTCTACTGTACTCCACTGTACTCTACCTCTACTGCACTCCACTGTACTCTACCTCTACTTTACTCCACTGTCCTCTACCTCTACTGTGCTCCACTGTACTCTCTCTCTACTGTGCTCTACTGTACTCTACTCTACTGTACTCCACTGTACTCTATCTCAACTGTACTCCACTGTACTCTACCTCTACTTTTCTCCACTGTACTCTACCTCTACTGTACTCCTATTCTAATGTGCTCCACTCTAATCCACTGTACTCTACCACTACTGTACTCCACTGTACTTTACCTCTAGTGTGCTCTACTGTACTCTATCTCTACTGTGCTCCACTCTACTCTACCTCTACTGTACTCCACTGTACTCTATCTCTACTGTACTCTCTCTCTACTGTACTCCACTGTACTCTACCTCTACTGTGCTCCACTGTACTCTACCTCTACTGTGCTCTACTGTACTCTATCTCTACTGTACTCCACTGTACTCTATCTCTAATGTGATCCACTGTACTCTACCTCTACTCTGCTCCACTGTACTCTATCTCTACTGTGCTCCACTGTACTCTACCTCTACTGTACTCCACTGTACTCTATCTCTACTGTGCTCTACTGTACTCTATCTCTACTGTACTCCACTATACTCTACCTCTACTGTGCTCCACTGTACTCCACTGTACTCTACCTCTACTGTACTCCACTCTACTCTACCTCTACTGCACTCCACTCTACTCTATCTCTACTGTACTCCACTGTGCTCTACCTCTACTCTGCTCCACTGTACTCTATCTCTACTGTGCTCCACTGTACTCTATCTCTACTGTACTCCACTGTACTCTACCTCTACTGTGCTCCACTGTACTCTACCTCTACTGTGCTCTACTGTACTCCACTGTACTCTACCTCTACTGTACTCCACTGTACTCTACCTCTACTGTACTCCACTCTACTCTATCTCTACTGTGCTATACTGTACTCTATCTCTACTGTACTCCACTGTACTCTATCTCTACTGTGCTCCACTGTACTCTATCTCTACTGTACTCCACTGTACTCTATCTCTACTGTGCTCCACTTTAATCTACCTCTACTGTACTCCACTCTACTCTACCTCTACTGTGCTCCACTGTACTCTACCTCTACTGTACTCCACTCTACTCTACCTCTACTGGGCTCCACTGTACTCTACCTCTACTGTACTCCACTGTACTCTCTCTCTACTGTACTCCAATGTACTCTACCTCTACTCTACTGTACTGTTCTCTACCTCTACTGTACTCTACTGTACTCCACCTCTACTGTGCTCCACTGTACTCCACTGTACTCTACCTCTACTGTGCTCCACTGTAATCTACCTCTACTGTGCTCCACTGTACTCTACCTCTACTGTACTCCACTGTACTCTACCTCTACTGCACTCCACTGTACTCTACCTCTACTTTACTCCACTGTCCTCTACCTCTACTGTGCTCCACTGTACTCTCTCTCTACTGTGCTCTACTGTACTCTACTCTACTGTACTCCACTGTACTCTATCTCAACTGTACTCCACTGTACTCTACCTCTACTTTTCTCCACTGTACTCTACCTCTACTGTACTCCTATTCTAATGTGCTCCACTCTAATCCACTGTACTCTACCACTACTGTACTCCACTGTACTTTACCTCTAGTGTGCTCTACTGTACTCTATCTCTACTGTGCTCCACTCTACTCTACCTCTACTGTACTCCACTGTACTCTATCTCTACTGTACTCTCTCTCTACTGTACTCCACTGTACTCTACCTCTACTGTGCTCCACTGTACTCTACCTCTACTGTGCTCTACTGTACTCTATCTCTACTGTACTCCACTGTACTCTATCTCTAATGTGATCCACTGTACTCTACCTCTACTCTGCTCCACTGTACTCTATCTCTACTGTGCTCCACTGTACTCTACCTCTACTGTACTCCACTGTACTCTATCTCTACTGTGCTCTACTGTACTCTATCTCTACTGTACTCCACTATACTCTACCTCTACTGTGCTCCACTGTACTCCACTGTACTCTACCTCTACTGTACTCCACTGTACTCTACCTCTACTGCACTCCACTCTACTCTATCTCTACTGTACTCCACTGTGCTCTACCTCTACTCTGCTCCACTGTACTCTATCTCTACTGTGTTCCACTGTACTCTATCTCTACTGTACTCCACTGTACTCTACCTCTACTGTGCTCCACTGTACTCTACCTCTACTGTGCTCTACTGTACTCCACTGTACTCTACCTCTACTGTACTCCACTGTACTCTACCTCTACTGCACTCCACTGTACTCTACCTCTACTGCACTCCACTGTACTCTATCTCTACTGTACTCCACTGTGCTCTACCTCTACTGTGCTCCACTGTACTCTATCTCTACTGTGCTCCACTGTACTCTATCTCTACTGTGTTCCACTGTACTCTACCTCTACTCTACTCCACTGTACTCTATCTCTACTGTGCTCCACTGTACTCTACCTCTACTGTACTCCACTGTACTCTACCTCTACTGTACTCCACTGTACTCTATCTCTACTGTGCTCCACTGTACTCTACCTCTACTGTACTCCACTGTACTCTATCTCTACTGTGCTCTACTGTACTCTATCTCTACTGTACTCCACTGTACTCTACCTCTACTGTGCTCCACTGTACTCCACTGTACTCTACCTCTACTGTACTCCACTGTACTCTATCTCTACTGCACTCCACTGTACTCTATCTCTACTGTACTCCACTGTGCTCTACCTCTACTGTGCTCCACTGTACTCTATCTCTACTGTGCTCCACTGTACTCTATCTCTACTGTACTCCACTGTACTCTACCTCTACTGTGCTCCACTGTACTCTACCTCTACTGTGCTCTACTGTACTCCACTGTACTCTACCTCTACTGTACTCCACTGTACTCTACCTCTACTGCACTCCACTCTACTCTACCTCTACTGCACTCCACTGCACTCTATCTCTACTGTACTCCACTGTGCTCTACCTCTAATGTGCTCCACTGTACTCTATCTCTACTGTGCTCCACTGTACTCTATCTCTACTGTGTTCCACTGTACTCTACCTCTACTCTACTCCACTGTACTCTATCTCTACTGTGCTCCACTGTACTCTACCTCTACTGTACTCCACTGTACTCTACCTCTACTGTACTCCACTGTACTCTATCTCTACTGTACTCCACTGTACTCTACCTCTACTGTACTGTACTGTTCTCTACCTCTACTGTACTCTACTGTACTCCACCTCTACTGTGCTCCACTGTACTCCACTGTATTCTACCTCTACTGTGCTCTACTGTGATCTACCTCTACTGTGCTCCACTGTACTCTACCTCTAATGTACTAACCTGTAATCTATCTCTACTGTACTCCAATGTACTCTATCTCTACTGTGATCCACTGTACTCTACCTCTACTCTGCTCCACTGTACTCTATCTCTACTGTGCTCCACTATACTCTACCTCTACTGTACTCCACTGTACTCTATCTCTACTGTGCTCTACTGTACTCTATCTCTACTGTACTCCACTGTACTCTACCTCTACTGCGCTCCACTGTACTCCACTGTACTCTATCTCTACTGTGCTCCACTGTACTCTATCTCTACTGTACTCCACTGTACTCTACCTCTACTGTGCTCCACTGTACTCCACTGTACTCTATCTCTACTGTGCTCCACTGTACTCTACCTCTACTGTACTCCACTCTACTCTACCTCTACTGTGCTCCACTGTACTCTACCTCTACTGTACTCCACTCTACTCTACCTCTACTGGGCTCCACTGTACTCTACCTCTACTGTACTCCACTCTACTCTACCTCTACTGTACTCCACTGTACTCTATTTCTACCGTGCTCCACTGTACTCTATCTCTACTGTACTCCACTGTACTCTACCTCTACTCTACTGTACTGTTCTCTACCTCTACTGTACTCTACTGTACTCCACCTCTACTGTGCTCCACTGTACTCCACTGTACTCTACCTCTACTGTGCTCCACTGTAATCTACCTTGACTGTGCTCCACTGTACTCTACCTCTACTGTGCTCCACTGCACTCTATCTCTACTGTGCTCTACTGTACTCTACCTCTACTGCACTCCACTGTACTCTATCTCTACTTTACTCCACTGTGCTCTACCTCTACTATGCTACACTGTACTCTATCTCTACTGTGCTCCACTGTACTCTATCTCTACTGTACTCCACTGTACTCTACCTCTACTGTGCTCCACTGTACTCTACCTCTACTGTGCTCTACTGTACTCCACTGTACTCTACCTCTACTGTACTCCACTGTACTCTACCTCTACTGCACTCCACTCTACTCTACCTCTACTGTGCTCCACTGTACTCTACCTCTACTGTACTCCACTCTACTCTACCTCTACTGTGCTCCACTGTACTCTACCTCTACTGTACTCCACTCTACTCTACCTCTACTGGTCTCCACTGTACTCTACCTCTACTGTACTCCACTGTACTCTATTTCTACCGTGCTCCACTGTACTCTATCTCTACTGTACTCCACTGTACTCTACCTCTACTCTACTGTACTGTTCTCTACCTCTACTGTACTCTACTGTACTCCACCTCTACTGTGCTCCACTGTACTCCACTGTACTCTACCTCTACTGTGCTCCACTGTAATCTACCTTGACTGTGCTCCACTGTACTCTACCTCTACTGTGCTCCACTGCACTCTATCTCTACTGTGCTCTACTGTACTCTACTCTACTGTACTCCACTGTACTCTACCTCTACTGTACTCCACTGTACTCTATGTCTACTGTACTCCACTGTGCTCTACCTCTACTGTGCTCCACTGTACTCTATCTCTACTGTGCTCCACTGTACTCTACCTCTACTGTGATCCACTGTACACTACCTCTACTCTGCTCCACTGTACTCTATCTCTACTGTGCTCCACTGTTTTCTACCTCTACTGTACTCCACTCTACTCTATCTCTACTGTGCTATACTGTACTCTATCTCTACTGTACTCCACTGTACTCTATCTCTACTGTGCTCCACTGTACTCTATCTCTACTGTACTCCACTGTACTCTACCTCTACCGTGCTCCACTGTACTCCACTGTACTCTATCTCTACTGTGCTCCACTTTACTCTACCTCTACTGTACTCCACTCTACTCTACCTCTACTGTGCTCCACTGTACTCTACCTCTACTGTACTCCACTCTACTCTCTCTCTACTGTACTCCAATGTACTCTACCTCTACTCTACTGTACTGTTCTCTACCTCTACTGTACTCTACTGTACTCCACCTCTACTGTGCTCCACTGTACTCCACTCTACTCTACCTCTACTGTGCTCCACTGTAATCTACCTCTACTGTGCTCCACTGTACTCTACCTCTACTGTACTCCACTGTACTCTACCTCTACTGCACTCCACTGTACTCTACCTCTACTTTACTCCACTGTGCTTTACCTCTACTCTACTCCACTCTACTCTACCTCTACTCTACTCTATTGTACTCCTATTCTAATGTGCTCCACTGTAATCCACTGTACTCTATCTCTACTGTACTCCACTGTACTCTACCTCTACTGTACTCCACTGTACTCTACCTCTACTGCACTCCACTGTACTCTACCTCTACTTTACTCCACTCTACTCTACCTCTACTGTGCTCCACTGTACTCTACTTCTACTGTACTCCACTCTACTCTACCTCTACTGGGCTCCACTGTACTCTACCTCTACTGTACTCCACTGTACTCTATTTCTACCGTGCTCCACTGTACTCTATCTCTACTGTACTCCACTGTACTCTACCTCTACTCTACTGTACTGTTCTCTACCTCTACTGTACTCTACTGTACTCCACCTCTACTGTGCTCCACTGTACTCCACTGTACTCTACCTCTACTGTGCTCCACTGTAATCTACCTTGACTGTGCTCCACTGTACTCTACCTCTACTGTGCTCCACTGCACTCTATCTTTACTGTGCTCTACTGTACTCTACTCTACTGTACTCCACTGTACTCTACCTCTACTGTACTCCACTGTACTCTACCTCTACTTTTCTCCACTGTACTCCACCTCTACTGTACTCTACTGTACTCCTATTCTAATGTGCTCCACTGTAATCCACTGTACTCTACCACTACTGTACTCCACTGTACTATACCTCTATTGTGCTCTACTGTACTCTATCTCTACTGTGCTCCACTGTACTCTACCTCTACTGTACTCCACTGTACTCTATCTCTACTGTACTCCACTGTACTCTATCTCTACTGTACTCTCTCTCTACTGTACTCCACTGTACTCTACCTCTACTGTGCTCCACTGTACTCTACCTCTACTATGCTCCACTGTACTCTACCTCTACTGTGCTCTACTGTACTCTATCTCTACTGTGTTCCACTGTACTCTACCTCTACTGTACTCCACTGTACTCTATCTCTACTGTGCTCCACTGTACTCTATCTCTACTGTACTGTACTGTTCTCTACCTCTACTGTACTCTACTGTACTCCACCTCTACTGTGCTCCACTGTACACCACTGTTCTACCTCTACTGTGCTCCACTGTACTCTATCTCTACTGTGCTCCACTGTACTCTACCTCTACTGTGATCCACTGTACTCTACCTCTACTCTGCTCCACTGTACTCTATCTCTACTGTGCTCCACTGTTTTCTACCTCTACTGTACTCCACTCTACTCTATCTCTACTGTGCTATACTGTACTCTATCTCTACTGTACTCCACTGTACTCTATCTCTACTGTGCTCCACTGTACTCTATCTCTACTGTACTCCACTGTACTCTACCTCTACCGTGCTCCACTGTACTCCACTGTACTCTATCTCTACTGTGCTCCACTTTACTCTACCTCTACTGTACTCCACTCTACTCTACCTCTACTCTGCTCCACTGTACTCTACCTCTACTGTACTCCACTCTACTCTACCTCTACTGGGCTCCACTGTACTCTACCTCTACTGTACTCCACTGTACTCTCTCTCTACTGTACTCCAATGTACTCTACCTCTACTTTTCTCCACTGTACTCTACCTCTACTGTACTCCTATTCTAATGTGCTCCACTCTAATCCACTGTACTCTACCACTACTGTACTCCACTGTACTTTACCTCTAGTGTGCTCTACTGTACTCTACCTCTACTGTGCTCCACTCTACTCTACCTCTACTGTACTCCACTGTACTCTATCTCTACTGTACTCCACTGTACTCTACCTCTACTGTGCTCCACTGTACTCTACCTCTACTGTGCTCTACTGTACTCTATCTCTACTGTACTCCACTGTACTCTATCTCTACTGTGATCCACTGTACTCTACCTCTACTCTGCTCCACTGTACTCTATCTCTACTGTGCTCCACTGTACTCTACCTCTACTGTACTCCACTGTACTCTATCTCTACTGTGCTCTACTGTACTCTATCTCTACTGTACTCCACTATACTCTACCTCTACTGTGCTCCACTGTACTCCACTGTACTCTACCTCTACTGTACTCCACTGTACTCTACCTCTACTGCACTCCACTCTACTCTATCTCTACTGTACTCCACTGTGCTCTACCTCTACTGTGCTCCACTGTACTCTATCTCTACTGTGCTCCACTGTACTCTATCTCTACTGTACTCCACTGTACTCTACCTCTACTGTGCTCCACTGTACTCTACCTCTACTCTGCTCTACTGTACTCCACTGTACTCTACCTCTACTGTACTCCACTGTACTCTACCTCTACTGCACTCCACTGTACTCTACCTCTACTGCACTCCACTGTACTCTATCTCTACTGTACTCCACTGTGCTCTACCTCTACTGTGCTCCACTGTACTCTATCTCTACTGTGCTCCACTGTACTCTATCTCTACTGTGTTCCACTGTACTCTACCTCTACTCTACTCCACTGTACTCTATCTCTACTGTGCTCCACTGTACTCTACCTCTACTGTACTCCACTGTACTCTACCTCTACTGTACTCCACTGTACTCTATCTCTACTGTGCTCCACTGTACTCTACCTCTACTGTACTCCACTGTACTCTATCTCTACTGTGCTCTACTGTACTCTATCTCTACTGTACTCCACTGTACTCTACCTCTACTGTGCTCCACTGTACTCCACTGTACTCTACCTCTACTGTACTCCACTGTACTCTATCTCTACTGCACTCCACTGTACTCTATCTCTACTGTACTCCACTGTGCTCTACCTCTACTGTGCTCCACTGTACTCTATCTCTACTGTGCTCCACTCTACTCTACCTCTACTGTACTCCACTGTACTCTATCTCTACTGTACTCCACTGTACTCTATCTCTACTGTACTCTCTCTCTACTGTACTCCACTGTACTCTACCTCTACTGTGCTCCACTGTACTCTACCTCTACTGTGCTCTACTGTACTCTATCTCTACTGTACTCCACTGTACTCTATCTCTACTGTGATCCACTGTACTCTACCTCTACTCTGCTCCACTGTACTCTATCTCTACTGTGCTCCACTGTACTCTACCTCTACTGTACTCCACTGTACTCTATCTCTACTGTGCTCTACTGTACTCTATCTCTACTGTACTCCACTATACTCTACCTCTACTGTGCTCCACTGTACTCCACTGTACTCTACCTCTACTGTACTCCACTGTACTCTACCTCTACTGCACTCCACTCTACTCTATCTCTACTGTACTCCACTGTGCTCTACCTCTACTGTGCTCCACTGTACTCTATCTCTACTGTGCTCCACTGTACTCTATCTCTACTGTACTCCACTGTACTCTACCTCTACTGTGCTCCACTGTACTCTACCTCTACTGTGCTCTACTGTACTCCACTGTACTCTACCTCTACTGTACTCCACTGTACTCTACCTCTACTGCACTCCACTCTACTCTATCTCTACTGTACTCCACTGTGCTCTACCTCTACTGTGCTCCACTGTACTCTATCTCTACTGTGCTCCACTGTACTCTATCTCTACTGTACTCCACTGTACTCTACCTCTACTGTGCTCCACTGTACTCTACCTCTACTGTGCTCTACTGTACTCCACTGTACTCTACCTCTACTGTACTCCACTGTACTCTACCTCTACTGCACTCCACTGTACTCTACCTCTACTGCACTCCACTGTACTCTATCTCTACTGTACTCCACTGTGCTCTACCTCTACTGTGCTCCACTGTACTCTATCTCTACTGTGCTCCACTGTACTCTATCTCTACTGTGTTCCACTGTACTCTACCTCTACTCTACTCCACTGTACTCTATCTCTACTGTGCTCCACTGTACTCTACCTCTACTGTACTCCACTGTACTCTACCTCTACTGTACTCCACTGTACTCTATCTCTACTGTGCTCCACTGTACTCTACCTCTACTGTACTCCACTGTACTCTATCTCTACTGTGCTCTACTGTACTCTATCTCTACTGTACTCCACTGTACTCTACCTCTACTGTGCTCCACTGTACTCCACTGTACTCTACCTCTACTGTACTCCACTGTACTCTATCTCTACTGCACTCCACTGTACTCTATCTCTACTGTACTCCACTGTGCTCTACCTCTACTGTGCTCCACTGTACTCTATCTCTACTGTGCTCCACTGTACTCTATCTCTACTGTACTCCACTGTACTCTACCTCTACTGTGCTCCACTGTACTCTACCTCTACTGTGCTCTACTGTACTCCACTGTACTCTACCTCTACTGTACTCCACTGTACTCTACCTCTACTGCACTCCACTCTACTCTACCTCTACTGCACTCCACTGCACTCTATCTCTACTGTACTCCACTGTGCTCTACATCTAATGTGCTCCACTGTACTCTATCTCTACTGTGCTCCACTGTACTCTATCTCTACTGTGTTCCACTGTACTCTACCTCTACTCTACTCCACTGTACTCTATCTCTACTGTGCTCCACTGTACTCTACCTCTACTTTTCTCCACTGTACTCCACCTCTACTGTACTCTACTGTACTCCTATTCTAATGTGCTCCACTGTAATCCACTGTACTCTACCACTACTGTACTCCACTGTACTATACCTCTATTGTGCTCTACTGTACTCTATCTCTACTGTGCTCCACTGTACTCTACCTCTACTGTACTCCACTGTACTCTATCTCTACTGTACTCCACTGTACTCTATCTCTACTGTACTCTCTCTCTACTGTACTCCACTGTACTCTACCTCTACTGTGCTCCACTGTACTCTACCTCTACTATGCTCCACTGTACTCTACCTCTACTGTGCTCTACTGTACTCTATCTCTACTGTGTTCCACTGTACTCTACCTCTACTGTACTCCACTGTACTCTATCTCTACTGTGCTCCACTGTACTCTATCTCTACTGTACTGTACTGTTCTCTACCTCTACTGTACTCTACTGTACTCCACCTCTACTGTGCTCCACTGTACACCACTGTTCTACCTCTACTGTGCTCCACTGTACTCTATCTCTACTGTGCTCCACTGTACTCTACCTCTACTGTGATCCACTGTACTCTACCTCTACTCTGCTCCACTGTACTCTATCTCTACTGTGCTCCACTGTTTTCTACCTCTACTGTACTCCACTCTACTCTATCTCTACTGTGCTATACTGTACTCTATCTCTACTGTACTCCACTGTACTCTATCTCTACTGTGCTCCACTGTACTCTATCTCTACTGTACTCCACTGTACTCTACCTCTACCGTGCTCCACTGTACTCCACTGTACTCTATCTCTACTGTGCTCCACTTTACTCTACCTCTACTGTACTCCACTCTACTCTACCTCTACTCTGCTCCACTGTACTCTACCTCTACTGTGCTCCACTCTACTCTACCTCTACTGGGCTCCACTGTACTCTACCTCTACTGTACTCCACTGTACTCTCTCTCTACTGTACTCCAATGTACTCTACCTCTACTTTTCTCCACTGTACTCTACCTCTACTGTACTCCTATTCTAATGTGCTCCACTCTAATCCACTGTACTCTACCACTACTGTACTCCACTGTACTTTACCTCTAGTGTGCTCTACTGTACTCTATCTCTACTGTGCTCCACTCTACTCTACCTCTACTGTACTCCACTGTACTCTATCTCTACTCTACTCCACTGTACTCTATCTCTACTGTACTCTCTCTCTACTGTACTCCACTGTACTCTACCTCTACTGTGCTCCACTGTACTCTACCTCTACTGTGCTCTACTGTACTCTATCTCTACTGTACTCCACTGTACTCTATCTCTACTGTGATCCACTGTACTCTACCTCTACTCTGCTCCACTGTACTCTATCTCTACTGTGCTCCACTGTACTCTACCTCTACTGTACTCCACTGTACTCTATCTCTACTGTGCTCTACTGTACTCTATCTCTACTGTACTCCACTATACTCTACCTCTACTGTGCTCCACTGTACTCCACTGTACTCTACCTCTACTGTACTCCACTGTACTCTACCTCTACTGCACTCCACTCTACTCTATCTCTACTGTACTCCACTGTGCTCTACCTCTACTGTGCTCCACTGTACTCTATCTCTACTGTGCTCCACTGTACTCTATCTCTACTGTACTCCACTGTACTCTACCTCTACTGTGCTCCACTGTACTCTACCTCTACTGTGCTCTACTGTACTCCACTGTACTCTACCTCTACTGTACTCCACTGTACTCTACCTCTACTGCACTCCACTGTACTCTACCTCTACTGCACTCCACTGTACTCTATCTCTACTGTACTCCACTGTGCTCTACCTCTACTGTGCTCCACTGTACTCTATCTCTACTGTGCTCCACTGTACTCTATCTCTACTGTGTTCCACTGTACTCTACCTCTACTCTACTCCACTGTACTCTATCTCTACTGTGCTCCACTGTACTCTACCTCTACTGTACTCCACTGTACTCTACCTCTACTGTACTCCACTGTACTCTATCTCTACTGTGCTCCACTGTACTCTACCTCTACTGTACTCCACTGTACTCTATCTCTACTGTGCTCTACTGTACTCTATCTCTACTGTACTCCACTGTACTCTACCTCTACTGTGCTCCACTGTACTCCACTGTACTCTACCTCTACTGTACTCCACTGTACTCTATCTCTACTGCACTCCACTGTACTCTATCTCTACTGTACTCCACTGTGCTCTACCTCTACTGTGCTCCACTGTACTCTATCTCTACTGTGCTCCACTCTACTCTACCTCTACTGTACTCCACTGTACTCTATCTCTACTGTACTCCACTGTACTCTATCTCTACTGTACTCTCTCTCTACTGTACTCCACTGTACTCTACCTCTACTGTGCTCCACTGTACTCTACCTCTACTGTGCTCTCCTGTACTCTATCTCTACTGTACTCCACTGTACTCTATCTCTACTGTGATCCACTGTACTCTACCTCTACTCTGCTCCACTGTACTCTATCTCTACTGTGCTCCACTGTACTCTACCTCTACTGTACTCCACTGTACTCTATCTCTACTGTGCTCTACTGTACTCTATCTCTACTGTACTCCACTATACTCTACCTCTACTGTGCTCCACTGTACTCCACTGTACTCTACCTCTACTGTACTCCACTGTACTCTACCTCTACTGCACTCCACTCTACTCTATCTCTACTGTACTCCACTGTGCTCTACCTCTACTGTGCTCCACTGTACTCTATCTCTACTGTGCTCCACTGTACTCTATCTCTACTGTACTCCACTGTACTCTACCTCTACTGTGCTCCACTGTACTCTACCTCTACTGTGCTCTACTGTACTCCACTGTACTCTACCTCTACTGTACTCCACTGTACTCTACCTCTACTGCACTCCACTCTACTCTATCTCTACTGTACTCCACTGTGCTCTACCTCTACTGTGCTCCACTGTACTCTATCTCTACTGTGCTCCACTGTACTCTATCTCTACTGTACTCCACTGTACTCTACCTCTACTGTGCTCCACTGTACTCTACCTCTACTGCACTCCACTGTACTCTATCTCTACTGTACTCCACTGTGCTCTACCTCTACTGTGCTCCACTGTACTCTATCTCTACTGTGCTCCACTGTACTCTATCTCTACTGTACTCCACTGTACTCTACCTCTACTGTACTCCACTGTACTCTATCTCTACTGTGCTCCACTGTACTCTACCTCTACTGTACTCCACTGTACTCTATCTCTACTGTGCTCTACTGTACTCTATCTCTACTGTACTCCACTGTACTCTACCTCTACTGTGCTCCACTGTACTCCACTGTACTCTACCTCTACTGTACTCCACTGTACTCTATCTCTACTGCACTCCACTGTACTCTATCTCTACTGTACTCCACTGTGCTCTACCTCTACTGTGCTCCACTGTACTCTATCTCTACTGTGCTCCACTGTACTCTATCTCTACTGTACTCCACTGTACTCTACCTCTACTGTGCTCCACTGTACTCTACCTCTACTGTGCTCTACTGTACTCCACTGTACTCTACCTCTACTGTACTCCACTGTACTCTACCTCTACTGCACTCCACTCTACTCTACCTCTACTGCACTCCACTGCACTCTATCTCTACTGTACTCCACTGTGCTCTACATCTAATGTGCTCCACTGTACTCTATCTCTACTGTGCTCCACTGTACTCTATCTCTACTGTGTTCCACTGTACTCTACCTCTACTCTACTCCACTGTACTCTATCTCTACTGTGCTCCACTGTACTCTACCTCTACTGTACTCCACTGTACTCTACCTCTACTGTACTCCACTGTACTCTATCTCTACTGTACTCCACTGTACTCTACCTCTACTGTACTGTACTGTTCTCTACCTCTACTGTACTCTACTGTACTCCACCTCTACTGTGCTCCACTGTACTCCACTGTATTCTACCTCTACTGTGCTCTACTGTGATCTACCTCTACTGTGCTCCACTGTACTCTACCTCTAATGTACTCACCTGTAATCTATCTCTACTGTACTCCAATGTACTCTATCTCTACTGTGATCCACTGTACTCTACCTCTACTCTGCTCCACTGTACTCTATCTCTACTGTGCTCCACTGTACTCTACCTCTACTGTACTCCACTGTACTCTATCTCTACTGTGCTCTACTGTACTCTATCTCTACTGTGATCCACTGTACTCTACCTCTACTCTGCTCCACTGTACTCTATCTCTACTGTGCTCCACTGTACTCTACCTCTACTGTACTCCACTGTACTCTATCTCTACTGTGCTCTACTGTACTCTATCTCTACTGTACTCCACTGTACTCTACCTCTACTGTGCTCCACTGTACTCCACTGTACTCTATCTCTACTGTGCTCCACTGTACTCTATCTCTACTGTACTCCACTGTACTCTACCTCTACTGTGCTCCACTGTACTCCACTGTACTCTATCTCTACTGTGCTCCACTGTACTCTACCTCTACTGTGCTCCACTGTACTCTACCTCTACTATGCTCCACTGTACTCTACCTCTACTGTGCTCTACTGTACTCTATCTCTACTGTTTTCCACTGTACTCTACCTCTACTGTACTCCACTGTACTCTATCTCTACTGTGCTCCACTGTACTCTATCTCTACTGTACTGTACTGTTCTCTACCTCTACTGTACTCTACTGTACTCCACCTCTAGTGTGCTCCACTTTACACCACTGTTCTACCTCTACTGTACTCCACTGTACTCTCCCTCTACTGCACTCCACTGTACTCTATGTCTACTGTACTCCACTGTGCTCTACCTCTACTGTGCTCCACTGTACTCTATCTCTACTGTGCTCCACTGTACTCTACCTCTACTGTGCTCTACTGTACTCTATCTCTACTGTACCCCACTGAACTCTATCTCTACTGTGATCCACTGTACTCTACCTCTACTCTGCTCCACTGTACTCTATCTCTACTGTGCTCCACTGTTTTCTACCTCTACTGTACTCCACTCTACTCTATCTCTACTGTGCTATACTGTACTCTATCTCTACTGTACTCCACTGTACTCTATCTCTACTGTGCTCCACTGTACTCTATCTCTACTGTACTCCACTGTACTCTATCTCTACTGTGCTCCACTTTACTCTACCTCTACTGTACTCCACTCTACTCTACCTCTACTGTGCTCCACTGTACTCTACCTCTACTGTACTCCACTCTACTCTACCTCTACTGGGCTCCACTGTACTCTACCTCTACTGTACTCCACTGTACTCTCTCTCTACTGTACTCCAATGTACTCTACCTCTACTCTACTGTACTGTTCTCTACCTCTACTGTACTCTACTGTACTCCACCTCTACTGTGCTCCACTGTACTCCACTGTACTCTACCTCTACTGTGCTCCACTGTAATCTACCTCTACTGTGCTCCACTGTACTCTACCTCTACTGTACTCCACTGTACTCTACTGCACTCCACTGTACTCTACCTCTACTTTACTCCACTGTCCTCTACCTCTACTGTGCTCCACTGTACTCTCTCTCTACTGTGCTCTACTGTACTCTACTCTACTGTACTCCACTGTACTCTACCTCTACTGTACTCCACTGTACTCTACCTCTACTTTTCTCCACTGTACTCTACCTCTACTGTACTCCTATTCTAATGTGCTCCACTCTAATCCACTGTACTCTACCACTACTGTACTCCACTGTACTTTACCTCTAGTGTGCTCTACTGTACTCTATCTCTACTGTGCTCCACTCTACTCTACCTCTACTGTACTCCACTGTACTCTATCTCTACTGTACTCCACTGTACTCTATCTCTACTGTACTCTCTCTCTACTGTACTCCACTGTACTCTACCTCTACTGTGCTCCACTGTACTCTACCTCTACTGTGCTCTACTGTACTCTATCTCTACTGTACTCCACTGTACTCTATCTCTACTGTGATCCACTGTACTCTACCTCTACTCTGCTCCACTGTACTCTATCTCTACTGTGCTCCACTGTACTCTACCTCTACTGTACTGTACTGTTCTCTACCTCTACTGTACTCTACTGTACTCCACCTCTACTGTGCTCCACTGTACTCCACTGTATTCTACCTCTACTGTGCTCTACTGTGATCTACCTCTACTGTGCTCCACTGTACTCTACCTCTAATGTACTCACCTGTAATCTATCTCTACTGTACTCCAATGTACTCTATCTCTACTGTGATCCACTGTACTCTACCTCTACTCTGCTCCACTGTACTCTATCTCTACTGTGCTCCACTATACTCTACCTCTACTGTACTCCACTGTACTCTATCTCTACTGTGCTCTACTGTACTCTATCTCTACTGTACTCCACTGTACTCTACCTCTACTGTGCTCCACTGTACTCCACTGTACTCTATCTCTACTGTGCTCCACTGTACTCTATCTCTACTGTACTCCACTGTACTCTACCTCTACTGTGCTCCACTGTACTCCACTGTACTCTATCTCTACTGTGCTCCACTGTACTCTACCTCTACTGTACCATATTAGCCCGGTTCTGTCAACACTGCATTGGCTCCCTATTAAACATCGTATAAATTTTAAAATATTGTTGATTACCTACAAAGCACTAAATGGTTTAGCTCCGCAGTACTTGAGCGAGCTCTTAACGTATTATAGTCCTTCACGTCCATTGCGATCTCAAAATTCCGGTCAGTTGATAATACCTAGAATATCTAAATCGACTGCAGGCGGTAGATCCTTTTCCTATTTAGCACCAAAACTTTGGAACAGTCTTCCTACCATTGTCCGGGAAGCAGACACACTCTCTCAGTTCAAAGCTAGACTAAAAACACATCTCTTTGACCTAGCATACACATAACGCACTATAGACTTCTATAAATTCAATGTTAGGCTGCATAGATTAGGTCAGCCGGAACTGGGAACACTTCCGTTAAATCTTGATGTAATCGCTACATCATAAGAAGAATGGCATCTACGCTAATATTAGTGTCTTTGTTTATCCCGAGGTTTTCCCGCAGCCTGCCGGATCCAGGCCGTGTCCAGATCTGACGAAGGAGATCCGCCTGGACCCGATGACAATGCAGTGCTGAAGTATCCACTATCCTCTCCCTATGGAGGATCCCTTTCCCACTCTACAGATAAAGCGTTGTGAATTCCGGCTCGCGTACCCCGAAGTGATAAAATAAAACAAAATTCTGTATCAAAATTTATAGGCAAGAAAAGTAGTTTGTTTAGGCTGGGTTGTATGAATTATAAACCTGCGCACATATTTTAAAAAGCACATAACTATAGAATCAATTCTGAATGAGCATGTGAACGCCGTCAGCGTTAATCACAGGTTCGCGTTTAAAAGTCTGATCATTTCGACGGAGGTGAATCAATCAAAGTTAACCTTAGCTGGAAATAACATTATTCAAGAACCGCTATAATGCCAAAACAATCTGTTACCTTAAATTATATGTTTATCTCTGTAAAGCTGCTTTGAAACAATCCATTGTTAAAAGCGCTATATAAATGAAGATGACTTGACTTGACTTGACTCCACTCTACTCTACCTCTACTGTGCTCCACTGTACTCTACCTCTACTGTACTCCACTCTACTCTACCTCTACTGGGCTCCACTGTACTCTACCTCTACTGTACTCCACTGTACTCTATTTCTACCGTGCTCCACTGTACTCTATCTCTACTGTACTCCACTGTACTCTACCTCTACTCTACTGTACTGTTCTCTACCTCTACTGTACTCTACTGTACTCCACCTCTACTGTGCTCCACTGTACTCCACTGTACTCTACCTCTACTGTGCTCCACTGTAATCTACCTTGACTGTGCTCCACTGTACTCTACCTCTACTGTGCTCCACTGCACTCTATCTCTACTGTGCTCTACTGTACTCTACCTCTACTGCACTCCACTCTACTCTATATCTACTGTACTCCACTGTGCTCTACCTCTACTGTGCTCCACTGTACTCTATCTCTACTGTGCTCCACTGTACTCTATCTCTACTGTACTCCACTGTACTCTACCTCTACTGTGCTCCACTGTACTCTACCTCTACTGTGCTCTACTGTACTCCACTGTACTCTACCTCTACTGTACTCCAATGTACTCTACCTCTACTGCACTCCACTGTACTCTACCTCTACTGCACTCCACTGTACTCTATCTCTACTGTACTCCACTGTGCTCTACCTCTACTGTGCTCCACTGTACTCTATCTCTACTGTGCTCCACTGTACTCTATCTCTACTGTGTTCCACTGTACTCTACCTCTACTCTACTCCACTGTACTCTATCTCTACTGTGCTCCACTGTACTCTACCTCTACTGTACTCCACCTTACTCTACCTCTACTGTACTCCACTGTACTCTATCTCTACTGTGCTCCACTGTACTCTACCTCTACTGTACTCCACTGTACTCTATCTCTACTGTGCTCTACTGTACTCTATCTCTACTGTACTCCACTGTACTCTACCTCTACTGTGCTCCACTGTACTCCACTGTACTCTACCTCTACTGTACTCCACTGTACTCTATCTCTACTGCACTCCACTGTACTCTATCTCTACTTTACTCCACTGTGCTCTACCTCTACTGTGCTCCACTGTACTCTATCTCTACTGTGCTCCACTGTACTCTATCTCTACTGTACTCCACTGTACTCTACCTCTACTGTGCTCCACTGTACTCTACCTCTACTGTGCTCTACTGTACTCCACTGTACTCTACCTCTTCTGTACTCCACTGTACTCTACCTCTACTGCACTCCACTCTACTCTACCTCTACTGCACTCCACTGCACTCTATCTCTACTGTACTCCACTGTGCTCTACCTCTAATGTGCTCCACTGTACTCTATCTCTACTGTGCTCCACTGTACTCTATCTCTACTGTGTTCCACTGTACTCTACCTCTACTCTACTCCACTGTACTCTATCTCTACTGTGCTCCACTGTACTCTACCTCTACTGTACTCCACTGTACTCTACCTCTACTGTACTCCACTGTACTCTATCTCTACTGTACTCCACTGTACTCTACCTCTACTGTACTGTACTGTTCTCTACCTCTACTGTACTCTACTGTACTCCACCTCTACTGTGCTCCACTGTACTCCACTGTATTCTACCTCTACTGTGCTCTACTGTGATCTACCTCTACTGTGCTCCACTGTACTCTACCTCTAATGTACTCACCTGTAATCTATCTCTACTGTACTCCAATGTACTCTATCTCTACTGTGATCCACTGTACTCTACCTCTACTCTGCTCCACTGTACTCTATCTCTACTGTGCTCCACTGTACTCTACCTCTACTGTACTCCACTGTACTCTATCTCTACTGTGCTCTACTGTACTCTATCTCTACTGTACTCCACTGTACTCTACCTCTACTGTGCTCCACTGTACTCCACTGTACTCTATCTCTACTGTGCTCCACTGTACTCTATCTCTACTGTACTCCACTGTACTCTACCTCTACTGTGCTCCACTGTACTCCACTGTACTCTATCTCTACTGTGCTCCACTGTACTCTACCTCTACTGTACTCCACTCTACTCTACCTCTACTGTGCTCCACTGTACTCTACCTCTACTGTACTCCACTCTACTCTACCTCTACTGGGCTCCACTGTACTCTACCTCTACTGTACTCCACTGTACTCTATTTCTACCGTGCTCCACTGTACTCTATCTCTACTGTACTCCACTGTACTCTACCTCTACTCTACTGTACTGTTCTCTACCTCTACTGTACTCTACTGTACTCCACCTCTACTGTGCTCCACTGTACTCCACTGTACTCTACCTCTACTGTGCTCCACTGTAATCTACCTTGACTGTGCTCCACTGTACTCTACCTCTACTGTGCTCCACTGCACTCTATCTCTACTGTGCTCTACTGTACTCTACTCTACTGTACTCCACTGTACTCTACCTCTACTGTACTCCACTGTGCTCTACCTCTACTGTGCTCCACTGTACTCTATCTCTACTGTGCTCCACTGTACTCTACCTCTACTGTGATCCACTGTACTCTACCTCTACTCTGCTCCACTGTACTCTATCTCTACTGTGCTCCACTGTTTTCTACCTCTACTGTACTCCACTCTACTCTATCTCTACTGTGCTATACTGTACTCTATCTCTACTGTACTCCACTGTACTCTATCTCTACTGTGCTCCACTGTACTCTATCTCTACTGTACTCCACTGTACTCTACCTCTACCGTGCTCCACTGTACTCCACTGTACTCTATCTCTACTGTGCTCCACTTTACTCTACCTCTACTGTACTCCACTCTACTCTACCTCTACTGTGCTCCACTGTACTCTACCTCTACTGTACTCCACTCTACTCTACCTCTATTGGGCTCCACTGTACTCTACCTCTACTGTACTCCACTGTACTCTCTCTCTACTGTACTCCAATGTACTCTACCTCTACTCTACTGTACTGTTCTCTACCTCTACTGTACTCTACTGTACTCCACCTCTACTGTGCTCCACTGTACTCCACTGTACTCTACCTCTACTGTGCTCCACTGTAATCTACCTCTACTGTGCTCCACTGTACTCTACCTCTACTGTACTCCACTGTACTCTACCTCTACTGCACTCCACTGTACTCTACCTCTACTTTACTCCACTGTGCTTTACCTCTACTCTACTCCACTCTACTCTACCTCTACTCTACTCTATTGTACTCCTATTCTAATGTGCTCCACTGTAATCCACTGTACTCTATCTCTACTGTACTCCACTGTACTCTACCTCTACTGTGCTCCACTGTACTCCACTGTACTCTATCTCTACTGTGCTCCACTTTACTCTACCTCTACTGTACTCCACTCTACTCTACCTCTACTGTGCTCCACTGTACTCTACTTCTACTGTACTCCACTCTACTCTACCTCTACTGGGCTCCACTGTACTCTACCTCTACTGTACTCCACTGTACTCTATTTCTACCGTGCTCCACTGTACTCTATCTCTACTGTACTCCACTGTACTCTACCTCTACTCTACTGTACTGTTCTCTACCTCTACTGTACTCTACTGTACTCCACCTCTACTGTACTCCACTGTACTCCACTGTACTCTACCTCTACTGTGCTCCACTGTAATCTACCTTGACTGTGCTCCACTGTACTCTACCTCTACTGTGCTCCACTGCACTCTATCTTTACTGTGCTCTACTGTACTCTACTCTACTGTACTCCACTGTACTCTACCTCTACTGTACTCCACTGTACTCTACCTCTACTTTTCTCCACTGTACTCCACCTCTACTGTACTCTACTGTACTCCTATTCTAATGCGCTCCACTGTAATCCACTGTACTCTACCACTACTGTACTCCACTGTACTATACCTCTATTGTGCTCTACTGTACTCTATCTCTACTGTGCTCCACTGTACTCTACCTCTACTGTACTCCACTGTACTCTATCTCTACTGTACTCCACTGTACTCTATCTCTACTGTACTCTCTCTCTACTGTACTCCACTGTACTCTACCTCTACTGTGCTCCACTGTACTCTACCTCTACTATGCTCCACTGTACTCTACCTCTACTGTGCTCTACTGTACTCTATCTCTACTGTGTTCCACTGTACTCTACCTCTACTGTACTCCACTGTACTCTATCTCTACTGTGCTCCACTGTACTCTATCTCTACTGTACTGTACTGTTCTCTACCTCTACTGTACTCTACTGTACTCCACCTCTACTGTGCTCCACTGTACACCACTGTTCTACCTCTACTGCACACCACTGTACTCTATCTCTACTCTACTCCACTGTGCTCTACCTCTACTGTGCTCCACTGTACTCTATCTCTACTGTGCTCCACTGTACTCTACCTCTACTGTGCTCTACTGTACTCTATCTCTACTTTACTCCACTGTACTCTATCTCTACTGTGATCCACTGTACTCTACCTCTACTCTACTCTATTGTACTCCTATTCTAATGTGCTCCACTGTAATCCACTGTACTCTACCACTACTGTACTCCACTGTACTCTACCTCTATTGTGCTCTAATGTACTCTATCTCTACTGTGCTCCACTGTACTCTACCTCTACTGTACTCCACTGTACTCTATCTCTACTGTACTCCACTGTACTCTATCTCTACTGTACTCTATCTCTACTGTGCTCCACTGTACTCTACCTCTACTGTGCTCCACTGTACTCTACCTCTACTGTGCTCCACTGTACTCTACCTCTACTGTGCTCCACTGTACTCTACCTCTACTGTGCTCTACTGTACTCTATCTCTACTGTGTTCCACTGTACTCTACCTCTACTGTACTCCACTGTACTCTATCTCTACTGTGCTCCACTTTACTCTACCTCTACTGTACTGTACTGTTCTCTACCTCTACTGTACTCTACTGTACTCCACCTCTAGTGTGCTCCACTGTACACCACTGTTCTACCTCTACTGCACACCACTGTACTCTATCTCTACTCTACTCCACTGTGCTCTACCTCTACTGTGCTCCACTGTACTCTATCTCTACTGTGCTCCACTGTACTCTACCTCTACTGTGCTCTACTGTACTCTATCTCTACTTTACTCCACTGTACTCTATCTCTACTGTGATCCACTGTACTCTACCTCTACTCTGCTCCACTGTACTCTATCTCTACTGTGCTCCACTGTTTTCTACCTCTACTGTACTCCACTCTACTCTATCTCTACTGTGCTATACTGTACTCTATCTCTACTGTACTCCACTGTACTCTACCTCTACTGTGCTCCACTGTACTCCACTGTACTCTATCTCTACTGTGCTCCACTGTACTCTATCTCTACTGTACTCCACTGTACTCTACCTCTACTGTGCTCCACTGTACTCCACTGTACTCTATCTCTACTGTGCTCCACTGTACTCTATCTCTACTGTACTCCACTGTACTCTACCTCTACTGTGCTCCACTGTACTCCACTGTACTCTATCTCTACTGTGCTCCACTGTACTCTACCTCTACTGTACTCCACTCTACTCTACCTCTACTGTGCTCCACTGTACTCTACCTCTACTGTACTCCACTCTACTCTACCTCTACTGGGCTCCACTGTACTCTACCTCTACTGTACTCCACTGTACTCTATTTCTACCGTGCTCCACTGTACTCTATCTCTACTGTACTCCACTGTACTCTACCTCTACTCTACTGTACTGTTCTCTACCTCTACTGTACTCTACTGTACTCCACCTCTACTGTGCTCCACTCTACTCCACTGTACTCTACCTCTACTGTGCTCCACTGTAATCTACCTTGACTGTGCTCCACTGTACTCTACCTCTACTGTGCTCCACTGCACTCTATCTCTACTGTGCTCTACTGTACTCTACTCTACTGTACTCCACGGTACTCTACCTCTACTGTACTCCACTGTACTCTACCTCTACTTTTCTCCACTGTACTCTACCTCTACTGTACTCTACTGTACTCCTATTCTAATGTGCTCCACTGTAATCCACTGTACTCTACCACTACTGTACTCCACTGTACTCCACTGTATTCTACCTCTACTGTGCTCTACTGTGATCTACCTCTACTGTGCTCCACTGTACTCTACCTCTACTGTACTCACCTGTAATCTATCTCTACTGTACTCCACTGTACTCTATCTCTACTGTGATCCACTGTACTCTACCTCTACTCTGCTCCACTGTACTCTATCTCTACTGTGCTCCACTGTACTCTACCTCTACTGTACTCCACTGTACTCTATCTCTACTGTGCTCTACTGTACTCTATCTCTACTGTACTCCACTGTACTCTACCTCTACTGTGCTCCACTGTACTCCACTGTACTCTATCTCTACTGTGCTCCACTGTACTCTATCTCTACTGTACTCCACTGTACTCTACCTCTACTGTGCTCCACTGTACTCCACTGTACTCTATCTCTACTGTGCTCCACTGTACTCTACCTCTACTGTACTCCACTCTACTCTACCTCTACTGTGCTCCACTGTACTCTACCTCTACTGTACTCCACTCTACTCTACCTCTACTGGGCTCCACTGTACTCTACCTCTACTGTACTCCACTGTACTCTATTTCTACCGTGCTCCACTGTACTCTATCTCTACTGTACTCCACTGTACTCTACCTCTACTCTACTGTACTGTTCTCTACCTCTACTGTACTCTACTGTACTCCACCTCTACTGTGCTCCACTGTACTCCACTGTACTCTACCTCTACTGTGCTCCACTGTAATCTACCTTGACTGTGCTCCACTGTACTCTACCTCTACTGTGCTCCACTGTACTCTACCTCTACTGTACTCCACTTTACTCTACCTCTACTTTTCTCCATTGTACTCTACCTCTACTGTACTCTACTGTACTCCTATTCTAATGTGCTCCACTGTAATCCACTGTACTCTACCACTACTGTACTCCACTGTACTATACCTCTATTGTGCTCTACTGTACTCTATCTCTACTGTGCTCCACTGTACTCTACCTCTACTGTACTCCACTGTACTCTATCTCTACTGTACTCCACTGTATTCTATCTCTACTGTACTCTCTCTCTACTGTACTCCACTGTACTCTACCTCTACTGTGCTCCACTGTACTCTACCTCTACTGTGCTCCACTGTACTCTACCTCTACTATGCTCCACTGTACTCTACCTCTACTGTGCTCTACTGTACTCTATCTCTACTGTGTTCCACTGTACTCTACCTCTACTGTACTCCACTGTACTCTATCTCTACTGTGCTCCACTGTACTCTATCTCTACTGTACTGTACTGTTCTCTACCTCTACTGTACTCTACTGTACTCCACCTCTAATGTGCTCCACTGTACACCACTGTTCTACCTCTACTGTACTCCACTGTACTCTCCCTCTACTGCACTCCACTGTACTCTATGTCTACTGTACTCCACTGTGCTCTACCTCTACTGTGCTCCACTGTACTCTATCTCTACTGTGCTCCACTGTACTCTACCTCTACTGTGCTCTACTGTACTCTATCTCTACTGTACTCCACTGAACTCTATCTCTACTGTGATCCACTGTACTCTACCTCTACTCTGCTCCACTGTACTCTATCTCTACTGTGCTCCACTGTTTTCTACCTCTACTGTACTCCACTCTACTCTATCTGTACTGTGCTATACTGTACTCTATCTCTACTGTACTCCACTGTACTCTATCTCTACTGTGCTCCACTGTACTCTATCTCTACTGTACTCCACTGTACTCTACCTCTACCGTGCTCCACTGTACTCCACTGTACTCTATCTCTGCTGTGCTCCACTTTACTCTACCTCTACTGTACTCCACTCTACTCTACCTCTACTGTGCTCCACTGTACTCTACCTCTACTGTACTCCACTCTACTCTACCTCTACTGGGCTCCACTGTACTCTACCTCTACTGTACTCCACTGTACTCTCTCTCTACTGTACTCCAATGTACTCTACCTCTACTCTACTGTACTGTTCTCTACCTCTACTGTACTCTACTGTACTCCACCTCTACTGTGCTCCACTGTACTCCACTGTACTCTACCTCTACTGTGCTCCACTGTAATCTACCTCTACTGTGCTCCACTGTACTCTACCTCTACTGTACTCCACTGTACTCTACCTCTACTGCACTCCACTGTACTCTACCTCTACTTTACTCCACTGTCCTCTACCTCTACTGTGCTCCACTGTACTCTCTCTCTACTGTGCTCTACTGTACTCTACTCTACTGTACTCCACTGTACTCTACCTCTACTGTACTCCACTGTACTCTACCTCTACTTTTCTCCACTGTACTCTACCTCTACTGTACTCCTATTCTAATGTGCTCCACTGTAATCCACTGTACTCTACCACTACTGTACTCCACTGTACTCTACCTCTAGTGTGCTCTACTGTACTCTATCTCTACTGTGCTCCACTCTACTCTACCTCTACTGTACTCCACTGTACTCTATCTCTACTGTACTCCACTGTACTCTATCTCTACTGTACTCTCTCTCTACTGTACTCCACTGTACTCTACCTCTACTGTGCTCCACTGTACTCTACCTCTACTCTGCTCTACTGTACTCTATCTCTACTGTACTCCACTGTACTCTATCTCTACTGTGATCCACTGTACTCTACCTCTACTCTGCTCCACTGTACTCTATCTCTACTGTGCTCCACTGTACTCTACCTCTACTGTACTCCACTGTACTCTATCTCTACTGTGCTCTACTGTACTCTATCTCTACTGTACTCCACTATACTCTACCTCTACTGTGCTCCATTGTACTCCACTGTACTCTACCTCTACTGTACTCCACTGTACTCTACCTCTACTGCACTCCACTGTACTCTATCTCTACTGTACTCCACTGTGCTCTACCTCTACTGTGCTCCACTGTACTCTATCTCTACTGTGCTCCACTGTACTCTATCTCTACTGTACTCCACTGTACTCTACCTCTACTGTGCTCCACTGTACTCTACCTCTACTGTGCTCTACTGTACTCCACTGTACTCTACCTCTACTCTACTCCACTGTACTCTACCTCTACTGTGCTCCACTGTTCTCTACCTCTACTGTACTCCACTGTACTCTACCTCTACTGTACTCCACTGTACTCTATCTCTACTGTGCTCCACTGTACTCTACCTCTACTGTACTCCACTGTACTCTATCTCTACTGTGCTCTACTGTACTCTATCTCTACTGTACTCCACTGTACTCTATCTCTACTGTGCTCCACTCTACTCTACCTCTACTGTACTCCACTCTACTCTACCTCTACTGTGCTCCACTGTACTCTACCTCTACTGTACTCCACTCTACTCTATCTCTACTGGGCTCCACTGTACTCTACCTCTACTGTACTCCACTGTACTCTATTTCTACCGTGCTCCACTGTACTCTATCTCTACTGTACTCCACTGTACTCTACCTCTACTCTACTGTACTGTTCTCTACCTCTACTGTACTCTACTGTACTCCACCTCTACTGTGCTCCACTGTACTCCACTGTACTCTACCTCTACTGTGCTCCACTGTAATCTACCTTGACTGTGCTCCACTGTACTCTACCTCTACTGTGCTCCACTGTACTCTACCTCTACTGTACTCCACTTTACTCTACCTCTACTTTTCTCCATTGTACTCTACCTCTACTGCACTCTACTGTACTCCTATTCTAATGTGCTCCACTGTAATCCACTGTACTCTACCACTACTGTACTCCACTGTACTATACCTCTATTGTGCTCTACTGTACTCTATCTCTACTGTGCTCCACTGTACTCTACCTCTACTGTACTCCACTGTACTCTATCTCTACTGTACTCCACTGTATTCTATCTTTACTGTACTCTCTCTCTACTGTACTCCACTGTACTCTACCTCTACTGTGCTCCACTGTACTCTACCTCTACTGTGCTCCACTGTACTCTACCTCTACTATGCTCCACTGTACTCTACCTCTACTGTGCTCTACTGTACTCTATCTCTACTGTGTTCCACTGTACTCTACCTCTACTGTACTCCACTGTACTCTATCTCTACTGTGCTCCACTGTACTCTATCTCTACTGTACTGTACTGTTCTCTACCTCTACTGTACTCTACTGTACTCCACCTCTACTGTGCTCCACTGTACACCACTGTTCTACCTCTACTGTACTCCACTGTACTCTCCCTCTACTGCACTCCACTGTACTCTATGTCTAGTGTACTCCACTGTGCTCTACCTCTACTGTGCTCCACTGTACTCTATCTCTACTGTGCTCCACTGTACTCTACCTCTACTGTGCTCTACTGTACTCTATCTCTACTGTACTCCACTGAACTCTATCTATACTGTGATCCACTCTACTCTACCTCTACTCTGCTCCACTGTACTCTATCTCTACTGTGCTCCACTGTTTTCTACCTCTACTGTACTCCACTCTACTCTATCTTTACTGTGCTATACTGTACTCTATCTCTACTGTACTCCACTGTACTCTATCTCTACTGTGCTCCACTGTACTCTATCTCTACTGTATTCCAGTGTACTCTACCTCTACCGTGCTCCACTGTACTCCACTGTACTCTATCTCTACTGTGCTCCACTTTACTCTACCTCTACTGTACTCCACTCTACTCTACCTCTACTGTGCTCCACTGTACTCTACCTCTACTGTACTCCACTCTACTCTACCTCTACTGTGCTCCACTGTACTCTACCTCTACTGTACTCCACTCTACTCTACCTCTACTGTGCTCCACTGTAATCTACCTCTACTGTACTCCACTGTACTCTACCTCTACTGCACTCCACTGTACTCTACCTCTACTTTACTCCACTGTCCTCTACCTCTACTGTGCTCCACTGTACTCTCTCTCTACTGTGCTCTACTGTACTCTACTCTACTGTACTCCACTGTACTCTACCTCTACTGTACTCCACTGTACTCTACCTCTACTTTTCTCCACTGTACTCTACCTCTACTGTACTCCTATTCTAATGTGCTCCACTGTAATCCACTGTACTCTACCACTACTGTACTCCACTGTACTCTACCTCTAGTGTGCTCTACTGTACTCTATCTCTACTGTGCTCCACTCTACTCTACCTCTACTGTACTCCACTGTACTCTATCTCTACTGTACTCCACTGTACTCTATCTCTACTGTACTCTCTCTCTACTGTACTCCACTGTACTCTACCTCTACTGTGCTCCACTGTACTCTACCTCTACTGTGCTCTACTGTACTCTATCTCTACTGTACTCCACTGTACTCTATCTCTACTGTGATCCACTGTACTCTACCTCTACTCTGCTCCACTGTACTCTATCTCTACTGTGCTCCACTGTACTCTACCTCTACTGTACTCCACTGTACTCTATCTCTACTGTGCTCTACTGTACTCTATCTCTACTGTACTCCACTATACTCTACCTCTACGGTGCTCCACTGTACTCCACTGTACTCTACCTCTACTGTACTCCACTGTACTCTACCTCTACTGCACTCCACTGTACTCTATCTCTACTGTACTCCACTGTGCTCTACCTCTACTGTGCTCCACTGTACTCTATCTCTACTGTGCTCCACTGTACTCTATCTCTACTGTACTCCACTGTACTCTACCTCTACTGTGCTCCACTGTACTCTACCTCTACTGTGCTCTACTGTACTCCACTGTACTCTACCTCTACTGTACTCCACTGTACTCTACCTCTACTGCACTCCACTGTACTCTACCTCTACTGCACTCCACTGTACTCTATCTCTACTGTACTCCACTGTGCTCTACCTCTACTGTGCTCCACTGTACTCTATCTCTACTGTGCTCCACTGTACTCTATCTCTACTGTGTTCCACTGTAGTCTACCTCTACTCTACTCCACTGTACTCTATCTCTACTGTGCTCCACTGTACTCTACCTCTACTGTACTCCACTGTACTCTACCTCTACTGTACTCCACTGTACTCTATCTCTACTGTGCTCCACTGTACTCTACCTCTACTGTACTCCACTGTACTCCACTGTACTCAACCTCTACTGTACTCCACTGTACTCTATCTCTACTGCACTCCACTGTACTCTATCTCTACTGTACTCCACTGTGCTCTACCTCTACTGTGCTCCACTGTACTCTATCTCTACTGTGCTCCACTGTACTCTATCTCTACTGTACTCCACTGTACTCTACCTCTACTGTGCTCCACTGTACTCTACCTCTACTGTGCTCAACTGTACTCCACTGTACTCTACCTCTACTGTACACCACTGTACTCTACCTCTACTGCACTCCACTCTACTCTACCTCTACTGCACTCCACTGTACTCTATCTCTACTGTACTCCACTGTGCTCTACCTCTACTGTACTCCACTGTACTCTACGTCTACTGTGCTCCACTGTACTCCACTGTACTCAACCTCTACTGTACTCCACTGTACTCTATCTCTACTGCACTCCACTGTACTCTATCTCTACTGTACTCCACTGTGCTCTACCTCTACTGTGCTCCACTGTACTCTATCTCTACTGTGCTCCACTGTACTCTATCTCTACTGTACTCCACTGTACTCTACCTCTACTGTGCTCCACTGTACTCTACCTCTACTGTGCTCAACTGTACTCCACTGTACTCTACCTCTACTGTACACCACTGTACTCTACCTCTACTGCACTCCACTCTACTCTACCTCTACTGCACTCCACTGTACTCTATCTCTACTGTACTCCACTGTGCTCTACCTCTACTGTGCTCCACTGTACTCTATCTCTACTGTGCTCCACTGTACTCTATCTCTACTGTGTTCCACTGTACTCTACCTCTACTCTACTCCACTGTACTCTATCTCTACTGTGCTCCACTGTACTCTACCTCTACTGTACTCCACTGTACTCTACCTCTACTGTACTCCACTGTACTCTATCTCTACTGTACTCCACTGTACTCTACCTCTACTTTACTGTACTGTTCTCTACCTCTACTGTACTCTACTGTACTCCACCTCTACTGTGCTCCACTGTACTCCACTGTATTCTACCTCTACTGTGCTCTACTGTGATCTACCTCTACTGTGCTCCACTGTACTCTACCTCTACTGTACTCACCTGTAATCTATCTCTACTGTACTCCAATGTACTCTATCTCTACTGTGATCCACTGTACTCTACCTCTACTCTGCTCCACTGTACTCTATCTCTACTGTGCTCCACTGTACTCTACCTCTACTGTGCTCCACTGTACTCTATCTCTACTGTGTTCCACTGTACTCTACCTCTACTCTACTCCACTGTACTCTATCTCTACTGTGCTCCACTGTACTCTACCTCTACTGTACTCCACTGTACTCTACCTCTACTGTACTCCACTGTACTCTATCTCTACTGTGCTCCACTGTACTCTACCTCTACTGTACTCCACTGTACTCTATCTCTACTGTGCTCTACTGTACTCTATCTCTACTGTACTCCACTGTACTCTACGTCTACTGTGCTCCACTGTACTCCACTGTACTCAACCTCTACTGTACTCCACTGTACTCTATCTCTACTGCACTCCACTGTACTCTATCTCTACTGTACTCCACTGTGCTCTACCTCTACTGTGCTCCACTGTACTCTATCTCTACTGTGCTCCACTGTACTCTATCTCTACTGTACTCCACTGTACTCTACCTCTACTGTGCTCCACTGTACTCTACCTCTACTGTGCTCAACTGTACTCCACTGTACTCTACCTCTACTGTACACCACTGTACTCTACCTCTACTGCACTCCACTCTACTCTACCTCTACTGCACTCCACTGTACTCTATCTCTACTGTACTCCACTGTGCTCTACCTCTACTGTACTCCACTGTACTCTACGTCTACTGTGCTCCACTGTACTCCACTGTACTCAACCTCTACTGTACTCCACTGTACTCTATCTCTACTGCACTCCACTGTACTCTATCTCTACTGTACTCCACTGTGCTCTACCTCTACTGTGCTCCACTGTACTCTATCTCTACTGTGCTCCACTCTACTCTATCTCTACTGTACTCCACTGTACTCTACCTCTACTGTGCTCCACTGTACTCTACCTCTACTGTGCTCAACTGTACTCCACTGTACTCTACCTCTACTGTACACCACTGTACTCTACCTCTACTGCACTCCACTCTACTCTACCTCTACTGCACTCCACTGTACTCTATCTCTACTGTACTCCACTGTGCTCTACCTCTACTGTGCTCCACTGTACTCTATCTCTACTGTGCTCCACTGTACTCTATCTCTACTGTGTTCCACTGTACTCTACCTCTACTCTACTCCACTGTACTCTATCTCTACTGTGCTCCACTGTACTCTACCTCTACTGTACTCCACTGTACTCTACCTCTACTGTACTCCACTGTACTCTATCTCTACTGTACTCCACTGTACTCTACCTCTACTGTACTGTACTGTTCTCTACCTCTACTGTACTCTACTGTACTCCACCTCTACTGTGCTCCACTGTACTCCACTGTATTCTACCTCTACTGTGCTCTACTGTGATCTACCTCTACTGTGCTCCACTGTACTCTACCTCTACTGTACTCACCTGTAATCTATCTCTACTGTACTCCAATGTACTCTATCTCTACTGTGATCCACTGTACTCTACCTCTACTCTGCTCCACTGTACTCTATCTCTACTGTGCTCCACTCTACTCTACCTCTACTGTACTCACCTGTAATCTATCTCTACTGTGCTCTACTGTACTCTATCTCTACTTTACTCCACTGTACTCTACCTCTACTGTGCTCCACTGTACTCCACTGTACTCTATCTCTACTGTGCTCCACTGTACTCTATCTCTACTGTACTCCACTGTACTCTACCTCTACTGTGATCCACTGTACTCCACTGTACTGTATCTCTACTGTGCTCCACTGTACTCTACCTCTACTGTACTCCACTCTACTCTACCTCTACTGTGCTCCACTGTACTCTACCTCTACTGTACTCCACTCTACTCTACCTCTACTGGGCTCCACTGTACTCTACCTCTACTGTACTCCACTGTACTCTATTTCTACCGTGCTCCACTGTACTCTATCTCTACTGTACTCCACTGTACTCTACCTCTACTCTACTGTACTGTTCTCTACCTCTACTGTACTCTACTGTACTCCACCTCTACTGTGCTCCACTGTACTCCACTGTACTCTACCTCTACTGTGCTCCACTGTAATCTACCTTGACTGTGCTCCACTGTACTCTACCTCTACTGTGCTCCACTGTACTCTACCTCTACTGTGCTCCACTGCACTCTATGTCTACTGTGCTCTACTGTACTCTACTCTACTGTACTCCACTGTACTCTACCTCTACTGTACTCCACTGTACTCTACCTCTACTTTTCTCCACTGTACTCTACCTCTACTGTACTCTACTGTACTCCTATTCTAATGTGCTCCACTGTAATCCACTGTACTCTACCACTACTGTACTCCACTGTACTATACCTCTATTGTGCTCTACTGTACTCTATCTCTACTGTGCTCCACTGTACTCTACCTCTACTGTACTCCACTGTACTCTATCTCTACTGTACTCCACTGTACTCTATCTCTACTGTACTCTCTCTCTACTGTACTCCACTGTACTCTACCTCTACTGTGCTCCATTGTACTCTACCTCTACTGTGCTCCACTGTACTCTACCTCTACTATGCTCCACTGTACTCTACCTCTACTGTGCTCTACTGTACTCTATCTCTACTGTGTTCCACTGTACTCTACCTCTACTGTACTTCACTGTACTCTATCTCTACTGTGCTCCACTGTACTCTATCTCTACTGTACTGTACTGTTCTCTACCTCTACTGTACTCTACTGTACTCCACCTCTACTGTGCTCCACTGTACACCACTGTTCTACCTCTACTGTACTCCACTGTACTCTCCCTCTACTGCACTCCACTGTACTCTATGTCTACTGTACTCCACTGTGCTCTACCTCTACTGTGCTCCACTGTACTCTATCTCTACTGTGCTCCACTGTACTCTACCTCTACTGTGCTCTACTGTACTCTATCTCTACTGTACTCCACTGAACTCTATCTCTACTGTGATCCACTCTACTCTATCTCTACTGTGCTATACTGTACTCTATCTCTACTGTACTCCACTGTACTCTATCTCTACTGTGCTCCACTGTTTTCTACCTCTACTGTACTCCACTCTACTCTATCTCTACTGTGCTATACTGTACTCTATCTCTACTGTACTCCACTGTACTCTATCTCTATTGTGCTCCACTGTACTCTATCTCTACTGTACTCCACTGTACTCTACCTCTACCGTGCTCCACTGTACTCCACTGTACTCTATCTCTACTGTGCTCCACTTTACTCTACCTCTACTGTACTCCACTCTACTCTACCTCTACTGTGCTCCACTGTACTCTACCTCTACTGTACTCCACTCTACTCTACCTCTACTGGGCTCCACTGTACTCTACCTCTACTGTACTCCACTGTACTCTCTCTCTACTGTACTCCAATGTACTCTACCTCTACTCTACTGTACTGTTCTCTACCTCTACTGTACTCTACTGTACTCCACCTCTACTGTGCTCCACTGTACTCCACTGTACTCTACCTCTACTGTGCTCCACTGTACTCTACCTCTACTGTACTCCACTGTACTCTACCTCTACTGCACTCCACTGTACTCTACCTCTACTTTACTCCACTGTGCTTTACCTCTACTCTACTCCACTCTACTCTACCTCTACTCTACTCTATTGTACTCCTATTCTAATGTGCTCCACTGTAATCCACTGTACTCTACCACTACTGTACTCCACTGTACTCTACCTCTATTGTGCTCTAATGTACTCTATCTCTACTGTGCTCCACTGTACTCTACCTCTACTGTACTCCACTGTACTCTATCTCTACTGTACTCCACTGTACTCTATCTCTACTGTACTCTATCTCTACTGTGCTCCACTGTACTCTACCTCTACTGTGCTCCACTGTACTCTACCTCTACTGTGCTCCACTGTACTCTACCTCTACTTCTACTGTGCTCCACTGTACTCTACCTCTACTGTGCTCCACTGTACTCTACCTCTACTGTGCTCTACTGTACTCTACCTCTACTGTGTTCCACTGTACTCTACCTCTACTGTACTCCACTGTACTCTATCTCTACTGTGCTCCACTGTACTCTACCTCTACTGTACTGTACTGTTCTCTACCTCTACTGTACTCTACGGTACTCCACCTCTAGTGTGCTCCACTGTACACCACTGTTCTACCTCTACTGCACACCACTGTACTCTATCTCTACTCTACTCCACTGTGCTCTACCTCTACTGTGCTCCACTGTACTCTATCTCTACTGTGCTCCATTGTACTCTACCTCTACTGTGCTCTACTGTACTCTATCTCTACTGTACTCCACTCTACTCTATCTCTACTGTGATCCACTGTACTCTACCTCTACTCTGCTCCACTGTACTCTATCTCTACTGTGCTCCACTGTTTTCTACCTCTACTGTACTCCACTCTACTCTATCTCTACTGTGCTATACTGTACTCTATCTCTACTGTACTCCACTGTACTCTACCTCTACTGTGCTCCACTGTACTCCACTGTACTCTATCTCTACTGTGCTCCACTGTACTCTATCTCTACTGTACTCCACTGTACTCTACCTCTACTGTGCTCCACTGTACTCCACTGTACTCTATCTCTACTGTGCTCCACTGTACTCTACCTCTACTGTACTCCACTCTACTCTACCTCTACTGTGCTCCACTGTACTCTACCTCTACTGTACTCCACTCTACTCTACCGCTACTGGGCTCCACTGTACTCTACCTCTACTGTACTCCACTGTACTCTCTCTCTACTGTACTCCACTGTACTCAACCTCTACTCTACTGTACTGTTCTCTACCTCTACTGTACTCTACTGTACTCCACCTCTACTGTGCTCCACTGTACTCCACTGTACTCTACCTCTACTGTGCTCCACTGTAATCTACCTCTACTGTGCTCCACTGTACTCTACCTCTACTGTACTCCACTGTACTCTACCTCTACTGCACTCCACTGTACTCTACCTCTACTTTACTCCACTGTACTTTACCTCTACTCTACTCCACTCTACTCTACCTCTACTGTACTCTATTGTACTCCTATTCTAATGTGCTCCACTGTAATCCACTGTACTCTACCACTACTGTACTCCACTGTACTCTACCTCTATTGTGCTCTAATGTACTCTATCTCTACTGTGCTCCACTGTACTCTACCTCTACTGTACTCCACTGTACTCTATCTCTACTGTACTCCACTGTACTCTATCTCTACTGTACTCTATCTCTACTGTACTCCACTGTACTCTACCTCTACTGTGCTCCACTGTACTCTACCTCTACTGTGCTCCACTGTACTCTACCTCTACTTTTCTCCACTGTACTCCACCTCTACTGTACTCTACTGTACTCCTATTCTAATGTGCTCCACTGTAATCCACTGTACTCTACCACTACTGTACTCCACTGTACTATACCTCTATTGTGCTCTACTGTACTCTATCTCTACTGTGCTCCACTGTACTCTACCTCTACTGTACTCCACTGTACTCTATCTCTACTGTACTCCACTGTACTCTATCTCTACTGTACTCTCTCTCTACTGTACTCCACTGTACTCTACCTCTACTGTGCTCCACTGTACTCTACCTCTACTATGCTCCACTGTACTCTACCTCTACTGTGCTCTACTGTACTCTATCTCTACTGTGTTCCACTGTACTCTACCTCTACTGTACTCCACTGTACTCTATCTCTACTGTGCTCCACTGTACTCTATCTCTACTGTACTGTACTGTTCTCTACCTCTACTGTACTCTACTGTACTCCACCTCTACTGTGCTCCACTGTACACCACTGTTCTACCTCTACTGTGCTCCACTGTACTCTATCTCTACTGTGCTCCACTGTACTCTACCTCTACTGTGATCCACTGTACTCTACCTCTACTCTGCTCCACTGTACTCTATCTCTACTGTGCTCCACTGTTTTCTACCTCTACTGTACTCCACTCTACTCTATCTCTACTGTGCTATACTGTACTCTATCTCTACTGTACTCCACTGTACTCTATCTCTACTGTGCTCCACTGTACTCTATCTCTACTGTACTCCACTGTACTCTACCTCTACCGTGCTCCACTGTACTCCACTGTACTCTATCTCTACTGTGCTCCACTTTACTCTACCTCTACTGTACTCCACTCTACTCTACCTCTACTCTGCTCCACTGTACTCTACCTCTACTGTACTCCACTCTACTCTACCTCTACTGGGCTCCACTGTACTCTACCTCTACTGTACTCCACTGTACTCTCTCTCTACTGTACTCCAATGTACTCTACCTCTACTTTTCTCCACTGTACTCTACCTCTACTGTACTCCTATTCTAATGTGCTCCACTCTAATCCACTGTACTCTACCACTACTGTACTCCACTGTACTTTACCTCTAGTGTGCTCTACTGTACTCTACCTCTACTGTGCTCCACTCTACTCTACCTCTACTGTACTCCACTGTACTCTATCTCTACTGTACTCCACTGTACTCTACCTCTACTGTGCTCCACTGTACTCTACCTCTACTGTGCTCTACTGTACTCTATCTCTACTGTACTCCACTGTACTCTATCTCTACTGTGATCCACTGTACTCTACCTCTACTCTGCTCCACTGTACTCTATCTCTACTGTGCTCCACTGTACTCTACCTCTACTGTACTCCACTGTACTCTATCTCTACTGTGCTCTACTGTACTCTATCTCTACTGTACTCCACTATACTCTACCTCTACTGTGCTCCACTGTACTCCACTGTACTCTACCTCTACTGTACTCCACTGTACTCTACCTCTACTGCACTCCACTCTACTCTATCTCTACTGTACTCCACTGTGCTCTACCTCTACTGTGCTCCACTGTACTCTATCTCTACTGTGCTCCACTGTACTCTATCTCTACTGTACTCCACTGTACTCTACCTCTACTGTGCTCCACTGTACTCTACCTCTACTGTGCTCTACTGTACTCCACTGTACTCTACCTCTACTGTACTCCACTGTACTCTACCTCTACTGCACTCCACTGTACTCTACCTCTACTGCACTCCACTGTACTCTATCTCTACTGTACTCCACTGTGCTCTACCTCTACTGTGCTCCACTGTACTCTATCTCTACTGTGCTCCACTGTACTCTATCTCTACTGTGTTCCACTGTACTCTACCTCTACTCTACTCCACTGTACTCTATCTCTACTGTGCTCCACTGTACTCTACCTCTACTGTACTCCACTGTACTCTACCTCTACTGTACTCCACTGTACTCTATCTCTACTGTGCTCCACTGTACTCTACCTCTACTGTACTCCACTGTACTCTATCTCTACTGTGCTCTACTGTACTCTATCTCTACTGTACTCCACTGTACTCTACCTCTACTGTGCTCCACTGTACTCCACTGTACTCTACCTCTACTGTACTCCACTGTACTCTATCTCTACTGCACTCCACTGTACTCTATCTCTACTGTACTCCACTGTGCTCTACCTCTACTGTGCTCCACTGTACTCTATCTCTACTGTGCTCCACTCTACTCTACCTCTACTGTACTCCACTGTACTCTATCTCTACTGTACTCCACTGTACTCTATCTCTACTGTACTCTCTCTCTACTGTACTCCACTGTACTCTACCTCTACTGTGCTCCACTGTACTCTACCTCTACTGTGCTCTACTGTACTCTATCTCTACTGTACTCCACTGTACTCTATCTCTACTGTGATCCACTGTACTCTACCTCTACTCTGCTCCACTGTACTCTATCTCTACTGTGCTCCACTGTACTCTACCTCTACTGTACTCCACTGTACTCTATCTCTACTGTGCTCTACTGTACTCTATCTCTACTGTACTCCACTATACTCTACCTCTACTGTGCTCCACTGTACTCCACTGTACTCTACCTCTACTGTACTCCACTGTACTCTACCTCTACTGCACTCCACTCTACTCTATCTCTACTGTACTCCACTGTGCTCTACCTCTACTGTGCTCCACTGTACTCTATCTCTACTGTGCTCCACTGTACTCTATCTCTACTGTACTCCACTGTACTCTACCTCTACTGTGCTCCACTGTACTCTACCTCTACTGTGCTCTACTGTACTCCACTGTACTCTACCTCTACTGTACTCCACTGTACTCTACCTCTACTGCACTCCACTCTACTCTATCTCTACTGTACTCCACTGTGCTCTACCTCTACTGTGCTCCACTGTACTCTATCTCTACTGTGCTCCACTGTACTCTATCTCTACTGTACTCCACTGTACTCTACCTCTACTGTGCTCCACTGTACTCTACCTCTACTGTGCTCTACTGTACTCCACTGTACTCTACCTCTACTGTACTCCACTGTACTCTACCTCTACTGCACTCCACTGTACTCTACCTCTACTGCACTCCACTGTACTCTATCTCTACTGTACTCCACTGTGCTCTACCTCTACTGTGCTCCACTGTACTCTATCTCTACTGTGCTCCACTGTACTCTATCTCTACTGTGTTCCACTGTACTCTACCTCTACTCTACTCCACTGTACTCTATCTCTACTGTGCTCCACTGTACTCTACCTCTACTGTACTCCACTGTACTCTACCTCTACTGTACTCCACTGTACTCTATCTCTACTGTGCTCCACTGTACTCTACCTCTACTGTACTCCACTGTACTCTATCTCTACTGTGCTCTACTGTACTCTATCTCTACTGTACTCCACTGTACTCTACCTCTACTGTGCTCCACTGTACTCCACTGTACTCTACCTCTACTGTACTCCACTGTACTCTATCTCTACTGCACTCCACTGTACTCTATCTCTACTGTACTCCACTGTGCTCTACCTCTACTGTGCTCCACTGTACTCTATCTCTACTGTGCCCCACTGTACTCTATCTCTACTGTACTCCACTGTACTCTACCTCTACTGTGCTCCACTGTACTCTACCTCTACTGTGCTCTACTGTACTCCACTGTACTCTACCTCTACTGTACTCCACTGTACTCTACCTCTACTGCACTCCACTCTACTCTACCTCTACTGCACTCCACTGCACTCTATCTCTACTGTACTCCACTGTGCTCTACATCTAATGTGCTCCACTGTACTCTATCTCTACTGTGCTCCACTGTACTCTATCTCTACTGTGTTCCACTGTACTCTACCTCTACTCTACTCCACTGTACTCTATCTCTACTGTGCTCCACTGTACTCTACCTCTACTTTTCTCCACTGTACTCCACCTCTACTGTACTCTACTGTACTCCTATTCTAATGTGCTCCACTGTAATCCACTGTACTCTACCACTACTGTACTCCACTGTACTATACCTCTATTGTGCTCTACTGTACTCTATCTCTACTGTGCTCCACTGTACTCTACCTCTACTGTACTCCACTGTACTCTATCTCTACTGTACTCCACTGTACTCTATCTCTACTGTACTCTCTCTCTACTGTACTCCACTGTACTCTACCTCTACTGTGCTCCACTGTACTCTACCTCTACTATGCTCCACTGTACTCTACCTCTACTGTGCTCTACTGTACTCTATCTCTACTGTGTTCCACTGTACTCTACCTCTACTGTACTCCACTGTACTCTATCTCTACTGTGCTCCACTGTACTCTATCTCTACTGTACTGTACTGTTCTCTACCTCTACTGTACTCTACTGTACTCCACCTCTACTGTGCTCCACTGTACACCACTGTTCTACCTCTACTGTGCTCCACTGTACTCTATCTCTACTGTGCTCCACTGTACTCTACCTCTACTGTGATCCACTGTACTCTACCTCTACTCTGCTCCACTGTACTCTATCTCTACTGTGCTCCACTGTTTTCTACCTCTACTGTACTCCACTCTACTCTATCTCTACTGTGCTATACTGTACTCTATCTCTACTGTACTCCACTGTACTCTATCTCTACTGTGCTCCACTGTACTCTATCTCTACTGTACTCCACTGTACTCTACCTCTACCGTGCTCCACTGTACTCCACTGTACTCTATCTCTACTGTGCTCCACTTTACTCTACCTCTACTGTACTCCACTCTACTCTACCTCTACTCTGCTCCACTGTACTCTACCTCTACTGTGCTCCACTCTACTCTACCTCTACTGGGCTCCACTGTACTCTACCTCTACTGTACTCCACTGTACTCTCTCTCTACTGTACTCCAATGTACTCTACCTCTACTTTTCTCCACTGTACTCTACCTCTACTGTACTCCTATTCTAATGTGCTCCACTCTAATCCACTGTACTCTACCACTACTGTACTCCACTGTACTTTACCTCTAGTGTGCTCTACTGTACTCTATCTCTACTGTGCTCCACTCTACTCTACCTCTACTGTACTCCACTGTACTCTATCTCTACTCTACTCCACTGTACTCTATCTCTACTGTACTCTCTCTCTACTGTACTCCACTGTACTCTACCTCTACTGTGCTCCACTGTACTCTACCTCTACTGTGCTCTACTGTACTCTATCTCTACTGTACTCCACTGTACTCTATCTCTACTGTGATCCACTGTACTCTACCTCTACTCTGCTCCACTGTACTCTATCTCTACTGTGCTCCACTGTACTCTACCTCTACTGTACTCCACTGTACTCTATCTCTACTGTGCTCTACTGTACTCTATCTCTACTGTACTCCACTATACTCTACCTCTACTGTGCTCCACTGTACTCCACTGTACTCTACCTCTACTGTACTCCACTGTACTCTACCTCTACTGCACTCCACTCTACTCTATCTCTACTGTACTCCACTGTGCTCTACCTCTACTGTGCTCCACTGTACTCTATCTCTACTGTGCTCCACTGTACTCTATCTCTACTGTACTCCACTGTACTCTACCTCTACTGTGCTCCACTGTACTCTACCTCTACTGTGCTCTACTGTACTCCACTGTACTCTACCTCTACTGTACTCCACTGTACTCTACCTCTACTGCACTCCACTGTACTCTACCTCTACTGCACTCCACTGTACTCTATCTCTACTGTACTCCACTGTGCTCTACCTCTACTGTGCTCTACTGTACTCTATCTCTACTGTGTTCCACTGTACTCTACCTCTACTCTACTCCACTGTACTCTATCTCTACTGTGCTCCACTGTACTCTACCTCTACTGTACTCCACTGTACTCTACCTCTACTGTACTCCACTGTACTCTATCTCTACTGTGCTCCACTGTACTCTACCTCTACTGTACTCCAATGTACTCTATCTCTACTGTGCTCTACTGTACTCTATCTCTACTGTACTCCACTGTACTCTACCTCTACTGTGCTCCACTGTACTCCACTGTACTCTACCTCTACTGTACTCCACTGTACTCTATCTCTACTGCACTCCACTGTACTCTATCTCTACTGTACTCCACTGTGCTCTACCTCTACTGTGCTCCACTGTACTCTATCTCTACTGTGCTCCACTCTACTCTACCTCTACTGTACTCCACTGTACTCTATCTCTACTGTACTCCACTGTACTCTATCTCTACTGTACTCTCTCTCTACTGTACTCCACTGTACTCTACCTCTACTGTGCTCCACTGTACTCTACCTCTACTGTGCTCTCCTGTACTCTATCTCTACTGTACTCCACTGTACTCTATCTCTACTGTGATCCACTGTACTCTACCTCTACTCTGCTCCACTGTACTCTATCTCTACTGTGCTCCACTGTACTCTACCTCTACTGTACTCCACTGTACTCTATCTCTACTGTGCTCTACTGTACTCTATCTCTACTGTACTCCACTATACTCTACCTCTACTGTGCTCCACTGTACTCCACTGTACTCTACCTCTACTGTACTCCACTGTACTCTACCTCTACTGCACTCCACTCTACTCTATCTCTACTGTACTCCACTGTGCTCTACCTCTACTGTGCTCCACTGTACTCTATCTCTACTGTGCTCCACTGTACTCTATCTCTACTGTACTCCACTGTACTCTACCTCTACTGTGCTCCACTGTACTCTACCTCTACTGTGCTCTACTGTACTCCACTGTACTCTACCTCTACTGTACTCCACTGTACTCTACCTCTACTGCACTCCACTCTACTCTATCTCTACTGTACTCCACTGTGCTCTACCTCTACTGTGCTCCACTGTACTCTATCTCTACTGTGCTCCACTGTACTCTATCTCTACTGTACTCCACTGTACTCTACCTCTACTGTGCTCCACTGTACTCTACCTCTACTGCACTCCACTGTACTCTATCTCTACTGTACTCCACTGTGCTCTACCTCTACTGTGCTCCACTGTACTCTATCTCTACTGTGCTCCACTGTACTCTATCTCTACTGTACTCCACTGTACTCTACCTCTACTGTACTCCACTGTACTCTATCTCTACTGTGCTCCACTGTACTCTACCTCTACTGTACTCCACTGTACTCTATCTCTACTGTGCTCTACTGTACTCTATCTCTACTGTACTCCACTGTACTCTACCTCTACTGTGCTCCACTGTACTCCACTGTACTCTACCTCTACTGTACTCCACTGTACTCTATCTCTACTGCACTCCACTGTACTCTATCTCTACTGTACTCCACTGTGCTCTACCTCTACTGTGCTCCACTGTACTCTATCTCTACTGTGCTCCACTGTACTCTATCTCTACTGTACTCCACTGTACTCTACCTCTACTGTGCTCCACTGTACTCTACCTCTACTGTGCTCTACTGTACTCCACTGTACTCTACCTCTACTGTACTCCACTGTACTCTACCTCTACTGCACTCCACTCTACTCTACCTCTACTGCACTCCACTGCACTCTATCTCTACTGTACTCCACTGTGCTCTACATCTAATGTGCTCCACTGTACTCTATCTCTACTGTGCTCCACTGTACTCTATCTCTACTGTGTTCCACTGTACTCTACCTCTACTCTACTCCACTGTACTCTATCTCTACTGTGCTCCACTGTACTCTACCTCTACTGTACTCCACTGTACTCTACCTCTACTGTACTCCACTGTACTCTATCTCTACTGTACTCCACTGTACTCTACCTCTACTGTACTGTACTGTTCTCTACCTCTACTGTACTCTACTGTACTCCACCTCTACTGTGCTCCACTGTACTCCACTGTATTCTACCTCTACTGTGCTCTACTGTGATCTACCTCTACTGTGCTCCACTGTACTCTACCTCTAATGTACTCACCTGTAATCTATCTCTACTGTACTCCAATGTACTCTATCTCTACTGTGATCCACTGTACTCTACCTCTACTCTGCTCCACTGTACTCTATCTCTACTGTGCTCCACTGTACTCTACCTCTACTGTACTCCACTGTACTCTATCTCTACTGTGCTCTACTGTACTCTATCTCTACTGTGATCCACTGTACTCTACCTCTACTCTGCTCCACTGTACTCTATCTCTACTGTGCTCCACTGTACTCTACCTCTACTGTACTCCACTGTACTCTATCTCTACTGTGCTCTACTGTACTCTATCTCTACTGTACTCCACTGTACTCTACCTCTACTGTGCTCCACTGTACTCCACTGTACTCTATCTCTACTGTGCTCCACTGTACTCTATCTCTACTGTACTCCACTGTACTCTACCTCTACTGTGCTCCACTGTACTCCACTGTACTCTATCTCTACTGTGCTCCACTGTACTCTACCTCTACTGTGCTCCACTGTACTCTACCTCTACTATGCTCCACTGTACTCTACCTCTACTGTGCTCTACTGTACTCTATCTCTACTGTTTTCCACTGTACTCTACCTCTACTGTACTCCACTGTACTCTATCTCTACTGTGCTCCACTGTACTCTATCTCTACTGTACTGTACTGTTCTCTACCTCTACTGTACTCTACTGTACTCCACCTCTAGTGTGCTCCACTTTACACCACTGTTCTACCTCTACTGTACTCCACTGTACTCTCCCTCTACTGCACTCCACTGTACTCTATGTCTACTGTACTCCACTGTGCTCTACCTCTACTGTGCTCCACTGTACTCTATCTCTACTGTGCTCCACTGTACTCTACCTCTACTGTGCTCTACTGTACTCTATCTCTACTGTACCCCACTGAACTCTATCTCTACTGTGATCCACTGTACTCTACCTCTACTCTGCTCCACTGTACTCTATCTCTACTGTGCTCCACTGTTTTCTACCTCTACTGTACTCCACTCTACTCTATCTCTACTGTGCTATACTGTACTCTATCTCTACTGTACTCCACTGTACTCTATCTCTACTGTGCTCCACTGTACTCTATCTCTACTGTACTCCACTGTACTCTATCTCTACTGTGCTCCACTTTACTCTACCTCTACTGTACTCCACTCTACTCTACCTCTACTGTGCTCCACTGTACTCTACCTCTACTGTACTCCACTCTACTCTACCTCTACTGGGCTCCACTGTACTCTACCTCTACTGTACTCCACTGTACTCTCTCTCTACTGTACTCCAATGTACTCTACCTCTACTCTACTGTACTGTTCTCTACCTCTACTGTACTCTACTGTACTCCACCTCTACTGTGCTCCACTGTACTCCACTGTACTCTACCTCTACTGTGCTCCACTGTAATCTACCTCTACTGTGCTCCACTGTACTCTACCTCTACTGTACTCCACTGTACTCTACTGCACTCCACTGTACTCTACCTCTACTTTACTCCACTGTCCTCTACCTCTACTGTGCTCCACTGTACTCTCTCTCTACTGTGCTCTACTGTACTCTACTCTACTGTACTCCACTGTACTCTACCTCTACTGTACTCCACTGTACTCTACCTCTACTTTTCTCCACTGTACTCTACCTCTACTGTACTCCTATTCTAATGTGCTCCACTCTAATCCACTGTACTCTACCACTACTGTACTCCACTGTACTTTACCTCTAGTGTGCTCTACTGTACTCTATCTCTACTGTGCTCCACTCTACTCTACCTCTACTGTACTCCACTGTACTCTATCTCTACTGTACTCCACTGTACTCTATCTCTACTGTACTCTCTCTCTACTGTACTCCACTGTACTCTACCTCTACTGTGCTCCACTGTACTCTACCTCTACTGTGCTCTACTGTACTCTATCTCTACTGTACTCCACTGTACTCTATCTCTACTGTGATCCACTGTACTCTACCTCTACTCTGCTCCACTGTACTCTATCTCTACTGTGCTCCACTGTACTCTACCTCTACTGTACTGTACTGTTCTCTACCTCTACTGTACTCTACTGTACTCCACCTCTACTGTGCTCCACTGTACTCCACTGTATTCTACCTCTACTGTGCTCTACTGTGATCTACCTCTACTGTGCTCCACTGTACTCTACCTCTAATGTACTCACCTGTAATCTATCTCTACTGTACTCCAATGTACTCTATCTCTACTGTGATCCACTGTACTCTACCTCTACTCTGCTCCACTGTACTCTATCTCTACTGTGCTCCACTATACTCTACCTCTACTGTACTCCACTGTACTCTATCTCTACTGTGCTCTACTGTACTCTATCTCTACTGTACTCCACTGTACTCTACCTCTACTGTGCTCCACTGTACTCCACTGTACTCTATCTCTACTGTGCTCCACTGTACTCTATCTCTACTGTACTCCACTGTACTCTACCTCTACTGTGCTCCACTGTACTCCACTGTACTCTATCTCTACTGTGCTCCACTGTACTCTACCTCTACTGTACCATATTAGCCCGGTTCTGTCAACACTGCATTGGCTCCCTATTAAACATCGTATAAATTTTAAAATATTGTTGATTACCTACAAAGCACTAAATGGTTTAGCTCCGCAGTACTTGAGCGAGCTCTTAACGTATTATAGTCCTTCACGTCCATTGCGATCTCAAAATTCCGGTCAGTTGATAATACCTAGAATATCTAAATCGACTGCAGGCGGTAGATCCTTTTCCTATTTAGCACCAAAACTTTGGAACAGTCTTCCTACCATTGTCCGGGAAGCAGACACACTCTGTCAGTTCAAAGCTAGACTAAAAACACATCTCTTTGACCTAGCATACACATAACGCACTATAGACTTCTATAAATTCAATGTTAGGCTGCATAGATTAGGTCAGCCGGAACTGGGAACACTTCCGTTAAATCTTGATGTAATCGCTACATCATAAGAAGAATGGCATCTACGCTAATATTAGTGTCTTTGTTTATCCCGAGGTTTTCCCGCAGCCTGCCGGATCCAGGCCGTGTCCAGATCTGACGAAGGAGATCCGCCTGGACCCGATGACAATGCAGTGCTGAAGTATCCACTATCCTCTCCCTATGGAGGATCCCTTTCCCACTCTACAGATAAAGCGTTGTGAATTCCGGCTCGCGTACCCCGAAGTGATAAAATAAAACAAAATTCTGTATCAAAATTTATAGGCAAGAAAAGTAGTTTGTTTAGGCTGGGTTGTATGAATTATAAACCTGCGCACATATTTTAAAAAGCACATAACTATAGAATCAATTCTGAATGAGCATGTGAACGCCGTCAGCGTTAATCACAGGTTCGCGTTTAAAAGTCTGATCATTTCGACGGAGGTGAATCAATCAAAGTTAACCTTAGCTGGAAATAACATTATTCAAGAACCGCTATAATGCCAAAACAATCTGTTACCTTAAATTATATGTTTATCTCTGTAAAGCTGCTTTGAAACAATCCATTGTTAAAAGCGCTATATAAATGAAGATGACTTGACTTGACTTGACTCCACTCTACTCTACCTCTACTGTGCTCCACTGTACTCTACCTCTACTGTACTCCACTCTACTCTACCTCTACTGGGCTCCACTGTACTCTACCTCTACTGTACTCCACTGTACTCTATTTCTACCGTGCTCCACTGTACTCTATCTCTACTGTACTCCACTGTACTCTACCTCTACTCTACTGTACTGTTCTCTACCTCTACTGTACTCTACTGTACTCCACCTCTACTGTGCTCCACTGTACTCCACTGTACTCTACCTCTACTGTGCTCCACTGTAATCTACCTTGACTGTGCTCCACTGTACTCTACCTCTACTGTGCTCCACTGCACTCTATCTCTACTGTGCTCTACTGTACTCTACCTCTACTGCACTCCACTCTACTCTATCTCTACTGTACTCCACTGTGCTCTACCTCTACTGTGCTCCACTGTACTCTATCTCTACTGTGCTCCACTGTACTCTATCTCTACTGTACTCCACTGTACTCTACCTCTACTGTGCTCCACTGTACTCTACCTCTACTGTGCTCTACTGTACTCCACTGTACTCTACCTCTACTGTACTCCAATGTACTCTACCTCTACTGCACTCCACTGTACTCTACCTCTACTGCACTCCACTGTACTCTATCTCTACTGTACTCCACTGTGCTCTACCTCTACTGTGCTCCACTGTACTCTATCTCTACTGTGCTCCACTGTACTCTATCTCTACTGTGTTCCACTGTACTCTACCTCTACTCTACTCCACTGTACTCTATCTCTACTGTGCTCCACTGTACTCTACCTCTACTGTACTCCACCTTACTCTACCTCTACTGTACTCCACTGTACTCTATCTCTACTGTGCTCCACTGTACTCTACCTCTACTGTACTCCACTGTACTCTATCTCTACTGTGCTCTACTGTACTCTATCTCTACTGTACTCCACTGTACTCTACCTCTACTGTGCTCCACTGTACTCCACTGTACTCTACCTCTACTGTACTCCACTGTACTCTATCTCTACTGCACTCCACTGTACTCTATCTCTACTTTACTCCACTGTGCTCTACCTCTACTGTGCTCCACTGTACTCTATCTCTACTGTGCTCCACTGTACTCTATCTCTACTGTACTCCACTGTACTCTACCTCTACTGTGCTCCACTGTACTCTACCTCTACTGTGCTCTACTGTACTCCACTGTACTCTACCTCTTCTGTACTCCACTGTACTCTACCTCTACTGCACTCCACTCTACTCTACCTCTACTGCACTCCACTGCACTCTATCTCTACTGTACTCCACTGTGCTCTACCTCTAATGTGCTCCACTGTACTCTATCTCTACTGTGCTCCACTGTACTCTATCTCTACTGTGTTCCACTGTACTCTACCTCTACTCTACTCCACTGTACTCTATCTCTACTGTGCTCCACTGTACTCTACCTCTACTGTACTCCACTGTACTCTACCTCTACTGTACTCCACTGTACTCTATCTCTACTGTACTCCACTGTACTCTACCTCTACTGTACTGTACTGTTCTCTACCTCTACTGTACTCTACTGTACTCCACCTCTACTGTGCTCCACTGTACTCCACTGTATTCTACCTCTACTGTGCTCTACTGTGATCTACCTCTACTGTGCTCCACTGTACTCTACCTCTAATGTACTCACCTGTAATCTATCTCTACTGTACTCCAATGTACTCTATCTCTACTGTGATCCACTGTACTCTACCTCTACTCTGCTCCACTGTACTCTATCTCTACTGTGCTCCACTGTACTCTACCTCTACTGTACTCCACTGTACTCTATCTCTACTGTGCTCTACTGTACTCTATCTCTACTGTACTCCACTGTACTCTACCTCTACTGTGCTCCACTGTACTCCACTGTACTCTATCTCTACTGTGCTCCACTGTACTCTATCTCTACTGTACTCCACTGTACTCTACCTCTACTGTGCTCCACTGTACTCCACTGTACTCTATCTCTACTGTGCTCCACTGTACTCTACCTCTACTGTACTCCACTCTACTCTACCTCTACTGTGCTCCACTGTACTCTACCTCTACTGTACTCCACTCTACTCTACCTCTACTGGGCTCCACTGTACTCTACCTCTACTGTACTCCACTGTACTCTATTTCTACCGTGCTCCACTGTACTCTATCTCTACTGTACTCCACTGTACTCTACCTCTACTCTACTGTACTGTTCTCTACCTCTACTGTACTCTACTGTACTCCACCTCTACTGTGCTCCACTGTACTCCACTGTACTCTACCTCTACTGTGCTCCACTGTAATCTACCTTGACTGTGCTCCACTGTACTCTACCTCTACTGTGCTCCACTGCACTCTATCTCTACTGTGCTCTACTGTACTCTACTCTACTGTACTCCACTGTACTCTACCTCTACTGTACTCCACTGTGCTCTACCTCTACTGTGCTCCACTGTACTCTATCTCTACTGTGCTCCACTGTACTCTACCTCTACTGTGATCCACTGTACTCTACCTCTACTCTGCTCCACTGTACTCTATCTCTACTGTGCTCCACTGTTTTCTACCTCTACTGTACTCCACTCTACTCTATCTCTACTGTGCTATACTGTACTCTATCTCTACTGTACTCCACTGTACTCTATCTCTACTGTGCTCCACTGTACTCTATCTCTACTGTACTCCACTGTACTCTACCTCTACCGTGCTCCACTGTACTCCACTGTACTCTATCTCTACTGTGCTCCACTTTACTCTACCTCTACTGTACTCCACTCTACTCTACCTCTACTGTGCTCCACTGTACTCTACCTCTACTGTACTCCACTCTACTCTACCTCTATTGGGCTCCACTGTACTCTACCTCTACTGTACTCCACTGTACTCTCTCTCTACTGTACTCCAATGTACTCTACCTCTACTCTACTGTACTGTTCTCTACCTCTACTGTACTCTACTGTACTCCACCTCTACTGTGCTCCACTGTACTCCACTGTACTCTACCTCTACTGTGCTCCACTGTAATCTACCTCTACTGTGCTCCACTGTACTCTACCTCTACTGTACTCCACTGTACTCTACCTCTACTGCACTCCACTGTACTCTACCTCTACTTTACTCCACTGTGCTTTACCTCTACTCTACTCCACTCTACTCTACCTCTACTCTACTCTATTGTACTCCTATTCTAATGTGCTCCACTGTAATCCACTGTACTCTATCTCTACTGTACTCCACTGTACTCTACCTCTACTGTGCTCCACTGTACTCCACTGTACTCTATCTCTACTGTGCTCCACTTTACTCTACCTCTACTGTACTCCACTCTACTCTACCTCTACTGTGCTCCACTGTACTCTACTTCTACTGTACTCCACTCTACTCTACCTCTACTGGGCTCCACTGTACTCTACCTCTACTGTACTCCACTGTACTCTATTTCTACCGTGCTCCACTGTACTCTATCTCTACTGTACTCCACTGTACTCTACCTCTACTCTACTGTACTGTTCTCTACCTCTACTGTACTCTACTGTACTCCACCTCTACTGTACTCCACTGTACTCCACTGTACTCTACCTCTACTGTGCTCCACTGTAATCTACCTTGACTGTGCTCCACTGTACTCTACCTCTACTGTGCTCCACTGCACTCTATCTTTACTGTGCTCTACTGTACTCTACTCTACTGTACTCCACTGTACTCTACCTCTACTGTACTCCACTGTACTCTACCTCTACTTTTCTCCACTGTACTCCACCTCTACTGTACTCTACTGTACTCCTATTCTAATGCGCTCCACTGTAATCCACTGTACTCTACCACTACTGTACTCCACTGTACTATACCTCTATTGTGCTCTACTGTACTCTATCTCTACTGTGCTCCACTGTACTCTACCTCTACTGTACTCCACTGTACTCTATCTCTACTGTACTCCACTGTACTCTATCTCTACTGTACTCTCTCTCTACTGTACTCCACTGTACTCTACCTCTACTGTGCTCCACTGTACTCTACCTCTACTATGCTCCACTGTACTCTACCTCTACTGTGCTCTACTGTACTCTATCTCTACTGTGTTCCACTGTACTCTACCTCTACTGTACTCCACTGTACTCTATCTCTACTGTGCTCCACTGTACTCTATCTCTACTGTACTGTACTGTTCTCTACCTCTACTGTACTCTACTGTACTCCACCTCTACTGTGCTCCACTGTACACCACTGTTCTACCTCTACTGCACACCACTGTACTCTATCTCTACTCTACTCCACTGTGCTCTACCTCTACTGTGCTCCACTGTACTCTATCTCTACTGTGCTCCACTGTACTCTACCTCTACTGTGCTCTACTGTACTCTATCTCTACTTTACTCCACTGTACTCTATCTCTACTGTGATCCACTGTACTCTACCTCTACTCTACTCTATTGTACTCCTATTCTAATGTGCTCCACTGTAATCCACTGTACTCTACCACTACTGTACTCCACTGTACTCTACCTCTATTGTGCTCTAATGTACTCTATCTCTACTGTGCTCCACTGTACTCTACCTCTACTGTACTCCACTGTACTCTATCTCTACTGTACTCCACTGTACTCTATCTCTACTGTACTCTATCTCTACTGTGCTCCACTGTACTCTACCTCTACTGTGCTCCACTGTACTCTACCTCTACTGTGCTCCACTGTACTCTACCTCTACTGTGCTCCACTGTACTCTACCTCTACTGTGCTCTACTGTACTCTATCTCTACTGTGTTCCACTGTACTCTACCTCTACTGTACTCCACTGTACTCTATCTCTACTGTGCTCCACTTTACTCTACCTCTACTGTACTGTACTGTTCTCTACCTCTACTGTACTCTACTGTACTCCACCTCTAGTGTGCTCCACTGTACACCACTGTTCTACCTCTACTGCACACCACTGTACTCTATCTCTACTCTACTCCACTGTGCTCTACCTCTACTGTGCTCCACTGTACTCTATCTCTACTGTGCTCCACTGTACTCTACCTCTACTGTGCTCTACTGTACTCTATCTCTACTTTACTCCACTGTACTCTATCTCTACTGTGATCCACTGTACTCTACCTCTACTCTGCTCCACTGTACTCTATCTCTACTGTGCTCCACTGTTTTCTACCTCTACTGTACTCCACTCTACTCTATCTCTACTGTGCTATACTGTACTCTATCTCTACTGTACTCCACTGTACTCTACCTCTACTGTGCTCCACTGTACTCCACTGTACTCTATCTCTACTGTGCTCCACTGTACTCTATCTCTACTGTACTCCACTGTACTCTACCTCTACTGTGCTCCACTGTACTCCACTGTACTCTATCTCTACTGTGCTCCACTGTACTCTATCTCTACTGTACTCCACTGTACTCTACCTCTACTGTGCTCCACTGTACTCCACTGTACTCTATCTCTACTGTGCTCCACTGTACTCTACCTCTACTGTACTCCACTCTACTCTACCTCTACTGTGCTCCACTGTACTCTACCTCTACTGTACTCCACTCTACTCTACCTCTACTGGGCTCCACTGTACTCTACCTCTACTGTACTCCACTGTACTCTATTTCTACCGTGCTCCACTGTACTCTATCTCTACTGTACTCCACTGTACTCTACCTCTACTCTACTGTACTGTTCTCTACCTCTACTGTACTCTACTGTACTCCACCTCTACTGTGCTCCACTCTACTCCACTGTACTCTACCTCTACTGTGCTCCACTGTAATCTACCTTGACTGTGCTCCACTGTACTCTACCTCTACTGTGCTCCACTGCACTCTATCTCTACTGTGCTCTACTGTACTCTACTCTACTGTACTCCACGGTACTCTACCTCTACTGTACTCCACTGTACTCTACCTCTACTTTTCTCCACTGTACTCTACCTCTACTGTACTCTACTGTACTCCTATTCTAATGTGCTCCACTGTAATCCACTGTACTCTACCACTACTGTACTCCACTGTACTCCACTGTATTCTACCTCTACTGTGCTCTACTGTGATCTACCTCTACTGTGCTCCACTGTACTCTACCTCTACTGTACTCACCTGTAATCTATCTCTACTGTACTCCACTGTACTCTATCTCTACTGTGATCCACTGTACTCTACCTCTACTCTGCTCCACTGTACTCTATCTCTACTGTGCTCAACTGTACTCTACCTCTACTGTACTCCACTGTACTCTATCTCTACTGTGCTCTACTGTACTCTATCTCTACTGTACTCCACTGTACTCTACCTCTACTGTGCTCCACTGTACTCCACTGTACTCTATCTCTACTGTGCTCCACTGTACTCTATCTCTACTGTACTCCACTGTACTCTACCTCTACTGTGCTCCACTGTACTCCACTGTACTCTATCTCTACTGTGCTCCACTGTACTCTACCTCTACTGTACTCCACTCTACTCTACCTCTACTGTGCTCCACTGTACTCTACCTCTACTGTACTCCACTCTACTCTACCTCTACTGGGCTCCACTGTACTCTACCTCTACTGTACTCCACTGTACTCTATTTCTACCGTGCTCCACTGTACTCTATCTCTACTGTACTCCACTGTACTCTACCTCTACTCTACTGTACTGTTCTCTACCTCTACTGTACTCTACTGTACTCCACCTCTACTGTGCTCCACTGTACTCCACTGTACTCTACCTCTACTGTGCTCCACTGTAATCTACCTTGACTGTGCTCCACTGTACTCTACCTCTACTGTGCTCCACTGTACTCTACCTCTACTGTACTCCACTTTACTCTACCTCTACTTTTCTCCATTGTACTCTACCTCTACTGTACTCTACTGTACTCCTATTCTAATGTGCTCCACTGTAATCCACTGTACTCTACCACTACTGTACTCCACTGTACTATACCTCTATTGTGCTCTACTGTACTCTATCTCTACTGTGCTCCACTGTACTCTACCTCTACTGTACTCCACTGTACTCTATCTCTACTGTACTCCACTGTATTCTATCTCTACTGTACTCTCTCTCTACTGTACTCCACTGTACTCTACCTCTACTGTGCTCCACTGTACTCTACCTCTACTGTGCTCCACTGTACTCTACCTCTACTATGCTCCACTGTACTCTACCTCTACTGTGCTCTACTGTACTCTATCTCTACTGTGTTCCACTGTACTCTACCTCTACTGTACTCCACTGTACTCTATCTCTACTGTGCTCCACTGTACTCTATCTCTACTGTACTGTACTGTTCTCTACCTCTACTGTACTCTACTGTACTCCACCTCTAATGTGCTCCACTGTACACCACTGTTCTACCTCTACTGTACTCCACTGTACTCTCCCTCTACTGCACTCCACTGTACTCTATGTCTACTGTACTCCACTGTGCTCTACCTCTACTGTGCTCCACTGTACTCTATCTCTACTGTGCTCCACTGTACTCTACCTCTACTGTGCTCTACTGTACTCTATCTCTACTGTACTCCACTGAACTCTATCTCTACTGTGATCCACTGTACTCTACCTCTACTCTGCTCCACTGTACTCTATCTCTACTGTGCTCCACTGTTTTCTACCTCTACTGTACTCCACTCTACTCTATCTGTACTGTGCTATACTGTACTCTATCTCTACTGTACTCCACTGTACTCTATCTCTACTGTGCTCCACTGTACTCTATCTCTACTGTACTCCACTGTACTCTACCTCTACCGTGCTCCACTGTACTCCACTGTACTCTATCTCTGCTGTGCTCCACTTTACTCTACCTCTACTGTACTCCACTCTACTCTACCTCTACTGTGCTCCACTGTACTCTACCTCTACTGTACTCCACTCTACTCTACCTCTACTGGGCTCCACTGTACTCTACCTCTACTGTACTCCACTGTACTCTCTCTCTACTGTACTCCAATGTACTCTACCTCTACTCTACTGTACTGTTCTCTACCTCTACTGTACTCTACTGTACTCCACCTCTACTGTGCTCCACTGTACTCCACTGTACTCTACCTCTACTGTGCTCCACTGTAATCTACCTCTACTGTGCTCCACTGTACTCTACCTCTACTGTACTCCACTGTACTCTACCTCTACTGCACTCCACTGTACTCTACCTCTACTTTACTCCACTGTCCTCTACCTCTACTGTGCTCCACTGTACTCTCTCTCTACTGTGCTCTACTGTACTCTACTCTACTGTACTCCACTGTACTCTACCTCTACTGTACTCCACTGTACTCTACCTCTACTTTTCTCCACTGTACTCTACCTCTACTGTACTCCTATTCTAATGTGCTCCACTGTAATCCACTGTACTCTACCACTACTGTACTCCACTGTACTCTACCTCTAGTGTGCTCTACTGTACTCTATCTCTACTGTGCTCCACTCTACTCTACCTCTACTGTACTCCACTGTACTCTATCTCTACTGTACTCCACTGTACTCTATCTCTACTGTACTCTCTCTCTACTGTACTCCACTGTACTCTACCTCTACTGTGCTCCACTGTACTCTACCTCTACTCTGCTCTACTGTACTCTATCTCTACTGTACTCCACTGTACTCTATCTCTACTGTGATCCACTGTACTCTACCTCTACTCTGCTCCACTGTACTCTATCTCTACTGTGCTCCACTGTACTCTACCTCTACTGTACTCCACTGTACTCTATCTCTACTGTGCTCTACTGTACTCTATCTCTACTGTACTCCACTATACTCTACCTCTACTGTGCTCCATTGTACTCCACTGTACTCTACCTCTACTGTACTCCACTGTACTCTACCTCTACTGCACTCCACTGTACTCTATCTCTACTGTACTCCACTGTGCTCTACCTCTACTGTGCTCCACTGTACTCTATCTCTACTGTGCTCCACTGTACTCTATCTCTACTGTACTCCACTGTACTCTACCTCTACTGTGCTCCACTGTACTCTACCTCTACTGTGCTCTACTGTACTCCACTGTACTCTACCTCTACTCTACTCCACTGTACTCTACCTCTACTGTGCTCCACTGTTCTCTACCTCTACTGTACTCCACTGTACTCTACCTCTACTGTACTCCACTGTACTCTATCTCTACTGTGCTCCACTGTACTCTACCTCTACTGTACTCCACTGTACTCTATCTCTACTGTGCTCTACTGTACTCTATCTCTACTGTACTCCACTGTACTCTACGTCTACTGTGCTCCACTGTACTCCACTGTACTCAACCTCTACTGTACTCCACTGTACTCTATCTCTACTGTGCTCCACTCTACTCTACCTCTACTGTACTCCACTCTACTCTACCTCTACTGTGCTCCACTGTACTCTACCTCTACTGTACTCCACTCTACTCTATCTCTACTGGGCTCCACTGTACTCTACCTCTACTGTACTCCACTGTACTCTATTTCTACCGTGCTCCACTGTACTCTATCTCTACTGTACTCCACTGTACTCTACCTCTACTCTACTGTACTGTTCTCTACCTCTACTGTACTCTACTGTACTCCACCTCTACTGTGCTCCACTGTACTCCACTGTACTCTACCTCTACTGTGCTCCACTGTAATCTACCTTGACTGTGCTCCACTGTACTCTACCTCTACTGTGCTCCACTGTACTCTACCTCTACTGTACTCCACTTTACTCTACCTCTACTTTTCTCCATTGTACTCTACCTCTACTGCACTCTACTGTACTCCTATTCTAATGTGCTCCACTGTAATCCACTGTACTCTACCACTACTGTACTCCACTGTACTATACCTCTATTGTGCTCTACTGTACTCTATCTCTACTGTGCTCCACTGTACTCTACCTCTACTGTACTCCACTGTACTCTATCTCTACTGTACTCCACTGTATTCTATCTTTACTGTACTCTCTCTCTACTGTACTCCACTGTACTCTACCTCTACTGTGCTCCACTGTACTCTACCTCTACTGTGCTCCACTGTACTCTACCTCTACTATGCTCCACTGTACTCTACCTCTACTGTGCTCTACTGTACTCTATCTCTACTGTGTTCCACTGTACTCTACCTCTACTGTACTCCACTGTACTCTATCTCTACTGTGCTCCACTGTACTCTATCTCTACTGTACTGTACTGTTCTCTACCTCTACTGTACTCTACTGTACTCCACCTCTACTGTGCTCCACTGTACACCACTGTTCTACCTCTACTGTACTCCACTGTACTCTCCCTCTACTGCACTCCACTGTACTCTATGTCTACTGTACTCCACTGTGCTCTACCTCTACTGTGCTCCACTGTACTCTATCTCTACTGTGCTCCACTGTACTCTACCTCTACTGTGCTCTACTGTACTCTATCTCTACTGTACTCCACTGAACTCTATCTATACTGTGATCCACTCTACTCTACCTCTACTCTGCTCCACTGTACTCTATCTCTACTGTGCTCCACTGTTTTCTACCTCTACTGTACTCCACTCTACTCTATCTTTACTGTGCTATACTGTACTCTATCTCTACTGTACTCCACTGTACTCTATCTCTACTGTGCTCCACTGTACTCTATCTCTACTGTATTCCAGTGTACTCTACCTCTACCGTGCTCCACTGTACTCCACTGTACTCTATCTCTACTGTGCTCCACTTTACTCTACCTCTACTGTACTCCACTCTACTCTACCTCTACTCTGCTCCACTGTACTCTACCTCTACTGTACTCCACTCTACTCTACCTCTACTGTGCTCCACTGTACTCTACCTCTACTGTACTCCACTCTACTCTACCTCTACTGTGCTCCACTGTAATCTACCTCTACTGTACTCCACTGTACTCTACCTCTACTGCACTCCACTGTACTCTACCTCTACTTTACTCCACTGTCCTCTACCTCTACTGTGCTCCACTGTACTCTCTCTCTACTGTGCTCTACTGTACTCTACTCTACTGTACTCCACTGTACTCTACCTCTACTGTACTCCACTGTACTCTACCTCTACTTTTCTCCACTGTACTCTACCTCTACTGTACTCCTATTCTAATGTGCTCCACTGTAATCCACTGTACTCTACCACTACTGTACTCCACTGTACTCTACCTCTAGTGTGCTCTACTGTACTCTATCTCTACTGTGCTCCACTCTACTCTACCTCTACTGTACTCCACTGTACTCTATCTCTACTGTACTCCACTGTACTCTATCTCTACTGTACTCTCTCTCTACTGTACTCCACTGTACTCTACCTCTACTGTGCTCCACTGTACTCTACCTCTACTGTGCTCTACTGTACTCTATCTCTACTGTACTCCACTGTACTCTATCTCTACTGTGATCCACTGTACTCTACCTCTACTCTGCTCCACTGTACTCTATCTCTACTGTGCTCCACTGTACTCTACCTCTACTGTACTCCACTGTACTCTATCTCTACTGTGCTCTACTGTACTCTATCTCTACTGTACTCCACTATACTCTACCTCTACGGTGCTCCACTGTACTCCACTGTACTCTACCTCTACTGTACTCCACTGTACTCTACCTCTACTGCACTCCACTGTACTCTATCTCTACTGTACTCCACTGTGCTCTACCTCTACTGTGCTCCACTGTACTCTATCTCTACTGTGCTCCACTGTACTCTATCTCTACTGTACTCCACTGTACTCTACCTCTACTGTGCTCCACTGTACTCTACCTCTACTGTGCTCTACTGTACTCCACTGTACTCTACCTCTACTGTACTCCACTGTACTCTACCTCTACTGCACTCCACTGTACTCTACCTCTACTGCACTCCACTGTACTCTATCTCTACTGTACTCCACTGTGCTCTACCTCTACTGTGCTCCACTGTACTCTATCTCTACTGTGCTCCACTGTACTCTATCTCTACTGTGTTCCACTGTAGTCTACCTCTACTCTACTCCACTGTACTCTATCTCTACTGTGCTCCACTGTACTCTACCTCTACTGTACTCCACTGTACTCTACCTCTACTGTACTCCACTGTACTCTATCTCTACTGTGCTCCACTGTACTCTACCTCTACTGTACTCCACTGTACTCTATCTCTACTGTGCTCTACTGTACTCTATCTCTACTGTACTCCACTGTACTCTACGTCTACTGTGCTCCACTGTACTCCACTGTACTCAACCTCTACTGTACTCCACTGTACTCTATCTCTACTGCACTCCACTGTACTCTATCTCTACTGTACTCCACTGTGCTCTACCTCTACTGTGCTCCACTGTACTCTATCTCTACTGTGCTCCACTGTACTCTATCTCTACTGTACTCCACTGTACTCTACCTCTACTGTGCTCCACTGTACTCTACCTCTACTGTGCTCAACTGTACTCCACTGTACTCTACCTCTACTGTACACCACTGTACTCTACCTCTACTGCACTCCACTCTACTCTACCTCTACTGCACTCCACTGTACTCTATCTCTACTGTACTCCACTGTGCTCTACCTCTACTGTACTCCACTGTACTCTACGTCTACTGTGCTCCACTGTACTCCACTGTACTCAACCTCTACTGTACTCCACTGTACTCTATCTCTACTGCACTCCACTGTACTCTATCTCTACTGTACTCCACTGTGCTCTACCTCTACTGTGCTCCACTGTACTCTATCTCTACTGTGCTCCACTGTACTCTATCTCTACTGTACTCCACTGTACTCTACCTCTACTGTGCTCCACTGTACTCTACCTCTACTGTGCTCAACTGTACTCCACTGTACTCTACCTCTACTGTACACCACTGTACTCTACCTCTACTGCACTCCACTCTACTCTACCTCTACTGCACTCCACTGTACTCTATCTCTACTGTACTCCACTGTGCTCTACCTCTACTGTGCTCCACTGTACTCTATCTCTACTGTGCTCCACTGTACTCTATCTCTACTGTGTTCCACTGTACTCTACCTCTACTCTACTCCACTGTACTCTATCTCTACTGTGCTCCACTGTACTCTACCTCTACTGTACTCCACTGTACTCTACCTCTACTGTACTCCACTGTACTCTATCTCTACTGTACTCCACTGTACTCTACCTCTACTTTACTGTACTGTTCTCTACCTCTACTGTACTCTACTGTACTCCACCTCTACTGTGCTCCACTGTACTCCACTGTATTCTACCTCTACTGTGCTCTACTGTGATCTACCTCTACTGTGCTCCACTGTACTCTACCTCTACTGTACTCACCTGTAATCTATCTCTACTGTACTCCAATGTACTCTATCTCTACTGTGATCCACTGTACTCTACCTCTACTCTGCTCCACTGTACTCTATCTCTACTGTGCTCCACTGTACTCTACCTCTACTGTGCTCCACTGTACTCTATCTCTACTGTGTTCCACTGTACTCTACCTCTACTCTACTCCACTGTACTCTATCTCTACTGTGCTCCACTGTACTCTACCTCTACTGTACTCCACTGTACTCTACCTCTACTGTACTCCACTGTACTCTATCTCTACTGTGCTCCACTGTACTCTACCTCTACTGTACTCCACTGTACTCTATCTCTACTGTGCTCTACTGTACTCTATCTCTACTGTACTCCACTGTACTCTACGTCTACTGTGCTCCACTGTACTCCACTGTACTCAACCTCTACTGTACTCCACTGTACTCTATCTCTACTGCACTCCACTGTACTCTATCTCTACTGTACTCCACTGTGCTCTACCTCTACTGTGCTCCACTGTACTCTATCTCTACTCTGCTCCACTGTACTCTATCTCTACTGTACTCCACTGTACTCTACCTCTACTGTGCTCCACTGTACTCTACCTCTACTGTGCTCAACTGTACTCCACTGTACTCTACCTCTACTGTACACCACTGTACTCTACCTCTACTGCACTCCACTCTACTCTACCTCTACTGCACTCCACTGTACTCTATCTCTACTGTACTCCACTGTGCTCTACCTCTACTGTACTCCACTGTACTCTACGTCTACTGTGCTCCACTGTACTCCACTGTACTCAACCTCTACTGTACTCCACTGTACTCTATCTCTACTGCACTCCACTGTACTCTATCTCTACTGTACTCCACTGTGCTCTACCTCTACTGTGCTCCACTGTACTCTATCTCTACTGTGCTCCACTCTACTCTATCTCTACTGTACTCCACTGTACTCTACCTCTACTGTGCTCCACTGTACTCTACCTCTACTGTGCTCAACTGTACTCCACTGTACTCTACCTCTACTGTACACCACTGTACTCTACCTCTACTGCACTCCACTCTACTCTACCTCTACTGCACTCCACTGTACTCTATCTCTACTGTACTCCACTGTGCTCTACCTCTACTGTGCTCCACTGTACTCTATCTCTACTGTGCTCCACTGTACTCTATCTCTACTGTGTTCCACTGTACTCTACCTCTACTCTACTCCACTGTACTCTATCTCTACTGTGCTCCACTGTACTCTACCTCTACTGTACTCCACTGTACTCTACCTCTACTGTACTCCACTGTACTCTATCTCTACTGTACTCCACTGTACTCTACCTCTACTGTACTGTACTAATCTCTACCTCTACTGTACTCTACTGTACTCCACCTCTACTGTGCTCCACTGTACTCCACTGTATTCTACCTCTACTGTGCTCTACTGTGATCTACCTCTACTGTGCTCCACTGTACTCTACCTCTACTGTACTCACCTGTAATCTATCTCTACTGTACTCCAATGTACTCTATCTCTACTGTGATCCACTGTACTCTACCTCTACTCTGCTCCACTGTACTCTATCTCTACTGTGCTCCACTCTACTCTACCTCTACTGTACTCACCTGTAATCTATCTCTACTGTGCTCTACTGTACTCTATCTCTACTTTACTCCACTGTACTCTACCTCTACTGTGCTCCACTGTACTCCACTGTACTCTATCTCTACTGTGCTCCACTGTACTCTATCTCTACTGTACTCCACTGTACTCTACCTCTACTGTGATCCACTGTACTCCACTGTACTGTATCTCTACTGTGCTCCACTGTACTCTACCTCTACTGTACTCCACTCTACTCTACCTCTACTGTGCTCCACTGTACTCTACCTCTACTGTACTCCACTCTACTCTACCTCTACTGGGCTCCACTGTACTCTACCTCTACTGTACTCCACTGTACTCTATTTCTACCGTGCTCCACTGTACTCTATCTCTACTGTACTCCACTGTACTCTACCTCTACTCTACTGTACTGTTCTCTACCTCTACTGTACTCTACTGTACTCCACCTCTACTGTGCTCCACTGTACTCCACTGTACTCTACCTCTACTGTGCTCCACTGTAATCTACCTTGACTGTGCTCCACTGTACTCTACCTCTACTGTGCTCCACTGTACTCTACCTCTACTGTGCTCCACTGCACTCTATGTCTACTGTGCTCTACTGTACTCTACTCTACTGTACTCCACTGTACTCTACCTCTACTGTACTCCACTGTACTCTACCTCTACTTTTCTCCACTGTACTCTACCTCTACTGTACTCTACTGTACTCCTATTCTAATGTGCTCCACTGTAATCCACTGTACTCTACCACTACTGTACTCCACTGTACTATACCTCTATTGTGCTCTACTGTACTCTATCTCTACTGTGCTCCACTGTACTCTACCTCTACTGTACTCCACTGTACTCTATCTCTACTGTACTCCACTGTACTCTATCTCTACTGTACTCTCTCTCTACTGTACTCCACTGTACTCTACCTCTACTGTGCTCCATTGTACTCTACCTCTACTGTGCTCCACTGTACTCTACCTCTACTATGCTCCACTGTACTCTACCTCTACTGTGCTCTACTGTACTCTATCTCTACTGTGTTCCACTGTACTCTACCTCTACTGTACTTCACTGTACTCTATCTCTACTGTGCTCCACTGTACTCTATCTCTACTGTACTGTATTGTTCTCTACCTCTACTGTACTCTACTGTACTCCACCTCTACTGTGCTCCACTGTACACCACTGTTCTACCTCTACTGTACTCCACTGTACTCTCCCTCTACTGCACTCCACTGTACTCTATGTCTACTGTACTCCACTGTGCTCTACCTCTACTGTGCTCCACTGTACTCTATCTCTACTGTGCTCCACTGTACTCTACCTCTACTGTGCTCTACTGTACTCTATCTCTACTGTACTCCACTGAACTCTATCTCTACTGTGATCCACTCTACTCTATCTCTACTGTGCTATACTGTACTCTATCTCTACTGTACTCCACTGTACTCTATCTCTACTGTGCTCCACTGTTTTCTACCTCTACTGTACTCCACTCTACTCTATCTCTACTGTGCTATACTGTACTCTATCTCTACTGTACTCCACTGTACTCTATCTCTATTGTGCTCCACTGTACTCTATCTCTACTGTACTCCACTGTACTCTACCTCTACCGTGCTCCACTGTACTCCACTGTACTCTATCTCTACTGTGCTCCACTTTACTCTACCTCTACTGTACTCCACTCTACTCTACCTCTACTGTGCTCCACTGTACTCTACCTCTACTGTACTCCACTCTACTCTACCTCTACTGGGCTCCACTGTACTCTACCTCTACTGTACTCCACTGTACTCTCTCTCTACTGTACTCCAATGTACTCTACCTCTACTCTACTGTACTGTTCTCTACCTCTACTGTACTCTACTGTACTCCACCTCTACTGTGCTCCACTGTACTCCACTGTACTCTACCTCTACTGTGCTCCACTGTACTCTACCTCTACTGTACTCCACTGTACTCTACCTCTACTGCACTCCACTGTACTCTACCTCTACTTTACTCCACTGTGCTTTACCTCTACTCTACTCCACTCTACTCTACCTCTACTCTACTCTATTGTACTCCTATTCTAATGTGCTCCACTGTAATCCACTGTACTCTACCACTACTGTACTCCACTGTACTCTACCTCTATTGTGCTCTAATGTACTCTATCTCTACTGTGCTCCACTGTACTCTACCTCTACTGTACTCCACTGTACTCTATCTCTACTGTACTCCACTGTACTCTATCTCTACTGTACTCTATCTCTACTGTGCTCCACTGTACTCTACCTCTACTGTGCTCCACTGTACTCTACCTCTACTGTGCTCCACTGTACTCTACCTCTACTTCTACTGTGCTCCACTGTACTCTACCTCTACTGTGCTCCACTGTACTCTACCTCTACTGTGCTCTACTGTACTCTACCTCTACTGTGTTCCACTGTACTCTACCTCTACTGTACTCCACTGTACTCTATCTCTACTGTGCTCCACTGTACTCTACCTCTACTGTACTGTACTGTTCTCTACCTCTACTGTACTCTACGGTACTCCACCTCTAGTGTGCTCCACTGTACACCACTGTTCTACCTCTACTGCACACCACTGTACTCTATCTCTACTCTACTCCACTGTGCTCTACCTCTACTGTGCTCCACTGTACTCTATCTCTACTGTGCTCCATTGTACTCTACCTCTACTGTGCTCTACTGTACTCTATCTCTACTGTACTCCACTCTACTCTATCTCTACTGTGATCCACTGTACTCTACCTCTACTCTGCTCCACTGTACTCTATCTCTACTGTGCTCCACTGTTTTCTACCTCTACTGTACTCCACTCTACTCTATCTCTACTGTGCTATACTGTACTCTATCTCTACTGTACTCCACTGTACTCTACCTCTACTGTGCTCCACTGTACTCCACTGTACTCTATCTCTACTGTGCTCCACTGTACTCTATCTCTACTGTACTCCACTGTACTCTACCTCTACTGTGCTCCACTGTACTCCACTGTACTCTATCTCTACTGTGCTCCACTGTACTCTACCTCTACTGTACTCCACTCTACTCTACCTCTACTGTGCTCCACTGTACTCTACCTCTACTGTACTCCACTCTACTCTACCGCTACTGGGCTCCACTGTACTCTACCTCTACTGTACTCCACTGTACTCTCTCTCTACTGTACTCCACTGTACTCAACCTCTACTCTACTGTACTGTTCTCTACCTCTACTGTACTCTACTGTACTCCACCTCTACTGTGCTCCACTGTACTCCACTGTACTCTACCTCTACTGTGCTCCACTGTAATCTACCTCTACTGTGCTCCACTGTACTCTACCTCTACTGTACTCCACTGTACTCTACCTCTACTGCACTCCACTGTACTCTACCTCTACTTTACTCCACTGTACTTTACCTCTACTCTACTCCACTCTACTCTACCTCTACTGTACTCTATTGTACTCCTATTCTAATGTGCTCCACTGTAATCCACTGTACTCTACCACTACTGTACTCCACTGTACTCTACCTCTATTGTGCTCTAATGTACTCTATCTCTACTGTGCTCCACTGTACTCTACCTCTACTGTACTCCACTGTACTCTATCTCTACTGTACTCCACTGTACTCTATCTCTACTGTACTCTATCTCTACTGTACTCCACTGTACTCTACCTCTACTGTGCTCCACTGTACTCTACCTCTACTGTGCTCCACTGTACTCTACCTCTACTGTGCTCTACTGTACTCTATCTCTACTGTGTTCCACTGTACTCTACCTCTACTGTACTCCACTGTACTCTATCTCTACTGTGCTCCACTGTACTCTACCTCTACTGTACTGTACTGTTCTCTACCTCTTCTGTACTCTACTGTACTCCACCTCTAGTGTGCTCCACTGTACACCACTGTTCTACCTCTAATGCACACCACTGTACTCTATCTCTACTCTACTCCACTGTGCTCTACCTCTACTGTGCTCCACTGTACTCTATCTCTACTGTGCTCCACTGTACTCTACCTCTACTGTGCTCTACTGTACTCTATCTCTACTGTGCTCCACTGTACTCTACCTCTACTGTGCTCCACTGTACTCTACATCTACTGTACTCCACTGTACTCTACCTCTACTGTGCTCCACTGTACTCCACTGTACTCTACCTCTACTGCGCTCTACTGTACTCTATCTCTACTGTACTCCACTGTACTCTATCTCTACTGTGATCCACTGTACTCTACCTCTACTCTGCTCCACTGTACTCTATCTCTACTGTGCTCCACTGTACTCTACCTCTACTGTACTCCACTGTACTCTATCTCTACTGTGCTCTACTGTACTCTATCTCTACTGTACTCCACTGTACTCTACCTCTACTGTGCTCCACTGTACTCCACTGTACTCTATCTCTACTGTGCTCCACTGTACTCTATCTCTACTGTACTCCACTGTACTCTACCTCTACTGTACTGTACTGTTCTCTACCTCTAATGTACTCTACTGTACTCCACCTCTACTGTGCTCCACTGTACACCACTGTTCTACCTCTACTGTACTCCAATGTACTCTACCTCTACTGCACACCACTGTACTCTATCTCTACTGTACTCCACAGTGCTCTACCTCTACTGTGCTCCACTGTATTCTATCTCTACTGTGCTCCACTGTACTCTACCTCTACTGTGCTCCACTGTACTCTATCTCTACTGTGCTCTACTGTACTCTACTCTACTGTACTCCACTGTACTCTACCTCTACTGTACTCCACTGTACTCTACCTCTACTTTTCTCCACCGTAATCTACCTCTACTGTACTCTACTGTACTCCTATTCTAATGTGCTCCACTGTAATCCACTGTACTCTACCACTACTGTACTCCACTGTACTCTACCTCTATTGTGCTCTACTGTACTCTATCTCTACTGTGCTCCACTGTACTCTATCTCTACTGTACTCCACTGTACTCTATCTCTACTGTACTCCACTGTACTCTACCTCTACTGTGCTCCACTGTACTCTACCTCTACTGTGCTCCACTGTACTCTACCTCTACTGTGCTCCACTGTACTCTACCTCTACTGTGCTCTACTGTACTCTATCTCTACTGTGTTCCACTGTACTCTACCTCTACTGTACTCCACTGTACTCTATCTCTACTGTGCTCCACTGTACTCTACCTCTACTGTACTGTACTGTTCTCTACCTCTTCTGTACTCTACTGTACTCAACCTCTAGTGTGCTCCACTGTACACCACTGTTCTACCTCTAATGCACACCACTGTACTCTATCTCTACTCTACTCCACTGTGCTCTACCTCTACTGTGCTCCACTGTACTCTATCTCTACTGTGCTCCACTGTACTCTACCGCTACTGTGCTCTACTGTACTCTATCTCTACTGTGCTCCACTGTACTCTACCTCTACTGTGCTCCACTGTACTCTACCTCTACTGTACTCCACTGTACTCTACCTCTACTGTGCTCCACTGTACTCCACTGTACTCTACCTCTACTGTGCTCTACTGTACTCTATCTCTACTGTACTCCACTGTACTCTATCTCTACTGTGATCCACTGTACTCTACCTCTACTCTGCTCCACTGTACTCTATCTCTACTGTGCTCCACTGTACTCTACCTCTACTGTACTCCACTGTACTCTATCTCTACTGTGCTCTACTGTACTCTATCTCTACTGTACTCCACTGTACTCTACCTCTACTGTGCTCCACTGTACTCCACTGTACTCTATCTCTACTGTGCTCCACTGTACTCTATCTCTACTGTACTCCACTGTACTCTACCTCTACTGTACTGTACTGTTCTCTACCTCTAATGTACTCTACTGTACTCCACCTCTACTGTGCTCCACTGTACACCACTGTTCTACCTCTACTGTACTCCAATGTACTCTACCTCTACTGCACACCACTGTACTCTATCTCTACTGTACTCCACTGTGCTCTACCTCTACTGTGCTCCACTGTATTCTATCTCTACTGTGCTCCACTGTACTCTACCTCTACTGTGCTCCACTGTACTCTATCTCTACTGTGCTCTACTGTACTCTACTCTACTGTACTCCACTGTACTCTACCTCTACTGTACTCCACTGTACTCTACCTCTACTTTTCTCCACCGTAATCTACCTCTACTGTACTCTACTGTACTCCTATTCTAATGTGCTCCACTGTAATCCACTGTACTCTACCACTACTGTACTCCACTGTACTCTACCTCTATTGTGCTCTACTGTACTCTATCTCTACTGTGCTCCACTGTACTCTACCTCTACTGTACTCCACTCTACTCTACCTCTACTGTGCTCCACTGTACTCTACCTCTACCGTACTCCACTCTACTCTACCTCCACTGGGCTCCACTGTACTCTACCTCTACTGTACTCCACTGTACTCTATCTCTACCTTGCTCCACTGTACTCTATCTCTAATGTACTCCACTGTACTCTACCTCTACTCTACTGTACTGTTCTCTACCTCTACTGTACTCTACTGTACTCCACCTCTACTGTGCTCCACTGTACTCCACTGTACTCTACCTCTACTGTGATCCACTGTAATCTACCTCTACTGTGCTCCACTGTCCTCTACCTCTACTGTGCTCCACTGTACTCTCTCTCTACTGTGCTCTACTGTACTCTACTCTACTGTACTCCACTGTACTCTACCTCTACTGTACTCCACTGTACTCTACCTCTACTTTTCTCCACTGTAGTCTACCTCTACTGTACTCCTATTCTAATGTGCTCCACTGTAATCCACTGTACTCTACCACTACTGTACTCCACTGTACTCTACCTCTATTGTGCTCTACTGTACTCTATCTCTACTGTGCTCCACTCTACTCTACCTCTACTGTACTCCACTGTACTATATCTCTACTGTACTCCACTGTACTCTATCTCTACTGTACTCTCTCTCTACTGTACTCCACTGTACTCTACCTCTACTGTGCTCCACTGTACTCTACCTCTACTGTGCTCTACTGTACTCTATCTCTACTGTACTCTCTCTCTACTGTACTCCACTGTACTCTACCTCTACTGTGCTCCACTGTACTCTACCTCTACTGTGCTCTACTGTACTCTATCTCTACTGTACTCCACTGTACTCTACCTCTACTGTACTGTACTGTTCTCTACCTCTAATGTACTCTACTGTACTCCACCTCTACTGTGCTCCACTGTACACCACTGTTCTACCTCTACTGTACTCCAATGTACTCTACCTCTACTGCACACCACTGTACTCTATCTCTACTGTACTCCACTGTGCTCTACCTCTACTGTGCTCCACTGTATTCTATCTCTACTGTGCTCCACTGTACTCTACCTCTACTGTGCTCCACTGTACTCTATCTCTACTGTGCTCTACTGTACTCTACTCTACTGTACTCCACTGTACTCTACCTCTACTGTACTCCACTGTACTCTACCTCTACTTTTCTCCACCGTAATCTACCTCTACTGTACTCTACTGTACTCCTATTCTAATGTGCTCCACTGTAATCCACTGTACTCTACCACTACTGTACTCCACTGTACTCTACCTCTATTGTGCTCTACTGTACTCTATCTCTACTGTGCTCCACTGTACTCTACCTCTACTGTACTCCACTCTACTCTACCTCTACTGTGCTCCACTGTACTCTACCTCTACCGTACTCCACTCTACTCTACCTCCACTGGGCTCCACTGTACTCTACCTCTACTGTACTCCACTGTACTCTATCTCTACCTTGCTCCACTGTACTCTATCTCTAATGTACTCCACTGTACTCTACCTCTACTCTACTGTACTGTTCTCTACCTCTACTGTACTCTACTGTACTCCACCTCTACTGTGCTCCACTGTACTCCACTGTACTCTACCTCTACTGTGATCCACTGTAATCTACCTCTACTGTGCTCCACTGTCCTCTACCTCTACTGTGCTCCACTGTACTCTCTCTCTACTGTGCTCTACTGTACTCTACTCTACTGTACTCCACTGTACTCTACCTCTACTGTACTCCACTGTACTCTACCTCTACTTTTCTCCACTGTAGTCTACCTCTACTGTACTCCTATTCTAATGTGCTCCACTGTAATCCACTGTACTCTACCACTACTGTACTCCACTGTACTCTACCTCTATTGTGCTCTACTGTACTCTATCTCTACTGTGCTCCACTCTACTCTACCTCTACTGTACTCCACTGTACTATATCTCTACTGTACTCCACTGTACTCTATCTCTACTGTACTCTCTCTCTACTGTACTCCACTGTACTCTACCTCTACTGTGCTCCACTGTACTCTACCTCTACTGTGCTCTACTGTACTCTATCTCTACTGTACTCCACTGTACTCTATCTCTACTGTGATCCACTGTACTCTACCTCTACTCTGCTCCACTGTACTCTATCTCTACTGTGCTCCACTGTACTCTACCTCTACTCTACTCCACTGTACTCTATCTCTACTGTGCTCTACTGTACTCTATCTCTACTGTACTCCACTGTACTCTACCTCTACTGTGCTCCACTTTACTCCACTGTACTCTACGTCTACTGTACTCCACTGTACTCTACCTCTACTGCACTCCACTGTACTCTATCTCTACTGTACTCCACTGTGCTCTACCTCTACTGTGCTCCACTGTACTCTATCTCTACTGTGCTCCACTGTACTCTATCTCTACTGTACTCCACTGTACTCTACCTCTAATGTGCTCCACTGTACTCTACCTCTACTGTGCTCTACTGTACTCCACTGTACTCTACCTCTACTGTACTCCACTGTACTCTACCTCTACTTTTCTCCACTGTAGTCTACCTCTACTGTACTCCTATTCTAATGTGCTCCACTGTAATCCACTGTACTCTACCACTACTGTACTCCACTGTACTCTACCTCTATTGTGCTCTACTGTACTCTATCTCTACTGTGCTCCACTCTACTCTACCTCTACTGTACTCCACTGTACTCTATCTCTACTGTACTCCACTGTACTCTATCTCTACTGTACTCTCTCTCTACTGTACTCCACTGTACTCTACCTCTACTGTGCTCCACTGTACTCTACTTCTACTGTGCTCTACTGTACTCTATCTCTACTGTACTCCACTGTACTCTATCTCTACTGTGATCCACTGTACTCTACCTCTACTCTGCTCCACTGTACTCTATCTCTACTGTGCTCCACTGTACACTGTACTCTACTGTACACCACTGTACTCTACCTCTACTGCACTCCACTCTACTCTACCTCTACTGCACTCCACTGTACTCTATCTCTACTGTACTCCACTGTGCTCTACCTCTACTGTGCTCCACTGTACTCTATCTCTACTGTGCTCCACTGTACTCTATCTCTACTGTGTTCCACTGTACTCTACCTCTACTCTACTCCACTGTACTCTATCTCTACTGTGCTCCACTGTACTCTACCTCTACTGTACTCCACTGTACTCTATCTCTACTGTACTCCACTGTACTCTACCTCTACTGTACTGTACTGTTCTCTACCTCTACTGTACTCTACTGTACTCCACCTCTACTGTGCTCCACTGTACTCCACTGTATTCTACCTCTACTGTGCTCTACTGTGATCTACCTCTACTGTGCTCCACTGTACTCTACCTCTACTGTACTCACCTGTAATCTATCTCTACTGTACTCCAATGTACTCTATCTCTACTGTGATCCACTGTACTCTACCTCTACTCTGCTCCACTGTACTCTATCTCTACTGTGCTCCACTCTACTCTACCTCTACTGTACTCACCTGTAATCTATCTCTACTGTGCTCTACTGTACTCTATCTCTACTTTACTCCACTGTACTCTACCTCTACTGTGCTCCACTGTACTCCACTGTACTCTATCTCTACTGTGCTCCACTGTACTCTATCTCTACTGTACTCCACTGTACTCTACCTCTACTGTGATCCACTGTACTCCACTGTACTGTATCTCTACTGTGCTCCACTGTACTCTACCTCTACTGTACTCCACTCTACTCTACCTCTACTGTGCTCCACTGTACTCTACCTCTACTGTACTCCACTCTACTCTACCTCTACTGGGCTCCACTGTACTCTACCTCTACTGTACTCCACTGTACTCTATTTCTACCGTGCTCCACTGTACTCTATCTCTACTGTACTCCACTGTACTCTACCTCTACTCTACTGTACTGTTCTCTACCTCTACTGTACTCTACTGTACTCCACCTCTACTGTGCTCCACTGTACTCCACTGTACTCTACCTCTACTGTGCTCCACTGTAATCTACCTTGACTGTGCTCCACTGTACTCTACCTCTACTGTGCTCCACTGTACTCTACCTCTACTGTGCTCCACTGCACTCTATCTCTACTGTGCTCTACTGTACTCTACTCTACTGTACTCCACTGTACTCTACCTCTACTGTACTCCACTGTACTCTACCTCTACTTTTCTCCACTGTACTCTACCTCTACTGTACTCTACTGTACTCCTATTCTAATGTGCTCCACTGTAATCCACTGTACTGTACCACTACTGTACTCCACTGTACTATACCTCTATTGTGCTCTACTGTACTCTATCTCTACTGTGCTCCACTGTACTCTACCTCTACTGTACTCCACTGTACTCTATCTCTACTGTACTCCACTGTACTCTATCTCTACTGTACTCTCTCTCTACTGTACTCCACTGTACTCTACCTCTACTGTGCTCCACTGTACTCTACCTCTACTGTGCTCCACTGTACTCTACCTCTACTATGCTCCACTGTACTCTACCTCTACTGTGCTCTACTGTACTCTATCTCTACTGTGTTCCACTGTACTCTACCTCTACTGTACTCCACTGTACTCTATCTCTACTGTGCTCCACTGTACTCTATCTCTACTGTACTGTACTGTTCTCTACCTCTACTGTACTCTACTGTACTCCACCTCTACTGTGCTCCACTGTACACCACTGTTCTACCTCTACTGTACTCCACTGTACTCTCCCTCTACTGCACTCCACTGTACTCTATGTCTACTGTACTCCACTGTGCTCTACCTCTACTGTGCTCCACTGTACTCTATCTCTACTGTGCTCCACTGTACTCTACCTCTACTGTGCTCTACTGTACTCTATCTCTACTGTACTCCACTGAACTCTATCTCTACTGTGATCCACTCTACTCTATCTCTACTGTGCTATACTGTACTCTATCTCTACTGTACTCCACTGTACTCTATCTCTACTGTGCTCCACTGTTTTCTACCTCTACTGTACTCCACTCTACTCTATCTCTACTGTGCTATACTGTACTCTATCTCTACTGTACTCCACTGTACTCTATCTCTATTGTGCTCCACTGTACTCTATCTCTACTGTACTCCACTGTACTCTACCTCTACCGTGCTCCACTGTACTCCACTGTACTCTATCTCTACTGTGCTCCACTTTACTCTACCTCTACTGTACTCCACTCTACTCTACCTCTACTGTGCTCCACTGTACTCTACCTCTACTGTACTCCACTCTACTCTACCTCTACTGGGCTCCACTGTACTCTACCTCTACTGTACTCCACTGTACTCTCTCTCTACTGTACTCCAATGTACTCTACCTCTACTCTACTGTACTGTTCTCTACCTCTACTGTACTCTACTGTACTCCACCTCTACTGTGCTCCACTGTACTCCACTGTACTCTACCTCTACTGTGCTCCACTGTAATCTACCTCTACTGTGCTCCACTGTACTCTACCTCTACTGTACTCCACTGTACTCTACCTCTACTGCACTCCACTGTACTCTACCTCTACTTTACTCCACTGTGCTTTACCTCTACTCTACTCCACTCTACTCTACCTCTACTCTACTCTATTGTACTCCTATTCTAATGTGCTCCACTGTAATCCACTGTACTCTACCACTACTGTACTCCACTGTACTCTACCTCTATTGTGCTCTAATGTACTCTATCTCTACTGTGCTCCACTGTACTCTACCTCTACTGTACTCCACTGTACTCTATCTCTACTGTACTCCACTGTACTCTATCTCTACTGTACTCTATCTCTACTGTGCTCCACTGTACTCTACCTCTACTGTGCTCCACTGTACTCTACCTCTACTGTGCTCCACTGTACTCTACCTCTACTTCTACTGTGCTCCACTGTACTCTACCTCTACTGTGCTCCACTGTACTCTACCTCTACTGTGCTCTACTGTACTCTACCTCTACTGTGTTCCACTGTACTCTACCTCTACTGTACTCCACTGTACTCTATCTCTACTGTGCTCCACTGTACTCTACCTCTACTGTACTGTTCTCTACCTCTACTGTACTCTACGGTACTCCACCTCTAGTGTGCTCCACTGTACACCACTGTTCTACCTCTACTGCACACCACTGTACTCTATCTCTACTCTACTCCACTGTGCTCTACCTCTACTGTGCTCCACTGTACTCTATCTCTACTGTGCTCCATTGTACTCTACCTCTACTGTGCTCTACTGTACTCTATCTCTACTGTACTCCACTGTACTCTATCTCTACTGTGATCCACTGTACTCTACCTCTACTCTGCTCCACTGTACTCTATCTCTACTGTGCTCCACAGTTTTCTACCTCTACTGTACTCCACTCTACTCTATCTCTACTGTGCTATACTGTACTCTATCTCTACTGTACTCCACTGTACTCTACCTCTACTGTGCTCCACTGTACTCCACTGTACTCTATCTCTACTGTGCTCCACTGTACTCTATCTCTACTGTACTCCACTGTACTCTACCTCTACTGTGCTCCACTGTACTCCACTGTACTCTATCTCTACTGTGCTCCACTGTACTCTACCTCTACTGTACTCCACTGTACTCTATCTCTACTGTGCTCCACTGTACTCTACCTCTACTGTACTCCACTCTACTCTACCGCTACTGGGCTCCACTGTACTCTACCTCTACTGTACTCCACTGTACTCTCTCTCTACTGTACTCCAATGTACTCTACCTCTACTCTACTGTACTGTTCTCTACCTCTACTGTACTCTACTGTACTCCACCTCTACTGTGCTCCACTGTACTCCACTGTACTCTACCTCTACTGTGCTCCACTGTAATCTACCTCTACTGTGCTCCACTGTACTCTCTCTCTACTGTACTCCACTGTACTCTACCTCTACTGTGCTCCACTGTACTCTACTTCTACTGTGCTCTACTGTACTCTATCTCTACTGTACTCCACTGTACTCTATCTCTACTGTGATCCACTGTACTGTACCTCTACTCTGCTCCACTGTACTCTATCTCTACTGTGCTCCACTGTACTCTACCTCTACTCTACTCCACTGTACTCTATCTCTACTGTGCTCTACTGTACTCTATCTCTACTGTACTCCACTGTACTCTACCTCTACTGTGCTCCACTTTACTCCACTGTACTCTACGTCTACTGTACTCCACTGTACTCTACCTCTACTGCACTCCACTGTACTCTATCTCTACTGTACTCCACTGTGCTCTACCTCTACTGTGCTCCACTGTACTCTATCTCTACTGTGCTCCACTGTACTCTATCTCTACTGTACTCCACTGTACTCTACCTCTACTGTGCTCCACTGTACTCTACCTCTACTGTGCTCTACTGTACTCCACTGTACTCTACCTCTACTGTACTCCACTGTACTCTACCTCTACTGCACTCCAATGTACTCTACCTCTACTGCACTCCACTGTACTCTATCTCTACTGTACTCCACTGTGCTCTACCTCTACTGTGCTCCACTGTACTCTATCTCTACTGTGCTCCACTGTACTCTATCTCTACTGTGTTCCACTGTACTCTACCTCTACTCTACTCCACTGTACTCTATCTCTACTGTGCTCCACTGTACTCTACCTCTACTGTACTCCACTGTACTCTACCTCTACTGTGCTCCACTGTACTCTACCTCTACTGTACTCCACTGTACTCTACCTCTACTGTACTCCACTGTACTCTATCTCTATTGTGCTCCACTGTACTCTACCTCTACTCTACTCCACTGTACTCTACCTCTACTGTGCTCCACTGTACTCCACTGTACTCTACCTCTACTGTACTCCACTGTACTCTACCTCTACTGCACTCCACTGTACTCTATCTCTAATGTACTCCACTGTGCTCTACCTCTACTGTGCTCCACTGTACTCTATCTCTACTGTGCTCCACTGTACTCTATCTCTACTGTACTCCACTGTACTCTACCTCTACTGTGCTCCACTGTACTCTACCTCTACTGTGCTCTACTGCACTCCACTGTACTCTACCTCTACTGCACTCCACTGTAATCTATCTCTACTGTACTCCACTGTGCTCTACCTCTACTGTGCTCCACTGTACTCTATCTCTACTGTGCTCCACTGTACTCTATCTCTACTGTGTTCCACTGTACTCTACCTCTACTCTACTCCACTGTACTCTATCTCTACTGTGCTCCACTGTACTCTACCTCTACTGTACTCCACTGTACTCTATCTCTACTGTACTCCACTGTACTCTACCTCTACTGTACTGTACTGTTCTCTACCTCTACTGTACTCTACTGTACTCCACCTCTACTGTGCTCCACTGTACTCCACTGTATTCTACCTCTACTGTGCTCTACTGTGATCTACCTCTACTGTGCTCCACTGTACTCATTTCTACTGTACTCACCTGTAATCTATCTCTACTGTACTCCACTGTACTCTATCTCTACTGTGATCCACTGTACTCTACCTCTACTCTGCTCCACTGTACTCTATCTCTACTGTGCTCCACTGTACTCTACCTCTACTGTACTCCACTGTACTCTATCTCTACTGTGCTCTACTGTACTCTATCTCTACTGTACTCCACTGTACTCTACCTCTACTGTGCTCCACTGTACTCCACTGTACTCTATCTCTACTGTGCTCCACTGTACTCTATCTCTACTGTACTCCACTGTACTCTACCTCTACTGTGCTCCACTGTACTCCACTGTACTCTATCTCTACTGTGCTCCACTGTACTCTACCTCTACTGTACTCCACTCTACTCTACCTCTACTGTGCTCCACTGTACTCTACCTCTACTGTACTCCACTCTACTCTACCTCTACTGGGCTCCACTGTACTCTACCTCTACTGTACTCCACTGTACTCTATTTCTACCGTGCTCCACTGTACTCTATCTCTACTGTACTCCACTGTACTCTACCTCTACTCCACTGTACTGTTCTCTACCTCTACTGTACTCTACTGTACTCCACTTCTACTGTGCTCCACTGTACTCCACTGTACTCTACCTCTACTGTGCTCCACTGTAATCTACCTTGACTGTGCTCCACTGTACTCTACCTCTACTGTACTCCACTGTACTCTATTTCTACCGTGCTCCACTGTACTCTCTCTACTGTACTCCACTGTACTCTACCTCTACTCCACTGTACTGTTCTCTACCTCTACTGTACTCTACTGTACTCCACCTCTAATGTGCTCCACTGTACTCCACTGTACTCTACCTCTACTGTGCTCCACTGTACTCCACTGTACTCTACCTCTACTGTGTTCTACTGTACTCTATATCTACTGTACTCCACTGTACTCTATCTCTACTGTGATCCACTGTACTCTACCTCTACTCTGCTCCACTGTACTCTATCTCTACTGTGCTCCACTTTACTCTACCTCTACTGTACTCCACTGTACTCTATCTCTACTGTGCTCTACTGTACTCTATCTCTACTGTACTCCACTGTACTCTACCTCTACTGTGCTCCACTGTACTCCACTGTACTCTATATCTACTGTGCTCCACTGTACTCTATCTCTACTGTACTCCACTGTACTCTACCTCTACTGTACTGTACTGTTCTCTACCTCTAATGTACTCTACTGTACTCCACCTCTACTGTGCTCCACTGTACACCACTGTTCTACCTCTACTGTACTCCAATGTACTCTACCTCTACTGCACACCACTGTACTCTATCTCTACTGTACTCCACTGTGCTCTACCTCTACTGTGCTCCACTGTATTCTATCTCTGCTGTGCTCCACTGTACTCTACCTCTACTGTGCTCCACTGTACTCTATCTCTACTGTGCTCTACTGTACTCTACTCTACTGTACTCCACTGTACTCTACCTCTACTGTACTCCACTGTACTCTACCTCTACTTTTCTCCACCGTAATCTACCTCTACTGTACTTTACTGTACTCCTATTCTAATGTGCTCCACTGTAATCCACTGTACTCTACCACTACTGTACTCCACTGTACTCTACCTCTATTGTGCTCTACTGTACTCTATCTCTACTGTGCTCCACTGTACTCTACCTCTACTGTACTCCACTCTACTCTACCTCTACTGTGCTCCACTGTACTCTACCTCTACCGTACTCCACTCTACTCTACCTCTACTCTACTGTACTGTTCTCTACCTCTACTGTACTCTACTGTACTCCACCTCTACTGTGCTCCACTGTACTCCACTGTACTCTACCTCTACTGTGCTCCACTGTAATCTACCTCTACTGTGCTCCACTGTCCTCTACCTCTACTGTGCTCCACTGTACTCTCTCTCTACTGTGCTCTACTGTACTCTACTCTACTGTACTCCACTGTACTCTACCTCTACTGTACTCCACTGTACTCTACCTATACTTTTCTCCACTGTAGTCTACCTCTACTGTACTCCTATTCTAATGTGCTCCACTGTAATCAACTGTACTCTACCACTACTGTACTCCACTGTACTCTACCTCTATTGTGCTCTACTGTACTCTATCTCTACTGTGCTCCACTCTACTCTACCTCTACTGTACTCCACTGTACTCTACCTCTACTGTGCTCCACTGTACTCTACCTCTACTGTGCTCTACTGTACTCTATCTCTACTGTACTCCACTGTACTCTATCTCTACTGTGATCCACTGTACTCTACCTCTACTCTGCTCTACTGTGCTCCACTGTACTCTACCTCTACTGTACTCCACTGTACTCTATCTCTACTGTGCTCTACTGTACTCTATCTCTACTGTACTCCACTGTACTCTACCTCTACTGTGCTCCACTTTACTCCACTGTACTCTACGTCTACTGTACTCCAATGTACTCTACCTCTACTGCACTCCACTGTACTCTATCTCTACTGTACTCCACTGTGCTCTACCTCTACTGTGCTCCACTGTACTCTATCTCTACTGTGTTCCACTGTACTCTATCTCTACTGTACTCCACTGTACTCTACCTCTACTGTGCTCCACTGTACTCTACCTCTACTGTGCTCTACTGTACTCCACTGTACTCTACCTCTACTGTACTCCACTGTACTCTACCTCTACTGCACTCCACTGTACTCTACCTCTACTGCACTCCACTGTACTCTATCTCTACTGTACTCCACTGTGCTCTACCTCTACTGTGCTCCACTGTACTCTATCTCTACTGTGCTCCACTGTACTCTATCTCTACTGTGTTCCACTGTACTCTACCTCTACTCTACTCCACTGTACTCTATCTCTACTGTGCTCCACTGTACTCTACCTCTACTGTACTCCACTGTACTCTACCTCTACTGTACTCCACTGTACTCTATCTCTATTGTGCTCCACTGTACTCTACCTCTACTGTACTCCACTGTACTCTATCTCTACTGTGCTCTACTGTACTCTATCTCTACTGTACTCCACTGTACTCTACCTCTACTGTGCTCCACTGTACTCCACTGTACTCTACCTCTACTGTACTCCACTGTACTCTATCTCTACTGTGCTCCACTGTACTCTATCTCTACTGTGCTCCACTGTACTCTATCTCTACTGTACTCCACTGTGCTCTACCTCTACTGTGCTCCACTGTACTCTACCTCTACTGCGCTCTACTGCACTCCACTGTACTCTACCTCTACTGCACTCCATTGTACTCTATCTCTACTGTACTCCACTGTGCTCTACCTCTACTGTGCTCCACTGTACTCTATCTCTACTGTGCTCCACTGTACTCTATCTCTACTGTGTTCCACTGTACTCTACCTCTACTCTACTCCACTGTACTCTATCTCTACTGTGCTCCACTGTACTCTACCTCTACTCTACTCCACTGTACTCTATCTCTACTGTACTCCACTGTACTCTACCTCTACTGTACTGTACTGTTCTCTACCTCTACTGTACTCTACTGTACTCCACCTCTACTGTGCTCCACTGTACTCCACTGTATTCTACCTCTACTGTGCTCTACTGTGATCTACCTCTACTGTGCTCCACTGTACTCTACCTCTACTGTACTCACCTGTAATCTATCTCTACTGTACTCCACTGTACTCTATCTCTACTGTGATCCACTGTACTCTACCTCTACTCTGCTCCACTGTACTCTATCTCTACTGTGCTCCACTGTACTCTACCTCTACTGTACTCCACTGTACTCTATCTCTACTGTGCTCTACTGTACTCTATCTCTACTGTACTCCACTGTACTCTACCTCTACTGTGCTCAACTGTACTCCACTGTACTCTATCTCTACTGTGCTCCACTGTACTCTATCTCTACTGTACTCCACTGTACTCTACCTCTACTGTGCTCCACTGTGCTCCACTGTACTCTATCTCTACTGTGCTCCACTGTACTCTACCTCTACTGTACTCCACTCTACTCTACCTCTACTGTGCTCCACTGTACTCTACCTCTACTGTACTCCACTCTACTCTACCTCTACTGGGCTCCACTGTACTCTACCTCTACTGTACTCCACTGTACTCTATTTCTACCGTGCTCCACTGTACTCTATCTCTACTGTACTCCACTGTACTCTACCTCTACTGTACTCCACTCTACTCTACCTCTACTGGGCTCCACTGTACTCTACCTCTACTGTACTCCACTGTACTCTATTTCTACAGTGCTCCACTGTACTCTATCTCTACTGTACTCCACTGTACTCTACCTCTACTCCACTGTACTGTTCTCTACCTCTACTGTACTCTACTGTACTCCACCTCTACTGTGCTCCACTGTACTCCACTGTACTCTACCTCTACTGTGCTCCACTGTAATCTACCTTGACTGTGCTCCACTGTACTCTACCTCTACTGTGCTCCACTGCACTCTATCTCTACTGTGCTCTACTGTACTCTGTCTCTACTCTGTTCCACTGTACTCTACCTCTACTGTACTCCACTGTACTCTATCTCTACTGTGCTCCACTGTACTCTATCTCTACTGTACTGTACTGTTCTCTACCTCTACTGTACTCTACTGTACTCCACCTCTACTGTGCTCCACTGTACACCACTGTTCTACCTCTACTGTACTCCACTGTACTCTACCTCTACTGCACTCCACTGTACTCTATCTCTACTGTACTCCACTGTGCTCTACCTCTACTGTGCTCCACTGTACTCTATCTCTACTGTGCTCCACTGTACTCTACCTCTACTGTGCTCTACTGTACTCTATCTCTACTGTACTCCACTGTACTCTATCTCTACTGTGATCCACTGTACTCTACCTCTACTCTGCTCCACTGTACTCTATCTCTACTGTGCTCCACTGTTTTCTACCTCTATTGTACTCCACTCTACTCTATCTCTACTGTGCTATACTGTACTCTATCTCTACTGTACTCCACTGTACTCTACCTCTACTGTGCTCCACTGTACTCCACTGTACTCTACCTCTACTGTGCTCCACTGTAATCTACCTTGACTGTGCTCCACTGTACTCTACCTCTACTGTGCTCCACTGCACTCTATCTCTACTGTGCTCTACTCTACTGTACTCCACTGTACTCTACCTCTACTGTACTCCACTGTACTCTACCTCTACTTTTCTCCACTGTACTCTACCTCTACTGTACTCTACTGTACTCCTATTCTAATGTGCTCCACTGTAATCCACTGTACTCTACCACTACTGTACTCCACTGTACTCTACCTCTATTGTGCTCTACTCTACTCTATCTCTACTGTGCTCCACTGTACTCTACCTCTACTGTACTCCACTGTACTCTATCTCTACTGTACTCCACTGTACTCTATCTCTACTGTACTCTCTCTACTGTACTCCACTGTACTCTACCTCTACTGTGCTCCACTGTACTCTACCTCTACTGTGCTCCACTGTACTCTACCTCTACTGTGCTCCACTGTACTCTACCTCTACTGTGCTCTACTGTACTCTATCTCTACTGTGTTCCACTGTACTCTACCTCTACTGTACTCCACTGTACTCTATCTCTACTGTGCTCCACTGTACTCTATCTCTACTGTACTGTACTGTTCTCTACCTCTACTGTACTCTACTGTACTCCACCTCTACTGTGCTCCACTGTACACCACTGTTCTACCTCTACTGTACTCCACTGTACTCTACCTCTACTGCACTCCACTGTACTCTATCTCTACTGTACTCCACTCTGCTCTACCTCTACTGTGCTCCACTGTACTCTATCTCTACTCTGCTCCACTCTACTCTATCTCTACTGTGCTATACTGTACTCTATCTCTACTGTACTCCACTGTACTCTACCTCTACTGTGCTCCACTGTACTCCACTGTACTCTACCTCTACTGTGCTCCACTGTAATCTACCTTGACTGTGCTCCACTGTACTCTACCTCTACTGTGCTCCACTGCACTCTATCTCTACTGTGCTCTACTCTACTGTACTCCACTGTACTCTACCTCTACTGTACTCCACTGTACTCTACCTCTACTTTTCTCCACTGTACTCTACCTCTACTGTACTCTACTGTACTCCTATTCTAATGTGCTCCACTGTAATCCACTGTACTCTACCACTACTGTACTCCACTGTACTCTACCTCTATTGTGCTCTACTCTACTCTATCTCTACTGTGCTCCACTGTACTCTACCTCTACTGTACTCCACTGTACTCTATCTCTACTGTACTCCACTGTACTCTATCTCTACTGTACTCTCTCTACTGTACTCCACTGTACTCTACCTCTACTGTGCTCCACTGTACTCTACCTCTACTGTGCTCCACTGTACTCTACCTCTACTGTGCTCCACTGTACTCTACCTCTACTGTGCTCTACTGTACTCTATCTCTACTGTGTTCCACTGTACTCTACCTCTACTGTACTCCACTGTACTCTATCTCTACTGTGCTCCACTGTACTCTATCTCTACTGTACTGTACTGTTCTCTACCTCTACTGTACTCTACTGTACTCCACCTCTACTGTGCTCCACTGTACACCACTGTTCTACCTCTACTGTACTCCACTGTACTCTACCTCTACTGCACTCCACTGTACTCTATCTCTACTGTACTCCACTCTGCTCTACCTCTACTGTGCTCCACTGTACTCTATCTCTACTCTGCTCCACTGTACTCTACCTCTACTGTGCTCTACTGTACTCTATCTCTACTGTACTCCACTGTACTCTATCTCTACTGTGATCCACTGTAATCTACCTCTACTCTGCTCCACTCTACTCTATCTCTACTGTGCTATACTGTACTCTATCTCTACTGTACTCCACTGTACTCTACCTCTACTGTGCTCCACTGTACTCCACTGTACTCTATCTCTACTGTGCTCCATGGTACTCTATCTCTACTGTACTCCACTGTACTCTACCTCTACTGTGCTCCACTGTACTCCAATGTACTCTATCTCTACTGTGCTCCACTGTACTCTACCTCTACTGTACTCCACTCTACTCTACCTCTACTGTGCTCCACTGTACTCTACCTCTACTGTACTCCACTCTACTCTACCTCTACTGGGCTCCACTGTACTCTACCTCTACTGTACTCCACTGTACTCTCTCTCTACTGTACTCCAATGTACTCTACCTCTACTCTACTGTACTGTTCTCTACCTCTACTGTACTCTACTCTACTCCACCTCTACTGTGCTCCACTGTACTCCACTGTACTCTACCTCTACTGTGCTCCACTGTAATCTACCTCTACTGTGCTCCACTGTACTCTACCTCTACTGTACTCCACTGTACTCTACCTCTACTGCACTCCACTGTACTCTACCTCTACTTTACTCCACTGTACTTTACCTCTACTCTACTCCACTCTACTCTACCTCTACTGTACTCTATTGTACTCCTATTCTAATGTGCTCCACTGTAATCCACTGTACTCTACCACTACTGTACTCCACTGTACTCTACCTCTATTGTGCTCTAATGTACTCTTTCTCTACTGTGCTCCACTGTACTCTACCTCTACTGTACTCCACTGTACTCTATCTCTACTGTACTCCACTGTACTCTATCTCTACTGTACTCTATCTCTACTGTACTCCACTGTACTCTACCTCTACTGTGCTCCACTGTACTCTACCTCTACTGTGCTCCACTGTACTCTACCTCTACTGTGCTCCACTGTACTATACCTCTACTGTGCTCTACTGTACTCTATCTCTACTGTGTTCCACTGTACTCTACCTCTACTGTACTCCACTGTACTCTATCTCTACTGTGCTCCACTGTACTCTACCTATACTGTACTGTACTGTTCTCTACCTCTACTGTGCTCTACTGTACTCCACCTCTAGTGTGCTCCACTGTACACCACTGTTCTACCTCTACTGTACTCCACTGTACTCTACCTCTACTGCACTCCACTGTACTCTATCTCTACTGTAATCCACTGTGCTCTACCTCTACTGTACTCCACTGTACTCTATCTCTACTGTGCTCCACTGTACTCTACCTCTACTGTACTGTACTGTTCTCTACCTCTACTGTACTCTACTGTACTCCACCTCTACTGTGCTCCACTGTACACCACTGTTCTACCTCTACTGTACTCCACTGTACTCTACCTCTACTGCACACCACTGTACTCTATCTCTACTGTACTCCACTGTACTCTATCTCTACTGTACTCTCTCTCTACTGTACTCCACTGTACTCTACCTCTACTGTGCTCCACTGTACTCTACTTCTACTGTGCTCTACTGTACTCTATCTCTACTGTACTCCACTGTACTCTATCTCTACTGTGATCCACTGTACTCTACCTCTACTCTGCTCCACTGTACTCTATCTCTACTGTGCTCCACTGTACACTGTACTCTACTGTACACCACTGTACTCTACCTCTACTGCACTCCACTCTACTCTACCTCTACTGCACTCCACTGTACTCTATCTCTACTGTACTCCACTGTGCTCTACCTCTACTGTGCTCCACTGTACTCTATCTCTACTGTGCTCCACTGTACTCTATCTCTACTGTGTTCCACTGTACTCTACCTCTACTCTACTCCACTGTACTCTATCTCTACTGTGCTCCACTGTACTCTACCTCTACTGTACTCCACTGTACTCTACCTCTACTGTACTCCACTGTACTCTATCTCTACTGTACTCCACTGTACTCTACCTCTACTGTACTGTACTGTTCTCTACCTCTACTGTACTCTACTGTACTCCACCTCTACTGTGCTCCACTGTACTCCACTGTATTCTACCTCTACTGTGCTCTACTGTGATCTACCTCTACTGTGCTCCACTGTACTCTACCTCTACTGTACTCACCTGTAATCTACCTCTACTGTACTCCACTGTACTCTATCTCTACTGTGCTCCACTGTACTCTATCTCTACTGTACTGTACTGTTCTCTACCTCTACTGTACTCTACTGTACTCCACCTCTACTGTGCTCCACTGTACACCACTGTTCTACCTCTACTGTACTCCACTGTACTCTACCTCTACTGCACTCCACTGTACTCTATCTCTACTGTACTCCACTGTGCTCTACCTCTACTGTGCTCCACTGTACTCTATCTCTACTGTGCTCCACTGTACTCTACCTCTACTGTGCTCTACTGTACTCTATCTCTACTGTACTCCACTGTACTCTATCTCTACTGTGATCCACTGTACTCTACCTCTACTCTGCTCCACTGTACTCTATCTCTACTGTGCTCCACTGTTTTCTACCTCTATTGTACTCCACTCTACTCTATCTCTACTGTGCTATACTGTACTCTATCTCTACTGTACTCCACTGTACTCTACCTCTACTGTGCTCCACTGTACTCCACTGTACTCTACCTCTACTGTGCTCCACTGTAATCTACCTTGACTGTGCTCCACTGTACTCTACCTCTACTGTGCTCCACTGCACTCTATCTCTACTGTGCTCTACTCTACTGTACTCCACTGTACTCTACCTCTACTGTACTCCACTGTACTCTACCTCTACTTTTCTCCACTGTACTCTACCTCTACTGTACTCTACTGTACTCCTATTCTAATGTGCTCCACTGTAATCCACTGTACTCTACCACTACTGTACTCCACTGTACTCTACCTCTATTGTGCTCTACTCTACTCTATCTCTACTGTGCTCCACTGTACTCTACCTCTACTGTACTCCACTGTACTCTATCTCTACTGTACTCCACTGTACTCTATCTCTACTGTACTCTCTCTACTGTACTCCACTGTACTCTACCTCTACTGTGCTCCACTGTACTCTACCTCTACTGTGCTCCACTGTACTCTACCTCTACTGTGCTCCACTGTACTCTACCTCTACTGTGCTCTACTGTACTCTATCTCTACTGTGTTCCACTGTACTCTACCTCTACTGTACTCCACTGTACTCTATCTCTACTGTGCTCCACTGTACTCTATCTCTACTGTACTGTACTGTTCTCTACCTCTACTGTACTCTACTGTACTCCACCTCTACTGTGCTCCACTGTACACCACTGTTCTACCTCTACTGTACTCCACTGTACTCTACCTCTACTGCACTCCACTGTACTCTATCTCTACTGTACTCCACTCTGCTCTACCTCTACTGTGCTCCACTGTACTCTATCTCTACTCTGCTCCACTCTACTCTATCTCTACTGTGCTATACTGTACTCTATCTCTACTGTACTCCACTGTACTCTACCTCTACTGTGCTCCACTGTACTCCACTGTACTCTACCTCTACTGTGCTCCACTGTAATCTACCTTGACTGTGCTCCACTGTACTCTACCTCTACTGTGCTCCACTGCACTCTATCTCTACTGTGCTCTACTCTACTGTACTCCACTGTACTCTACCTCTACTGTACTCCACTGTACTCTACCTCTACTTTTCTCCACTGTACTCTACCTCTACTGTACTCTACTGTACTCCTATTCTAATGTGCTCCACTGTAATCCACTGTACTCTACCACTACTGTACTCCACTGTACTCTACCTCTATTGTGCTCTACTCTACTCTATCTCTACTGTGCTCCACTGTACTCTACCTCTACTGTACTCCACTGTACTCTATCTCTACTGTACTCCACTGTACTCTATCTCTACTGTACTCTCTCTACTGTACTCCACTGTACTCTACCTCTACTGTGCTCCACTGTACTCTACCTCTACTGTGCTCCACTGTACTCTACCTCTACTGTGCTCCACTGTACTCTACCTCTACTGTGCTCTACTGTACTCTATCTCTACTGTGTTCCACTGTACTCTACCTCTACTGTACTCCACTGTACTCTATCTCTACTGTGCTCCACTGTACTCTATCTCTACTGTACTGTACTGTTCTCTACCTCTACTGTACTCTACTGTACTCCACCTCTACTGTGCTCCACTGTACACCACTGTTCTACCTCTACTGTACTCCACTGTACTCTACCTCTACTGCACTCCACTGTACTCTATCTCTACTGTACTCCACTCTGCTCTACCTCTACTGTGCTCCACTGTACTCTATCTCTACTCTGCTCCACTGTACTCTACCTCTACTGTGCTCTACTGTACTCTATCTCTACTGTACTCCACTGTACTCTATCTCTACTGTGATCCACTGTAATCTACCTCTACTCTGCTCCACTCTACTCTATCTCTACTGTGCTATACTGTACTCTATCTCTACTGTACTCCACTGTACTCTACCTCTACTGTGCTCCACTGTACTCCACTGTACTCTATCTCTACTGTGCTCCATGGTACTCTATCTCTACTGTACTCCACTGTACTCTACCTCTACTGTGCTCCACTGTACTCCAATGTACTCTATCTCTACTGTGCTCCACTGTACTCTACCTCTACTGTACTCCACTCTACTCTACCTCTACTGTGCTCCACTGTACTCTACCTCTACTGTACTCCACTCTACTCTACCTCTACTGGGCTCCACTGTACTCTACCTCTACTGTACTCCACTGTACTCTCTCTCTACTGTACTCCAATGTACTCTACCTCTACTCTACTGTACTGTTCTCTACCTCTACTGTACTCTACTCTACTCCACCTCTACTGTGCTCCACTGTACTCCACTGTACTCTACCTCTACTGTGCTCCACTGTAATCTACCTCTACTGTGCTCCACTGTACTCTACCTCTACTGTACTCCACTGTACTCTACCTCTACTGCACTCCACTGTACTCTACCTCTACTTTACTCCACTGTACTTTACCTCTACTCTACTCCACTCTACTCTACCTCTACTGTACTCTATTGTACTCCTATTCTAATGTGCTCCACTGTAATCCACTGTACTCTACCACTACTGTACTCCACTGTACTCTACCTCTATTGTGCTCTAATGTACTCTTTCTCTACTGTGATCCACTGTACTCTACCTCTACTGTACTCCACTGTACTCTATCTCTACTGTACTCCACTGTACTCTATCTCTACTGTACTCTATCTCTACTGTACTCCACTGTACTCTACCTCTACTGTGCTCCACTGTACTCTACCTCTACTGTGCTCCACTGTACTCTACCTCTACTGTGCTCCACTGTACTATACCTCTACTGTGCTCTACTGTACTCTATCTCTACTGTGTTCCACTGTACTCTACCTCTACTGTACTCCACTGTACTCTATCTCTACTGTGCTCCACTGTACTCTACCTCTACTGTACTGTACTGTTCTCTACCTCTACTGTGCTCTACTGTACTCCACCTCTAGTGTGCTCCACTGTACACCACTGTTCTACCTCTACTGTACTCCACTGTACTCTACCTCTACTGCACTCCACTGTACTCTATCTCTACTGTAATCCACTGTGCTCTACCTCTACTGTACTCCACTGTACTCTATCTCTACTGTGCTCCACTGTACTCTACCTCTACTGTACTGTACTGTTCTCTACCTCTACTGTACTCTACTGTACTCCACCTCTACTGTGCTCCACTGTACACCACTGTTCTACCTCTACTGTACTCCACTGTACTCTACCTCTACTGCACACCACTGTACTCTATCTCTACTGTACTCTACTGTACTCTATCTCTACTGTACTCTCTCTCTACTGTACTCCACTGTACTCTACCTCTACTGTGCTCCACTGTACTCTACTTCTACTGTGCTCTACTGTACTCTATCTCTACTGTACTCCACTGTACTCTATCTCTACTGTGATCCACTGTACTCTACCTCTACTCTGCTCCACTGTACTCTATCTCTACTGTGCTCCACTGTACACTGTACTCTACTGTACACCACTGTACTCTACCTCTACTGCACTCCACTCTACTCTACCTCTACTGCACTCCACTGTACTCTATCTCTACTGTACTCCACTGTGCTCTACCTCTACTGTGCTCCACTGTACTCTATCTCTACTGTGCTCCACTGTACTCTATCTCTACTGTGTTCCACTGTACTCTACCTCTACTCTACTCCACTGTACTCTATCTCTACTGTGCTCCACTGTACTCTACCTCTACTGTACTCCACTGTACTCTACCTCTACTGTACTCCACTGTACTCTATCTCTACTGTACTCCACTGTACTCTACCTCTACTGTACTGTACTGTTCTCTACCTCTACTGTACTCTACTGTACTCCACCTCTACTGTGCTCCACTGTACTCCACTGTATTCTACCTCTACTGTGCTCTACTGTGATCTACCTCTACTGTGCTCCACTGTACTCTACCTCTACTGTACTCACCTGTAATCTATCTCTACTGTACTCCAATGTACTCTATCTCTACTGTGATCCACTGTACTCTACCTCTACTCTGCTCCACTGTACTCTATCTCTACTGTGCTCCACTCTACTCTACCTCTACTGTACTCACCTGTAATCTATCTCTACTGTGCTCTACTGTACTCTATCTCTACTTTACTCCACTGTACTCTACCTCTACTGTGCTCCACTGTACTCCACTGTACTCTCTCTCTACTGTGCTCCACTGTACTCTATCTCTACTGTACTCCACTGTACTCTACCTCTACTGTGATCCACTGTACTCCACTGTACTGTATCTCTACTGTGCTCCACTGTACTCTACCTCTACTGTACTCCACTCTACTCTACCTCTACTGTGCTCCACTGTACTCTACCTCTACTGTACTCCACTCTACTCTACCTCTACTGGGCTCCACTGTACTCTACCTCTACTGTACTCCACTGTACTCTATTTCTACCGTGCTCCACTGTACTCTATCTCTACTGTACTCCACTGTACTCTACCTCTACTCTACTGTACTGTTCTCTACCTCTACTGTACTCTACTGTACTCCACCTCTACTGTGCTCCACTGTACTCCACTGTACTCTACCTCTACTGTGCTCCACTGTAATCTACCTTGACTGTGCTCCACTGTACTCTACCTCTACTGTGCTCCACTGTACTCTACCTCTACTGTGCTCCACTGCACTCTATCTCTACTGTGCTCTACTGTACTCTACTCTACTGTACTCCACTGTACTCTACCTCTACTGTACTCCACTGTACTCTACCTCTACTTTTCTCCACTGTACTCTACCTCTACTGTACTCTACTGTACTCCTATTCTAATGTGCTCCACTGTAATCCACTGTACTCTACCACTACTGTACTCCACTGTACTATACCTCTATTGTGCTCTACTGTACTCTATCTCTACTGTGCTCCACTGTACTCTACCTCTACTGTACTCCACTGTACTCTATCTCTACTGTACTCCACTGTACTCTATCTCTACTGTACTCTCTCTCTACTGTACTCCACTGTACTCTACCTCTACTGTGCTCCACTGTACTCTACCTCTACTGTGCTCCACTGTACTCTACCTCTACTATGCTCCACTGTACTCTACCTCTACTGTGCTCTACTGTACTCTATCTCTACTGTGTTCCACTGTACTCTACCTCTACTGTACTCCACTGTACTCTATCTCTACTGTGCTCCACTGTACTCTATCTCTACTGTACTGTACTGTTCTCTACCTCTACTGTACTCTACTGTACTCCACCTCTACTGTGCTCCACTGTACACCACTGTTCTACCTCTACTGTACTCCACTGTACTCTCCCTCTACTGCACTCCACTGTACTCTATGTCTACTGTACTCCACTGTGCTCTACCTCTACTGTGCTCCACTGTACTCTATCTCTACTGTGCTCCACTGTACTCTACCTCTACTGTGCTCTACTGTACTCTATCTCTACTGTACTCCACTGAACTCTATCTCTACTGTGATCCACTCTACTCTATCTCTACTGTGCTATACTGTACTCTATCTCTACTGTACTCCACTGTACTCTATCTCTACTGTGCTCCACTGTTTTCTACCTCTACTGTACTCCACTCTACTCTATCTCTACTGTGCTATACTGTACTCTATCTCTACTATACTCCACTGTACTCTATCTCTATTGTGCTCCACTGTACTCTATCTCTACTGTACTCCACTGTACTCTACCTCTACCGTGCTCCACTGTACTCCACTGTACTCTATCTCTACTGTGCTCCACTTTACTCTACCTCTACTGTACTCCACTCTACTCTACCTCTACTGTGCTCCACTGTACTCTACCTCTACTGTACTCCACTCTACTCTACCTCTACTGGGCTCCACTGTACTCTACCTCTACTGTACTCCACTGTACTCTCTCTCTACTGTACTCCAATGTACTCTACCTCTACTCTACTGTACTGTTCTCTACCTCTACTGTACTCTACTGTACTCCACCTCTACTGTGCTCCACTGTACTCCACTGTACTCTACCTCTACTGTGCTCCACTGTAATCTACCTCTACTGTGCTCCACTGTACTCTACCTCTACTGTACTCCACTGTACTCTACCTCTACTGCACTCCACTGTACTCTACCTCTACTTTACTCCACTGTGCTTTACCTCTACTCTACTCCACTCTACTCTACCTCTACTCTACTCTATTGTACTCCTATTCTAATGTGCTCCACTGTAATCCACTGTACTCTACCACTACTGTACTCCACTGTACTCTACCTCTATTGTGCTCTAATGTACTCTATCTCTACTGTGCTCCACTGTACTCTACCTCTACTGTACTCCACTGTACTCTATCTCTACTGTACTCCACTGTACTCTATCTCTACTGTACTCTATCTCTACTGTGCTCCACTGTACTCTACCTCTACTGTGCTCCACTGTACTCTACCTCTACTGTGCTCCACTGTACTCTACCTCTACTTCTACTGTGCTCCACTGTACTCTACCTCTACTGTGCTCCACTGTACTCTACCTCTACTGTGCTCTACTGTACTCTACCTCTACTGTGTTCCACTGTACTCTACCTCTACTGTACTCCACTGTACTCTATCTCTACTGTGCTCCACTGTACTCTACCTCTACTGTACTGTACTGTTCTCTACCTCTACTGTACTCTACGGTACTCCACCTCTAGTGTGCTCCACTGTACACCACTGTTCTACCTCTACTGCACACCACTGTACTCTATCTCTACTCTACTCCACTGTGCTCTACCTCTACTGTGCTCCACTGTACTCTATCTCTACTGTGCTCCATTGTACTCTACCTCTACTGTGCTCTACTGTACTCTATCTCTACTGTACTCCACTGTACTCTATCTCTACTGTGATCCACTGTACTCTACCTCTACTCTGCTCCACTGTACTCTATCTCTACTGTGCTCCACAGTTTTCTACCTCTACTGTACTCCACTCTACTCTATCTCTACTGTGCTATACTGTACTCTATCTCTACTGTACTCCACTGTACTCTACCTCTACTGTGCTCCACTGTACTCCACTGTACTCTATCTCTACTGTGCTCCACTGTACTCTATCTCTACTGTACTCCACTGTACTCTACCTCTACTGTGCTCCACTGTACTCCACTGTACTCTATCTCTACTGTGCTCCACTGTACTCTACCTCTACTGTACTCCACTCTACTCTACCTCTACTGTGCTCCACTGTACTCTACCTCTACTGTACTCCACTCTACTCTACCGCTACTGGGCTCCACTGTACTCTACCTCTACTGTACTCCACTGTACTCTCTCTCTACTGTACTCCAATGTACTCTACCTCTACTCTACTGTACTGTTCTCTACCTCTACTGTACTCTACTGTACTCCACCTCTACTGTGCTCCACTGTACTCCACTGTACTCTACCTCTACTGTGCTCCACTGTAATCTACCTCTACTGTGCTCCACTGTACTCTCTCTCTACTGTACTCCACTGTACTCTACCTCTACTGTGCTCCACTGTACTCTACTTCTACTGTGCTCCACTGTACTCTACCTCTACTGTGCTCCACTGTACTCTACCTCTACTGTGCTCCACTGTACTCTACCTCTACTTCTACTGTGCTCCACTGTACTCTACCTCTACTGTGCTCCACTGTACTCTACCTCTACTGTGCTCTACTGTACTCTACCTCTACTGTGTTCCACTGTACTCTACCTCTACTGTACTCCACTGTACTCTATCTCTACTGTGCTCCACTGTACTCTACCTCTACTGTACTGTACTGTTCTCTACCTCTACTGTACTCTACGGTACTCCACCTCTAGTGTGCTCCACTGTACACCACTGTTCTACCTCTACTGCACACCACTGTACTCTATCTCTACTCTACTCCACTGTGCTCTACCTCTACTGTGCTCCACTGTACTCTATCTCTACTGTGCTCCATTGTACTCTACCTCTACTGTGCTCTACTGTACTCTATCTCTACTGTACTCCACTGTACTCTATCTCTACTGTGATCCACTGTACTCTACCTCTACTCTGCTCCACTGTACTCTATCTCTACTGTGCTCCACAGTTTTCTACCTCTACTGTACTCCACTCTACTCTATCTCTAATGTGCTATACTGTACTCTATCTCTACTGTACTCCACTGTACTCTACCTCTACTGTGCTCCACTGTACTCCACTGTACTCTATCTCTACTGTGCTCCACTGTACTCTATCTCTACTGTACTCCACTGTACTCTACCTCTACTGTGCTCCACTGTACTCCACTGTACTCTATCTCTACTGTGCTCCACTGTACTCTACCTCTACTGTACTCCACTCTACTCTACCTCTACTGTGCTCCACTGTACTCTACCTCTACTGTACTCCACTCTACTCTACCGCTACTGGGCTCCACTGTACTCTACCTCTACTGTACTCCACTGTACTCTCTCTCTACTGTACTCCAATGTACTCTACCTCTACTCTACTGTACTGTTCTCTACCTCTACTGTACTCTACTGTACTCCACCTCTACTGTGCTCCACTGTACTCCACTGTACTCTACCTCTACTGTGCTCCACTGTAATCTACCTCTACTGTGCTCCACTGTACTCTCTCTCTACTGTACTCCACTGTACTCTACCTCTACTGTGCTCCACTGTACTCTACTTCTACTGTGCTCTACTGTACTCTATCTCTACTGTACTCCACTGTACTCTATCTCTACTGTGATCCACTGTACTCTACCTCTACTCTGCTCCACTCTACTCTATCTCTACTGTGCTCCACTGTACTCTACCTCTACTCTACTCCACTGTACTCTATCTCTACTGTGCTCTACTGTACTCTATCTCTACTGTACTCCACTGTACTCTACCTCTACTGTGCTCCACTTTACTCCACTGTACTCTACGTCTACTGTACTCCACTGTACTCTACCTCTACTGCACTCCACTGTACTCTATCTCTACTGTACTCCACTGTGCTCTACCTCTACTGTGCTCCACTGTACTCTATCTCTACTGTGCTCCACTGTACTCTATCTCTACTGTACTCCACTGTACTCTACCTCTACTGTGCTCCACTGTACTCTACCTCTACTGTGCTCTACTGTACTCCACTGTACTCTACCTTTACTGTACTCCACTGTACTCTACCTCTACTGCACTCCAATGTACTCTACCTCTACTGCAATCCACTGTACTCTATCTCTACTGTACTCCACTGTGCTCTACCTCTACTGTGCTCCACTGTACTCTATCTCTACTGTGCTCCACTGTACTCTATCTCTACTGTGTTCCACTGTACTCTACCTCTACTCTACTCCACTGTACTCTATCTCTACTGTGCTCCACTGTACTCTACCTCTACTGTACTCCACTGTACTCTACCTCTACTGTACTCCACTGTACTCTATCTCTATTGTGCTCCACTGTACTCTACCTCTACTGTACTCCACTGTACTCTATCTCTACTGTGCTCTACTGTACTCTATCTCTACTCTACTCCACTGTACTCTACCTCTACTGTGCTCCACTGTACTCCACTGTACTCTACCTCTACTGTACTCCACTGTACTCTACCTCTACTGCACTCCACTGTACTCTATCTCTAATGTACTCCTCTGTGCTCTACCTCTACTGTGCTCCACTGTACTCTATCTCTACTGTGCTCCACTGTACTCTATCTCTACTGTACTCCACTGTACTCTACCTCTACTGTGCTCCACTGTACTCTACCTCTACTGTGCTCTACTGCACTCCACTGTACTCTACCTCTACTGCACTCCACTGTAATCTATCTCTACTGTACTCCACTGTGCTCTACCTCTACTGTGCTCCACTGTACTCTATCTCTACTGTGCTCCACTGTACTCTATCTCTACTGTGTTCCACTGTACTCTACCTCTACTCTACTCCACTGTACTCTATCTCTACTGTGCTCCACTGTACTCTACCTCTACTGTACTCCACTGTACTCTATCTCTACTGTACTCCACTGTACTCTACCTCTACTGTACTGTACTGTTCTCTACCTCTACTGTACTCTACTGTACTCCACCTCTACTGTGCTCCACTGTACTCCACTGTATTCTACCTCTACTGTGCTCTACTGTGATCTACCTCTACTGTGCTCCACTGTACTCATTTCTACTGTACTCACCTGTAATCTATCTCTACTGTACTCCACTGTACTCTATCTCTACTGTGATCCACTGTACTCTACCTCTACTCTGCTCCACTGTACTCTATCTCTACTGTGCTCCACTGTACTCTACCTCTACTGTACTCCACTGTACTCTATCTCTACTGTGCTCTACTGTACTCTATCTCTACTGTACTCCACTGTACTCTACCTCTACTGTGCTCCACTGTACTCCACTGTACTCTATCTCTACTGTGCTCCACTGTACTCTATCTCTACTGTACTCCACTGTACTCTACCTCTACTGTGCTCCACTGTACTCCACTGTACTCTATCTCTACTGTGCTCCACTGTACTCTACCTCTACTGTACTCCACTCTACTCTACCTCTACTGTGCTCCACTGTACTCTACCTCTACTGTACTCCACTCTACTCTACCTCTACTGGGCTCCACTGTACTCTACCTCTACTGTACTCCACTGTACTCTATTTCTACCGTGCTCCACTGTACTCTATCTCTACTGTACTCCACTGTACTCTACCTCTACTCCACTGTACTGTTCTCTACCTCTACTGTACTCTACTGTACTCCACTTCTACTGTGCTCCACTGTACTCCACTGTACTCTACCTCTACTGTGCTCCACTGTAATCTACCTTGACTGTGCTCCACTGTACTCTACCTCTACTGTACTCCACTGTACTCTATTTCTACCGTGCTCCACTGTACTCTCTCTACTGTACTCCACTGTACTCTACCTCTACTCCACTGTACTGTTCTCTACCTCTACTGTACTCTACTGTACTCCACCTCTAATGTGCTCCACTGTACTCCACTGTACTCTACCTCTACTGTGCTCCACTGTACTCCACTGTACTCTACCTCTACTGTGTTCTACTGTACTCTATCTCTACTGTACTCCACTGTACTCTATCTCTACTGTGATCCACTGTACTCTACCTCTACTCTGCTCCACTGTACTCTATCTCTACTGTGCTCCACTTTACTCTACCTCTACTGTACTCCACTGTACTCTATCTCTACTGTGCTCTACTGTACTCTATCTCTACTGTACTCCACTGTACTCTACCTCTACTGTGCTCCACTGTACTCCACTGTACTCTATATCTACTGTGCTCCACTGTACTCTATCTCTACTGTACTCCACTGTACTCTACCTCTACTGTACTGTACTGTTCTCTACCTCTAATGTACTCTACTGTACTCCACCTCTACTGTGCTCCACTGTACACCACTGTTCTACCTCTACTGTACTCCAATGTACTCTACCTCTACTGCACACCACTGTACTCTATCTCTACTGTACTCCACTGTGCTCTACCTCTACTGTGCTCCACTGTATTCTATCTCTACTGTGCTCCACTGTACTCTACCTCTACTGTGCTCCACTGTACTCTATCTCTACTGTGCTCTACTGTACTCTACTCTACTGTACTCCACTGTACTCTACCTCTACTGTACTCCACTGTACTCTACCTCTACTTTTCTCCACCGTAATCTACCTCTACTGTACTTTACTGTACTCCTATTCTAATGTGCTCCGCTGTAATCCACTGTACTCTACCACTACTGTACTCCACTGTACTCTACCTCTATTGTGCTCTACTGTACTCTATCTCTACTGTGCTCCACTGTACTCTACCTCTACTGTACTCCACTCTACTCTACCTCTACTGTGCTCCACTGTACTCTACCTCTACCGTACTCCACTCTACTCTACCTCTACTCTACTGTACTGTTCTCTACCTCTACTGTACTCTACTGTACTCCACCTCTACTGTGCTCCACTGTACTCCACTGTACTCTACCTCTACTGTGCTCCACTGTAATCTACCTCTACTGTGCTCCACTGTCCTCTACCTCTACTGTGCTCCACTACTCTCTCTCTACTGTGCTCTACTGTACTCTACTCTACTGTACTCCACTGTACTCTACCTCTACTGTACTCCACTGTACTCTACCTATACTTTTCTCCACTGTAGTCTACCTCTACTGTACTCCTATTCTAATGTGCTCCACTGTAATCAACTGTACTCTACCACTACTGTACTCCACTGTACTCTACCTCTATTGTGCTCTACTGTACTCTATCTCTACTGTGCTCCACTCTACTCTACCTCTACTGTACTCCACTGTACTCTACCTCTACTGTGCTCCACTGTACTCTACCTCTACTGTGCTCTACTGTACTCTATCTCTACTGTACTCCACTGTACTCTATCTCTACTGTGATCCACTGTACTCTACCTCTACTCTGCTCTACTGTGCTCCACTGTACTCTACCTCTACTGTACTCCACTGTACTCTATCTCTACTGTGCTCTACTGTACTCTATCTCTACTGTACTCCACTGTACTCTACCTCTACTGTGCTCCACTTTACTCCACTGTACTCTACGTCTACTGTACTCCACTGTACTCTACCTCTACTGCACTCCACTGTACTCTATCTCTACTGTACTCCACTGTGCTCTACCTCTACTGTGCTCCACTGTACTCTATCTCTACTGTGTTCCACTGTACTCTATCTCTACTGTACTCCACTGTACTCTACCTCTACTGTGCTCCACTGTACTCTACCTCTACTGTGCTCTACTGTACTCCACTGTACTCTACCTCTACTGTACTCCACTGTACTCTACCTCTACTGCACTCCACTGTACTCTACCTCTACTGCACTCTACTGTACTCTATCTCTACTGTACTCCACTGTGCTCTACCTCTACTGTGCTCCACTGTACTCTATCTCTACTGTGCTCCACTGTACTCTATCTCTACTGTGTTCCACTGTACTCTACCTCTACTCTACTCCACTGTACTCTATCTCTACTGTGCTCCACTGTACTCTACCTCTACTGTACTCCACTGTACTCTACCTCTACTGTACTCCACTGTACTCTATCTCTATTGTGCTCCACTGTACTCTACCTCTACTGTACTCCACTGTACTCTATCTCTACTGTGCTCTACTGTACTCTATCTCTACTGTACTCCACTGTACTCTACCTCTACTGTGCTCCACTGTACTCCACTGTACTCTACCTCTACTGTACTCCACTGTACTCTATCTCTACTGTGCTCCACTGTACTCTATCTCTACTGTGCTCCACTGTACTCTATCTCTACTGTACTCCACTGTGCTCTACCTCTACTGTGCTCCACTGTACTCTACCTCTACTGCGCTCTACTGCACTCCACTGTACTCTACCTCTACTGCACTCCATTGTACTCTATCTCTACTGTACTCCACTGTGCTCTACCTCTACTGTGCTCCACTGTACTCTATCTCTACTGTGCTCCACTGTACTCTATCTCTACTGTGTTCCACTGTACTCTACCTCTACTCTACTCCACTGTACTCTATCTCTACTGTGCTCCACTGTACTCTACCTCTACTCTACTCCACTGTACTCTATCTCTACTGTACTCCACTGTACTCTACCTCTACTGTACTGTACTGTTCTCTACCTCTACTGTACTCTACTGTACTCCACCTCTACTGTGCTCCACTGTACTCCACTGTATTCTACCTCTACTGTGCTCTACTGTGATCTACCTCTACTGTGCTCCACTGTACTCTACCTCTACTGTACTCACCTGTAATCTATCTCTACTGTACTCCACTGTACTCTATCTCTACTGTGATCCACTGTACTCTACCTCTACTCTGCTCCACTGTACTCTATCTCTACTGTGCTCTACTTTACTCTATCTCTACTGTACTCCACTGTACTCTACCTCTACTGTGCTCCACTGTACTCCACTGTACTCTATCTCTACTGTGCTCCACTGTACTCTATCTCTACTGTACTCCACTGTACTCTACCTCTACTGTGCTCCACTGTGCTCCACTGTACTCTATCTCTACTGTGCTCCACTGTACTCTACCTCTACTGTACTCCACTCTACTCTACCTCTACTGTGCTCCACTGTACTCTACCTCTACTGTACTCCACTCTACTCTACCTCTACTGGGCTCCACTGTACTCTACCTCTACTGTACTCCACTGTACTCTATTTCTACCGTGCTCCACTGTACTCTATCTCTACTGTACTCCACTGTACTCTACCTCTACTGTACTCCACTCTACTCTACCTCTACTGGGCTCCACTGTACTCTACCTCTACTGTACTCCACTGTACTCTATTTCTACCGTGCTCCACTGTACTCTATCTCTACTGTACTCCACTGTACTCTACCTCTACTCCACTGTACTGTTCTCTACCTCTACTGTACTCTACTGTACTCCACCTCTACTGTGCTCCACTGTACTCCACTGTACTCTACCTCTACTGTGCTCCACTGTAATCTACCTTGACTGTGCTCCACTGTACTCTACCTCTACTGTGCTCCACTGCACTCTATCTCTACTGTGCTCTACTGTACTCTATCTCTACTCTGTTCCACTGTACTCTACCTCTACTGTACTCCACTGTACTCTATCTCTACTGTGCTCCACTGTACTATATCTCTACTGTACTGTACTGTTCTCTACCTCTACTGTAATCTACTGTACTCCACCTCTACTGTGCTCCACTGTACACCACTGTTCTACCTCTACTGTACTCCACTGTACTCTACCTCTACTGCACTCCACTGTACTCTATCTCTACTGTACTCCACTGTGCTCTACCTCTACTGTGCTCCACTGTACTCTATCTCTACTGTGCTCCACTGTACTCTACCTCTACTGTGCTCTACTGTACTCTATCTCTACTGTACTCCACTGTACTCTATCTCTACTGTGATCCACTGTACTCTACCTCTACTCTGCTCCACTGTACTCTATCTCTACTGTGCTCCACTGTTTTCTACCTCTATTGTACTCCACTCTACTCTATCTCTACTGTGCTATACTGTACTCTATCTCTACTGTACTCCACTGTACTCTACCTCTACTGTGCTCCACTGTACTCCACTGTACTCTACCTCTACTGTGCTCCACTGTAATCTACCTTGACTGTGCTCCACTGTACTCTACCTCTACTGTGCTCCACTGCACTCTATCTCTACTGTGCTCTACTCTACTGTACTCCACTGTACTCTACCTCTACTGTACTCCACTGTACTCTACCTCTACTTTTCTCCACTGTACTCTACCTCTACTGTACTCTACTGTACTCCTATTCTAATGTGCTCCACTGTAATCCACTGTACTCTACCACTACTGTACTCCACTGTACTCTACCTCTATTGTGCTCTACTCTACTCTATCTCTACTGTGCTCCACTGTACTCTACCTCTACTGTACTCCACTGTACTCTATCTCTACTGTACTCCACTGTACTCTATCTCTACTGTACTCTCTCTACTGTACTCCACTGTACTCTACCTCTACTGTGCTCCACTGTACTCTACCTCTACTGTGCTCCACTGTACTCTACCTCTACTGTGCTCCACTGTACTCTACCTCTACTGTGCTCTACTGTACTCTATCTCTACTGTGTTCCACTGTACTCTACCTCTACTGTACTCCACTGTACTCTATCTCTACTGTGCTCCACTGTACTCTATCTCTACTGTACTGTACTGTTCTCTACCTCTACTGTACTCTACTGTACTCCACCTCTACTGTGCTCCACTGTACACCACTGTTCTACCTCTACTGTACTCCACTGTACTCTACCTCTACTGCACTCCACTGTACTCTATCTCTACTGTACCCCACTCTGCTCTACCTCTACTGTGCTCCACTGTACTCTATCTCTACTCTGCTCCACTCTACTCTATCTCTACTGTGCTATACTGTACTCTATCTCTACTGTACTCCACTGTACTCTACCTCTACTGTGCTCCAATGTACTCCACTGTACTCTACCTCTACTGTGCTCCACTGTAATCTACCTTGACTGTGCTCCACTGTACTCTACCTCTACTGTGCTCCACTGCACTCTATCTCTACTGTGCTCTACTCTACTGTACTCCACTGTACTCTACCTCTACTGTACTCCACTGTACTCTACCTCTACTTTTCTCCACTGTACTCTACCTCTACTGTACTCTACTGTACTCCTATTCTAATGTGCTCCACTGTAATCCACTGTACTCTACCACTACTGTACTCCACTGTACTCTACCTCTATTGTGCTCTACTCTACTCTATCTCTACTGTGCTCCACTGTACTCTACCTCTACTGTACTCCACTGTACTCTATCTCTACTGTACTCCACTGTACTCTATCTCTACTGTACTCTCTCTACTGTACTCCACTGTACTCTACCTCTACTGTGCTCCACTGTACTCTACCTCTACTGTGCTCCACTGTACTCTACCTCTACTGTGCTCCATTGTACTCTACCTCTACTGTGCTCTACTGTACTCTATCTCTACTGTGTTCCACTGTACTCTACCTCTACTGTACTCCACTGTACTCTATCTCTACTGTGCTCCACTGTACTCTATCTCTACTGTACTGTACTGTTCTCTACCTCTACTGTACTCTACTGTACTCCACCTCTACTGTGCTCCACTGTACACCACTGTTCTACCTTTACTGTACTCCACTGTACTCTACCTCTACTGCACTCCACTGTACTCTATCTCTACTGTACTCCACTCTGCTCTACCTCTACTGTGCTCCACTGTACTCTATCTCTACTCTGCTCCACTGTACTCTACCTCTACTGTGCTCTACTGTACTCTATCTCTACTGTACTCCACTGTACTCTATCTCTACTGTGATCCACTGTAATCTACCTCTACTCTGCTCCACTGTACTCTATCTCTACTGTGCTCCACTGTTTTCTACCTCTACTGTACTCCACTCTACTCTATCTCTACTGTGCTATACTGTACTCTATCTCTACTGTACTCCACTGTACTCTACCTCTACTGTGCTCCACTGTACTCCACTGTACTCTATCTCTACTGTGCTCCATGGTACTCTATCTCTACTGTACTCCACTGTACTCTACCTCTACTGTGCTCCACTGTACTCCAATGTACTCTATCTCTACTGTGCTCCACTGTACTCTACCTCTACTGTACTCCACTCTACTCTACCTCTACTGTGCTCCACTGTACTCTACCTCTACTGTACTCCACTCTACTCTACCTCTACTGGGCTCCACTGTACCCTACCTCTACTGTACTCCACTGTACTCTCTCTCTACTGTACTCCAATGTACTCTACCTCTACTCTACTGTACTGTTCTCTACCTCTACTGTACTCTACTCTACTCCACCTCTACTGTGCTCCACTGTACTCCACTGTACTCTACCTCTACTGTGCTCCACTGTAATCTACCTCTACTGTGCTCCACTGTACTCTACCTCTACTGTACTCCACTGTACTCTACCTCTACTGCACTCCACTGTACTCTACCTCTACTTTACTCCACTGTACTTTACCTCTACTCTACTCCACTCTACTCTACCTCTACTGTACTCTATTGTACTCCTATTCTAATGTGCTCCACTGTAATCCACTGTACTCTACCACTATTGTACTCCACTGTACTCTACCTCTATTGTGCTCTAATGTACTCTTTCTCTACTGTGCTCCACTGTACTCTACCTCTACTGTACTCCACTGTACTCTATCTCTACTGTACTCCACTGTACTCTATCTCTACTGTACTCTATCTCTACTGTACTCCACTGTACTCTACCTCTACTGTGCTCCACTGTACTCTACCTCTACTGTGCTCCACTGTACTCTACCTCTACTGTGCTCCACTGTACTATACCTCTACTGTGCTCTACTGTACTCTATCTCTACTGTGTTCCACTGTACTCTACCTCTACTGTACTCCACTGTACTCTATCTCTACTGTGCTCCACTGTACTCTACCTCTACTGTACTGTACTGTTCTCTACCTCTACTGTACTCTACTGTACTCCACCTCTAGTGTGCTCCACTGTACACCACTGTTCTACCTCTACTGTACTCCACTGTACTCTACCTCTACTGCACTCCACTGTACTCTATCTCTACTGTAATCCACTGTGCTCTACCTCTACTGTACTCCACTGTACTCTATCTCTACTGTGCTCCACTGTACTCTACCTCTACTGTACTGTACTGTTCTCTACCTCTACTGTACTCTACTGTACTCCACCTCTACTGTGCTCCACTGTACACCACTGTTCTACCTCTACTGTACTCCACTGTACTCTACCTCTACTGCACACCACTGTACTCTATCTCTACTGTACTCCACTGTGCTCTACCTCTACTGTGCTCCACTGTACTCTATATCCACTGTGCTCCACTGTACTCTTTCTCTACTGTACTCCACTGTACTCTACCTCTACTGTGCTCCACTGTACTCTACCTCTATTGTGCTCTACTCTACTCTATCTCTACTGTGCTCCACTGTACTCTACCTCTACTGTACTGTACTGTTCTCTACCTCTACTGTACTCTACTGTACTCCACCTCTACTGTGCTCCACTGTACTCCACTGTATTCTACCTCTACTGTGCTCTACTGTGATCTACCTCTACTGTGCTCCACTGTACTCTACCTCTACTGTACTCACCTGTAATCTATCTCTACTGTGCTCCACTGTACTCTACCTCTACTGTACTCCACTGTACTCTATCTCTACTGTACTCCACTGTACTCTATCTCTACTGTACTCTCTCTACTGTACTCCACTGTACTCTACCTCTACTGTGCTCCACTGTACTCTACCTCTACTGTGCTCCACTGTACTCTACCTCTACTGTGCTCCACTGTACTCTACCTCTACTGTGCTCTACTGTACTCTATCTCTACTGTGTTCCACTGTACTCTACCTCTACTGTACTCCACTGTACTCTATCTCTACTGTGCTCCACTGTACTCTATCTCTACTGTACTGTACTGTTCTCTACCTCTACTGTACTCTACTGTACTCCACCTCTACTGTGCTCCACTGTACACCACTGTTCTACCTCTACTGTACTCCACTGTACTCTACCTCTACTGCACTCCACTGTACTCTATCTCTACTGTACTCCACTCTGCTCTACCTCTACTGTGCTCCACTGTACTCTATCTCTACTCTGCTCCACTGTACTCTACCTCTACTGTGCTCTACTGTACTCTATCTCTACTGTACTCCACTGTACTCTATCTCTACTGTGATCCACTGTAATCTACCTCTACTCTGCTCCACTGTACTCTATCTCTACTGTGCTCCACTGTTTTCTACCTCTACTGTACTCCACTGTACTCTACCTCTACTGTGCTCCACTGTACTCCACTGTACTCTATCTCTACTGTGCTCCATGGTACTCTATCTCTACTGTACTCCACTGTACTCTACCTCTACTGTGCTCCACTGTACTCCAATGTACTCTATCTCTACTGTGCTCCACTGTACTCTACCTCTACTGTACTCCACTCTACTCTACCTCTACTGTGCTCCACTGTACTCTACCTCTACTGTACTCCACTCTACTCTACCTCTACTGGGCTCCACTGTACTCTACCTCTACTGTACTCCACTGTACTCTCTCTCTACTGTACTCCAATGTACTCTACCTCTACTCTACTGTACTGTTCTCTACCTCTACTGTACTCTACTCTACTCCACCTCTACTGTGCTCCACTGTACTCCACTGTACTCTACCTCTACTGTGCTCCACTGTAATCTACCTCTACTGTGCTCCACTGTACTCTACCTCTACTGTACTCCACTGTACTCTACCTCTACTGCACTCCACTGTACTCTACCTCTACTTTACTCCACTGTACTTTACCTCTACTCTACTCCACTCTACTCTACCTCTACTGTACTCTATTGTACTCCTATTCTAATGTGCTCCACTGTACTCTACCACTACTGTACTCCACTGTACTCTACCTCTATTGTGCACTAATGTACTCTTTCTCTACTGTGCTCCACTGTACTCTACCTCTACTGTACTCCACTGTACTCTATCTCTACTGTACTCCACTGTACTCTATCTCTACTGTACTCTATCTCTACTGTACTCCACTGTACTCTACCTCTACTGTGCTCCACTGTACTCTACCTCTACTGTGCTCCACTGTACTCTACCTCTACTGTGCTCCACTGTACTCTACCTCTACTGTGCTCTACTGTACTCTATCTCTACTGTGTTCCACTGTACTCTACCTCTACTGTACTCCACTGTACTCTATCTCTACTGTGCTCCACTGTACTCTACCTCTACTGTACTGTACTGTTCTCTACCTCTACTGTACTCTACTGTACTCCACCTCTAGTGTGCTCCACTGTACACCACTGTTCTACCTCTACTGTACTCCACTGTACTCTACCTCTACTGCACTCCACTGTACTCTATCTCTACTGTAATCCACTGTGCTCTACCTCTACTGTACTCCACTGTACTCTATCTCTACTGTGCTCCACTGTACTCTACCTCTACTGTACTGTACTGTTCTCTACCTCTACTGTACTCTACTGTACTCCACCTCTACTGTGCTCCACTGTACACCACTGTTCTACCTCTACTGTACTCCACTGTACTCTACCTCTACTGCACACCACTGTACTCTATCTCTACTGTACTCCACTGTGCTCTACCTCTACTGTGCTCCACTGTACTCTATATCCACTGTGCTCCACTGTACTCTTTCTCTACTGTACTCCACTGTACTCTACCTCTACTGTGCTCCACTGTACTCTACCTCTATTGTGCTCTACTCTACTCTATCTCTACTGTGCTCCACTGTACTCTACCTCTACTGTACTGTACTGTTCTCTACCTCTACTTTACTCTACTGTACTCCACCTCTACTGTGCTCCACTGTACTCCACTGTATTCTACCTCTACTGTGCTCTACTGTGATCTACCTCTACTGTGCTCCACTGTACTCTACCTCTACTGTACTCACCTGTAATCTATCTCTACTGTACTCCACTGTACTCTATCTCTACTGTGATCCACTGTACTCTACCTCTACTCTGCTCCACTGTACTCTATCTCTACTGTGCTCCACTGTACTCTACCTCTACTGTACTCCACTGTACTCTATCTCTACTGTGCTCTACTGTACTCTATCTCTACTGTACTCCACTGTACTCTACCTCTACTGTGCTCCACTGTACTCCACTGTACTCTATCTCTACTGTGCTCCACTGTACTCTATCTCTACTGTACTCCACTGTACTCTACCTCTACTGTGCTCCACTGTGCTCCACTGTACTCTATCTCTACTGTGCTCCACTGTACTCTACCTCTACTGTACTCCACTCTACTCTACCTCTACTGGGCTCCACTGTACTCTACCTCTACTGTACTCCACTGTACTCTATTTCTACCGTGCTCCACTGTACTCTATCTCTACTGTACTCCACTGTACTCTACCTCTACTGTACTCCACTCTACTCTACCTCTACTGGGCTCCACTGTACTCTACCTCTACTGTACTCCACTGTACTCTATTTCTACCGTGCTCCACTGTACTCTATCTCTACTGTACTCCACTGTACTCTACCTCTACTCCACTGTACTGTTCTCTACCTCTACTGTACTCTACTGTACTCCACCTCTACTGTGCTCCACTGTACTCCACTGTACTCTACCTCTACTGTGCTCCACTGTAATCTACCTTGACTGTGCTCCACTGTACTCTACCTCTACTGTGCTCCACTGCACTCTATCTCTACTGTGCTCTACTGTACTCTATCTCTACTCTGTTCCACTGTACTCTACCTCTACTGTACTCCACTGTACTCTATCTCTACTGTGCTCCACTGTACTCTATCTCTACTGTACTGTACTGTTCTCTACCTCTACTGTACTCTTCTGTACTCCACCTCTACTGTGCTCCACTGTACACCACTGTTCTACCTCTACTGTACTCCACTGTACTCTACCTCTACTGCACTCCACTGTACTCTATCTCTACTGTACTCCACTGTGCTCTACCTCTACTGTGCTCCACTGTACTCTATCTCTACTGTGCTCCACTGTACTCTACCTCTACTGTGCTCTACTGTACTCTATCTCTACTGTACTCCACTGTACTCTATCTCTACTGTGATCCACTGTACTCTACCTCTACTCTGCTCCACTGTACTCTATCTCTACTGTGCTCCACTGTTTTCTACCTCTATTGTACTCCACTCTACTCTATCTCTACTGTGCTATACTGTACTCTATCTCTACTGTACTCCACTGTACTCTACCTCTACTGTGCTCCACTGTACTCCACTGTACTCTACCTCTACTGTGCTCCACTGTAATCTACCTTGACTGTGCTCCACTGTACTCTACCTCTACTGTGCTCCACTGCACTCTATCTCTACTGTGCTCTACTCTACTGTACTCCACTGTATTCTACCTCTACTGTACTACACTGTACTCTACCTCTACTTTTCTCCACTGTACTCTACCTCTACTGTACTCTACTGTACTCCTATTCTAATGTGCTCCACTGTAATCCACTGTACTCTACCACTACTGTACTCCACTGTACTCTACCTCTATTGTGCTCTACTCTACTCTATCTCTACTGTGCTCCACTGTACTCTACCTCTACTGTACTCCACTGTACTCTATCTCTACTGTACTCCACTGTACTCTATCTCTACTGTACTCTCTCTACTGTACTCCACTGTACTCTACCTCTACTGTGCTCCACTGTACTCTACCTCTACTGTGCTCCACTGTACTCTACCTCTACTCTGCTCCACTGTACTCTATCTCTACTGTGCTCCACTGTTTTCTACCTCTATTGTACTCCACTCTACTCTATCTCTACTGTGCTATACTGTACTCTATCTCTACTGTACTCCACTGTACTCTACCTCTACTGTGCTCCACTGTACTCCACTGTACTCTACCTCTACTGTGCTCCACTGTAATCTACCTTGACTGTGCTCCACTGTACTCTACCTCTACTGTGCTCCACTGCACTCTATCTCTACTGTGCTCTACTCTACTGTACTCCACTGTATTCTACCTCTACTGTACTCCACTGTACTCTACCTCTACTTTTCTCCACTGTACTCTACCTCTACTGTACTCTACTGTACTCCTATTCTAATGTGCTCCACTGTAATCCACTGTACTCTACCACTACTGTACTCCACTGTACTCTACCTCTATTGTGCTCTACTCTACTCTATCTCTACTGTGCTCCACTGTACTCTACCTCTACTGTACTCCACTGTACTCTATCTCTACTGTACTCCACTGTACTCTATCTCTACTGTACTCTCTCTACTGTACTCCACTGTACTCTACCTCTACTGTGCTCCACTGTACTCTACCTCTACTGTGCTCCACTGTACTCTACCTCTACTGTGCTCCACTGTACTCTACCTCTACTGTGCTCTACTGTACTCTATCTCTACTGTGTTCCACTGTACTCTACCTCTACTGTACTCCACTGTACTCTATCTCTACTGTGCTCCACTGTACTCTATCTCTACTGTACTGTACTGTTCTCTACCTCTACTGTACTCTACTGTACTCCACCTCTACTGTGCTCCACTGTACACCACTGTTCTACCTCTACTGTACTCCACTGTACTCTACCTCTACTGCACTCCACTGTACTCTATCTCTACTGTACTCCACTCTGCTCTACCTCTACTGTGCTCCACTGTACTCTATCTCTACTCTGCTCCACTGTACTCTACCTCTACTGTGCTCTACTGTACTCTATCTCTACTGTACTCCACTGTACTCTATCTCTACTGTGATCCACTGTACTCTACCTCTACTCTGCTCCACTGTACTCTATCTCTACTGTGCTCCACTGTTTTCTACCTCTACTGTACTCCACTCTACTCTATCTCTACTGTGCTATACTGTACTCTATCTCTACTGTACTCCACTGTACTCTACCTCTACTGTGCTCCACTGTACTCCACTGTACTCTATCTCTACTGTGCTCCATGGTACTCTATCTCTACTGTACTCCACTGTACTCTACCTCTACTGTGCTCCACTGTACTCCACTGTACTCTATCTCTACTGTGCTCCACTGTACTCTACCTCTACTGTACTCCACTCTACTCTACCTCTACTGTGCTCCACTGTACTCTACCTCTACTGTACTCCACTCTACTCTACCTCTACTGGGCTCCACTGTACTCTACCTCTACTGTACTCCACTGTACTCTCTCTCTACTGTACTCCAATGTACTCTACCTCTACTCTACTGTACTGTTCTCTACCTCTACTGTACTCTACTCTACTCCACCTCTACTGTGCTCCACTGTACTCCACTGTACTCTACCTCTACTGTGCTCCACTGTAATCTACCTCTACTGTGCTCCACTGTACTCTACCTCTACTGTACTCCACTGTACTCTACCTCTACTGCACTCCACTGTACTCTACCTCTACTTTACTCCACTGTACTTTACCTCTACTCTACTCCACTCTACTCTACCTCTACTGTACTCTATTGTACTCCTATTCTAATGTGCTCCACTGTAATCCACTGTACTCTACCACTACTGTACTCCACTGTACTCTACCTCTATTGTGCTCTAATGTACTCTTTCTCTACTGTGCTCCACTGTACTCTACCTCTACTGTACTCCACTGTACTCTATCTCTACTGTACTCCACTGTACTCTATCTCTACTGTACTCTATCTCTACTGTACTCCACTGTACTCTACCTCTACTGTGCTCCACTGTACTCTACCTCTACTGTGCTCCACTGTACTCTACCTCTACTGTGCTCCACTGTACTCTACCTCTACTGTGCTCTACTGTACTCTATCTCTACTGTGTTCCACTGTACTCTACCTCTACTGTACTCCACTGTACTCTATCTCTACTGTGCTCCACTGTACTCTACCTCTACTGTACTGTACTGTTCTCTACCTCTACTGTACTCTACTGTACTCCACCTCTAGTGTGCTCCACTGTACACCACTGTTCTACCTCTACTGTACTCCACTGTACTCTACCTCTACTGCACTCCACTGTACTCTATCTCTACTGTAATCCACTGTGCTCTACCTCTACTGTACTCCACTGTACTCTATCTCTACTGTGCTCCACTGTACTCTACCTCTACTGTACTGTACTGTTCTCTACCTCTACTGTACTCTACTGTACTCCACCTCTACTGTGCTCCACTGTACACCACTGTTCTACCTCTACTGTACTCCACTGTACTCTACCTCTACTGCACACCACTGTACTCTATCTCTACTGTACTCCACTGTGCTCTACCTCTACTGTGCTCCACTGTACTCTATATCTACTGTGCTCCACTGTACTCTTTCTCTACTGTACTCCACTGTACTCTACCTCTACTGTGCTCCACTGTACTCTACCTCTATTGTGCTCTACTCTACTCTATCTCTACTGTGCTCCACTGTACTCTACCTCTACTGTACTCCACTGTACTCCTATTCTAATGTGCTCCACTGTAATCCACTGTACTCTACCACTACTGTACTCCACTGTACTCTACCTCTATTGTGCTCTATTCTACTCTATCTCTACTGTGCTCCACTGTACTCTACCTCTACTGTACTCCACTGTACTCTATCTCTACTGTACTCCACTGTACTCTATCTCTACTGTACTCTCTCTCTACTGTACTCCACTGTACTCTACCTCTACTGTGCTCCACTGTACTCTACCTCTACTGTGCTCCACTGTACTCTACCTCTACTGTGCTCCACTGTACTCTACCTCTACTGTGCTCTACTGTACTCTATCTCTACTCTGTTCCACTGTACTCTACCTTTACTGTACTCCACTGTACTCTATCTCTACTGTGCTCCACTGTACTCTATCTCTACTGTACTGTACTGTTCTCTACCTCTACTGTACTCTACTGTACTCCACCTCTACTGTGCTCCACTGTACACCACTGTTCTACCTCTACTGTACTCCACTGTACTCTACCTCTACTGCACTCCACTGTACTCTATCTCTACTGTACTCCACTGTGCTCTACCTCTACTGTGCTCCACTGTACTCTATCTCTACTGTGCTCCACTGTACTCTACCTCTACTGTGCTCTACTGTACTCTATCTCTACTGTACTCCATTGTACTCTATCTCTACTGTGATCCACTGTACTCTACCTCTACTCTGCTCCACTGTACTCTATCTCTACTGTGCTCCACTGTTTTCTACCTCTATTGTACTCCACTCTACTCTATCTCTACTGTGCTATACTGTACTCTATCTCTACTGTACTCCACTGTACTCTACCTCTACTGTGCTCCACTGTACTCCACTGTACTCTACCTCTACTGTGCTCCACTGTAATCTACCTCTACTGTACTCCACTGTACTCTACCTCTACTTTTCTCCACTGTACTCTACCTCTACTGTACTCTACTGTACTCCTATTCTAATGTGCTCCACTGTACTCTACCTCTACTGTGCTCTACTGTACTCTATCTCTACTGTACTCCATTGTACTCTATCTCTACTGTGATCCACTGTACTCTACCTCTACTCTGCTCCACTGTACTCTATCTCTACTGTGCTCCACTGTTTTCTACCTCTATTGTACCCCACTCTACTCTATCTCTACTGTGCTATACTGTACTCTATCTCTACTGTACTCCACTGTACTCTACCTCTACTGTGCTCCACTGTACTCCACTGTACTCTACCTCTACTGTGCTCCACTGTAATCTACCTTGACTGTGCTCCACTGTACTCTACCTCTACTGTGCTCCACTGCACTCTATCTCTACTGTGCTCTACTCTACTGTACTCCACTGTACTCTACCTCTACTGTACTCCACTGTACTCTACCTCTACTTTTCTCCACTGTACTCTACCTCTACTGTACTCTACTGTACTCCTATTCTAATGTGCTCCACTGTAATCCACTGTACTCTACCACTACTGTACTCCACTGTACTCTACCTCTATTGTGCTCTACTCTACTCTATCTCTACTGTGCTCCACTGTACTCTACCTCTACTGTACTCCACTGTACTCTATCTCTACTGTACTCCACTGTACTCTATCTCTACTGTACTCTCTCTACTGTACTCCACTGTACTCTACCTCTACTGTGCTCCACTGTACTCTACCTCTACTGTGCTCCACTGTACTCTACCTTTACTGTGCTCTACTGTACTCTATCTCTACTGTGTTCCACTGTACTCTACCTCTACTGTACTCCACTGTACTCTATCTCTACTGTGCTCCACTGTACTCTATCTCTACTGTACTGTACTGTTCTCTACCTCTACTGTACTCTACTGTACTCCACCTCTACTGTGCTCCACTGTACACCACTGTTCTACCTCTACTGTACTCCACTGTACTCTACCTCTACTGCACTCCACTGTACTCTATCTCTACTGTACTCCACTCTGCTCTACCTCTACTGTGCTCCACTGTACTCTATCTCTACTCTGCTCCACTGTACTCTACCTCTACTGTGCTCTACTGTACTCTATCTCTACTGTACTCCACTGTACTCTATCTCTACTGTGATCCACTGTACTCTACCTCTACTCTGCTCCACTGTACTCTATCTCTACTGTGCTCCACTGTTTTCTACCTCTACTGTACTCCACTCTACTCTATCTCTACTGTGCTATACTGTACTCTATCTCTACTGTACTCCACTGTACTCTACCTCTACTGTGCTCCACTGTACTCCACTGTACTCTATCTCTACTGTGCTCCACTGTACTCTATCTCTACTGTACTCCACTGTACTCTACCTCTACTGTGCTCCACTGTACTCCACTGTACTCTATCTCTACTGTGCTCCACTGTACTCTACCTCTACTGTACTCCACTCTACTCTACCTCTACTGTGCTCCACTGTACTCTACCTCTACTGTACTCCACTCTACTCTACCTCTACTGGGCTCCACTGTACTCTACCTCTACTGTACTCCACTGTACTCTCTCTCTACTGTACTCCAATGTACTCTACCTCTACTCTACTGTACTGTTCTCTACCTCTACTGTACTCTACTCTACTCCACCTCTACTGTGCTCCACTGTACTCCACTGTACTCTACCTCTACTGTGCTCCACTGTAATCTACCTCTACTGTGCTCCACTGTACTCTACCTCTACTGTACTCCACTGTACTCTACCTCTACTGCACTCCACTGTACTCTACCTCTACTTTACTCCACTGTACTTTACCTCTACTCTACTCCACTCTACTCTACCTCTACTGTACTCTATTGTACTCCTATTATAATGTGCTCCACTGTAATCCACTGTACTCTACCACTACTGTACTCCACTGTACTCTACCTCTATTGTGCTCTAATGTACTCTTTCTCTACTGTGCTCCACTGTACTCTACCTCTACTGTACTCCACTGTACTCTATCTCTACTGTACTCCACTGTACTCTATCTCTACTGTACTCTATCTCTACTGTACTCCACTGTACTCTACCTCTACTGTGCTCCACTGTACTCTACCTCTACTGTGCTCCACTGTACTCTACCTCTACTGTGCTCCACTGTACTCTACCTCTACTGTGCTCTACTGTACTCTATCTCTACTGTGTTCCACTGTACTCTACCTCTACTGTACTCCACTGTACTCTATCTCTACTGTGCTCCACTGTACTCTACCTCTACTGTACTGTACTGTTCTCTACCTCTACTGTACTCTACTGTACTCCACCTCTAGTGTGCTCCACTTTACACCACTGTTCTACCTCTACTGTACTCCACTGTACTCTACCTCTACTGCACTCCACTGTACTCTATCTCTACTGTAATCCACTGTGCTCTACCTCTACTGTACTCCACTGTACTCTATCTCTACTGTGCTCCACTGTACTCCACCTCTACTGTACTGTACTGTTCTCTACCTCTACTGTAGTCTACTGTACTCCACCTCTACTGTGCTCCACTGTACTCTACCTCTACTGTGCTCCACTGTGCTCCACTGTACTCTATCTCTACTGTGCTCCACTGTACTCTACCTCTACTGTACTCCACTCTACTCTACCTCTACTGGGCTCCACTGTACTCTACATCTACTGTACTCCACTGTACTCTATTTCTACCGTGCTCCACTGTACTCTATCTCTACTGTACTCCACTGTACTCTACCTCTACTGTACTCCACTCTACTCTACCTCTACTGGGCTCCACTGTACTCTACCTCTACTGTACTCCACTGTACTCTATTTCTACCGTGCTCCACTGTACTCTATCTCTACTGTACTCCACTGTACTCTACCTCTACTCCACTGTACTGTTCTCTACCTCTACTGTACTCTACTGTACTCCACCTCTACTGTGCTCCACTGTACTCCACTGTACTCTACCTCTACTGTGCTCCACTGTAATCTACCTTGACTGTGCTCCACTGTACTCTACCTCTACTGTGCTCCACTGCACTCTATCTCTACTGTGCTCTACTGTACTCTATCTCTACTCTGTTCCACTGTACTCTACCTCTACTGTACTCCACTGTACTCTATCTCTACTGTGCTCCACTGTACTCTATCTCTACTGTACTGTACTGTTCTCTACCTCTACTGTACTCTACTGTACTCCACCTCTACTGTGCTCCACTGTACACCACTGTTCTACCTCTACTGTACTCCACTGTACTCTACCTCTACTGCACTCCACTGTACTCTATCTCTACTGTACTCCACTGTGCTCTACCTCTACTGTGCTCCACTGTACTCTATCTCTACTGTGCTCCACTGTACTCTACCTCTACTGTGCTCTACTGTACTCTATCTCTACTGTACTCCACTGTACTCTATCTCTACTGTGATCCACTGTACTCTACCTCTACTCTGCTCCACTGTACTCTATCTCTACTGTGCTCCACTGTTTTCTACCTCTATTGTACTCCACTCTACTCTATCTCTACTGTGCTATACTGTACTCTATCTCTACTGTACTCCACTGTACTCTACCTCTACTGTGCTCCACTGTACTCCACTGTACTCTACCTCTACTGTGCTCCACTGTAATCTACCTTGACTGTGCTCCACTGTACTCTACCTCTACTGTGCTCCACTGCACTCTATCTCTACTGTGCTCTACTCTACTGTACTCCACTGTATTCTACCTCTACTGTACTCCACTGTACTCTACCTCTACTTTTCTCCACTGTACTCTACCTCTACTGTACTCTACTGTACTCCTATTCTAATGTGCTCCACTGTAATCCACTGTACTCTACCACTACTGTACTCCACTGTACTCTACCTCTATTGTGCTCTACTCTACTCTATCTCTACTGTGCTCCACTGTACTCTACCTCTACTGTACTCCACTGTACTCCACTGTACTCTATCTCTACTGTACTCCACTGTACTCTATCTCTACTGTACTCTCTCTACTGTACTCCACTGTACTCTACCTCTACTGTGCTCCACTGTACTCTACCTCTACTGTGCTCCACTGTACTCTACCTCTACTCTGCTCCACTGTACTCTATCTCTACTGTGCTCCACTGTTTTCTACCTCTATTGTACTCCACTCTACTCTATCTCTACTGTGCTATACTGTACTCTATCTCTACTGTACTCCACTGTACTCTACCTCTACTGTGCTCCACTGTACTCCACTGTACTCTACCTCTACTGTGCTCCACTGTAATCTACCTTGACTGTGCTCCACTGTACTCTACCTCTACTGTGCTCCACTGCACTCTATCTCTACTGTGCTCTACTCTACTGTACTCCACTGTATTCTACCTCTACTGTACTCCACTGTACTCTACCTCTACTTTTCTCCACTGTACTCTACCTCTACTGTACTCTACTGTACTCCTATTCTAATGTGCTCCACTGTAATCCACTGTACTCTACCACTACTGTACTCCACTGTACTCTACCTCTATTGTGCTCTACTCTACTCTATCTCTACTGTGCTCCACTGTACTCTACCTCTACTGTACTCCACTGTACTCTATCTCTACTGTACTCCACTGTACTCTATCTCTACTGTACTCTCTCTACTGTACTCCACTGTACTCTACCTCTACTGTGCTCCACTGTACTCTACCTCTACTGTGCTCCACTGTACTCTACCTCTACTGTGCTCCACTGTACTCTACCTCTACTGTGCTCTACTGTACTCTATCTCTACTGTGTTCCACTGTACTCTACCTCTACTGTACTCCACTGTACTCTATCTCTACTGTGCTCCACTGTACTCTATCTCTACTGTACTATACTGTTCTCTACCTCTACTGTACTCTACTGTACTCCACCTCTACTGTGCTCCACTGTACACCACTGTTCTACCTCTACTGTACTCCACTGTACTCTACCTCTACTGCACTCCACTGTACTCTATCTCTACTGTACTCCACTCTGCTCTACCTCTACTGTGCTCCACTGTACTCTATCTCTACTCTGCTCCACTGTACTCTACCTCTACTGTGCTCTACTGTACTCTATCTCTACTGTACTCCACTGTACTCTATCTCTACTGTGATCCACTGTACTCTACCTCTACTCTGCTCCACTGTACTCTATCTCTACTGTGCTCCACTGTTTTCTACCTCTACTGTACTCCACTCTACTCTATCTCTACTGTGCTATACTGTACTCTATCTCTACTGTACTCCACTGTACTCTACCTCTACTGTGCTCCACTGTACTCCACTGTACTCTATCTCTACTGTGCTCCATGGTACTCTATCTCTACTGTACTCCACTGTACTCTACCTCTACTGTGCTCCACTGTACTCCACTGTACTCTATCTCTACTGTGCTCCACTGTACTCTACCTCTACTGTACTCCACTCTACTCTACCTCTACTGTGCTCCACTGTACTCTACCTCTACTGTACTCCACTCTACTCTACCTCTACTGGGCTCCACTGTACTCTACCTCTACTGTACTCCACTGTACTCTCTCTCTACTGTACTCCAATGTACTCTACCTCTACTCTACTGTACTGTTCTCTACCTCTACTGTACTCTACTCTACTCCACCTCTACTGTGCTCCACTGTACTCCACTGTACTCTACCTCTACTGTGCTCCACTGTAATCTACCTCTACTGTTCTCCACTGTACTCTACCTCTACTGTACTCCACTGTACTCTACCTCTACTGCACTCCACTGTACTCTACCTCTACTTTACTCCACTGTACTTTACCTCTACTCTACTCCACTCTACTCTACCTCTACTGTACTCTATTGTACTCCTATTCTAATGTGCTCCACTGTAATCCACTGTACTCTACCACTACTGTACTCCACTGTACTCTACCTCTATTGTGCTCTAATGTACTCTTTCTCTACTGTGCTCCACTGTACTCTACCTCTACTGTACTCCACTGTACTCTATCTCTACTGTACTCCACTGTACTCTATCTCTACTGTACTCTATCTCTACTGTACTCCACTGTACTCTACCTCTAATGTGCTCCACTGTACTCTACCTCTACTGTGCTCCACTGTACTCTACCTCTACTGTGCTCCACTGTACTCTACCTCTACTGTGCTCTACTGTACTCTATCTCTACTGTGTTCCACTGTACTCTACCTCTACTGTACTCCACTGTACTCTATCTCTACTGTGCTCCACTGTACTCTACCTCTACTGTACTGTACTGTTCTCTACCTCTACTGTACTCTACTGTACTCCACCTCTAGTGTGCTCCACTGTACACCACTGTTCTACCTCTACTGTACTCCACTGTACTCTACCTCTACTGCACTCCACTGTACTCTATCTCTACTGTAATCCACTGTGCTCTACCTCTACTGTACTCCACTGTACTCTATCTCTACTGTGCTCCACTGTACTCTACCTCTACTGTACTGTACTGTTCTCTACCTCTACTGTACTCTACTGTACTCCACCTCTACTGTGCTCCACTGTACACCACTGTTCTACCTCTACTGTACTCCACTGTACTCTACCTCTACTGCACACCACTGTACTCTATCTCTACTGTACTCCACTGTGCTCTACCTCTACTGTGCTCCACTGTACTCTATATCTACTGTGCTCCACTGTACTCTTTCTCTACTGTACTCCACTGTACTCTACCTCTACTGTGCTCCACTGTACTCTACCTCTATTGTGCTCTACTCTACTCTATCTCTACTGTGCTCCACTGTACTCTACCTCTACTGTACTCCACTGTACTCCTATTCTAATGTGCTCCACTGTAATCCACTGTACTCTACCACTACTGTACTCCACTGTACTCTACCTCTATTGTGCTCTACTCTACTCTATCTCTACTGTGCTCCACTGTACTCTACCTCTACTGTACTCCACTGTACTCTATCTCTACTGTACTCCACTGTACTCTATCTCTACTGTACTCTCTCTCTACTGTACTCCACTGTACTCTACCTCTACTGTGCTCCACTGTACTCTACCTCTACTGTGCTCCACTGTACTCTACCTCTACTGTGCTCCACTGTACTCTACCTCTACTGTGCTCTAGTGTACTCTATCTCTACTCTGTTCCACTGTACTCTACCTTTACTGTACTCCACTGTACTCTATCTCTACTGTGCTCCACTGTACTCTATCTCTACTGTACTGTACTGTTCTCTACCTCTACTGTACTCTACTGTACTCCACCTCTACTGTGCTCCACTGTACACCACTGTTCTACCTCTACTGTACTCCACTGTACTCTACCTCTACTGCACTCCACTGTACTCTATCTCTACTGTACTCCACTGTACTCTACCTCTACTGTGCTCCACTGTACTCTACCTCTACTGTGCTCCACTGTACTCTACCTCTACTGTGCTCCACTGTACTCTACCTCTACTGTGCTCTACTGTACTCTATCTCTACTGTGTTCCACTGTACTCTACCTCTACTGTACTCCACTGTACTCTATCTCTACTGTGCTCCACTGTACTCTACCTCTACTGTACTGTACTGTTCTCTACCTCTACTGTACTCTACTGTACTCCACCTCTAGTGTGCTCCACTTTACACCACTGTTCTACCTCTACTGTACTCCACTGTACTCTACCTCTACTGCACTCCACTGTACTCTATCTCTACTGTAATCCACTGTGCTCTACCTCTACTGTACTCCACTGTACTCTATCTCTACTGTGCTCCACTGTACTCCACCTCTACTGTACTGTACTGTTCTCTACCTCTACTGTAGTCTACTGTACTCCACCTCTACTGTGCTCCACTGTACTCTACCTCTACTGTGCTCCACTGTGCTCCACTGTACTCTATCTCTACTGTGCTCCACTGTACTCTACCTCTACTGTACTCCACTCTACTCTACCTCTACTGGGCTCCACTGTACTCTACATCTACTGTACTCCACTGTACTCTATTTCTACCGTGCTCCACTGTACTCTATCTCTACTGTACTCCACTGTACTCTACCTCTACTGTACTCCACTCTACTCTACCTCTACTGGGCTCCACTGTACTCTACCTCTACTGTACTCCACTGTACTCTATTTCTACCGTGCTCCACTGTACTCTATCTCTACTGTACTCCACTGTACTCTACCTCTACTCCACTGTACTGTTCTCTACCTCTACTGTACTCTACTGTACTCCACCTCTACTGTGCTCCACTGTACTCCACTGTACTCTACCTCTACTGTGCTCCACTGTAATCTACCTTGACTGTGCTCCACTGTACTCTACCTCTACTGTGCTCCACTGCACTCTATCTCTACTGTGCTCTACTGTACTCTATCTCTACTCTGTTCCACTGTACTCTACCTCTACTGTACTCCACTGTACTCTATCTCTACTGTGCTCCACTGTACTCTATCTCTACTGTACTGTACTGTTCTCTACCTCTACTGTACTCTACTGTACTCCACCTCTACTGTGCTCCACTGTACACCACTGTTCTACCTCTACTGTACTCCACTGTACTCTACCTCTACTGCACTCCACTGTACTCTATCTCTACTGTACTCCACTGTGCTCTACCTCTACTGTACTCCACTGTACTCTATCTCTACTGTGCTCCACTGTACTCTACCTCTACTGTGCTCTACTGTACTCTATCTCTACTGTACTCCACTGTACTCTATCTCTACTGTGATCCACTGTACTCTACCTCTACTCTGCTCCACTGTACTCTATCTCTACTGTGCTCCACTGTTTTCTACCTCTATTGTACTCCACTCTACTCTATCTCTACTGTGCTATACTGTACTCTATCTCTACTGTACTCCACTGTACTCTACCTCTACTGTGCTCCACTGTACTCCACTGTACTCTACCTCTACTGTGCTCCACTGTAATCTACCTTGACTGTGCTCCACTGTACTCTACCTCTACTGTGCTCCACTGCACTCTATCTCTACTGTGCTCTACTCTACTGTACTCCACTGTATTCTACCTCTACTGTACTCCACTGTACTCTACCTCTACTTTTCTCCACTGTACTCTACCTCTACTGTACTCTACTGTACTCCTATTCTAATGTGCTCCACTGTAATCCACTGTACTCTACCACTACTGTACTCCACTGTACTCTACCTCTATTGTGCTCTACTCTACTCTATCTCTACTGTGCTCCACTGTACTCTACCTCTACTGTACTCCACTGTACTCCACTGTACTCTATCTCTACTGTACTCCACTGTACTCTATCTCTACTGTACTCTCTCTACTGTACTCCACTGTACTCTACCTCTACTGTGCTCCACTGTACTCTACCTCTACTGTGCTCCACTGTACTCTACCTCTACTCTGCTCCACTGTACTCTATCTCTACTGTGCTCCACTGTTTTCTACCTCTATTGTACTCCACTCTACTCTATCTCTACTGTGCTATACTGTACTCTATCTCTACTGTACTCCACTGTACTCTACCTCTACTGTGCTCCACTGTACTCCACTGTACTCTACCTCTACTGTGCTCCACTGTAATCTACCTTGACTGTGCTCCACTGTACTCTACCTCTACTGTGCTCCACTGCACTCTATCTCTACTGTGCTCTACTCTACTGTACTCCACTGTATTCTACCTCTACTGTACTCCACTGTACTCTACCTCTACTTTTCTCCACTGTACTCTACCTCTACTGTACTCTACTGTACTCCTATTCTAATGTGCTCCACTGTAATCCACTGTACTCTACCACTACTGTACTCCACTGTACTCTACCTCTATTGTGCTCTACTCTACTCTATCTCTACTGTGCTCCACTGTACTCTACCTCTACTGTACTCCACTGTACTCTATCTCTACTGTACTCCACTGTACTCTATCTCTACTGTACTCTCTCTACTGTACTCCACTGTACTCTACCTCTACTGTGCTCCACTGTACTCTACCTCTACTGTGCTCCACTGTACTCTACCTCTACTGTGCTCCACTGTACTCTACCTCTACTGTGCTCTACTGTACTCTATCTCTACTGTGTTCCACTGTACTCTACCTCTACTGTACTCCACTGTACTCTATCTCTACTGTGCTCCACTGTACTCTATCTCTACTGTACTATACTGTTCTCTACCTCTACTGTACTCTACTGTACTCCACCTCTACTGTGCTCCACTGTACACCACTGTTCTACCTCTACTGTACTCCACTGTACTCTACCTCTACTGCACTCCACTGTACTCTATCTCTACTGTACTCCACTCTGCTCTACCTCTACTGTGCTCCACTGTACTCTATCTCTACTCTGCTCCACTGTACTCTACCTCTACTGTGCTCTACTGTACTCTATCTCTACTGTACTCCACTGTACTCTATCTCTACTGTGATCCACTGTACTCTACCTCTACTCTGCTCCACTGTACTCTATCTCTACTGTGCTCCACTGTTTTCTACCTCTACTGTACTCCACTCTACTCTATCTCTACTGTGCTATACTGTACTCTATCTCTACTGTACTCCACTGTACTCTACCTCTACTGTGCTCCACTGTACTCCACTGTACTCTATCTCTACTGTGCTCCATGGTACTCTATCTCTACTGTACTCCACTGTACTCTACCTCTACTGTGCTCCACTGTACTCCACTGTACTCTATCTCTACTCTGCTCCACTGTACTCTACCTCTACTGTACTCCACTCTACTCTACCTCTACTGTGCTCCACTGTACTCTACCTCTACTGTACTCCACTCTACTCTACCTCTACTGGGCTCCACTGTACTCTACCTCTACTGTACTCCACTGTACTCTCTCTCTACTGTACTCCAATGTACTCTACCTCTACTCTACTGTACTGTTCTCTACCTCTACTGTACTCTACTCTACTCCACCTCTACTGTGCTCCACTGTACTCCACTGTACTCTACCTCTACTGTGCTCCACTGTAATCTACCTCTACTGTTCTCCACTGTACTCTACCTCTACTGTACTCCAGTGTACTCTACCTCTACTGCACTCCACTGTACTCTACCTCTACTTTACTCCACTGTACTTTACCTCTACTCTACTCCACTCTACTCTACCTCTACTGTACTCTATTGTACTCCTATTCTAATGTGCTCCACTGTAATCCACTGTACTCTACCACTACTGTACTCCACTGTACTCTACCTCTATTGTGCTCTAATGTACTCTTTCTCTACTGTGCTCCACTGTACTCTACCTCTACTGTACTCCACTGTACTCTATCTCTACTGTACTCCACTGTACTCTATCTCTACTGTACTCTATCTCTACTGTACTCCACTGTACTCTACCTCTAATGTGCTCCACTGTACTCTACCTCTACTGTGCTCCACTGTACTCTACCTCTACTGTGCTCCACTGTACTCTACCTCTACTGTGCTCTACTGTACTCTATCTCTACTGTGTTCCACTGTACTCTACCTCTACTGTACTCCACTGTACTCTATCTCTACTGTGCTCCACTGTACTCTACCTCTACTGTACTGTACTGTTCTCTACCTCTACTGTACTCTACTGTACTCCACCTCTAGTGTGCTCCACTGTACACCACTGTTCTACCTCTACTGTACTCCACTGTACTCTACCTCTACTGCACTCCACTGTACTCTATCTCTACTGTAATCCACTGTGCTCTACCTCTACTGTACTCCACTGTACTCTATCTCTACTGTGCTCCACTGTACTCTACCTCTACTGTACTGTACTGTTCTCTACCTCTACTGTACTCTACTGTACTCCACCTCTACTGTGCTCCACTGTACACCACTGTTCTACCTCTACTGTACTCCACTGTACTCTACCTCTACTGCACACCACTGTACTCTATCTCTACTGTACTCCACTGTGCTCTACCTCTACTGTGCTCCACTGTACTCTATATCTACTGTGCTCCACTGTACTCTTTCTCTACTGTACTCCACTGTACTCTACCTCTACTGTGCTCCACTGTACTCTACCTCTATTGTGCTCTACTCTACTCTATCTCTACTGTGCTCCACTGTACTCTACCTCTACTGTACTCCACTGTACTCCTATTCTAATGTGCTCCACTGTAATCCACTGTACTCTACCACTACTGTACTCCACTGTACTCTACCTCTATTGTGCTCTACTCTACTCTATCTCTACTGTGCTCCACTGTACTCTACCTCTACTGTACTCCACTGTACTCTATCTCTACTGTACTCCACTGTACTCTATCTCTACTGTACTCTCTCTCTACTGTACTCCACTGTACTCTACCTCTACTGTGCTCCACTGTACTCTACCTCTACTGTGCTCCACTGTACTCTACCTCTACTGTGCTCCACTGTACTCTACCTCTACTGTGCTCTAGTGTACTCTATCTCTACTCTGTTCCACTGTACTCTACCTTTACTGTACTCCACTGTACTCTATCTCTACTGTGCTCCACTGTACTCTATCTCTACTGTACTGTACTGTTCTCTACCTCTACTGTACTCTACTGTACTCCACCTCTACTGTGCTCCACTGTACACCACTGTTCTACCTCTACTGTACTCCACTGTACTCTACCTCTACTGCACTCCACTGTACTCTATCTCTACTGTACTCCACTGTGCTCTACCTCTACTGTGCTCCACTGTACTCTATCTCTACTGTGCTCCACTGTACTCTACCTCTACTGTGCTCTACTGTACTCTATCTCTACTGTACTCCATTGTACTCTATCTCTACTGTGATCCACTGTACTCTACCTCTACTCTGCTCCACTGTACTCTATCTCTACTCTGCTCCACTGTTTTCTACCTCTATTGTACTCCACTCTACTCTATCTCTACTGTGCTATACTGTACTCTATCTCTACTGTACTCCACTGTACTCTACCTCTACTGTGCTCCACTGTACTCCACTGTACTCTACCTCTACTGTGCTCCACTGTAATCTACCTCTACTGTACTCCACTGTACTCTACCTCTACTTTTCTCCACTGTACTCTACCTCTACTGTACTCTACTGTACTCCTATTCTAATGTGCTCCACTGTACTCTACCTCTACTGTGCTCTACTGTACTCTATCTCTACTGTACTCCATTGTACTCTATCTCTACTGTGATCCACTGTACTCTACCTCTACTCTGCTCCACTGTACTCTATCTCTACTGTGCTCCACTGTTTTCTACCTCTATTGTACCCCACTCTACTCTATCTCTACTGTGCTATACTGTACTCTATCTCTACTGTACTCCACTGTACTCTACCTCTACTGTGCTCCACTGTACTCCACTGTACTCTACCTCTACTGTGCTCCACTGTAATCTACCTTGACTGTGCTCCACTGTACTCTACCTCTACTGTGCTCCACTGCACTCTATCTCTACTGTGCTCTACTCTACTGTACTCCACTGTACTCTACCTCTACTGTACTCCACTGTACTCTACCTCTACTTTTCTCCACTGTACTCTACCTCTACTGTACTCTACTGTACTCCTATTCTAATGTGCTCCACTGTAATCCACTGTACTCTACCACTACTGTACTCCACTGTACTCTACCTCTATTGTGCTCTACTCTACTCTATCTCTACTGTGCTCCACTGTACTCTACCTCTACTGTACTCCACTGTACTCTATCTCTACTGTACTCCACTGTACTCTATCTCTACTGTACTCTCTCTACTGTACTCCACTGTACTCTACCTCTACTGTGCTCCACTGTACTCTACCTCTACTGTGCTCCACTGTACTCTACCTTTACTGTGCTCTACTGTACTCTATCTCTACTGTGTTCCACTGTACTCTACCTCTACTGTACTCCACTGTACTCTATCTCTACTGTGCTCCACTGTACTCTATCTCTACTGTACTGTACTGTTCTCTACCTCTACTGTACTCTACTGTACTCCACCTCTACTGTGCTCCACTGTACACCACTGTTCTACCTCTACTGTACTCCACTGTACTCTACCTCTACTGCACTCCACTGTACTCTATCTCTACTGTACTCCACTCTGCTCTACCTCTACTGTGCTCCACTGTACTCTATCTCTACTCTGCTCCACTGTACTCTACCTCTACTGTGCTCTACTGTACTCTATCTCTACTGTACTCCACTGTACTCTATCTCTACTGTGATCCACTGTACTCTACCTCTACTCTGCTCCACTGTACTCTATCTCTACTGTGCTCCACTGTTTTCTACCTCTACTGTACTCCACTCTACTCTATCTCTACTGTGCTATACTGTACTCTATCTCTACTGTACTCCACTGTACTCTACCTCTACTGTGCTCCACTGTACTCCACTGTACTCTATCTCTACTGTGCTCCACTGTACTCTATCTCTACTGTACTCCACTGTACTCTACCTCTACTGTGCTCCACTGTACTCCACTGTACTCTATCTCTACTGTGCTCCACTGTACTCTACCTCTACTGTACTCCACTCTACTCTACCTCTACTGTGCTCCACTGTACTCTACCTCTACTGTACTCCACTCTACTCTACCTCTACTGGGCTCCACTGTACTCTACCTCTACTGTACTCCACTGTACTCTCTCTCTACTGTACTCCAATGTACTCTACCTCTACTCTACTGTACTGTTCTCTACCTCTACTGTACTCTACTCTACTCCACCTCTACTGTGCTCCACTGTACTCCACTGTACTCTACCTCTACTGTGCTCCACTGTAATCTACCTCTACTGTGCTCCACTGTACTCTACCTCTACTGTACTCCACTGTACTCTACCTCTACTGCACTCCACTGTACTCTACCTCTACTTTACTCCACTGTACTTTACCTCTACTCTACTCCACTCTACTCTACCTCTACTGTACTCTATTGTACTCCTATTATAATGTGCTCCACTGTAATCCACTGTACTCTACCACTACTGTACTCCACTGTACTCTACCTCTATTGTGCTCTAATGTACTCTTTCTCTACTGTGCTCCACTGTACTCTACCTCTACTGTACTCCACTGTACTCTATCTCTACTGTACTCCACTGTACTCTATCTCTACTGTACTCTATCTCTACTGTACTCCACTGTACTCTACCTCTACTGTGCTCCACTGTACTCTACCTCTACTGTGCTCCACTGTACTCTACCTCTACTGTGCTCCACTGTACTCTACCTCTACTGTGCTCTACTGTACTCTATCTCTACTGTGTTCCACTGTACTCTACCTCTACTGTACTCCACTGTACTCTATCTCTACTGTGCTCCACTGTACTCTACCTCTACTGTACTGTACTGTTCTCTACCTCTACTGTACTCTACTGTACTCCACCTCTAGTGTGCTCCACTTTACACCACTGTTCTACCTCTACTGTACTCCACTGTACTCTACCTCTACTGCACTCCACTGTACTCTATCTCTACTGTAATCCACTGTGCTCTACCTCTACTGTACTCCACTGTACTCTATCTCTACTGTGCTCCACTGTACTCCACCTCTACTGTACTGTACTGTTCTCTACCTCTACTGTAGTCTACTGTACTCCACCTCTACTGTGCTCCACTGTACTCTACTTCTACTGTGCTCCACTGTGCTCCACTGTACTCTATCTCTACTGTGCTCCACTGTACTCTACCTCTACTGTACTCCACTCTACTCTACCTCTACTGGGCTCCACTGTACTCTACATCTACTGTACTCCACTGTACTCTATTTCTACCGTGCTCCACTGTACTCTATCTCTACTGTACTCCACTGTACTCTACCTCTACTGTACTCCACTCTACTCTACCTCTACTGGGCTCCACTGTACTCTACCTCTACTGTACTCCACTGTACTCTATTTCTACCGTGCTCCACTGTACTCTATCTCTACTGTACTCCACTGTACTCTACCTCTACTCCACTGTACTGTTCTCTACCTCTACTGTACTCTACTGTACTCCACCTCTACTGTGCTCCACTGTACTCCACTGTACTCTACCTCTACTGTGCTCCACTGTAATCTACCTTGACTGTGCTCCACTGTACTCTACCTCTACTGTGCTCCACTGCACTCTATCTCTACTGTGCTCTACTGTACTCTATCTCTACTCTGTTCCACTGTACTCTACCTCTACTGTACTCCACTGTACTCTATCTCTACTGTGCTCCACTGTACTCTATCTCTACTGTACTGTACTGTTCTCTACCTCTACTGTACTCTACTGTACTCCACCTCTACTGTGCTCCACTGTACACCACTGTTCTACCTCTACTGTACTCCACTGTACTCTACCTCTACTGCACTCCACTGTACTCTATCTCTACTGTACTCCACTGTGCTCTACCTCTACTGTGCTCCACTGTACTCTATCTCTACTGTGCTCCACTGTACTCTACCTCTACTGTGCTCTACTGTACTCTATCTCTACTGTACTCCACTGTACTCTATCTCTACTGTGATCCACTGTACTCTACCTCTACTCTGCTCCACTGTACTCTATCTCTACTGTGCTCCACTGTTTTCTACCTCTATTGTACTCCACTCTACTCTATCTCTACTGTGCTATACTGTACTCTATCTCTACTGTACTCCACTGTACTCTACCTCTACTGTGCTCCACTGTACTCCACTGTACTCTACCTCTACTGTGCTCCACTGTAATCTACCTTGACTGTGCTCCACTGTACTCTACCTCTACTGTGCTCCACTGCACTCTATCTCTACTGTGCTCTACTCTACTGTACTCCACTGTATTCTACCTCTACTGTACTCCACTGTACTCTACCTCTACTTTTCTCCACTGTACTCTACCTCTACTGTACTCTACTGTACTCCTATTCTAATGTGCTCCACTGTAATCCACTGTACTCTACCACTACTGTACTCCACTGTACTCTACCTCTATTGTGCTCTACTCTACTCTATCTCTACTGTGCTCCACTGTACTCTACCTCTACTGTACTCCACTGTACTCCACTGTACTCTATCTCTACTGTACTCCACTGTACTCTATCTCTACTGTACTCTCTCTACTGTACTCCACTGTACTCTACCTCTACTGTGCTCCACTGTACTCTACCTCTACTGTGCTCCACTGTACTCTACCTCTACTCTGCTCCACTGTACTCTATCTCTACTGTGCTCCACTGTTTTCTACCTCTATTGTACTCCACTCTACTCTATCTCTACTGTGCTATACTGTACTCTATCTCTACTGTACTCCACTGTACTCTACCTCTACTGTGCTCCACTGTACTCCACTGTACTCTACCTCTACTGTGCTCCACTGTAATCTACCTTGACTGTGCTCCACTGTACTCTACCTCTACTGTGCTCCACTGCACTCTATCTCTACTGTGCTCTACTCTACTGTACTCCACTGTATTCTACCTCTACTGTACTCCACTGTACTCTACCTCTACTTTTCTCCACTGTACTCTACCTCTACTGTACTCTACTGTACTCCTATTCTAATGTGCTCCACTGTAATCCACTGTACTCTACCACTACTGTACTCCACTGTACTCTACCTCTATTGTGCTCTACTCTACTCTATCTCTACTGTGCTCCACTGTACTCTACCTCTACTGTACTCCACTGTACTCTATCTCTACTGTACTCCACTGTACTCTATCTCTACTGTACTCTCTCTACTGTACTCCACTGTACTCTACCTCTACTGTGCTCCACTGTACTCTACCTCTACTGTGCTCCACTGTACTCTACCTCTACTGTGCTCCACTGTACTCTACCTCTACTGTGCTCTACTGTACTCTATCTCTACTGTGTTCCACTGTACTCTACCTCTACTGTACTCCACTGTACTCTATCTCTACTGTGCTCCACTGTACTCTATCTCTACTGTACTATACTGTTCTCTACCTCTACTGTACTCTACTGTACTCCACCTCTACTGTGCTCCACTGTACACCACTGTTCTACCTCTACTGTACTCCACTGTACTCTACCTCTACTGCACTCCACTGTACTCTATCTCTACTGTACTCCACTCTGCTCTACCTCTACTGTGCTCCACTGTACTCTATCTCTACTCTGCTCCACTGTACTCTACCTCTACTGTGCTCTACTGTACTCTATCTCTACTGTACTCCACTGTACTCTATCTCTACTGTGATCCACTGTACTCTACCTCTACTCTGCTCCACTGTACTCTATCTCTACTGTGCTCCACTGTTTTCTACCTCTACTGTACTCCACTCTACTCTATCTCTACTGTGCTATACTGTACTCTATCTCTACTGTACTCCACTGTACTCTACCTCTACTGTGCTCCACTGTACTCCACTGTACTCTATCTCTACTGTGCTCCATGGTACTCTATCTCTACTGTACTCCACTGTACTCTACCTCTACTGTGCTCCACTGTACTCCACTGTACTCTATCTCTACTGTGCTCCACTGTACTCTACCTCTACTGTACTCCACTCTACTCTACCTCTACTGTGCTCCACTGTACTCTACCTCTACTGTACTCCACTCTACTCTACCTCTACTGGGCTCCACTGTACTCTACCTCTACTGTACTCCACTGTACTCTCTCTCTACTGTACTCCAATGTACTCTACCTCTACTCTACTGTACTGTTCTCTACCTCTACTGTACTCTACTCTACTCCACCTCTACTGTGCTCCACTGTACTCCACTGTACTCTACCTCTACTGTGCTCCACTGTAATCTACCTCTACTGTTCTCCACTGTACTCTACCTCTACTGTACTCCACTGTACTCTACCTCTACTGCACTCCACTGTACTCTACCTCTACTTTACTCCACTGTACTTTACCTCTACTCTACTCCACTCTACTCTACCTCTACTGTACTCTATTGTACTCCTATTCTAATGTGCTCCACTGTAATCCACTGTACTCTACCACTACTGTACTCCACTGTACTCTACCTCTATTGTGCTCTAATGTACTCTTTCTCTACTGTGCTCCACTGTACTCTACCTCTACTGTACTCCACTGTACTCTATCTCTACTGTACTCCACTGTACTCTATCTCTACTGTACTCTATCTCTACTGTACTCCACTGTACTCTACCTCTAATGTGCTCCACTGTACTCTACCTCTACTGTGCTCCACTGTACTCTACCTCTACTGTGCTCCACTGTACTCTACCTCTACTGTGCTCTACTGTACTCTATCTCTACTGTGTTCCACTGTACTCTACCTCTACTGTACTCCACTGTACTCTATCTCTACTGTGCTCCACTGTACTCTACCTCTACTGTACTGTACTGTTCTCTACCTCTACTGTACTCTACTGTACTCCACCTCTAGTGTGCTCCACTGTACACCACTGTTCTACCTCTACTGTACTCCACTGTACTCTACCTCTACTGCACTCCACTGTACTCTATCTCTACTGTAATCCACTGTGCTCTACCTCTACTGTACTCCACTGTACTCTATCTCTACTGTGCTCCACTGTACTCTACCTCTACTGTACTGTACTGTTCTCTACCTCTACTGTACTCTACTGTACTCCACCTCTACTGTGCTCCACTGTACACCACTGTTCTACCTCTACTGTACTCCACTGTACTCTACCTCTACTGCACACCACTGTACTCTATCTCTACTGTACTCCACTGTGCTCTACCTCTACTGTGCTCCACTGTACTCTATATCTACTGTGCTCCACTGTACTCTTTCTCTACTGTACTCCACTGTACTCTACCTCTACTGTGCTCCACTGTACTCTACCTCTATTGTGCTCTACTCTACTCTATCTCTACTGTGCTCCACTGTACTCTACCTCTACTGTACTCCACTGTACTCCTATTCTAATGTGCTCCACTGTAATCCACTGTACTCTACCACTACTGTACTCCACTGTACTCTACCTCTATTGTGCTCTACTCTACTCTATCTCTACTGTGCTCCACTGTACTCTACCTCTACTGTACTCCACTGTACTCTATCTCTACTGTACTCCACTGTACTCTATCTCTACTGTACTCTCTCTCTACTGTACTCCACTGTACTCTACCTCTACTGTGCTCCACTGTACTCTACCTCTACTGTGCTCCACTGTACTCTACCTCTACTGTGCTCCACTGTACTCTACCTCTACTGTGCTCTAGTGTACTCTATCTCTACTCTGTTCCACTGTACTCTACCTTTACTGTACTCCACTGTACTCTATCTCTACTGTGCTCCACTGTACTCTATCTCTACTGTACTGTACTGTTCTCTACCTCTACTGTACTCTACTGTACTCCACCTCTACTGTGCTCCACTGTACACCACTGTTCTACCTCTACTGTACTCCACTGTACTCTACCTCTACTGCACTCCACTGTACTCTATCTCTACTGTACTCCACTGTACTCTACCTCTACTGTGCTCCACTGTACTCTACCTCTACTGTGCTCCACTGTACTCTACCTCTACTGTGCTCCACTGTACTCTACCTCTACTGTGCTCTACTGTACTCTATCTCTACTGTGTTCCACTGTACTCTACCTCTACTGTACTCCACTGTACTCTATCTCTACTGTGCTCCACTGTACTCTACCTCTACTGTACTGTACTGTTCTCTACCTCTACTGTACTCTACTGTACTCCACCTCTAGTGTGCTCCACTTTACACCACTGTTCTACCTCTACTGTACTCCACTGTACTCTACCTCTACTGCACTCCACTGTACTCTATCTCTACTGTAATCCACTGTGCTCTACCTCTACTGTACTCCACTGTACTCTATCTCTACTGTGCTCCACTGTACTCCACCTCTACTGTACTGTACTGTTCTCTACCTCTACTGTAGTCTACTGTACTCCACCTCTACTGTGCTCCACTGTACTCTACCTCTACTGTGCTCCACTGTGCTCCACTGTACTCTATCTCTACTGTGCTCCACTGTACTCTACCTCTACTGTACTCCACTCTACTCTACCTCTACTGGGCTCCACTGTACTCTACATCTACTGTACTCCACTGTACTCTATTTCTACCGTGCTCCACTGTACTCTATCTCTACTGTACTCCACTGTACTCTACCTCTACTGTACTCCACTCTACTCTACCTCTACTGGGCTCCACTGTACTCTACCTCTACTGTACTCCACTGTACTCTATTTCTACCGTGCTCCACTGTACTCTATCTCTACTGTACTCCACTGTACTCTACCTCTACTCCACTGTACTGTTCTCTACCTCTACTGTACTCTACTGTACTCCACCTCTACTGTGCTCCACTGTACTCCACTGTACTCTACCTCTACTGTGCTCCACTGTAATCTACCTTGACTGTGCTCCACTGTACTCTACCTCTACTGTGCTCCACTGCACTCTATCTCTACTGTGCTCTACTGTACTCTATCTCTACTCTGTTCCACTGTACTCTACCTCTACTGTACTCCACTGTACTCTATCTCTACTGTGCTCCACTGTACTCTATCTCTACTGTACTGTACTGTTCTCTACCTCTACTGTACTCTACTGTACTCCACCTCTACTGTGCTCCACTGTACACCACTGTTCTACCTCTACTGTACTCCACTGTACTCTACCTCTACTGCACTCCACTGTACTCTATCTCTACTGTACTCCACTGTGCTCTACCTCTACTGTACTCCACTGTACTCTATCTCTACTGTGCTCCACTGTACTCTACCTCTACTGTGCTCTACTGTACTCTATCTCTACTGTACTCCACTGTACTCTATCTCTACTGTGATCCACTGTACTCTACCTCTACTCTGCTCCACTGTACTCTATCTCTACTGTGCTCCACTGTTTTCTACCTCTATTGTACTCCACTCTACTCTATCTCTACTGTGCTATACTGTACTCTATCTCTACTGTACTCCACTGTACTCTACCTCTACTGTGCTCCACTGTACTCCACTGTACTCTACCTCTACTGTGCTCCACTGTAATCTACCTTGACTGTGCTCCACTGTACTCTACCTCTACTGTGCTCCACTGCACTCTATCTCTACTGTGCTCTACTCTACTGTACTCCACTGTATTCTACCTCTACTGTACTCCACTGTACTCTACCTCTACTTTTCTCCACTGTACTCTACCTCTACTGTACTCTACTGTACTCCTATTCTAATGTGCTCCACTGTAATCCACTGTACTCTACCACTACTGTACTCCACTGTACTCTACCTCTATTGTGCTCTACTCTACTCTATCTCTACTGTGCTCCACTGTACTCTACCTCTACTGTACTCCACTGTACTCCACTGTACTCTATCTCTACTGTACTCCACTGTACTCTATCTCTACTGTACTCTCTCTACTGTACTCCACTGTACTCTACCTCTACTGTGCTCCACTGTACTCTACCTCTACTGTGCTCCACTGTACTCTACCTCTACTCTGCTCCACTGTACTCTATCTCTACTGTGCTCCACTGTTTTCTACCTCTATTGTACTCCACTCTACTCTATCTCTACTGTGCTATACTGTACTCTATCTCTACTGTACTCCACTGTACTCTACCTCTACTGTGCTCCACTGTACTCCACTGTACTCTACCTCTACTGTGCTCCACTGTAATCTACCTTGACTGTGCTCCACTGTACTCTACCTCTACTGTGCTCCACTGCACTCTATCTCTACTGTGCTCTACTCTACTGTACTCCACTGTATTCTACCTCTACTGTACTCCACTGTACTCTACCTCTACTTTTCTCCACTGTACTCTACCTCTACTGTACTCTACTGTACTCCTATTCTAATGTGCTCCACTGTAATCCACTGTACTCTACCACTACTGTACTCCACTGTACTCTACCTCTATTGTGCTCTACTCTACTCTATCTCTACTGTGCTCCACTGTACTCTACCTCTACTGTACTCCACTGTACTCTATCTCTACTGTACTCCACTGTACTCTATCTCTACTGTACTCTCTCTACTGTACTCCACTGTACTCTACCTCTACTGTGCTCCACTGTACTCTACCTCTACTGTGCTCCACTGTACTCTACCTCTACTGTGCTCCACTGTACTCTACCTCTACTGTGCTCTACTGTACTCTATCTCTACTGTGTTCCACTGTACTCTACCTCTACTGTACTCCACTGTACTCTATCTCTACTGTGCTCCACTGTACTCTATCTCTACTGTACTATACTGTTCTCTACCTCTACTGTACTCTACTGTACTCCACCTCTACTGTGCTCCACTGTACACCACTGTTCTACCTCTACTGTACTCCACTGTACTCTACCTCTACTGCACTCCACTGTACTCTATCTCTACTGTACTCCACTCTGCTCTACCTCTACTGTGCTCCACTGTACTCTATCTCTACTCTGCTCCACTGTACTCTACCTCTACTGTGCTCTACTGTACTCTATCTCTACTGTACTCCACTGTACTCTATCTCTACTGTGATCCACTGTACTCTACCTCTACTCTGCTCCACTGTACTCTATCTCTACTGTGCTCCACTGTTTTCTACCTCTACTGTACTCCACTCTACTCTATCTCTACTGTGCTATACTGTACTCTATCTCTACTGTACTCCACTGTACTCTACCTCTACTGTGCTCCACTGTACTCCACTGTACTCTATCTCTACTGTGCTCCATGGTACTCTATCTCTACTGTACTCCACTGTACTCTACCTCTACTGTGCTCCACTGTACTCCACTGTACTCTATCTCTACTCTGCTCCACTGTACTCTACCTCTACTGTACTCCACTCTACTCTACCTCTACTGTGCTCCACTGTACTCTACCTCTACTGTACTCCACTCTACTCTACCTCTACTGGGCTCCACTGTACTCTACCTCTACTGTACTCCACTGTACTCTCTCTCTACTGTACTCCAGTGTACTCTACCTCTACTCTACTGTACTGTTCTCTACCTCTACTGTACTCTACTCTACTCCACCTCTACTGTGCTCCACTGTACTCCACTGTACTCTACCTCTACTGTGCTCCACTGTAATCTACCTCTACTGTTCTCCACTGTACTCTACCTCTACTGTACTCCAGTGTACTCTACCTCTACTGCACTCCACTGTACTCTACCTCTACTTTACTCCACTGTACTTTACCTCTACTCTACTCCACTCTACTCTACCTCTACTGTACTCTATTGTACTCCTATTCTAATGTGCTCCACTGTAATCCACTGTACTCTACCACTACTGTACTCCACTGTACTCTACCTCTATTGTGCTCTAATGTACTCTTTCTCTACTGTGCTCCACTGTACTCTACCTCTACTGTACTCCACTGTACTCTATCTCTACTGTACTCCACTGTACTCTATCTCTACTGTACTCTATCTCTACTGTACTCCACTGTACTCTACCTCTAATGTGCTCCACTGTACTCTACCTCTACTGTGCTCCACTGTACTCTACCTCTACTGTGCTCCACTGTACTCTACCTCTACTGTGCTCTACTGTACTCTATCTCTACTGTGTTCCACTGTACTCTACCTCTACTGTACTCCACTGTACTCTATCTCTACTGTGCTCCACTGTACTCTACCTCTACTGTACTGTACTGTTCTCTACCTCTACTGTACTCTACTGTACTCCACCTCTAGTGTGCTCCACTGTACACCACTGTTCTACCTCTACTGTACTCCACTGTACTCTACCTCTACTGCACTCCACTGTACTCTATCTCTACTGTAATCCACTGTGCTCTACCTCTACTGTACTCCACTGTACTCTATCTCTACTGTGCTCCACTGTACTCTACCTCTACTGTACTGTACTGTTCTCTACCTCTACTGTACTCTACTGTACTCCACCTCTACTGTGCTCCACTGTACACCACTGTTCTACCTCTACTGTACTCCACTGTACTCTACCTCTACTGCACACCACTGTACTCTATCTCTACTGTACTCCACTGTGCTCTACCTCTACTGTGCTCCACTGTACTCTATATCTACTGTGCTCCACTGTACTCTTTCTCTACTGTACTCCACTGTACTCTACCTCTACTGTGCTCCACTGTACTCTACCTCTATTGTGCTCTACTCTACTCTATCTCTACTGTGCTCCACTGTACTCTACCTCTACTGTACTCCACTGTACTCCTATTCTAATGTGCTCCACTGTAATCCACTGTACTCTACCACTACTGTACTCCACTGTACTCTACCTCTATTGTGCTCTACTCTACTCTATCTCTACTGTGCTCCACTGTACTCTACCTCTACTGTACTCCACTGTACTCTATCTCTACTGTACTCCACTGTACTCTATCTCTACTGTACTCTCTCTCTACTGTACTCCACTGTACTCTACCTCTACTGTGCTCCACTGTACTCTACCTCTACTGTGCTCCACTGTACTCTACCTCTACTGTGCTCCACTGTACTCTACCTCTACTGTGCTCTAGTGTACTCTATCTCTACTCTGTTCCACTGTACTCTACCTTTACTGTACTCCACTGTACTCTATCTCTACTGTGCTCCACTGTACTCTATCTCTACTGTACTGTACTGTTCTCTACCTCTACTGTACTCTACTGTACTCCACCTCTACTGTGCTCCACTGTACACCACTGTTCTACCTCTACTGTACTCCACTGTACTCTACCTCTACTGCACTCCACTGTACTCTATCTCTACTGTACTCCACTGTGCTCTACCTCTACTGTGCTCCACTGTACTCTATCTCTACTGTGCTCCACTGTACTCTACCTCTACTGTGCTCTACTGTACTCTATCTCTACTGTACTCCATTGTACTCTATCTCTACTGTGATCCACTGTACTCTACCTCTACTCTGCTCCACTGTACTCTATCTCTACTCTGCTCCACTGTTTTCTACCTCTATTGTACTCCACTCTACTCTATCTCTACTGTGCTATACTGTACTCTATCTCTACTGTACTCCACTGTACTCTACCTCTACTGTGCTCCACTGTACTCCACTGTACTCTACCTCTACTGTGCTCCACTGTAATCTACCTCTACTGTACTCCACTGTACTCTACCTCTACTTTTCTCCACTGTACTCTACCTCTACTGTACTCTACTGTACTCCTATTCTAATGTGCTCCACTGTACTCTACCTCTACTGTGCTCTACTGTACTCTATCTCTACTGTACTCCATTGTACTCTATCTCTACTGTGATCCACTGTACTCTACCTCTACTCTGCTCCACTGTACTCTATCTCTACTGTGCTCCACTGTTTTCTACCTCTATTGTACCCCACTCTACTCTATCTCTACTGTGCTATACTGTACTCTATCTCTACTGTACTCCACTGTACTCTACCTCTACTGTGCTCCACTGTACTCCACTGTACTCTACCTCTACTGTGCTCCACTGTAATCTACCTTGACTGTGCTCCACTGTACTCTACCTCTACTGTGCTCCACTGCACTCTATCTCTACTGTGCTCTACTCTACTGTACTCCACTGTACTCTACCTCTACTGTACTCCACTGTACTCTACCTCTACTTTTCTCCACTGTACTCTACCTCTACTGTACTCTACTGTACTCCTATTCTAATGTGCTCCACTGTAATCCACTGTACTCTACCACTACTGTACTCCACTGTACTCTACCTCTATTGTGCTCTACTCTACTCTATCTCTACTGTGCTCCACTGTACTCTACCTCTACTGTACTCCACTGTACTCTATCTCTACTGTACTCCACTGTACTCTATCTCTACTGTACTCTCTCTACTGTACTCCACTGTACTCTACCTCTACTGTGCTCCACTGTACTCTACCTCTACTGTGCTCCACTGTACTCTACCTTTACTGTGCTCTACTGTACTCTATCTCTACTGTGTTCCACTGTACTCTAACTCTACTGTACTCCACTGTACTCTATCTCTACTGTGCTCCACTGTACTCTATCTCTACTGTACTGTACTGTTCTCTACCTCTACTGTACTCTACTGTACTCCACCTCTACTGTGCTCCACTGTACACCACTGTTCTACCTCTACTGTACTCCACTGTACTCTACCTCTACTGCACTCCACTGTACTCTATCTCTACTCTACTCCACTCTGCTCTACCTCTACTGTGCTCCACTGTACTCTATCTCTACTCTGCTCCACTGTACTCTACCTCTACTGTGCTCTACTGTACTCTATCTCTACTGTACTCCACTGTACTCTATCTCTACTGTGATCCACTGTACTCTACCTCTACTCTGCTCCACTGTACTCTATCTCTACTGTGCTCCACTGTTTTCTACCTCTACTGTACTCCACTCTACTCTATCTCTACTGTGCTATACTGTACTCTATCTCTACTGTACTCCACTGTACTCTACCTCTACTGTGCTCCACTGTACTCCACTGTACTCTATCTCTACTGTGCTCCACTGTACTCTATCTCTACTGTACTCCACTGTACTCTACCTCTACTGTGCTCCACTGTACTCCACTGTACTCTACCTCTACTGTGCTCCACTGTACTCTACCTCTACTGTACTCCACTCTACTCTACCTCTACTGTGCTCCACTGTACTCTACCTCTACTGTACTCCACTCTACTCTACCTCTACTGGGCTCCACTGTACTCTACCTCTACTGTACTCCACTGTACTCTCTCTCTACTGTACTCCAATGTACTCTACCTCTACTCTACTGTACTGTTCTCTACCTCTACTGTACTCTACTCTACTCCACCTCTACTGTGCTCCACTGTACTCCACTGTACTCTACCTCTACTGTGCTCCACTGTAATCTACCTCTACTGTGCTCCACTGTACTCTACCTCTACTGTACTCCACTGTACTCTACCTCTACTGCACTCCACTGTACTCTACCTCTACTTTACTCCACTGTACTTTACCTCTACTCTACTCCACTCTACTCTACCTCTACTGTACTCTATTGTACTCCTATTCTAATGTGCTCCACTGTAATCCACTGTACTCTACCACTACTGTACTCCACTGTACTCTACCTCTATTGTGCTCTAATGTACTCTTTCTCTACTGTGCTCCACTGTACTCTACCTCTACTGTACTCCACTGTACTCTATCTCTACTGTACTCCACTGTACTCTATCTCTACTGTACTCTATCTCTACTGTACTCCACTGTACTCTACCTCTACTGTGCTCCACTGTACTCTACCTCTACTGTGCTCCACTGTACTCTACCTCTACTGTGCTCCACTGTACTCTACCTCTACTGTGCTCTACTGTACTCTATCTCTACTGTGTTCCACTGTACTCTACCTCTACTGTACTCCACTGTACTCTATCTCTACTGTGCTCCACTGTACTCTACCTCTACTGTACTGTACTGTTCTCTACCTCTACTGTACTCTACTGTACTCCACCTCTAGTGTGCTCCACTTTACACCACTGTTCTACCTCTACTGTACTCCACTGTACTCTACCTCTACTGCACTCCACTGTACTCTATCTCTACTGTAATCCACTGTGCTCTACCTCTACTGTACTCCACTGTACTCTATCTCTACTGTGCTCCACTGTACTCCACCTCTACTGTACTGTACTGTTCTCTACCTCTACTGTACTCTACTGTACTCCACCTCTACTGTGCTCCACTGTACACCACTGTTCTACCTCTACTGTACTCCACTGTACTCTACCTCTACTGCACACCACTGTACTCTATCTCTACTGTACTCCACTGTGCTCTACCTCTACTGTGCTCCACTGTACTCTATATCTACTGTGCTCCACTGTAGTCTTTCTCTACTGTACTCCACTGTACTCTACCTCTACTGTGCTCCACTGTACTCTACCTCTATTGTGCTCTACTGTACTCTATCTCTACTGTACTCCACTGTACTCTATCTCTGCTGTGATCCACTGTACTCTACCTCTACTGAACTCCACTGTACTCTACCTCTACTGTGCTCTACTGTACTCTATCTCTACTGTACTCCACTGTACTCTACCTCTACTGTGCTCCACTGTACTCCACTGTACTCTATCTCTACTGTGCTCCACTGTACTCTATCTCTACTGTACTCCACTGTACTCTACCTCTACTGTGCTCCACTGTACTCAACTGTACTCTATCTCTACTGTGCTCCACTGTACTCTACCTCTACTGTACTCCACTCTACTCTACCTCTACTGTGCTCCACTGTACTCTACCTCTACTGTACTCCACTCTACTCTACCTCTACTGGGCTCCACTGTACTCTACCTCTACTGTACTCCACTGTACTCTATCTCTACCGTGCTCCACTGTACTCTATCTCTACTGTACTCCACTGTACTCTACCTCTACTCTACTGTACTGTTCTCTACCTCTACTGTACTCTACTGTACTCCACCTCTACTGTGCTCCACTGTAATCTACCTCTAATTTGCTCCACTGTACTCTACCTCTACTGTGCTCCACTGTACTCTATCTCTACTGTGCTCTACTGTACTCTACTCTACTGTACTCCACTGTACTCTACCTCTACTGTACTCCACTGTAATCTACCTCTACTTTTCTCCACTGTACTTTACCTCTACTCTACTCCACTGTACTCTACCTCTACTGTACTCTACTGTACTCTTATTCTAATGTGCTCCACTGTAATCCACTGTACTCTACCACTACTGTACTCCACTGTACTCTACCTCTATTGTGCTCTACTGTACTCTATCTCTACTGTACTCCACTGTACTCTATCTCTACTGTACTCTACCTCTACTTTTCTCCACTGTACTCTACCTCTACTGTGCTGCACTGTACTCTACCTCTACTGTGCTCCACTGTACTCTACCTCTGCTGTGCTCTACTGTACTCTATCTCTACTGTGTTCCACTGTACTCTACCTCTACTGTACTCCACTGTACTCTATCTCTACTGTGCTCCACTGTACTCTACCTCTACTGTACTGTACTGTTCTCTACCTCTACTGTACTCTACTGTACTCCACCTCTACTGTGCTCCACTGTACACCACTGTTCTACCTCTACTTTACTCCATTGTACTCTACCTCTACTGCACTCCACTGTACTCTATCTCTACTCTACTCCACTGTGCTCTACCTCTACTGTGCTCCACTGTACTCTATCTCTACTGTACTCCACTGTACTCTATCTCTACTGTGATCCACTGTACTCTACCTCTACTGTACTCCACTGTACTCTATCTCTACTGTGCTCTACTCTACTCTATCTCTATTGTACTCCACTGTACTCTACCTCTACTGTGCTCCACTGTACTCCACTGTACTCTATCTCTACTTTGCTCCATTGTACTCTATCTCTACTGTACTCCACTGTACTCTACATCTACTGTGCTCCACTGTACTCCACTCTACTCTATCTCTACTGTGCTCCACTGTACTCTACCTCTACTGTACTCCATTCTACTCTACCTCTACTGGGCTCCACTGTACTCTACCTCTACTGTACTCCATTGTACTCTATATCTACCGTGCTCCACTGTACTCTACCTCTACTGCACTCCACTGTACTCTATCTCTACTCTACTCCACTGTGCTCTATCTCTACTCTACTCCACTGTGCTCTATCTCTACTGTGCTCCACTGTACTCTATCTCTACTGTGCTCCACTGTACTCTATCGCTACTGTACTCCACTGTACTCTACCTCTACTGTGCTCCACTGTACTCTACCTCTACTGTGCTCTACTGTACTCTATCTCTACTGTGTTCCACTGTACTCTACCTCTACTGTACTCCACTGTACTCTATCTCTACTGTGCTCCACTGTACTCTACCTCTACTGTACTGTACTGTTCTCTACCTCTACTGTACTCTACTGTACTCCACCTCTACTGTGCTCCACTGTACTACACTGTACTCTACCTCTACTGTACTCCACTGTACTCTACCTCTACTGCACTCCACTGTACTCTATCTCTACTGTACTCCACTATGCTCTACCTCTACTGTGCTCCACTGTACTCTATCTCTACTGTGCTCCACTGTAATCTATCTCTACTGTACTCCACTGTACTCTATCTCTACTGTGCTACACTGTACACCACTGTTCTACCTCTACTGTACTCCACTGTACTCTACCTCTACTGCACTCCACTGTACTCTAACTCTACTCTACTCCACTGTGCTCTACCTCTACTGTGCTCCACTGTACTCTACCTCTACTGTACTCCACTCTACTCTACCTCTACTGGGATCCACTGTACTCTACCTCTACTGTACTCCACTGTACTCTATCTCTACCGTGCTACACTGTACACCACTGTTCTACCTCTACTGTACTCCACTGTACTCTACCTCTACTGCACTCCACTGTACTCTAACTCTACTCTACTCCACTGTGCTCTACCTCTACTGTGCTCCACTGTACTCTATCTCTACTGTGCTCCACTGTACTCTATCTCTACTGTACTCCACTGTACTCTACCTCTACTGTGCTCAACTGTACTCTACCTCTACTGTGCTCTACTGTACTCTATCTCTACTGTGTTCCACTTTACTCTACCTCTACTGTACTCCACTGTACTCTATCTCTACTGTGCTCCACTGTACTCTACCTCTACTGTACTGTACTGTTCTCTACCTCTACTGTACTCTACTGTACTCCACCTCTACTGTGCTCCACTGTACTTCACTGTACTCTACCTCTACTGTACTCCACTGTACTCTACCTCTACTGCACTCCACTGTACTCTATCTCTACTGTACTCCACTGTGCTCTACCTCTACTGTGCTCCACTGTACTCTATCTCTACTGTGCTCCACTGTACTCTATCTCTACTGTACTCCACTGTACTCTACCTCTACTGTGCTCCACTGTACTCTACCTCTACTGTGCTCTACTGTACTCTATCTCTACTGTGTTCCACTGTACTCTACCTCTACTCTACTCCACTGTACTCTATCTCTACTGTGCTCCACTGTACTCTACCTCTACTGTACTCCACTGTACTCTACCTCTACTGTACTCCACTGTACTCTATCTCTACTGTACTCCACTGTACTCTACCTCTACTCTACTGTACTGTTCTCTACCTCTACTGTACTCTACTGTATTCCACCTCTACTGTGCTCCACTGTACTCCACTGTACTCTACCTCTACTGTGCTCCACTGTGATCTACCTCTACTGTGCTCCACTGTACTCTACCTCTACTGTACTCACCTGTAATCTATCTCTACTGTACTCCACTGTACTCTACTCTGCTCCACTGTACTCTATCTCTACTGTGCTCCACTGTACTCTACCTCTACTGTACTCCATTGTACTCTATCTCTACTGTGCTCTACTGTACTCTATCTCTACTGTACTCCACTGTACTCTACCTCTACTGTGCTCCACTGTACTCCACTGTACTCTATCTCTACTGTGCTCCACTGTACTCTATCTCTACTGTACTCCACTGTACTCTGCATCTTTTGTGCTCCACTGTACTCCACTGTACTCTATCTCTACTGTGCTCCACTGTACTCTACCTCTACTGTACTCCACTCTACTCTACCTCTACTGTGCTCCACTGTACTCTACCTCTACTGTACTCCACTCTACTCTACCTCTACTGGGCTCCACTGTACTCTACCTCTACTGTACTCCACTGTACTCTATCTCTACCGTGCTCCACTGTACTCTATCTCTACTGTACTCCATTGTACTCTACCTCTACTCTACTGTACTGTTCTCTACCTCTACTGTACTCTACTGTACTCCACCTCTACTGTGCTCCACTGTACTCCACTGTACTCTACCTCTACTGTGCTCCACTGTAATCTACCTCTACTGTGCTCCACTGTACTCTACCTCTACTGTGCTCCACTGTACTCTATCTCTACTGTGCTCTACTGTACTCTACTCTACCGTACTCCACTGTACTCTACCTCTACTGTACTCCACTGTACTCTACCTCTACTTTTCTCCACTGTACTCTACCTCTACTGTACTCTACTGTACTCCTATTCTAATGTGCTTCACTGTAATCCACTGTACTCTACCACTACTGTACTCCACTGTACTCTACCTCTATTGTGCTCTACTGTACTCTATCTCTACTGTGCTCCACTGTACTCTACCTCTACTGTACTCCACTGTACTATATCTCTACTGTACTCCACTGAACTCTATCTCTACTGTACTCTCTCTCTACTGTACTCCACTGTACTCTACCTCTACTGTGCTCCACTGTACTCTACCTCTACTGTGCTCCAATGTACTCTACCTCTACTGTGCTCCACTGTACTCTACCTCTACTGTGCTCTACTGTACTCTATCTCTACTGTGTTCCACTGTACTCTACCTCTACTGTACTCCACTGTACTCTATCTCTACTGTGCCCCACTGTACTCTACCTCTACTGTACTGTACTGTTCTCTACCTCTACTGTACTCTACTGTACTCCACCTCTACTGTGCTCCACTGTACACCACTGTTCTACCTCTACTGTACTCCACTGTACTCTACCTCTACTGCACTCCACTGTACTCTATCTCTACTGTACTCCACTGTGCTCTACCTCTACTGTGCTCCACTGTACTCTATCTCTACTGTGCTCCACTGTACTCTACCTCTACTGTGCTCCACTGTACTCTACCTCTACTGTACTCCACTGTACTCTATCTCTACTGTGATCCAGTGTACTCTACCTCTACTCTGCTCCACTGTACTCTATCTCTACTGTGCTCCACTTTTACTCTACCTCTACTGTACTCCACTGTACTCTATCTCTACTGTGCTCTACTGTACTCTATATCTACTGTACTCCACTGTACTCTACCTCTAATGTTCTCCACTGTACTCCACTGTACTCTATCTCTACTGTGCTCCACTGTACTCTATCTCTACTGTACTTCACTGTACTCTACCTCTACTGTGCTCCACTGTACTCCACTCTACTCTACCTCTAGTGTGCTCCACTGTACTCTACCTCTACTGTACTCCACTCTACTCTACCTCTACTGTGCTCCACTGTACTCTACCTCTACTGTACTCCACTCTACTCTACTTCTACTGGGCTCCACTGTACTCTACCTCTACTGTACTCCACTGTACTCTATCTCTACCGTGCTCCACTGTACTCTATCTCTACTGTGCTCCACTGTACTCTACCTCTACTGTACTGTACTGTTCTCTACCTCTACTGTACTCTACTGTACTCCACCTCTAGTGTGCTCCACTTTACACCACTGTTCTACCTCTACTGTACTCCACTGTACTCTACCTCTACTGCACTCCACTGTACTCTATCTCTACTGTAATCCACTGTGCTCTACCTCTACTGTACTCCACTGTACTCTATCTCTACTGTGCTCCACTGTACTCCACCTCTACTGTACTGTACTGTTCTCTACCTCTACTGTACTCTACTGTACTCCACCTCTACTGTGCTCCACTGTACACCACTGTTCTACCTCTACTGTACTCCACTGTACTCTACCTCTACTGCACACCACTGTACTCTATCTCTACTGTACTCCACTGTGCTCTACCTCTACTGTGCTCCACTGTACTCTATATCTACTGTGCTCCACTGTAGTCTTTCTCTACTGTACTCCACTGTACTCTACCTCTACTGTGCTCCACTGTACTCTACCTCTATTGTGCTCTACTGTACTCTATCTCTACTGTACTCCACTGTACTCTATCTCTGCTGTGATCCACTGTACTCTACCTCTACTGAACTCCACTGTACTCTACCTCTACTGTGCTCTACTGTACTCTATCTCTACTGTACTCCACTGTACTCTACCTCTACTGTGCTCCACTGTACTCCACTGTACTCTATCTCTACTGTGCTCCACTGTACTCTATCTCTACTGTACTCCACTGTACTCTACCTCTACTGTGCTCCACTGTACTCAACTGTACTCTATCTCTACTGTGCTCCACTGTACTCTACCTCTACTGTACTCCACTCTACTCTACCTCTACTGTGCTCCACTGTACTCTACCTCTACTGTACTCCACTCTACTCTACCTCTACTGGGCTCCACTGTACTCTACCTCTACTGTACTCCACTGTACTCTATCTCTACCGTGCTCCACTGTACTCTATCTCTACTGTACTCCACTGTACTCTACCTCTACTCTACTGTACTGTTCTCTACCTCTACTGTACTCTACTGTACTCCACCTCTACTGTGCTCCACTGTAATCTACCTCTAATTTGCTCCACTGTACTCTACCTCTACTGTGCTCCACTGTACTCTATCTCTACTGTGCTCTACTGTACTCTACTCTACTGTACTCCACTGTACTCTACCTCTACTGTACTCCACTGTAATCTACCTCTACTTTTCTCCACTGTACTTTACCTCTACTCTACTCCACTGTACTCTACCTCTACTGTACTCTACTGTACTCTTATTCTAATGTGCTCCACTGTAATCCACTGTACTCTACCACTACTGTACTCCACTGTACTCTACCTCTATTGTGCTCTACTGTACTCTATCTCTACTGTACTCCACTGTACTCTATCTCTACTGTACTCTACCTCTACTTTTCTCCACTGTACTCTACCTCTACTGTGCTGCACTGTACTCTACCTCTACTGTGCTCCACTGTACTCTACCTCTGCTGTGCTCTACTGTACTCTATCTCTACTGTGTTCCACTGTACTCTACCTCTACTGTACTCCACTGTACTCTATCTCTACTGTGCTCCACTGTACTCTACCTCTACTGTACTGTACTGTTCTCTACCTCTACTGTACTCTACTGTACTCCACCTCTACTGTGCTCCACTGTACACCACTGTTCTACCTCTACTTTACTCCATTGTACTCTACCTCTACTGCACTCCACTGTACTCTATCTCTACTCTACTCCACTGTGCTCTACCTCTACTGTGCTCCACTGTACTCTATCTCTACTGTACTCCACTGTACTCTATCTCTACTGTGATCCACTGTACTCTACCTCTACTGTACTCCACTGTACTCTATCTCTACTGTGCTCTACTCTACTCTATCTCTATTGTACTCCACTGTACTCTACCTCTACTGTGCTCCACTGTACTCCACTGTACTCTATCTCTACTTTGCTCCATTGTACTCTATCTCTACTGTACTCCACTGTACTCTACATCTACTGTGCTCCACTGTACTCCACTCTACTCTATCTCTACTGTGCTCCACTGTACTCTACCTCTACTGTACTCCATTCTACTCTACCTCTACTGGGCTCCACTGTACTCTACCTCTACTGTACTCCATTGTACTCTATATCTACCGTGCTCCACTGTACTCTACCTCTACTGCACTCCACTGTACTCTATCTCTACTCTACTCCACTGTGCTCTATCTCTACTCTACTCCACTGTGCTCTATCTCTACTGTGCTCCACTGTACTCTATCTCTACTGTGCTCCACTGTACTCTATCGCTACTGTACTCCACTGTACTCTACCTCTACTGTGCTCCACTGTACTCTACCTCTACTGTGCTCTACTGTACTCTATCTCTACTGTGTTCCACTGTACTCTACCTCTACTGTACTCCACTGTACTCTATCTCTACTGTGCTCCACTGTACTCTACCTCTACTGTACTGTACTGTTCTCTACCTCTACTGTACTCTACTGTACTCCACCTCTACTGTGCTCCACTGTACTACACTGTACTCTACCTCTACTGTACTCCACTGTACTCTACCTCTACTGCACTCCACTGTACTCTATCTCTACTGTACTCCACTATGCTCTACCTCTACTGTGCTCCACTGTACTCTATCTCTACTGTGCTCCACTGTAATCTATCTCTACTGTACTCCACTGTACTCTATCTCTACTGTGCTACACTGTACACCACTGTTCTACCTCTACTGTACTCCACTGTACTCTACCTCTACTGCACTCCACTGTACTCTAACTCTACTCTACTCCACTGTGCTCTACCTCTACTGTGCTCCACTGTACTCTACCTCTACTGTACTCCACTCTACTCTACCTCTACTGGGATCCACTGTACTCTACCTCTACTGTACTCCACTGTACTCTATCTCTACCGTGCTACACTGTACACCACTGTTCTACCTCTACTGTACTCCACTGTACTCTACCTCTACTGCACTCCACTGTACTCTAACTCTACTCTACTCCACTGTGCTCTACCTCTACTGTGCTCCACTGTACTCTATCTCTACTGTGCTCCACTGTACTCTATCTCTACTGTACTCCACTGTACTCTACCTCTACTGTGCTCAACTGTACTCTACCTCTACTGTGCTCTACTGTACTCTATCTCTACTGTGTTCCACTTTACTCTACCTCTACTGTACTCCACTGTACTCTATCTCTACTGTGCTCCACTGTACTCTACCTCTACTGTACTGTACTGTTCTCTACCTCTACTGTACTCTACTGTACTCCACCTCTACTGTGCTCCACTGTACTTCACTGTACTCTACCTCTACTGTACTCCACTGTACTCTACCTCTACTGCACTCCACTGTACTCTATCTCTACTGTACTCCACTGTGCTCTACCTCTACTGTGCTCCACTGTACTCTATCTCTACTGTGCTCCACTGTACTCTATCTCTACTGTACTCCACTGTACTCTACCTCTACTGTGCTCCACTGTACTCTACCTCTACTGTGCTCTACTGTACTCTATCTCTACTGTGTTCCACTGTACTCTACCTCTACTCTACTCCACTGTACTCTATCTCTACTGTGCTCCACTGTACTCTACCTCTACTGTACTCCACTGTACTCTACCTCTACTGTACTCCACTGTACTCTATCTCTACTGTACTCCACTGTACTCTACCTCTACTCTACTGTACTGTTCTCTACCTCTACTGTACTCTACTGTATTCCACCTCTACTGTGCTCCACTGTACTCCACTGTACTCTACCTCTACTGTGCTCCACTGTGATCTACCTCTACTGTGCTCCACTGTACTCTACCTCTACTGTACTCACCTGTAATCTATCTCTACTGTACTCCACTGTACTCTACTCTGCTCCACTGTACTCTATCTCTACTGTGCTCCACTGTACTCTACCTCTACTGTACTCCATTGTACTCTATCTCTACTGTGCTCTACTGTACTCTATCTCTACTGTACTCCACTGTACTCTACCTCTACTGTGCTCCACTGTACTCCACTGTACTCTATCTCTACTGTGCTCCACTGTACTCTATCTCTACTGTACTCCACTGTACTCTGCATCTTTTGTGCTCCACTGTACTCCACTGTACTCTATCTCTACTGTGCTCCACTGTACTCTACCTCTACTGTACTCCACTCTACTCTACCTCTACTGTGCTCCACTGTACTCTACCTCTACTGTACTCCACTCTACTCTACCTCTACTGGGCTCCACTGTACTCTACCTCTACTGTACTCCACTGTACTCTATCTCTACCGTGCTCCACTGTACTCTATCTCTACTGTACTCCATTGTACTCTACCTCTACTCTACTGTACTGTTCTCTACCTCTACTGTACTCTACTGTACTCCACCTCTACTGTGCTCCACTGTACTCCACTGTACTCTACCTCTACTGTGCTCCACTGTAATCTACCTCTACTGTGCTCCACTGTACTCTACCTCTACTGTGCTCCACTGTACTCTATCTCTACTGTGCTCTACTGTACTCTACTCTACCGTACTCCACTGTACTCTACCTCTACTGTACTCCACTGTACTCTACCTCTACTTTTCTCCACTGTACTCTACCTCTACTGTACTCTACTGTACTCCTATTCTAATGTGCTTCACTGTAATCCACTGTACTCTACCACTACTGTACTCCACTGTACTCTACCTCTATTGTGCTCTACTGTACTCTATCTCTACTGTGCTCCACTGTACTCTACCTCTACTGTACTCCACTGTACTATATCTCTACTGTACTCCACTGAACTCTATCTCTACTGTACTCTCTCTCTACTGTACTCCACTGTACTCTACCTCTACTGTGCTCCACTGTACTCTACCTCTACTGTGCTCCAATGTACTCTACCTCTACTGTGCTCCACTGTACTCTACCTCTACTGTGCTCTACTGTACTCTATCTCTACTGTGTTCCACTGTACTCTACCTCTACTGTACTCCACTGTACTCTATCTCTACTGTGCCCCACTGTACTCTACCTCTACTGTACTGTACTGTTCTCTACCTCTACTGTACTCTACTGTACTCCACCTCTACTGTGCTCCACTGTACACCACTGTTCTACCTCTACTGTACTCCACTGTACTCTACCTCTACTGCACTCCACTGTACTCTATCTCTACTGTACTCCACTGTGCTCTACCTCTACTGTGCTCCACTGTACTCTATCTCTACTGTGCTCCACTGTACTCTACCTCTACTGTGCTCCACTGTACTCTACCTCTACTGTACTCCACTGTACTCTATCTCTACTGTGATCCAGTGTACTCTACCTCTACTCTGCTCCACTGTACTCTATCTCTACTGTGCTCCACTTTTACTCTACCTCTACTGTACTCCACTGTACTCTATCTCTACTGTGCTCTACTGTACTCTATATCTACTGTACTCCACTGTACTCTACCTCTAATGTTCTCCACTGTACTCCACTGTACTCTATCTCTACTGTGCTCCACTGTACTCTATCTCTACTGTACTTCACTGTACTCTACCTCTACTGTGCTCCACTGTACTCCACTCTACTCTACCTCTAGTGTGCTCCACTGTACTCTACCTCTACTGTACTCCACTCTACTCTACCTCTACTGTGCTCCACTGTACTCTACCTCTACTGTACTCCACTCTACTCTACTTCTACTGGGCTCCACTGTACTCTACCTCTACTGTACTCCACTGTACTCTATCTCTACCGTGCTCCACTGTACTCTATCTCTACTGTACTCCACTGTACTCTACCTCTACTCTACTGTACTGTTCTCTACCTCTACTGTACTCTACTGTACTCCACCTCTAGTGTGCTCCACTGTACTCCACTGTACTCTACCTCTACTGTGCTCCACTGTAATCTACCTCTACTGTGCTCCACTGTACTCTACCTCTACTGTACTCCACTGTACTCTACCTCTACTGTACTCCACTGTACTCTACCTCTACTTTACTCCACTGTACTTTACCTCTACTCTACTCCACTGTACTCTACCTCTACTGTACTCTATTGTACTCCTATTCTAACGTGCTCCACTGTAATCCACTGTACTCTACCACTACTGTACTCCACGGTACTCTACCTCTATTGTGCTCTACTGTACTCTATCTCTACTGTGCTCCACTGTACTCTATCTCTACTGTACTCCACTGTACTCTACCTCTACTGTGCTCCACTGTACTCTACCTCTACTGTACTCCACTCTACTTTACTTCTACTGGGCTCCACTGTACTCTACCTCTACTGTACTCCACTGTACTCTATCTCTACCGTGCTCCACTGTACTCTATCTCTACTGTGTTCCACTGTACTCTACCTCTACTGTACTCCACTCTACTCTACCTCTACTGTGCTCCACTGTACTCTACCTCTACTGTGCTCCACTGTACTCTACCTCTACTGTGCTCCACTGTACTCTACCTCTACTGTGCTCTACTGTACTCTATCTCTACTGTGTTCCACTGTACTCTACCTCTACTGTACTCCACTCTACTCTAACTCTACTGTGCTCCACTGTACTCTACCTCTACTGTACTCCACTCTACTCTACCTCTACTGGGCTCCACTGTACTCTACCTCTACTGTACTCCACTGTACTCTATCTCTACCGTGCTCCACTGTACTCTATCTCTACTGTACTCCATTGTACTCTACCTCTACTCTACTGTACTGTTCTCTACCTCTACTGTACTCTACTGTACTCCACCTCTACTGTGCTCCACTGTACTCCACTGTACTCTACCTCTACTGTGCTCCACTGTAATCTACCTCTACTGTGCTCCACTGTACTCTACCTCTACTGTGCTCCACTGTACTCTATCTCTACTGTGCTCTACTGTACTCTACTCTACTGTACTCCACTGTACTCTACCTCTACTGTACTCCACTTTACTCTACCTCTACTTTTCTCCACTGTACTCTACCTCTACTGTACTCTACTGTACTCCTATTCTAATGTGCTCCACTGTAATCCACTGTACTCTACCACTACTGTCCTCCACTGTACTCTACCTCTATTGTGCTCTACTGTACTCTATCTCTACTGTGCTCCACTGTACTCTACCTCTACTGTACTCCACTGTACTCTATCTCTACTGTACTCCACTGTACTCTATCTCTACTGTACTCTCTCTCTCTACTGTACTCCACTGTACTCTACCTCTACTGTGCTCCACTGTACTCTACCTCTATTGTGCTCCACTCTACTCTACCTCTACTGTGCTCTACTGTACTTTATCTCTACTGTGTTCCACTGTACTCTACCTCTACTGTACTCCACTGTACTCTATCTCTACTGTGCTCCACTGTACTCTACCTCTACTGTACTGTACTTTTCTCTACCTCTACTGTACTCTACTATACTCCACCTCTACTGTGCTCCACTGTACACCACTGTTCTACCTCTACTGTACTCCACTGTACTCTACCTCTACTGCACTCCACTGTACTCTATCTCTACTGTACTCCACTGTGCTCTACCTCTACTGTGCTCCACTGTACTCTATCTCTACTGTGCTCCACTGTACTCTACCTCTACTGTGCTCTACTGTACTCTATCTCTACTGTACTCCACTGTACTCTACCTCTACTCTGCTCCACTGTACTCTATCTCTACTGTGCTCCACTGTACTCTACCTCTACTGTACTCCACTGTACTCTATCTCTACTGTGCTCTACTGTACTCTATATCTACTGTACTCCACTGTACTCTACCTCTACTGTACTCTCTCTCTACTGTACTCCACTGTACTCTACCTCTACTGTGCTCCACTGTACTCTACCTCTACTGTGCTCCACTGTACTCTACCTCTACTGTGCTCCACTGTACTCTACCTCTACTGTGCTCTACTGTACTCTATCTCTACTGTGTTCCACTGTACTCTACCTCTACTGTACTCTACTGTACTCTATCTCTACTGTGCTCCATGGTACTCTACCTCTACTGTACTGTACTGTTCTCTACCTCTACTGTACTCTACTGTACTCCACCTCTATAGTGCTCCACTGTACACCACTGTTCTACCTCTACTGTACTCCACTGTACTCTACCTCTACTGCACTCCACTGTACTCTATCTCTACTGTAATCCACTGTGCTCTACCTCTACTGTACTCCACTGTACTCTATCTCTACTGTGCTCCACTGTACTCTACCTCTACTGTACTGTACTGTTCTCTACCTCTACTGTACTCTACTGTACTCCACCTCTACTGTGCTCCACTGTACACCACTGTTCTACCTCTACTGTACTCCACTGTACTCTACCTCTACTGCACACCACTGTACTCTATCTCTACTGTACTCCACTGTGCTCTACCTCTACTGTGCTCCACTGTATTCTATCTCTACTGTGCTCCACTGTACTCTTTCTCTACTGTACTCCACTGTACTCTACCTCTACTGTGCTCCACTGTACTCTACCTCTATTGTGCTCTACTGTACTCTATCTCTACTGTACTCCACTGTACTCTATCTCTACTGTGATCCACTGTACTCTATCTCTACTGTACTCCACTGTACTCTATCTCTACTGTGCTCTACTGTACTCTATCTCTACTGTACTCCACTGTACTCTACCTCTACTGTGCTCCACTGTACTCCACTGTACTCTATTTCTACTGTGCTCCACTGTACTCTATCTCTACTGTACTCCACTGTACTCTACCTCTATTGTGCTCCACTGTACTCCACTGTACTCTATCTCTACTGTGCTCCACTGTACTCTACCTCTACTGTACTCCACTCTACTCTACCTCTACTGTGCTCCAGTGTAATCTACCTCTACTGTAATCCACTCTACTCTACCTCTACTGGGCTCCACTGTACTCTACCTCTACTTTACTCCACTGTACTATATCTCTACCGTGCTCCACTGTACACCACTGTTCTACCTCTACTGTACTCCACTGTACTCTACCTCTACTGCACTCCACTGTACTCTATCTCTACTGTACTCCACTGTACTCTATCTCTACTGTGCTCCACTGTATTCTACCTCTACTGTGCTCTACTGTACTCTATCTCTACTGTGTTCCACTGTACTCTACCTCTACTGTACTCCACTGTACTCTATCTCTACTGTGCTCCACTGTACTCTACCTCTACTGTACTGTACTGTTCTCTACCTCTACTGTACTCTACTGTACTCCACCTCTACTGTGCTCCACTGCACTCCACTGTACTCTATCTCTACTGTACTCCACTGTGCTCTACCTCTACTGTGCTCCACTGTACTCTATATCTACTGTGCTGCACTGTACTCTATCTCTACTGTACTCCACTGTACTCTATCTCTACTCTGCTCCACTGTACTCTATCTCTACTGTACTCCACTGTACTCTACCTCTATTGTGCTCTACTGTACTCTATCTCTACTGTACTCCACTGTACTCTATCTCTACTGTGATCCACTGTACTCTACCTCTACTGTACTCCACTGTACTCTCTCTACTGTGCTCTACTGTACTCTATCTCTACTGTACTCCACTGTACTCTACCTCTACTGTGCTCCACTGTACTCCACTGTACTCTATCTCTACTGTGCTCCACTGTACTCTATCTCTACTGTACTCCACTGTACTCTACCTCTACTGTGCTCCACTGTACTCCACTGTACTCTATCTCTACTGTGCTCCACTGTACTCTACCTCTACTGTACTCCACTCTACTCTACCTCTACTGTGCTCCACTGTACTCTACCTCTACTGTAATCCACTCTACTCTACCTCTACTGGGCTCCACTGTACTCTACCACTACTGTACTCCACTGTACTCTACCTCTATTGTGCTCTACTGTACTCTATCTCTACTGTGCTCCACTGTACTCTACCTCTACTGTACTCCACTGTACTCTATCTCTACTGTACTCCACTGTACTCTATCTCTACTGTACTCTCTCTCTACTGTACTCCACTGTACTCTACCTCTACTGTGCTCCACTGTACTCTACCTCTACTGTGCTCCACTGTACTCTACCTCTACTGTGCTCCACTGTACTCTACCTCTACTGTGCTCTACTGTACTCTATCTCTACTGTGTTCCACTGTACTCTACCTCTACTGTACTCTACTGTACTCTATCTCTACTGTGCTCCACTGTACTCTACCTCTACTGTACTGTACTGTTCTCTACCTCTACTGTACTCTACTGTACTCCACCTCTATAGTGCTCCACTGTACACCACTGTTCTACCTCTACTGTACTCCACTGTACTCTACCTCTACTGCACTCCACTGTACTCTATCTCTACTGTAATCCACTGTGCTCTACCTCTACTGTACTCCACTGTACTCTATCTCTACTGTGCTCCACTGTACTCTACCTCTACTGTACTGTATTGTTCTCTACCTCTACTGTACTCTACTGTACTCCACCTCTACTGTGCTCCACTGTACACCACTGTTCTACCTCTACTGTACTCCACTGTACTCTACCTCTACTGCACACCACTGTACTCTATCTCTACTGTACTCCACTGTGCTCTACCTCTACTGTGCTCCACTGTATTCTATCTCTTTTGTGCTCCACTGTACTCTTTCTCTACTGTACTCCACTGTACTCTACCTCTACTGTGCTCCACTGTACTCTACCTCTATTGTGCTCTACTGTACTCTATCTCTACTGTACTCCACTGTACTCTATCTCTACTGTGATCCACTGTACTCTACCTCTACTGTACTCCACTGTACTCTATCTCTACTGTGCTCCACTGTACTCTATCTCTACTGTACTCCACTGTACTCTACCTCTACTGTGCTCCACTGTACTCCACTGTACTCTATCTCTACTGTGCTCCACTGTACTCTATCTCTACTGTACTCCACTGTACTCTACCTCTACTGTGCTCCACTGTACTCCACTGTACTCTATCTCTACTGTGCTCCACTGTGCTCTACCTCTATTGTACTCCACTCTACTCTACCTCTACTGTGCTCCACTGTACTCTACCTCTACTGTAATCCACTCTACTCTACCTCTACTGGGCTCCACTGTGCTCTACCTCTACTGTACTCCACTGTACTCTATCTCTACTGTGCTCCACTGTACTCTACCTCTACTGTACTGTACTGTTCTCTACCTCTACTGTACTCTACTGTACTCCACCTCTACTGTGCTCCACTGTACACAACTGTTCTACCTCTACTGTACTCCACTGTACTCTACCTCTACTGCACACCACTGTACTCTATCTCTACTGTACTCCACTGTGCTCTACCTCTACTGTGCTCCACTGTATTCTATCTCTACTGTGCTCCACTGTACTCTTTCTCTACTGTACTCCACTGTACTCTACCTCTACTGTGCTCCACTGTACTCTACCTCTATTGTGCTCTACTGTACTCTATCTCTACTGTACTCCACTGTACTCTATCTCTACTGTGATCCACTGTACTCTATCTCTACTGTACTCCACTGTACTCTATCTCTACTGTGCTCTACTGTACTCTATCTCTACTGTACTCCACTGTACTCTACCTCTACTGTGCTCCACTGTACTCCACTGTACTCTATTTCTACTGTGCTCCACTGTACTCTATCTCTACTGTACTCCACTGTACTCTACCTCTATTGTGCTCCACTGTACTCCACTGTACTCTATCTCTACTGTGCTCCACTGTACTCTACCTCTACTGTACTCCACTCTACTCTACCTCTACTGTGCTCCAGTGTAATCTACCTCTACTGTAATCCACTCTACTCTACCTCTACTGGGCTCCACTGTACACCACTGTTCTACCTCTACTGTACTCCACTGTACTCTACCTCTACTGCACTCCACTGTACTCTATCTCTACTGTACTCCACTGTGCTCTACCTCTACTGTGCTCCACTGTACTCTATCTCTACTGTGCTCCACTGTACTCTATCTCTACTGTACTCCACTGTACTCTATCTCTACTGTGCTCCACTGTACTCTACCTCTACTGTGCTCTACTGTACTCTATCTCTACTGTGTTCCACTGTACTCTACCTCTACTGTACTCCACTGTACTCTATCTCTACTGTGCTCCACTGTACTCTACCTCTACTGTACTGTACTGTTCTCTACCTCTACTGTACTCTACTGTACTCCACCTCTACTGTGCTCCACTGCACTCCACTGTACTCTATCTCTACTGTACTCCACTGTGCTCTACCTCTACTGTGCTCCACTGTACTCTATATCTACTGTGCTGCACTGTACTCTATCTCTACTGTACTCCACTGTACTCTATCTCTACTCTGCTCCACTGTACTCTATCTCTACTGTACTCCACTGTACTCTACCTCTATTGTGCTCTACTGTACTCTATCTCTACTGTACTCCACTGTACTCTATCTCTACTGTGATCCACTGTACTCTACCTCTACTGTACTCCACTGTACTCTCTCTACTGTGCTCTACTGTACTCTATCTCTACTGTACTCCACTGTACTCTACCTCTACTGTGCTCCACTGTACTCCACTGTACTCTATCTCTACTGTGCTCCACTGTACTCTATCTCTACTGTACTCCACTGTACTCTACCTCTACTGTGCTCCACTGTACTCCACTGTACTCTATCTCTACTGTGCTCCACTGTACTCTACCTCTACTGTACTCCACTCTACTCTACCTCTACTGTGCTCCACTGTACTCTACCTCTACTGTAATCCACTCTACTCTACCTCTACTGGGCTCCACTGTACTCTACCACTACTGTACTCCACTGTACTCTACCTCTATTGTGCTCTACTGTACTCTATCTCTACTGTGCTCCACTGTACTCTACCTCTACTGTACTCCACTGTACTCTATCTCTACTGTACTCCACTGTACTCTATCTCTACTGTACTCTCTCTCTACTGTACTCCACTGTACTCTACCTCTACTGTGCTCCACTGTACTCTACCTCTACTGTGCTCCACTGTACTCTACCTCTACTGTGCTCCACTGTACTCTACCTCTACTGTGCTCCACTGTACTCTACCTCTACTGTGCTCTACTGTACTCTATCTCTACTGTGTTCCACTGTACTCTACCTCTACTGTACTCTACTGTACTCTATCTCTACTGTGCTCCACTGTACTCTACCTCTACTGTACTGTACTGTTCTCTACCTCTACTGTACTCTACTGTACTCCACCTCTATAGTGCTCCACTGTACACCACTGTTCTACCTCTACTGTACTCCACTGTACTCTACCTCTACTGCACTCCACTGTACTCTATCTCTACTGTAATCCACTGTGCTCTACCTCTACTGTACTCCACTGTACTCTATCTCTACTGTGCTCCACTGTACTCTACCTCTACGGTACTGTATTGTTCTCTACCTCTACTGTACTCTACTGTACTCCACCTCTACTGTGCTCCACTGTACACCACTGTTCTACCTCTACTGTACTCCACTGTACTCTACCTCTACTGCACACCACTGTACTCTATCTCTACTGTACTCCACTGTGCTCTACCTCTACTGTGCTCCACTGTATTCTATCTCTACTGTGCTCCGCTGTACTCTTTCTCTATTGTACTCCACTGTACTCTACCTCTACTGTGCTCCACTGTACTCTACCTCTATTGTGCTCTACTGTACTCTATCTCTACTGTACTCTACTGTACTCTATCTCTACTGTGATCCACTGTACTCTACCTCTACTGTACTCCACTGTACTCTATCTCTACTGTGCTCCACTGTACTCTATCTCTACTGTACTCCACTGTACTCTACCTCTACTGTGCTCCACTGTACTCCACTGTACTCTATCTCTACTGTGCTCCACTGTACTCTATCTCTACTGTACTCCACTGTACTCTACCTCTACTGTGCTCCACTGTACTCCACTGTACTCTATCTCTACTGTGCTCCACTGTACTCTACCTCTACTGTACTCCACTCTACTCTACCTCTACTGTGCTCCACTGTACTCTACCTCTACTGTAATCCACTCTACTCTACCTCTACTGGGCTCCACTGTACTCTACCTCTACTTTACTCCACTGTACTCTATCTCTACCGTGCTCCACTGTACACCACTGTTCTACCTCTACTGTACTCCACTGTACTCTACCTCTACTGCACTCCACTGTATTCTATCTCTACTGTACTCCACTGTGCTCTACCTCTACTGTGCTCCACTGTACTCTATCTCTACTGTGCTTCACTGTACTCTATCTCTACTGTACTCCACTGTACTCTATCTCTACTCTGCTCCACTGTACTCTATCTCTACTGTACTCCACTGTACTCTACCTCTACTGTGCTCTACTGTACTCTATCTCTACTGTGTTCCACTGTACTCTACCTCTACTGTACTCCACTGTACACTATCTCTACTGTGCTCCACTGTACTCTACCTCTACTGTACTGTACTGTTCTCTACCTCTACTGTACTCTACTGTACTCCACCTCTACTGTGCTCCACTGCACTCCACTGTACTCTATCTCTACTGTACTCCACTGTGCTCTACCTCTACTGTGCTCCACTGTACTCTATATCTACTGTGCTGCACTGTACTCTATCTCTACTGTACTCCACTGTACTCTATCTCTACTCTGCTCCACTGTACTCTATCTCTACTGTACTCCACTGTACTCTACCTCTATTGTGCTCTACTGTACTCTATCTCTACTGTACTCCACTGTACTCTATCTCTACTGTGATCCACTGTACTCTACCTCTACTGTACTCCACTGTACTCTCTCTACTGTGCTCTACTGTACTCTATCTCTACTGTACTCCACTGTACTCTACCTCTACTGTGCTCCACTGTACTCCACTGTACTCTATCTCTACTGTGCTCCACTGTACTCTATCTCTACTGTACTCCACTGTACTCTACCTCTACTGTGCTAAACTGTACTCCACTGTACTCTATCTCTACTGTGCTCCACTGTACTCTACCTCTACTGTACTCCACTCTACTCTACCTCTACTGTGCTCCACTGTACTCTACCACTACTGTACTCCACTGTACTCTACCTCTATTGTGCTCTACTGTACTCTATCTCTACTGTGCTCCACTGTACTCTACCTCTACTGTACTCCACTGTACTCTATCTCTACTGTACTCCACTGTACTCTACCTCTACTGTGCTCCACTGTACTCTACCTCTACTGTGCTCCACTGTACTCTACCTCTACTGTGCTCCACTGTACTCTACCTCTACTGTGCTCTACTGTACTCTATCTCTACTGTGTTCCACTGTACTCTACCTCTACTGTACTCTACTGTACTCAATCTCTACTGTGCTCCACTGTACTCTACCTCTACTGTACTGTACTGTTCTCTACCTCTACTGTACTCTACTGTACTCCACCTCTATAGTGCTCCACTGTACACCACTGTTCTACCTCTACTGTACTGTACTGTTCTCTACCTCTACTGTACTCTACTGTACTCCACCTCTACTGTGCTCCACTGCACTCCACTGTACTCTATCTCTACTGTACTCCACTGTGCTCTACCTCTACTGTGCTCCACTGTACTCTATATCTACTGTGCTGCACTGTACTCTATCTCTACTGTACTCCACTGTACTCTATCTCTACTCTGCTCCACTGTACTCTATCTCTACTGTACTCCACTGTACTCTACCTCTATTGTGCTCTACTGTACTCTATCTCTACTGTACTCCACTGTACTCTATCTCTACTGTGATCCACTGTACTCTACCTCTACTGTACTCCACTGTACTCTCTCTACTGTGCTCTACTGTACTCTATCTCTACTGTACTCCACTGTACTCTACCTCTACTGTGCTCCACTGTACTCCACTGTACTCTATCTCTACTGTGCTCCACTGTACTCTATCTCTACTGTACTCCACTGTACTCTACCTCTACTGTGCTAAACTGTACTCCACTGTACTCTATCTCTACTGTGCTCCACTGTACTCTACCTCTACTGTACTCCACTCTACTCTACCTCTACTGTGCTCCACTGTACTCTACCACTACTGTACTCCACTGTACTCTACCTCTATTGTGCTCTACTGTACTCTATCTCTACTGTGCTCCACTGTACTCTACCTCTACTGTACTCCACTGTACTCTATCTCTACTGTACTCCACTGTACTCTACCTCTACTGTGCTCCACTGTACTCTACCTCTACTGTGCTCCACTGTACTCTACCTCTACTGTGCTCCACTGTACTCTACCTCTACTGTGCTCTACTGTACTCTATCTCTACTGTGTTCCACTGTACTCTACCTCTACTGTACTCTACTGTACTCAATCTCTACTGTGCTCCACTGTACTCTACCTCTACTGTACTCCACTGTACTCTACCTCTACTGTGCTCCACTGTACTCTACCTCTACTGTGCTCCACTGTACTCTACCTCTACTGTACTCTACTGTACTCAATCTCTACTGTGTTCCACTGTACTCTACCTCTACTGTACTCTACTGTACTCAATCTCTACTGTGCTCCACTGTACTCTACCTCTACTGTACTGTACTGTTCTCTACCTCTACTGTACTCTACTGTACTCCACCTCTATAGTGCTCCACTGTACACCACTGTTCTACCTCTACTGTACTGTACTGTTCTCTACCTCTACTGTACTCTACTGTACTCCACCTCTACTGTGCTCCACTGCACTCCACTGTACTCTATCTCTACTGTACTCCACTGTGCTCTACCTCTACTGTGCTCCACTGTACTCTATATCTACTGTGCTGCACTGTACTCTATCTCTACTGTACTCCACTGTACTCTATCTCTACTCTGCTCCACTGTACTCTATCTCTACTGTACTCCACTGTACTCTACCTCTATTGTGCTCTACTGTACTCTATCTCTACTGTACTCCACTGTACTCTATCTCTACTGTGATCCACTGTACTCTACCTCTACTGTACTCCACTGTACTCTCTCTACTGTGCTCTACTGTACTCTATCTCTACTGTACTCCACTGTACTCTACCTCTACTGTGCTCCACTGTACTCCACTGTACTCTATCTCTACTGTGCTCCACTGTACTCTATCTCTACTGTACTCCACTGTACTCTACCTCTACTGTGCTAAACTGTACTCCACTGTACTCTATCTCTACTGTGCTCCACTGTACTCTACCTCTACTGTACTCCACTCTACTCTACCTCTACTGTGCTCCACTGTACTCTACCACTACTGTACTCCACTGTACTCTACCTCTATTGTGCTCTACTGTACTCTATCTCTACTGTGCTCCACTGTACTCTACCTCTACTGTACTCCACTGTACTCTATCTCTACTGTACTCCACTGTACTCTACCTCTACTGTGCTCCACTGTACTCTACCTCTACTGTGCTCCACTGTACTCTACCTCTACTGTGCTCCACTGTACTCTACCTCTACTGTGCTCTACTGTACTCTATCTCTACTGTGTTCCACTGTACTCTACCTCTACTGTACTCTACTGTACTCAATCTCTACTGTGCTCCACTGTACTCTACCTCTACTGTACTGTACTGTTCTCTACCTCTACTGTACTCTACTGTACTCCACCTCTATAGTGCTCCACTGTACACCACTGTTCTACCTCTACTGTACTCCACTGTACTCTACCTCTACTGCACTCCACTGTACTCTATCCCTACTGTAATCCACTGTGCTCTACCTCTACTGTACTCCACTGTACTCTATCTCTACTGTGCTCCACTGTACTCTACCTCTACTGTACTGTATTGTTCTCTACCTCTACTGTACTCTACTGTACTCCACCTCTACTGTGCTCCACTGTACACCACTGTTCTACCTCTACTTTACTCCACTGTACTCTACCTCTACTGCACACCACTGTACTCTATCTCTTCTGTACTCCACTGTGCTCTACCTCTACTGTGCTCCACTGTATTCTATCTCTACTGTGCTCCACTGTACTCTTTCTCTACTGTACTCCACTGTACTCTACCTCTACTGTGCTCCACTGTACTCTACCTCTATTGTGCTCTACTGTACTCTATCTCTACTGTACTCCACTGTACTAAATCTCTACTGTGATCCACTGTACTCTACCTCTACTGTACTCCACTGTACTCTATCTCTACTGTGCTCCACTGTACTCTATCTCTACTGTACTCCACTGTACTCTACCTCTACTGTGCTCCACTGTACTCCACTGTACTCTATCTCTACTGTGCTCCACTGTACTCTATCTCTACTGTACTCCACTGTACTCTATCTCTACTGTACTCTCTCTCTACTGTACTCCACTGTACTCTACCTCTACTGTGCTCCACTGTACTCTACCTCTACTGTGCTCCACTGTACTCTACCTCTATTGTGCTCCACTCTACTCTACCTCTACTGTGCTCTACTGTACTCTATCTCTACTGTGTTCCACTGTACTCTACCTCTACTGTACTCCACTGTACTCTATCTCTACTGTGCTCCACTGTACTCTACCTCTACTGTACTGTACTGTTCTCTACCTCTACTGTACTCTACTGTACTCCACCTCTACTGTGCTCCACTGTACACCACTGTTCTACCTCTACTGTACTCCACTGTACTCTACCTCTACTGCACTCCACTGTACTCTATCTCTACTGTACTCCACTGTGCTCTACCTCTACTGTGCTCCACTGTACTCTATCTCTACTGTGCTCCACTGTACTCTACCTCTACTGTGCTCTACTGTACTCTATCTCTACTGTACTCCACTGTACTCTACCTCTACTCTGCTCCACTTTACTCTATCTCTACTGTGCTCCACTGTACTCTACCTCTACTGTACTCCACTGTACTCTATCTCTACTGTGCTCTACTGTACTCTATATCTACTGTACTCCACTGTACTCTACCTCTACTGTACTCTCTCTCTACTGTACTCCACTGTACTCTACCTCTACTGTGCTCCACTGTACTCTACCTCTACTGTGCTCCACTGTACTCTACCTCTACTGTGTTCCACTGTACTCTACCTCTACTGTACTCTACTGTACTCTATCTCTACTGTGCTCCATGGTACTCTACCTCTACTGTACTGTACTGTTCTCTACCTCTACTGTACTCTACTGTACTCCACCTCTATAGTGCTCCACTGTACACCACTGTTCTAACTCTACTGTACTCCACTGTACTCTACCTCTACTGCACTCCACTGTACTCTATCTCTACTGTAATCCACTGTGCTCTACCTCTACTGTACTCCACTGTACTCTATCTCTACTGTGCTCCACTGTACTCTACCTCTACTGTACTGTACTGTTCTCTACCTCTACTGTACTCTACTGTACTCCACCTCTACTGTGCTCCACTGTACACCACTGTTCTACCTCTACTGTACTCCACTGTACTCTACCTCTACTGCACACCACTGTACTCTATCTCTACTGTACTCCACTGTAATCTACCTCTACTGTGCTCCACTGTATTCTATCTCTACTGTGCTCCACTGTACTCTTTCTCTACTGTACTCCACTGTACTCTACCTCTACTGTGCTCCACTGTACTCTACCTCTATTGTGCTCTACTGTACTCTATCTCTACTGTACTCCACTGTACTCTATCTCTACTGTGATCCACTGTACTCTATCTCTACTGTACTCCACTGTACTCTATCTCTACTGTGCTCTACTGTACTCTATCTCTACTGTACTCCACTGTACTCTACCTCTACTGTGCTCCACTGTACTCCACTGTACTCTATTTCTACTGTGCTCCACTGTACTCTATCTCTACTGTACTCCACTGTACTCTACCTCTATTGTGCTCCACTGTACTCCACTGTACTCTATCTCTACTGTGCTCCACTGTACTCTACCTCTACTGTACTCCACTCTACTCTACCTCTACTGTGCTCCAGTGTAATCTACCTCTACTGTAATCCACTCTACTCTACCTCTACTGGGCTCCACTGTACTCTACCTCTACTTTACTCCACTGTACTATATCTCTACCGTGCTCCACTGTACACCACTGTTCTACCTCTACTGTACTCCACTGTACTCTACCTCTACTGCACTCCACTGTACTCTATCTCTACTGTACTCCACTGTGCTCTACCTCTACTGTGCTCCACTGTACTCTATCTCTACTGTGCTCCACTGTACTCTATCTCTACTGTACTCCACTGTACTCTATCTCTACTGTGCTCCACTGTACTCTACCTCTACTGTGCTCTACTGTACTCTATCTCTACTGTGTTCCACTGTACTCTACCTCTACTGTACTCCACTGTACTCTATCTCTACTGTGCTCCACTGTACTCTACCTCTACTGTACTGTACTGTTCTCTACCTCTACTGTACTCTACTGTACTCCACCTCTACTGTGCTCCACTGCACTCCACTGTACTCTATCTCTACTGTACTCCACTGTGCTCTACCTCTACTGTGCTCCACTGTACTCTATATCTACAGTGCAGCACTGTACTCTATCTCTACTGTACTCCACTGTACTCTATCTCTACTCTGCTCCACTGTACTCTATCTCTACTGTACTCCACTGTACTCTGCCTCTATTGTGCTCTACTGTACTCTATCTCTACTGTACTCCACTGTACTCTATCTCTACTGTGATCCACTGTACTCTACCTCTACTGTACTCCACTGTACTCTCTCTACTGTGCTCTACTGTACTCTATCTCTACTGTACTCCACTGTACTCTACCTCTACTGTGCTCCACTGTACTCCACTGTACTCTATCTCTACTGTGCTCCACTGTACTCTATCTCTACTGTACTCCACTGTACTCTACCTCTACTGTGCTCCACTGTACTCCACTGTACTCTATCTCTACTGTGTTCCACTGTACTCTACCTCTACTGTACTCCACTGTACTCTATCTCTACTGTGCTCCACTGTACTCTACCTCTACTGTACTGTACTGTTCTCTACCTCTACTGTACTCTACTGTACTCCACCTCTACTGTGCTCCACTGTACACCACTGTTCTACCTCTACTGTACTCCACTGTACTCTACCTCTACTGCACTCCACTGTACTCTATCTCTACTGTACTCCACTGTGCTCTACCTCTACTGTGCTCCACTGTACTCTATCTCTACTGTGCTCCACTGTACTATACCTCTACTGTGCTCTACTGTACTCTATCTCTACTGTACTCCACTGTACTCTACCTCTACTCTGCTCCACTTTACTCTATCTCTACTGTGCTCCACTGTACTCTACCTCTACTGTACTCCACTGTACTCTATCTCTACTGTGCTCTACTGTACTCTATATCTACTGTACTCCACTGTACTCTACCTCTACTGTACTCTCTCTCTACTGTACTCCACTGTACTCTACCTCTACTGTGCTCCACTGTACTCTACCTCTACTGTGCTCCACTGTACTCTACCTCTACTGTGCTCTACTGTACTCTATCTCTACTGTGTTCCACTGTACTCTACCTCTACTGTACTCTACTGTACTCTATCTCTACTGTGCTCCATGGTACTCTACCTCTACTGTACTGTACTGTTCTCTTCCTCTACTGTACTCTACTGTACTCCACCTCTATAGTGCTCCACTGTACACCACTGTTCTAACTCTACTGTACTCCACTGTACTCTACCTCTACTGCACTCCACTGTACTCTATCTCTACTGTAATCCACTGTGCTCTACCTCTACTGTACTCCACTGTACTCTATCTCTACTGTGCTCCACTGTACTCTACCTCTACTGTACTGTACTGTTCTCTACCTCTACTGTACTCTACTGTACTCCACCTCTACTGTGCTCCACTGTACACCACTGTTCTACCTCTACTGTACTCCACTGTACTCTACCTCTACTGCACACCACTGTACTCTATCTCTACTGTACTCCACTGTAATCTACCTCTACTGTGCTCCACTGTATTCTATCTCTACTGTGCTCCACTGTACTCTTTCTCTACTGTACTCCACTGTACTCTACCTCTACTGTGCTCCACTGTACTCTACCTCTATTGTGCTCTACTGTACTCTATCTCTACTGTACTCCACTGTACTCTATCTCTACTGTGATCCACTGTACTCTATCTCTACTGTACTCCACTGTACTCTATCTCTACTGTGCTCTACTGTACTCTATCTCTACTGTACTCCACTGTACTCTACCTCTACTGTGCTCCACTGTACTCCACTGTACTCTATTTCTACTGTGCTCCACTGTACTCTATCTCTACTGTACTCCACTGTACTCTACCTCTATTGTGCTCCACTGTACTCCACTGTACTCTATCTCTACTGTGCTCCACTGTACTCTACCTCTACTGTACTCCACTCTACTCTACCTCTACTGTGCTCCAGTGTAATCTACCTCTACTGTAATCCACTCTACTCTACCTCTACTGGGCTCCACTGTACTCTACCTCTACTTTACTCCACTGTACTATATCTCTACCGTGCTCCACTGTACACCACTGTTCTACCTCTACTGTACTCCACTGTACTCTACCTCTACTGCACTCCACTGTACTCTATCTCTACTGTACTCCACTGTGCTCTACCTCTACTGTGCTCCACTGTACTCTATCTCTACTGTGCTCCACTGTACTCTATCTCTACTGTACTCCACTGTACTCTATCTCTACTGTGCTCCACTGTACTCTACCTCTACTGTGCTCTACTGTACTCTATCTCTACTGTGTTCCACTGTACTCTACCTCTACTGTACTCCACTGTACTCTATCTCTACTGTGCTCCACTGTACTCTACCTCTACTGTACTGTACTGTTCTCTACCTCTACTGTACTCTACTGTACTCCACCTCTACTGTGCTCCACTGTACACCACTGTTCTACATCTACTGTACTCCACTGTACTCTACCTCTACTGCACACCACTGTACTCTATCTCTACTGTACTCCACTGTAATCTACCTCTACTGTGCTCCACTGTATTCTATCTCTACTGTGCTCCACTGTACTCTTTCTCTACTGTACTCCACTGTACTCTACCTCTACTGTGCTCCACTGTACTCTACCTCTATTGTGCTCTACTGTACTCTATCTCTACTGTGATCCACTGTACTCTATCTCTACTGTACTCCACTGTGCTCTACCTCTACTGTGCTCCACTGTATTCTATCTCTACTGTGCTCCACTGTACTCTTTCTCTACTGTACTCCACTGTACTCTACCTCTACTGTGCTCCACTGTACTCTACCTCTATTGTGCTCTACTGTACTCTATCTCTACTGTACTCCACTTTACTCTATCTCTACTGTGATCCACTGTACTCTACCTCTACTGTACTCCACTGTACTCTATCTCTACTGTGCTCCACTGTACTCTATCTCTACTGTACTCCACTGTACTCTACCTCTACTGTGCTCCACTGTACTCCACTGTACTCTATCTCTACTGTGCTCCACTGTACTCTATCTCTACTGTACTCCACTGTACTCTACCTCTACTGTGCTCCACTGTACTCCACTGTACTCTATCTCTACTGTGCTCCACTGTACTCTACCTCTACTGTACTCCACTCTACTCTACCTCTACTGTGCTCCACTGTACTCTACCTCTACTGTAATCCACTCTACTCTACCTCTACTGGGCTCCACTGTACTCTACCTCTACTTTACTCCACTGTACTCTATCTCTACCGTGCTCCACTGTACACCACTGTTCTACCTCTACTGTACTCCACTGTACTCTACCTCTACTGCACTCCACTGTACTCTATCTCTACTGTACTCCAATGTGCTCTACCTCTACTGTGCTCCACTGTACTCTATCTCTACTGTGCTTCACTGTACTCTATCTCTACTGTACTCCACTGTACTCTATCTCTACTCTGCTCCACTGTACTCTATCTCTACTGTACTCCACTGTACTCTACCTCTACTGTGCTCTACTGTACTCTATCTCTACTGTGTTCCACTGTACTCTACCTCTACTGTACTCCACTGTACTCTATCTCTACTGTGCTCCACTGTACTCTACCTCTACTGTACTGTACTGTACTGTTCTCTACCTCTACTGTACTCTACTGTACTCCACCTCTACTGTGCTCCACTGCACTCCACTGTACTCTATCTCTACTGTACTCCACTGTGCTCTACCTCTACTGTGCTCCACTGTACTCTATATCTACTGTGCTGCACTGTACTCTATCTCTACTGTACTCCACTGTACTCTATCTCTACTCTGCTCCACTGTACTCTATCTCTACTGTACTCCACTGTACTCTACCTCTATTGTGCTCTACTGTACTCTATCTCTACTGTACTCCACTGTACTCTATCTCTACTGTGATCCACTGTACTCTACCTCTACTGTACTCCACTGTACTCTCTCTACTGTGCTCTACTGTACTCTATCTCTACTGTACTCCACTGTACTCTACCTCTACTGTGCTCCACTGTACTCCACTGTACTCTATCTCTACTGTGCTCCACTGTACTCTATCTCTACTGTACTCCACTGTACTCTACCTCTACTGTGCTCCACTGTACTCCACTGTACTCTATCTCTACTGTGCTCCACTGTACTCTACCTCTACTGTACTCCACTCTACTCTACCTCTACTGTGCTCCACTGTACTCTACCTCTACTGTAATCCACTCTACTCTACCTCTACTGGGCTCCACTGTACTCTACCACTACTGTACTCCACTGTACTCTACCTCTATTGTGCTCTACTGTACTCTATCTCTACTGTGCTCCACTGTACTCTACCTCTACTGTACTCCACTGTACTCTATCTCTACTGTACTCCACTGTACTCTACCTCTACTGTGCTCCACTGTACTCTACCTCTACTGTGCTCCACTGTACTCTACCTCTACTGTGCTCCACTGTACTCTACCTCTACTGTGCTCTACTGTACTCTATCTCTACTGTGTTCCACTGTACTCTACCTCTACTGTACTCTACTGTACTCTATCTCTACTGTGCCCCACTGTACTCTACCTCTACTGTACTGTACTGTTCTCTACCTCTACTGTACTCTACTGTACTCCAACTCTATAGTGCTCCACTGTACACCACTGTTCTACCTCTACTGTACTCCACTGTACTCTACCTCTACTGCACTCCACTGTACTCTATCTCTGCTGTAATCCACTGTGCTCTACCTCCACTGTACTCCACTGTACTCTATCTCTACTGTGCTCCAATGTACTCTACCTCTACTGTACTGTATTGTTCTCTACCTCTACTGTACTCTACTGTACTCCACCTCTACTGTGCTCCACTGTACACCACTGTTCTACCTCTACTTTACTCCACTGTACTCTACCTCTACTGCACACCACTGTACTCTATCTCTACTGTACTCCACTGTGCTCTACCTCTACTGTGCTCCACTGTATTCTATCTCTACTGTGCTCCACTGTACTCTTTCTCTACTGTACTCCACTGTACTCTACCTCTACTGTGCTCCACTGTACTCTACCTCTATTGTGCTCTACTGTACTCTATCTCTACTGTACTCCACTGTACTCTATCTCTACTGTGATCCACTGTACTCTACCTCTACTGTACTCCACTGTACTCTATCTCTACTGTGCTCCACTGTACTCTATCTCTACTGTACTCCACTGTACTCTACCTCTACTGTGCTCCACTGTACTCCACTGTACTCTATCTCTACTGTGTTCCACTGTACTCTACCTCTACTGTACTCTACTGTACTCTATCTCTACTGTGCTCCATGGTACTCTACCTCTACTGTACTTTACTGTTCTCTACCTCTACTGTACTCTACTGTACTCCACCTCTATAGTGCTCCACTTTACACCACTGTTCTACCTCTACTGTACTCCACTGTACTCTACATCTACTGCACTCCACTGTACTCTATCTCTACTGTAATCCACTGTGCTCTACCTCTACTGTACTCCACTGTACTCTATCTCTACTGTGCTCCACTGTACTCTACCTCTACTGTACTGTACTGTTCTCTACCTCTACTGTACTCTACTGTACTCCACCTCTACTGTGCTCCACTGTACACCACTGTTCTACCTCTACTGTACTCCACTGTACTCTACCTCTACTGCACACCACTGTACTCTATCTCTACTGTACTCCACTGTAATCTACCTCTACTGTGCTCCACTGTATTCTATCTCTACTCTGCTCCACTGTACTCTTTCTCTACTGTACTCCACTGTACTCTACCTCTATTGTGCTCTACTGTACTCTATCTCTACTGTACTCCACTGTACTCTATCTCTACTGTGATCCACTGTACTCTATCTCTACTGTACTCCACTGTACTCTATCTCTACTGTGCTCTACTGTACTCTATCTCTACTGTACTCCACTGTACTCTACCTCTACTGTGCTCCACTGTACTCCACTGTACTCTATTTCTACTCTGCTCCACTGTACTCTACCTCTATTGTGCTCTACTGTACTCTATCTCTACTGTACTCCACTGTACTCTACCTCTATTGTGCTCCACTGTACTCCACTGTACTCTATCTCTACTGTGCTCCACTGTACTCTACCTCTACTGTACTCCACTCTACTCTACCTCTACTGTGCTCCAGTGTAATCTACCTCTACTGTAATCCACTCTACTCTACCTCTACTGGGCTCCACTGTACTCTACCTCTACTTTACTCCACTGTACTATATCTCTACCGTGCTCCACTGTACACCACTGTTCTACCTCTACTGTACTCCACTGTACTCTACCTCTACTGCACTCCACTGTACTCTATCTCTACTGTACTCCACTGTGCTCTACCTCTACTGTGCTCCACTGTACTCTATCTCTACTGTGCTCCACTGTACTCTATCTCTACTGTACTCCACTGTACTCTATCTCTACTGTGCTCCACTGTACTCTACCTCTACTGTGCTCTACTGTACTCTATCTCTACTGTGTTCCACTGTACTCTACCTCTACTGTACTCCACTGTACTCTATCTCTACTGTGCTCCACTGTACTCTACCTCTACTGTACTGTACTGTTCTCTACCTCTACTGTACTCTACTGTACTCCACCTCTACTGTGCTCCACTGCACTCCACTGTACTCTATCTCTACTGTACTCCACTGTGCTCTACCTCTACTGTGCTCCACTGTATTCTATCTCTACTGTGCTCCACTGTACTCTTTCTCTACTGTACTCCACTGTACTCTACCTCTACTGTGCTCCACTGTACTCTACCTCTATTGTGCTCTACTGTACTCTATCTCTACTGTACTCCACTGTACTTTATCTCTACTGTGATCCACTGTACTCTACCTCTACTGTACTCCACTGTACTCTATCTCTACTGTGCTCCACTGTACTCTATCTCTACTGTACTCCACTGTACTCTACCTCTACTGTGCTCCACTGTACTCCACTGTACTCTATCTCTACTGTGCTCCACTGTACTCTATCTCTACTGTACTCCACTGTACTCTATCTCTACTGTACTCTCTCTCTACTGTACTCCACTGTACTCTACCTCTACTGTGCTCCACTGTACTCTACCTCTAGTGTGCTCCACTGTACTCTACCTCTATTGTGCTCCACTCTACTCTACCTCTACTGTGCTCTACTGTACTCTATCTCTACTGTGTTCCACTGTACTCTACCTCTACTGTACTCCACTGTACTCTATCTCTACTGTGCTCCACTGTACTCTACCTCTACTGTACTGTACTGTTTTCTACCTCTACTGTACTCTACTGTACTCCACCTCTACTGTGCTCCACTGTACACCACTGTTCTACCTCTACTGTACTCCACTGTACTCTACCTCTACTGCACTCCACTGTACTCTATCTCTACTGTACTCCACTGTGCTCTACCTCTACTGTGCTCCACTGTACTCTATCTCTACTGTGCTCCACTGTACTCTACCTCTACTGTGCTCTACTGTACTCTATCTCTACTGTACTCCACTGTACTCTACCTCTACTCTGCTCCACTGTACTCTATCTCTACTGTGCTCCACTGTACTCTACCTCTACTGTACTCCACTGTACTCTATCTCTACTGTGCTCTACTGTGCTCTATATCTACTGTACTCCACTGTACTCTACCTCTACTGTACTCTCTCTCTACTGTACTCCACTGTACTCTACCTCTACTGTGCTCCACTGTACTCTACCTCTACTGTGCTCCACTGTACTCTACCTCTACTGTGCTCCACTGTACTCTACCTCTACTGTGCTCTACTGTACTCTATCTCTACTGTGTTCCACTGTACTCTACCTCTACTGTACTCCACTGTACTCTATCTCTACTGTGCTCCACTGTACTCTACCTCTACTGTACTGTACTGTTCTCTACCTCTACTGTACTCTACTGTACTCCACCTCTACTGTGCTCCACTGTACACCACTGTTCTACCTCTACTGTACTCCACTGTACTCTACCTCTACTGCACACCACTGTACTCTATCTCTACTGTACTCCACTGTAATCTACCTCTACTGTGCTCCACTGTATTCTATCTCTACTCTGCTCCACTGTACTCTTTCTCTACTGTACTCCACTGTACTCTACCTCTACTGTGCTCCACTGTACTCTACCTCTATTGTGCTCTACTGTACTCTATCTCTACTGTACTCCACTGTACTCTATCTCTACTGTGATCCACTGTACTCTATCTCTACTGTACTCCACTGTACTCTATCTCTACTGTGCTCTACTGTACTCTATCTCTACTGTACTCCACTGTACTCTACCTCTACTGTGCTCCACTGTACTCCACTGTACTCTATTTCTACTGTGCTCCACTGTACTCTATCTCTACTGTACTCCACTGTACTCTACCTCTATTGTGCTCCACTGTACTCCACTGTACTCTATCTCTACTGTGCTCCACTGTACTCTACCTCTACTGTACTCCACTCTACTCTACCTCTACTGTGCTCCAGTGTAATCTACCTCTACTGTAATCCACTCTACTCTACCTCTACTGGGCTCCACTGTACTCTACCTCTACTTTACTCCACTGTACTATATCTCTACCGTGCTCCACTGTACACCACTGTTCTACCTCTACTGTACTCCACTGTACTCTACCTCTACTGCACTCCACTGTACTCTATCTCTACTGTACTCCACTGTGCTCTACCTCTACTGTGCTCCACTGTACTCTATCTCTACTGTGCTCCACTGTACTCTATCTCTACTGTACTCCACTGTACTCTATCTCTACTGTGCTCCACTGTACTCTACCTCTACTGTGCTCTACTGTACTCTATCTCTACTGTGTTCCACTGTACTCTACCTCTACTGTACTCCACTGTACTCTATCTCTACTGTGCTCCACTGTACTCTACCTCTACTGTACTGTACTGTTCTCTACCTCTACTGTACTCTACTGTACTCCACCTCTACTGTGCTCCACTGCACTCCACTGTACTCTATCTCTACTGTACTCCACTGTGCTCTACCTCTACTGTGCTCCACTGTACTCTATATCTACTGTGCTGCACTGTACTCTATCTCTACTGTACTCCACTGTACTCTATCTCTACTCTGCTCCACTGTACTCTATCTCTACTGTACTCCACTGTACTCTACCTCTATTGTGCTCTACTGTACTCTATCTCTACTGTACTCCACTGTACTCTATCTCTACTGTGATCCACTGTACTCTACCTCTACTGTACTCCACTGTACTCTCTCTACTGTGCTCTACTGTACTCTATCTCTACTGTACTCCACTGTACTCTACCTCTACTGTGCTCCACTGTACTCCACTGTACTCTATCTCTACTGTGCTCCACTGTACTCTATCTCTACTGTACTCCACTGTACTCTACCTCTACTGTGCTCCACTGTACTCCACTGTACTCTATCTCTACTGTGCTCCACTGTACTCTACCTCTACTGTACTCCACTCTACTCTACCTCTACTGTGCTCCACTGTACTCTACCTCTACTGTAATCCACTCTACTCTACCTCTACTGGGCTCCACTGTACTCTACCACTACTGTACTCCACTGTACTCTACCTCTATTGTGCTCTACTGTACTCTATCTCTACTGTGCTCCACTGTACTCTACCTCTACTGTACTCCACTGTACTCTATCTCTACTGTACTCCACTGTACTCTATCTCTACTGTACTCTCTCTCTACTGTACTCCACTGTACTCTACCTCTACTGTGCTCCACTGTACTCTACCTCTACTGTGCTCCACTGTACTCTACCTCTACTGTGCTCCACTGTACTCTACCTCTACTGTGCTCTACTGTACTCTATCTCTACTGTGTTCCACTGTACTCTACCTCTACTGTACTCTACTGTACTCTATCTCTACTGTGCTCCACTGTACTCTACCTCTACTGTACTGTACTGTTCTCTACCTCTACTGTACTCTACTGTACTCCACCTCTATAGTGCTCCACTGTACACCACTGTTCTACCTCTACTGTACTCCACTGTACTCTACCTCTACTGCACTCCACTGTACTCTATCTCTACTGTAATCCACTGTGCTCTACCTCTACTGTACTCCACTGTACTCTATCTCTACTGTGCTCCACTGTACTCTACCTCTACTGTACTGTATTGTTCTCTACCTCTACTGTACTCTACTGTACTCCACCTCTACTGTGCTCCACTGTACACCACTGTTCTACCTCTACTGTACTCCACTGTACTCTACCTCTACTGCACACCACTGTACTCTATCTCTACTGTACTCCACTGTGCTCTACCTCTACTGTGCTCCACTGTATTCTATCTCTACTGTGCTCCACTATACTCTTTCTCTACTGTACTCCACTGTACTCTACCTCTACTGTGCTCCACTGTACTCTACCTCTATTGTGCTCTACTGTACTCTATCTCTACTGTACTCCACTGTACTCTATCTCTACTGTGATCCACTGTACTCTACCTCTACTGTACTCCACTGTACTCTATCTCTACTGTGGTCCACTGTACTCTATCTCTACTGTACTCCACTGTACTCTACCTCTACTGTGCTCCACTGTACTCCACTGTACTCTATCTCTACTGTGCTCCACTGTACTCTATCTCTACTGTACTCCACTGTACTCTATCTCTACTGTACTCTCTCTCTACTGTACTCCACTGTACTCTACCTCTACTGTGCTCCACTGTACTCTACCTCTACTGTGCTCCACTGTACTCTACCTCTATTGTTTTCCACTGTACTCTACCTCTATTGTGCTCCACTCTACTCTACCTCTACTGTGCTCTACTGTACTCTATCTCTACTGTGTTCCACTGTACTCTACCTCTACTGTACTCCACTGTACTCTATCTCTACTGTGCTCCACTGTACTCTACCTCTACTGTACTGTACTGTTCTCTACCTCTACTGTACTCTATTGTACTCCACCTCTACTGTGCTCCACTGTACACCACTGTTCTACCTCTACTGTACTCCACTGTACTCTACCTCTACTGCACTCCACTGTACTCTATCTCTACTGAACTCCACTGTGCTCTACCTCTACTGTGCTCCACTGTACTCTATCTCTACTGTGCTCCACTGTACTCTACCTCTACTGTGCTCTACTGTACTCTATCTCTACTGTACTCCACTGTACTCTACCTCTACTCTGCTCCACTGTACTCTATCTCTACTGTACTCCACTGTACTCTACCTCTACTGTACTCCACTGTACTCTATCTCTACTGTGCTCTATTGTACTCTATATCTACTGTACTCCACTGTACTCTACCTCTACTGTACTCTCTCTCTACTGTACTCCACTGTACTCTACCTCTACTCTGCTCCACTGTACTCTACCTCTACTGTGCTCCACTGTACTCTACCTCTACTGTGCTCCACTGTACTCTACCTCTACTGTGCTCTACTGTACTCTATCTCTACTGTGTTCCACTGTACTCTACCTCTACTGTACTCTACTGTACTCTATCTCTACTGTGCTCCATGATACTCTACCTCTACTGTACTGTACTGTTCTCTACCTCTACTGTAGTCTACTGTACTCCACCTCTATAGTGCTCCACTGTACACCACTGTTCTACCTCTACTGTACTCCACTGTACTCTACCTCTACTGCACTCCACTGTACTCTATCTCTACTGTAATCCACTGTGCTCTACCTCTACTGTACTCCACTGTACTCTATCTCTACTGTGCTCCACTGTACTCTACCTCTACTGTACTGTACTGTTCTCTACCTCTACTGTACTCTACTGTACTCCACCTCTACTGTGCTCCACTGTACACCACTGTTCTACCTCTACTGTACTCCACTGTACTCTACCTCTACTGCACACCACTGTACTCTATCTCTACTGTACTCCACTGTAATCTACCTCTACTGTGCTCCACTGTATTCTATCTCTACTGTGCTCCACTGTACTCTTTCTCTACTGTACTCCACTGTACTCTACCTCTACTGTGTTCCACTGTACTCTACCTCTATTGTGCTCTACTGTACTCTATCTCTACTGTACTCCACTGTACTCTATCTCTACTGTGATCCACTGTACTCTATCTCTACTGTACTCCACTGTACTCTATCTCTACTGTGGTCCACTGTACTCTATCTCTACTGTACTCCACTGTACTCTACCTCTACTGTGCTCCACTGTACTCCACTGTACTCTATCTCTACTGTGCTCCACTGTACTCTATCTCTACTGTACTCCACTGTACTCTATCTCTACTGTACTCTCTCTCTACTGTACTCCACTGTACTCTACCTCTACGGTGCTCCACTGTACTCTACCTCTACTGTGCTCCACTGTACTCTACCTCTATTGTGCTCCACTCTACTCTACCTCTACTGTGCTCCACTGTACTCTATCTCTACTGTGCTCCACTGTACTCTACCTCTACTGTACTTCACTGTACTCTATCTCTACTGTGCTCTACTGTGCTCTATATCTACTGTACTCCACTGTACTCTACCTCTACTGTACTCTCTCTCTACTGTACTCCACTGTACTCTACCTCTACTGTGCTCCACTGTACTCTACCTCTACTGTGCTCCACTGTACTCTACCTCTACTGTGCTCCACTGTACTCTACCTCTACTGTGCTCTACTGTACTCTATCTCTACTGTGTTCCACTGTACTCTACCTCTACTGTACTCTAATGTACTCTATCTCTACTGTGCTCCATGGTACTCTACCTCTACTGTACTGTACTGTTCTCTACCTCTACTGTACTCTACTGTACTCCACCTCTATAGTGCTCCACTGTACACCACTGTACTCTATCTCTACTGTACTCCACTGTGCTCTACCTCTACTGTACTCCACTGTACTCTATCTCTACTGTGATCCACTGTACTCTATCTCTACTGTACTCCACTGTACTCTATCTCTACTGTGCTCTACTGTACTCTATCTCTACTGTACTCCACTGTACTCTACCTCTACTGTGCTCCACTGTACTCCACTGTACTCTATCTCTACTGTGCTCCACTGTACTCTATCTCTACTGTACTCCACTGTACTCTACCTCTACTGTGCTCCACTGTACTCCACTGTACTCTATCTCTACTGTGCTCCACTGTACTCTACCTCTACTGTACTCCACTCTACTCTACCTCTACTGTGCTCCACTGTACTCTACCTCTACTGTAATCCACTCTACTCTACCTCTACTGGGCTCCACTGTACTCTACCTCTACTTTACTCCACTGTACTCTATCTCTACCGTGCTCCACTGTACACCACTGTTCTACCTCTACTGTACTCCACTGTACTCTACCTCTACTGCACTCCACTGTACTCTATCTCTACTGTACTCCACTGTGCTCTTCCTCTACTGTGCTCCACTGTACTCTATCTCTACTGTGCTTCACTGTACTCTATCTCTACTGTACTCCACTGTACTCTATCTCTACTCTGCTCCACTGTACTCTATCTCTACTGTACTCCACTGTACTCTACCTCTACTGTGCTCTACTGTACTCTATCTCTACTGTGTTCCACTGTACTCTACCTCTACTGTACTCCACTGTACTCTATCTCTACTCTGCTCCACTGTACTCTATCTCTACTGTACTCCACTGTACTCTACCTCTACTGTGCTCTACTGTACTCTATCTCTACTGTGTTCCACTGTACTCTACCTCTACTGTACTCCACTGTACTCTATCTCTACTGTGCTCCACTGTACTCTACCTCTACTGTACTGTACTGTTCTCTACCTCTACTTTACTCTACTGTACTCCACCTCTACTGTGCTCCACTGCACTCCACTGTACTCTATCTCTACTGTACTCCACTGTGCTCTACCTCTACTGTGCTCCACTGTACTCTATATCTACTGTGCTGCACTGTACTCTATCTCTACTGTACTCCACTGTACTCTATCTCTACTCTGCTCCACTGTACTCTATCTCTACTGTACTCCACTGTACTCTACCTCTATTGTGCTCTACTGTACTCTATCTCTACTCTACTCCACTGTACTCTATCTCTACTGTGATCCACTGTACTCTACCTCTACTGTACTCCACTGTACTCTCTCTACTGTGCTCTACTGTACTCTATCTCTACTGTACTCCACTGTACTCTACCTCTACTGTGCTCCACTGTACTCCACTGTACTCTATCTCTACTGTGCTCCACTGTACTCTATCTCTACTGTACTCCACTGTACTCTACCTCTACTTTGCTCCACTGTACTCCACTGTACTCTATCTCTACTGTGCTCCACTGTACTCTACCTCTACTGTACTCCACTCTACTCTACCTCTACTGTGCTCCACTGTACTCTACCTCTACTGTAATCCACTCTACTCTATGTCTACTGTGCTCCACTGTACTCTATCTCTACTGTACTCCACTGTACTCTACCTCTACTGTGCTCCACTGTACTCCACTGTACTCTATCTCTACTGTACTCCACTGTACTCTACCTCTACTGTGCTCCACTGTACTCTACCTCTACTGTGCTCCACTGTACTCTACCTCTACTGTGCTCCACTGTACTCTACCTCTACTGTGCTCTACTGTACTCTATCTCTACTGTGTTCCACTGTACTCTACCTCTACTGTACTCTACTGTACTCTATCTCTACTGTGCTCCACTGTACTCTACCTCTACTGTACTGTACTGTTCTCTACCTCTACTGTACTCTACTGTACTCCACCTCTATAGTGCTCCACTGTACACCAATGTTCTACCTCTACTTTACTCCACTGTACTCTACCTCTACTGCACTCCACTGTACTCTATCTCTACAGTAATCCACTGTGCTCTACCTCTACTGTACTCCACTGTACTCTATCTCTACTGTGCTCCACTGTACTCTACCTCTACTGTACTGTATTGTTCTCTACCTCTACTGTACTCTACTGTACTCCACCTCTACTGTGCTCCACTGTACACCACTTTTCTACCTCTACTTTACTCCACTGTACTCTACCTCTACTGCACACCACTGTACTCTATCTCTACTGTACACCACTGTACTCTATCTCTACTGTACTCCACTGTGCTCTACCTCTACTGTGCTCCACTGTATTCTATCTCTACTGTGCTCCACTGTACTCTTTCTCTACTGTACTCCACTGTACTCTACCTCTACTGTGCTCCACTGTACTCTACCTCTATTGTGCTCTACTGTACTCTATCTCTACTGTACTCCACTGTACTCTATCTCTACTGTGATCCACTGTACTCTACCTCTACTGTACTCCACTGTACTCTATCTCTACTGTGGTCCACTGTACTCTATCTCTACTGTACTCCACTGTACTCTACCTCTACTGTGCTCCACTGTACTCCACTGTACTCTATCTCTACTGTGCTCCACTGTACTCTATCTCTACTGTACTCCACTGTACTCTATCTCTACTGTACTCTCTCTCTACTGTACTCCACTGTACTCTACCTCTACTGTGCTCCACTGTACTCTACCTCTACTGTGCTCCACTGTACTCTACCTCTATTGTGCTCCACTCTACTCTACCTCTACTGTGCTCTACTGTACTCTATCTCTACTGTGTTCCACTGTACTTTACCTCTACTTTACTCCACTGTACTCTATCTCTACTGTGCTCCACTGTACTCTACCTCTACTGTACTGTACTGTTCTCTACCTCTACTGTACTCTACTGTACTCCACCTCTACTGTGCTCCACTGTACACCACTGTTCTACCTCTACTGTACTCTACTGTACTCTACCTCTACTGCACTCCACTGTACTCTATCTCTACTGTACTCCACTGTGCTCTACCTCTACTGTGCTCCACTGTACTCTATCTCTACTGTGCTCCACTGTACTCTACCTCTACTGTGCTCTACTGTACTCTATCTCTACTGTACTCCACTGTACTCTACCTCTACTCTGCTCCACTGTACTCTATCTCTACTGTGCTCCACTGTACTCTACCTCTACTGTACTCCACTGTACTCTATCTCTACTGTGCTCTACTGTACTCTATATCTACTGTACTCCACTGTACTCTACCTCTACTGTACTCTCTCTCTACTGTACTCCACTGTACTCTACCTCTACTGTGCTCCACTGTACTCTACCTCTACTGTGCTCCACTGTACTCTACCTCTACTGTGCTCCACTGTACTCTACCTCTACTGTGCTCTACTGTACTCTATCTCTACTGTGTTCCACTGTACTCTACCTCAACTGTACTCTACTGTACTCTATCTCTACTGTGCTCCATGGTACTCTACCTCTACTGTACTGTACTGTTCTCTACCTCTACTGTACTCTACTGTACTCCACCTCTATAGTGCTCCACTGTACACCACTGTTCTACCTCTACTGTACTCCACTGTACTCTACCTCTACTGCACTCCACTGTACTCTATCTCTACTGTAATCCACTGTGCTCTACCTCTACTGTACTCCACTGTACTCTATCTCTACTGTGCTCCACTGTACTCTACCTCTACTGTACTGTACTGTTCTCTACCTCTACTGTACTCTACTGTACTCCACCTCTACTGTGCTCCACTGTACACCACTGTTCTACATCTACTGTACTCCACTGTACTCTACCTCTACTGCACACCACTGTACTCTATCTCTACTGTACTCCACTGTAATCTACCTCTACTGTGCTCCACTGTATTCTATCTCTACTGTGCTCCACTGTACTCTTTCTCTACTGTACTCCACTGTACTCTACCTCTACTGTGCTCCACTGTACTCTACCTCTATTGTGCTCTACTGTACTCTATCTCTACTGTGTTCCACTGTACTCTACCTCTACTGTACTCCACTGTACTCTATCTCTACTGTGCTCCACTGTACTCTACCTCTACTGTACTGTACTGTTCTCTACCTCTACTGTACTCTACTGTACTCCACCTCTACTGTGCTCCACTGCACTCCACTGTACTCTATCTCTACTGTACTCCACTGTGCTCTACCTCTACTGTGCTCCACTGTATTCTATCTCTACTGTGCTCCACTGTACTCTTTCTCTACTGTACTCCACTGTACTCTACCTCTACTGTGCTCCACTGTACTCTACCTCTATTGTGCTCTACTGTACTCTATCTCTACTGTACTCCACTGTACTCTATCTCTACTGTGATCCACTGTACTCTACCTCTACTGTACTCCACTGTACTCTATCTCTACTGTGCTCCACTGTACTCTATCTCTACTGTACTCCACTGTACTCTACCTCTACTGTGCTCCCCTGTACTCCACTGTACTCTATCTCTACTGTGCTCCACTGTACTCTATCTCTACTGTACTCCACTGTACTCTATCTCTACTGTACTCTCTCTCTACTGTACTCCACTGTACTCTACCTCTACTGTGCTCCACTGTACTCTACCTCTAGTGTGCTCCACTGTACTCTACCTCTATTGTGCTCCACTCTACTCTACCTCTACTGTGCTCTACTGTACTCTATCTCTACTGTGTTCCACTGTACTCTACCTCTACTGTACTCCACTGTACTCTATCTCTACTGTGCTCCACTGTACTCTACCTCTACTGTACTGTACTGTTTTCTACCTCTACTGTACTCTACTGTACTCCACCTCTACTGTGCTCCACTGTACACCACTGTTCTACCTCTACTGTACTCCACTGTACTCTACCTCTACTGCACTCCACTGTACTCTATCTCTACTGTACTCCACTGTGCTCTACCTCTACTGTGCTCCACTGTACTCTATCTCTACTGTGCTCCACTGTACTCTACCTCTACTGTGCTCTACTGTACTCTATCTCTACTGTACTCCACTGTACTCTACCTCTACTCTGCTCCACTGTACTCTATCTCTACTGTGCTCCACTGTACTCTACCTCTACTGTACTCCACTGTACTCTATCTCTACTGTGCTCTACTGTGCTCTATATCTACTGTACTCCACTGTACTCTACCTCTACTGTACTCTCTCTCTACTGTACTCCACTGTACTCTACCTCTACTGTGCTCCACTGTACTCTACCTCTACTGTGCTCCACTGTACTCTACCTCTACTGTGCTCCACTGTACTCTACCTCTACTGTGCTCTACTGTACTCTATCTCTACTGTGTTCCACTGTACTCTACCTCTACTGTACTCTACTGTACTCTATCTCTACTGTGCTCCATGGTACTCTACCTCTACTGTACTTTACTGTTCTCTACCTCTACTGTACTCTACTGTACTCCACCTCTATAGTGCTCCACTTTACACCACTGTTCTACCTCTACTGTACTCCACTGTACTCTACATCTACTGCACTCCACTGTACTCTATCTCTACTGTAATCCACTGTGCTCTACCTCTACTGTACTCCACTGTACTCTATCTCTACTGTGCTCCACTGTACTCTACCTCTACTGTACTGTACTGTTCTCTACCTCTACTGTACTCTACTGTACTCCACCTCTACTGTGCTCCACTGTACACCACTGTTCTACCTCTACTGTACTCCACTGTACTCTACCTCTACTGCACACCACTGTACTCTATCTCTACTGTACTCCACTCTAATCTACCTCTACTGTGCTCCACTGTATTCTATCTCTACTCTGCTCCACTGTACTCTTTCTCTACTGTACTCCACTGTACTCTACCTCTACTGTGCTCCACTGTACTCTACCTCTATTGTGCTCTACTGTACTCTATCTCTACTGTACTCCACTGTACTCTATCTCTACTGTGATCCACTGTACTCTATCTCTACTGTACTCCACTGTACTCTATCTCTACTGTGCTCTACTGTACTCTATCTCTACTGTACTCCACTGTACTCTACCTCTACTGTGCTCCACTGTACTCTACTGTACTCTATTTCTACTGTGCTCCACTGTACTCTATCTCTACTGTACTCCACTGTACTCTACCTCTATTGTGCTCCACTGTACTCCACTGTACTCTATCTCTACTGTGCTCCACTGTACTCTACCTCTACTGTACTCCACTCTACTCTACCTCTACTGTGCTCCAGTGTAATCTACCTCTACTGTAATCCACTCTACTCTACCTCTACTGGGCTCCACTGTACTCTACCTCTACTTTACTCCACTGTACTATATCTCTACCGTGCTCCACTGTACACCACTGTTCTACCTCTACTGTACTCCACTGTACTCTACCTCTACTGCACTCCACTGTACTCTATCTCTACTGTACTCCACTGTGCTCTACCTCTACTGTGCTCCACTGTACTCTATCTCTACTGTGCTCCACTGTACTCTATCTCTACTGTACTCCACTGTACTCTATCTCTACTGTGCTCCACTGTACTCTACCTCTACTGTGCTCTACTGTACTCTATCTCTACTGTGTTCCACTGTACTCTACCTCTACTGTACTCCACTGTACTCTATCTCTACTGTGCTCCACTGTACTCTACCTCTACTGTACTGTACTGTTCTCTACCTCTACTGTACTCTACTGTACTCCACCTCTACTGTGCTCCACTGCACTCCACTGTACTCTATCTCTACTGTACTCCACTGTGCTCTACCTCTACTGTGCTCCACTGTACTCTATATCTACTGTGCTGCACTGTACTCTATCTCTACTGTACTCCACTGTACTCTATCTCTACTCTGCTCCACTGTACTCTATCTCTACTGTACTCCACTGTACTCTACCTCTATTGTGCTCTACTGTACTCTATCTCTACTGTACTCCACTGTACTCTATCTCTACTGTGATCCACTGTACTCTACCTCTACTCTACTCCACTGTACTCTCTCTACTGTGCTCTACTGTACTCTATCTCTACTGTACTCCACTGTACTCTACCTCTACTGTGCTCCACTGTACTCCACTGTACTCTATCTCTACTGTGCTCCACTGTACTCTATCTCTACTGTACTCCACTGTACTCTACCTCTACTGTGCTCCACTGTACTCCACTGTACTCTATCTCTACTGTGCTCCACTGTACTCTACCTCTACTGTACTCCACTGTACTCTACCTCTACTGTGCTCCACTGTACTCTACCTCTACTGTAATCCACTCTACTCTACCTCTACTGGGCTCCACTGTACTCTACCACTACTGTACTCCACTGTACTCTACCTCTATTGTGCTCTACTGTACTCTATCTCTACTGTGCTCCACTGTACTCTACCTCTACTGTACTCCACTGTACTCTATCTCTACTGTACTCCACTGTACTCTATCTCTACTGTACTCTCTCTCTACTGTACTCCACTGTACTCTACCTCTACTGTGCTCCACTGTACTCTACCTCTACTGTGCTCCACTGTACTCTACCTCTACTGTGCTCCACTGTACTCTACCTCTACTGTGCTCTACTGTACTCTATCTCTACTGTGTTCCACTGTACTCTACCTCTACTGTACTCTACTGTACTCTATCTCTACTGTGCTCCACTGTACTCTACCTCTACTGTACTGTACTGTTCTCTACCTCTACTGTACTCTACTGTACTCCACCTCTATAGTGCTCCACTGTACACCACTGTTCTACCTCTACTGTACTCCACTGTACTCTACCTCTACTGCACTCCACTGTACTCTATCTCTACTGTAATCCACTGTGCTCTACCTCTACTGTACTCCACTGTACTCTATCTCTACTGTGCTCCACTGTACTCTACCTCTACTGTACTGTATTGTTCTCTACCTCTACTGTACTCTACTGTACTCCACCTCTACTGTGCTCCACTGTACACCACTGTTCTACCTCTACTGTACTCCACTGTACTCTACCTCTACTGCACACCACTGTACTCTATCTCTACTGTACTCCACTGTGCTCTACCTCTACTGTGCTCCACTGTATTCTATCTCTACTGTGCTCCACTGTACTCTTTCTCTACTGTACTCCACTGTACTCTACCTCTACTGTGCTCCACTGTACTCTACCTCTATTGTGCTCTACTGTACTCTATCTCTACTGTACTCCACTGTACTCTATCTCTACTGTGATCCACTGTACTCTACCTCTACTGTACTCCACTGTACTCTATCTCTACTGTGGTCCACTGTACTCTATCTCTACTGTACTCCACTGTACTCTACCTCTACTGTGCTCCACTGTACTCCACTGTACTCTATCTCTACTGTGCTCCACTGTACTCTATCTCTACTGTACTCCACTGTACTCTATCTCTACTGTACTCTCTCTCTACTGTACTCCACTGTACTCTACCTCTACTGTGCTCCACTGTACTCTACCTCTACTGTGCTCCACTGTACTCTACCTCTATTGTGCTCCACTGTACTCTACCTCTATTGTGCTCCACTCTACTCTACCTCTACTGTGCTCTACTGTACTCTATCTCTACTGTGTTCCACTGTACTCTACCTCTACTGTACTCCACTGTACTCTATCTCTACTGTGCTCCACTGTACTCTACCTCTACTGTACTGTACTGTTCTCTACCTCTACTGTACTCTATTGTACTCCACCTCTACTGTGCTCCACTGTACACCACTGTTCTACCTCTACTGTACTCCACTGTACTCTACCTCTACTGCACTCCACTGTACTCTATCTCTACTGAACTCCACTGTGCTCTACCTCTACTGTGCTCCACTGTACTCTATCTCTACTGTGCTCCACTGTACTCTACCTCTACTGTGCTCTACTGTACTCTATCTCTACTGTACTCCACTGTACTCTAACTCTACTCTGCTCCACTGTACTCTATCTCTACTGTACTCCACTGTACTCTACCTCTACTGTACTCCACTGTACTCTATCTCTACTGTGCTCTACTGTACTCTATATCTACTGTACTCCACTGTACTCTACCTCTACTGTACTCTCTCTCTACTGTACTCCACTGTACTCTACCTCTACTCTGCTCCACTGTACTCTACCTCTACTGTGCTCCACTGTACTCTACCTCTACTGTGCTCCACTGTACTCTACCTCTACTGTGCTCTACTGTACTCTATCTCTACTGTGTTCCACTGTACTCTACCTCTACTGTACTCTACTGTACTCTATCTCTACTGTGCTCCATGATACTCTACCTCTACTGTACTGTACTGTTCTCTACCTCTACTGTAGTCTACTGTACTCCACCTCTATAGTGCTCCAATGTACACCACTGTTCTACCTCTACTGTACTCCACTGTACTCTACCTCTACTGCACTCCACTGTACTCTATCTCTACTGTAATCCACTGTGCTCTACCTCTACTGTACTCCACTGTACTCTATCTCTACTGTGCTCCACTGTACTCTACCTCTACTGTACTGTACTGTTCTCTACCTCTACTGTACTCTACTGTACTCCACCTCTACTGTGCTCCACTGTACACCACTGTTCTACCTCTACTGTACTCCACTGTACTCTACCTCTACTGCACACCACTGTACTCTATCTCTACTGTACTCCACTGTAATCTACCTCTACTGTGCTCCACTGTATTCTATCTCTACTGTGCTCCACTGTACTCTTTCTCTACTGTACTCCACTGTACTCTACCTCTACTGTGTTCCACTGTACTCTACCTCTATTGTGCTCTACTGTACTCTATCTCTACGTTACTCCACTGTACTCTATCTCTACTGTGATCCACTGTACTCTATCTCTACTGTACTCCACTGTACTCTATCTCTACTGTGGTCCACTGTACTCTATCTCTACTGTACTCCACTGTACTCTACCTCTACTGTGCTCCACTGTACTCCACTGTACTCTATCTCTACTGTGCTCCAGTGTACTCTATCTCTACTGTACTCCACTGTACTCTATCTCTACTGTACTCTCTCTCTACTGTACTCCACTGTACTCTACCTCTACTGTGCTCCACTGTACTCTACCTCTACTGTGCTCCACTGTACTCTACCTCTATTGTCCTCCACTCTACTCTACCTCTACTGTGCTCCACTGTACTCTATCTCTACTGTGCTCCACTGTACTCTACCTCTACTGTACTCCACTGTACTCTATCTCTACTGTGCTCTACTGTGCTCTATATCTACTGTACTCCACTGTACTCTACCTCTACTGTACTCTCTCTCTACTGTACTCCACTGTACTCTACCTCTACTGTGCTCCACTGTACTCTACCTCTACTGTGCTCCACTGTACTCTACCTCTACTGTGCTCCACTGTACTCTACCTCTACTGTGCTCTACTGTACTCTATCTCTACTGTGTTCCACTGTACTCTACCTCTACTGTACTCTAATGTACTCTATCTCTACTGTGCTCCATGGTACTCTACCTCTACTGTACTGTACTGTTCTCTACCTCTACTGTACTCTACTGTACTCCACCTCTATAGTGCTCCACTGTACACCACTGTACTCTATCTCTACTGTACTCCACTGTGCTCTACCTCTACTGTACTCCACTGTACTCTATCTCTACTGTGATCCACTGTACTCTATCTCTACTGTACTCCACTGTACTCTATCTCTACTGTGCTCTACTGTACTCTATCTCTACTGTACTCCACTGTACTCTACCTCTACTGTGCTCCAATGTACTCCACTGTACTCTATCTCTACTGTGCTCCACTGTACTCTATCTCTACTGTACTCCACTGTACTCTACCTCTACTGTGCTCCACTGTACTCCACTGTACTCTATCTCTACTGTGCTCCACTGTACTCTACCTCTACTGTACTCCACTCTACTCTACCTCTACTGTGCTCCACTGTACTCTACCTCTACTGTAATCCACTCTACTCTACCTCTACTGGGCTCCACTGTACTCTACCTCTACTTTACTCCACTGTACTCTATCTCTACCGTGCTCCACTGTACACCACTGTTCTACCTCTACTGTACTCCACTGTACTCTACCTCTACTGCACTCCACTGTACTCTATCTCTACTGTACTCCACTGTGCTCTACCTCTACTGTGCTCCACTGTACTCTATATCTACTGTGCTGCACTGTACTCTATCTCTACTGTACTCCACTGTACTCTATCTCTACTCTGCTCCACTGTACTCTATCTCTACTGTACTCCACTGTACTCTACCTCTATTGTGCTCTACTGTACTCTATCTCTACTCTACTCCACTGTACTCTATCTCTACTGTGATCCACTGTACTCTACCTCTACTGTACTCCACTGTACTCTCTCTACTGTGCTCTACTGTACTCTATCTCTACTGTACTCCACTGTACTCTACCTCTACTGTGCTCCACTGTACTCCACTGTACTCTATCTCTACTGTGCTCCACTGTACTCTATCTCTACTGTACTCCACTGTACTCTACCTCTACTTTGCTCCACTGTACTCCACTGTACTCTATCTCTACTGTGCTCCACTGTACTCTACCTCTACTCTACTCCACTCTACTCTACCTCTACTCTACTCCACTCTACTCTACCTCTACTGTGCTCCACTGTACTCTACCTCTACTCTACTCCACTCTACTCTACCTCTACTGTGCTCCACTGTACTCTACCTCTACTGTAATCCACTCTACTCTATCTCTACTGTGCTCCACTGTACTCTACCTCTACTGTACTCTACTGTACTCCACCTCTATAGTGCTCCACTGTACACCACTGTTCTACCTCTACTGTACTCCACTGTACTCTACCTCTACTGCACTCCACTGTACTCTATCTCTACTGTAATCCACTGTGCTCTACCTCTACTGTACTCCACTGTACTCTATCTCTACTGTGCTCCACTGTACTCTACCTCTACTGTACTGTATTGTTCTCTACCTCTACTGTACTCTACTGTACTCCACCTCTACTGTGCTCCACTGTACACCACTGTTCTACCTCTACTGTACTCCACTGTACTCTACCTCTACTGCACACCACTGTACTCTATCTCTACTGTACTCCACTGTGCTCTACCTCTACTGTGCTCCACTGTATTCTATCTCTACTGTGCTCCACTGTACTCTTTCTCTACTGTACTCCACTGTACTCTACCTCTACTGTGCTCCACTGTACTCTACCTCTATTGTGCTCTACTGTACTCTATCTCTACTGTACTCCACTGTACTCTATCTCTACTGTGATCCACTGTACTCTACCTCTACTGTACTCCACTGTACTCTATCTCTACTGTGGTCCACTGTACTCTATCTCTACTGTACTCCACTGTACTCTACCTCTACTGTGCTCCACTGTACTCCACTGTACTCTATCTCTACTGTGCTCCACTGTACTCTATCTCTACTGTACTCCACTGTACTCTATCTCTACTGTACTCTCTCTCTACTGTACTCCACTGTACTCTACCTCTACTGTGCTCCACTGTACTCTACCTCTACTGTGCTCCACTGTACTCTACCTCTATTGTGCTCCACTGTACTCTACCTCTATTGTGCTCCACTCTACTCTACCTCTACTGTGCTCTACTGTACTCTATCTCTACTGTGTTCCACTGTACTCTACCTCTACTGTACTCCACTGTACTCTATCTCTACTGTGCTCCACTGTACTCTACCTCTACTGTACTGTACTGTTCTCTACCTCTACTGTACTCTATTGTACTCCACCTCTACTGTGCTCCACTGTACACCACTGTTCTACCTCTACTGTACTCCACTGTACTCTACCTCTACTGCACTCCACTGTACTCTATCTCTACTGAACTCCACTGTGCTCTACCTCTACTGTGCTCCACTGTACTCTATCTCTACTGTGCTCCACTGTACTCTACCTCTACTGTGCTCTACTGTACTCTATCTCTACTGTACTCCACTGTACTCTAACTCTACTCTGCTCCACTGTACTCTATCTCTACTGTACTCCACTGTACTCTACCTCTACTGTACTCCACTGTACTCTATCTCTACTGTGCTCTACTGTACTCTATATCTACTGTACTCCACTGTACTCTACCTCTACTGTACTCTCTCTCTACTGTACTCCACTGTACTCTACCTCTACTCTGCTCCACTGTACTCTACCTCTACTGTGCTCCACTGTACTCTACCTCTACTGTGCTCCACTGTACTCTACCTCTACTGTGCTCTACTGTACTCTATCTCTACTGTGTTCCACTGTACTCTACCTCTACTGTACTCTACTGTACTCTATCTCTACTGTGCTCCATGATACTCTACCTCTACTGTACTGTACTGTTCTCTACCTCTACTGTAGTCTACTGTACTCCACCTCTATAGTGCTCCAATGTACACCACTGTTCTACCTCTACTGTACTCCACTGTACTCTACCTCTACTGCACTCCACTGTACTCTATCTCTACTGTAATCCACTGTGCTCTACCTCTACTGTACTCCACTGTACTCTATCTCTACTGTGCTCCACTGTACTCTACCTCTACTGTACTGTACTGTTCTCTACCTCTACTGTACTCTACTGTACTCCACCTCTACTGTGCTCCACTGTACACCACTGTTCTACCTCTACTGTACTCCACTGTACTCTACCTCTACTGCACACCACTGTACTCTATCTCTACTGTACTCCACTGTAATCTACCTCTACTGTGCTCCACTGTATTCTATCTCTACTGTGCTCCACTGTACTCTTTCTCTACTGTACTCCACTGTACTCTACCTCTACTGTGTTCCACTGTACTCTACCTCTATTGTGCTCTACTGTACTCTATCTCTACGTTACTCCACTGTACTCTATCTCTACTGTGATCCACTGTACTCTATCTCTACTGTACTCCACTGTACTCTATCTCTACTGTGGTCCACTGTACTCTATCTCTACTGTACTCCACTGTACTCTACCTCTACTGTGCTCCACTGTACTCCACTGTACTCTATCTCTACTGTGCTCCAGTGTACTCTATCTCTACTGTACTCCACTGTACTCTATCTCTACTGTACTCTCTCTCTACTGTACTCCACTGTACTCTACCTCTACTGTGCTCCACTGTACTCTACCTCTACTGTGCTCCACTGTACTCTACCTCTATTGTCCTCCACTCTACTCTACCTCTACTGTGCTCCACTGTACTCTATCTCTACTGTGCTCCACTGTACTCTACCTCTACTGTACTCCACTGTACTCTATCTCTACTGTGCTCTACTGTGCTCTATATCTACTGTACTCCACTGTACTCTACCTCTACTGTACTCTCTCTCTACTGTACTCCACTGTACTCTACCTCTACTGTGCTCCACTGTACTCTACCTCTACTGTGCTCCACTGTACTCTACCTCTACTGTGCTCCACTGTACTCTACCTCTACTGTGCTCTACTGTACTCTATCTCTACTGTGTTCCACTGTACTCTACCTCTACTGTACTCTAATGTACTCTATCTCTACTGTGCTCCATGGTACTCTACCTCTACTGTACTGTACTGTTCTCTACCTCTACTGTACTCTACTGTACTCCACCTCTATAGTGCTCCATTGTACACCACTGTACTCTATCTCTACTGTACTCCACTGTGCTCTACCTCTACTGTACTCCACTGTACTCTATCTCTACTGTGATCCACTGTACTCTATCTCTACTGTACTCCACTGTACTCTATCTCTACTGTGCTCTACTGTACTCTATCTCTACTGTACTCCACTGTACTCTACCTCTACTGTGCTCCACTGTACTCCACTGTACTCTATCTCTACTGTGCTCCACTGTACTCTATCTCTACTGTACTCCACTGTACTCTACCTCTACTGTGCTCCACTGTACTCCACTGTACTCTATCTCTACTGTGCTCCACTGTACTCTACCTCTACTGTACTCCACTCTACTCTACCTCTACTGTGCTCCACTGTACTCTACCTCTACTGTAATCCACTCTACTCTACCTCTACTGGGCTCCACTGTACTCTACCTCTACTTTACTCCACTGTACTCTATCTCTACCGTGCTCCACTGTACACCACTGTTCTACCTCTACTGTACTCCACTGTACTCTACCTCTACTGCACTCCACTGTACTCTATCTCTACTGTACTCCACTGTGCTCTACCTCTACTGTGCTCCACTGTACTCTATCTCTACTGTGCTTCACTGTACTCTATCTCTACTGTACTCCACTGTACTCTATCTCTACTCTGCTCCACTGTACTCTATCTCTACTGTACTCCACTGTACTCTACCTCTACTGTGCTCTACTGTACTCTATCTCTACTGTGTTCCACTGTACTCTACCTCTACTGTACTCCACTGTACTCTATCTCTACTCTGCTCCACTGTACTCTATCTCTACTGTACTCCACTGTACTCTACCTCTACTGTGCTCTACTGTACTCTATCTCTACTGTGTTCCACTGTACTCTACCTCTACTGTACTCCACTGTACTCTATCTCTACTGTGCTCCACTGTACTCTACCTCTTTTGTACTGTACGGTTCTCTACCTCTACTGTACTCTACTGTACTCCACCTCTACTGTGCTCCACTGCACTCCACTGTACTCTATCTCTACTGTACTCCACTGTGCTCTACCTCTACTGTGCTCCACTGTACTCTATATCTACTGTGCTGCACTGTACTCTATCTCTACTGTACTCCACTGTACTCTATCTCTACTCTGCTCCACTGTACTCTATCTCTACTGTACTCCACTGTACTCTACCTCTATTGTGCTCTACTGTACTCTATCTCTACTCTACTCCACTGTACTCTATCTCTACTGTGATCCACTGTACTCTACCTCTACTGTACTCCACTGTACTCTCTCTACTGTGCTCTACTGTACTCTATCTCTACTGTACTCCACTGTACTCTACCTCTACTGTGCTCCACTGTACTCCACTGTACTCTATCTCTACTGTGCTCCACTGTACTCTATCTCTACTGTACTCCACTGTACTCTACCTCTACTTTGCTCCACTGTACTCCACTGTACTCTATCTCTACTGTGCTCCACTGTACTCTACCTCTACTCTACTCCACTCTACTCTACCTCTACTGTGCTCCACTGTACTCTACCTCTACTGTAATCCACTCTACTCTATCTCTACTGTGCTCCACTGTACTCTATCTCTACTGTACTCCACTGTACTCTACCTCTACTGTGCTCCACTGTACTCCACTGTACTCTATCTCTACTGTACTCCACTGTACTCTACCTCTACTGTGCTCCACTGTACTCTACCTCTACTGTGCTCCACTGTACTCTACCTCTACTGTGCTCCACTGTACTCTACCTCTACTGTGCTCTACTGTACTCTATCTCTACTGTGTTCCACTGTACTCTACCTCTACTGTACTCTACTGTACTCTATCTCTACTGTGCTCCACTGTACTCTACCTCTACTGTACTGTACTGTTCTCTACCTCTACTGTACTCTACTGTACTCCACCTCTATAGTGCTCCACTGTACACCACTGTTCTACCTCTACTTTACTCCACTGTACTCTACCTCTACTGCACTCCACTGTACTCTATCTCTACTGTAATCCACTGTGCTCTACCTCTACTGTACTCCACTGTACTCTATCTCTACTGTGCTCCACTGTACTCTACCTCTACTGTACTGTATTGTTCTCTACCTCTACTGTACTCTACTGTACTCCACCTCTACTGTGCTCCACTGTACACCACTTTTCTACCTCTACTTTACTCCACTGTACTCTACCTCTACTGCACACCACTGTACTCTATCTCTACTGTACACCACTGTACTCTATCTCTACTGTACTCCACTGTGCTCTACCTCTACTGTGCTCCACTGTATTCTATCTCTACTGTGCTCCACTGTACTCTTTCTCTACTGTACTCCACTGTACTCTACCTCTACTGTGCTCCACTGTACTCTACCTCTATTGTGCTCTACTGTACTCTATCTCTACTGTACTCCACTGTACTCTATCTCTACTGTGATCCACTGTACTCTACCTCTACTGTACTCCACTGTACTCTATCTCTACTGTGGTCCACTGTACTCTATCTCTACTGTACTCCACTGTACTCTACCTCTACTGTGCTCCACTGTACTCCACTGTACTCTATCTCTACTGTGCTCCACTGTACTCTATCTCTACTGTACTCCACTGTACTCTATCTCTACTGTACTCTCTCTCTACTGTACTCCACTGTACTCTACCTCTACTGTGCTCCACTGTACTCTACCTCTACTGTGCTCCACTGTACTCTACCTCTATTGTGCTCCACTCTACTCTACCTCTACTGTGCTCTACTGTACTCTATCTCTACTGTGTTCCACTGTACTTTACCTCTACTGTACTCCACTGTACTCTATCTCTACTGTGCTCCACTGTACTCTACCTCTACTGTACTGTACTGTTCTCTACCTCTACTGTACTCTACTGTACTCCACCTCTACTGTGCTCCACTGTACACCACTGTTCTACCTCTACTGTACTCCACTGTACTCTACCTCTACTGCACTCCACTGTACTCTATCTCTACTGTACTCCACTGTGCTCTACCTCTACTGTGCTCCACTGTACTCTATCTCTACTGTGCTCCACTGTACTCTACCTCTACTGTGCTCTACTGTACTCTATCTCTACTGTACTCCACTGTACTCTACCTCTACTCTGCTCCACTGTACTCTATCTCTACTGTGCTCCACTGTACTCTACCTCTACTGTACTCCACTGTACTCTATCTCTACTGTGCTCTACTGTACTCTATATCTACTGTACTCCACTGTACTCTACCTCTACTGTACTCTCTCTCTACTGTACTCCACTGTACTCTACCTCTACTGTGCTCCACTGTACTCTACCTCTACTGTGCTCCACTGTACTCTACCTCTACTGTGCTCCACTGTACTCTACCTCTACTGTGCTCTACTGTACTCTATCTCTACTGTGTTCCACTGTACTCTACCTCTACTGTACTCTACTGTACTCTATCTCTACTGTGCTCCATGGTACTCTACCTCTACTGTACTGTACTGTTCTCTACCTCTACTGTACTCTACTGTACTCCACCTCTATAGTGCTCCACTGTACACCACTGTTCTACCTCTACTGTACTCCACTGTACTCTACCTCTACTGCACTCCACTGTACTCTATCTCTACTGTAATCCACTGTGCTCTACCTCTACTGTACTCCACTGTACTCTATCTCTACTGTGCTCCACTGTACTCTACCTCTACTGTACTGTACTGTTCTCTACCTCTACTGTACTCTACTGTACTCCACCTCTACTGTGCTCCACTGTACACCACTGTTCTACATCTACTGTACTCCACTGTACTCTACCTCTACTGCACACCACTGTACTCTATCTCTACTGTACTCCACTGTAATCTACCTCTACTGTGCTCCACTGTATTCTATCTCTACTGTGCTCCACTGTACTCTTTCTCTACTGTACTCCACTGTACTCTACCTCTACTGTGCTCCACTGTACTCTACCTCTATTGTGCTCTACTGTACTCTATCTCTACTGTGATCCACTGTACTCTATCTCTACTGTACTCCACTGTACTCTATCTCTACTGTGGTCCACTGTACTCTATCTCTACTGTACTCCACTGTACTCTACCTCTACTGTGCTCCACTGTACTCCACTGTACTCTATCTCTACTGTGCTCCACTGTACTCTATCTCTACTGTACTCCACTGTACTCTATCTCTACTGTACTCTCTCTCTACTGTACTCCACTGTACTCTACCTCTACTGTGCTCCACTGTACTCTACCTCTACTGTGCTCCACTGTACTCTACCTCTATTGTGCTCCACTCTACTCTACCTCTACTGTGCTCTACTGTACTCTATCTCTACTGTGTTCCACTGTACTCTACCTCTACTGTACTCCACTGTACTCTATCTCTACTGTGCTCCACTGTACTCTACCTCTACTGTACTGTACTGTTCTCTACCTCTACTGTACTCTACTGTACTCCACCTCTACTGTGCTCCACTGTACACCACTGTTCTACCTCTACTGTACTCCACTGTACTCTACCTCTACTGCACTCCACTGTACTCTATCTCTACTGTACTCCACTGTGCTCTACCTCTACTGTGCTCCACTGTACTCTATCTCTACTGTGCTCCACTGTACTCTACCTCTACTGTGCTCTACTGTACTCTATCTCTACTGTACTCCACTGTACTCTACCTCTACTCTGCACCACTGTACTCTATCTCTACTGTGCTCCACTGTACTCTACCTCTACTGTACTCCACTGTACTCTATCTCTACTGTGCTCTACTGTACTCTATATCTACTGTACTCCACTGTACTCTACCTCTACTGTACTCTCTCTCTACTGTACTCCACTGTACTCTACCTCTACTGTGCTCCACTGTACTCTACCTCTACTGTGCTCCACTGTACTCTACCTCTACTGCGCTCCACTGTACTCTACCTCTACTGTGCTCTACTGTACTCTATCTCTACTGTGTTCCACTGTACTCTACCTCTACTGTACTCTACTGTACTCTATCTCTACTGTGCTCCATGGTACTCTACCTCTACTGTACTGTACTGTTCTCTACCTCTACTGTACTCTACTGTACTCCACCTCTATAGTGCTCCACTGTACACCACTGTTCTACCTCTACTGTACTCCACTGTACTCTACCTCTACTGCACTCCACTGTACTCTATCTCTACTGTAATCCACTGTGCTCTACATCTACTGTACTCCACTGTACTCTATCTCTACTGTGCTCCACTGTACTCTACCTCTACTGTACTGTACTGTTCTCTACCTCTACTGTACTCTACTGTACTCCACCTCTACTGTGCTCCACTGTACACCACTGTTCTACCTCTACTGTACTCCACTGTACTCTACCTCTACTGCACACCACTGTACTCTATCTCTACTGTACTCCACTGTGCTCTACCTCTACTGTGCTCCACTGTATTCTATCTCTACTGTGCTCCACTGTACTCTTTCTCTACTGTACTCCACTGTACTCTACCTCTACTGTGCTCCACTGTACTCTACCTCTATTGTGCTCTACTGTACTCTATCTCTACTGTACTCCACTGTACTCTATCTCTACTGTGATCCACTGTACTCTACCTCTACTGTACTCCACTGTACTCTATCTCTACTGTGCTCCACTGTACTCTATCTCTACTGTACTCCACTGTACTCTACCTCTACTGTGCTCCACTGTACTCCACTGTACTCTATCTCTACTGTGCTCCACTGTACTCTATCTCTACTGTACTCCACTGTACTCTACCTCTACTGTGCTCCACTGTACTCCACTGTACTCTATCTCTACTGTGCTCCACTGTACTCTACCTCTACTGTACTCCACTCTACTCTACCTCTACTGTGCTCCACTGTACTCTACCTCTACTGTAATCCACTCTACTCTACCTCTACTGGGCTCCACTGTACTCTACCTCTACTTTACTCCACTGTACTCTATCTCTACCGTGCTCCACTGTACACCACTGTTCTACCTCTACTGTACTCCACTGTACTCTACCTCTACTGCACTCCACTGTACTCTATCTCTACTGTACTCCACTGTGCTCTACCTCTACTGTGCTCCACTGTACTCTATCTCTACTGTGCTTCACTGTACTCTATCTCTACTCTGCTCCACTGTACTCTATCTCTACTGTACTCCACTGTACTCTACCTCTATTGTGCTCTACTGTACTCTATCTCTACTGTACTCCACTGTACTCTATCTCTACTGTGATCCACTGTACTCTACCTCTACTGTACTCCACTGTACTCTCTCTACTGTGCTCTACTGTACTCTATCTCTACTGTACTCCACTGTACTCTATCTCTACTGTGCTCCACTGTACTCTACCTCTACTGTACTCCACTCTACTCTACCTCTACTGTGCTCCACTGTACTCTACCTCTACTGTAATCCACTCTACTCTACCTCTACTGGGCTCCACTGTACTCTACCACTACTGTGCTCCACTGTACTCTACCTCTACTGTGCTCCACTGTACTCTACCTCTATTGTGCTCCACTCTACTCTACCTCTACTGTGCTCTACTGTACTCTATCTCTACTGTGTTCCACTGTACTTTACCTCTACTGTACTCCACTGTACTCTATCTCTACTGTGCTCCACTGTACTCTACCTCTACTGTACTGTACTGTTCTCTACCTCTACTGTACTCTACTGTACTCCACCTCTACTGTGCTCCACTGTACACCACTGTTCTACCTCTACTGTACTCCACTGTACTCTACCTCTACTGCACTCCACTGTACTCTATCTCTACTGTACTCCACTGTGCTCTACCTCTACTGTGCTCCACTGTACTCTATCTCTACTGTGCTCCACTGTACTCTACCTCTACTGTGCTCTACTGTACTCTATCTCTACTGTACTCCACTGTACTCTACCTCTACTCTGCTCCACTGTACTCTATCTCTACTGTGCTCCACTGTACTCTACCTCTACTGTACTCCACTGTACTCTATCTCTACTGTGCTCTACTGTACTCTATATCTACTGTACTCCACTGTACTCTACCTCTACTGTACTCTCTCTCTACTGTACTCCACTGTACTCTACCTCTACTGTGCTCCACTGTACTCTACCTCTACTGTGCTCCACTGTACTCTACCTCTACTGTGCTCCACTGTACTCTACCTCTACTGTGCTCTACTGTACTCTATCTCTACTGTGTTCCACTGTACTCTACCTCTACTGTACTCTACTGTACTCTATCTCTACTGTGCTCCATGGTACTCTACCTCTACTGTACTGTACTGTTCTCTACCTCTACTGTACTCTACTGTACTCCACCTCTATAGTGCTCCACTGTACACCACTGTTCTACCTCTACTGTACTCCACTGTACTCTACCTCTACTGCACTCCACTGTACTCTATCTCTACTGTAATCCACTGTGCTCTACCTCTACTGTACTCCACTGTACTCTATCTCTACTGTGCTCCACTGTACTCTACCTCTACTGTACTGTACTGTTCTCTACCTCTACTGTACTCTACTGTACTCCACCTCTACTGTGCTCCACTGTACACCACTGTTCTACATCTACTGTACTCCACTGTACTCTACCTCTACTGCACACCACTGTACTCTATCTCTACTGTACTCCACTGTAATCTACCTCTACTGTGCTCCACTGTATTCTATCTCTACTGTGCTCCACTGTACTCTTTCTCTACTGTACTCCACTGTACTCTACCTCTACTGTGCTCCACTGTACTCTACCTCTATTGTGCTCTACTGTACTCTATCTCTACTGTGATCCACTGTACTCTATCTCTACTGTACTCCACTGTACTCTATCTCTACTGTGGTCCACTGTACTCTATCTCTACTGTACTCCACTGTACTCTACCTCTACTGTGCTCCACTGTACTCCACTGTACTCTATCTCTACTGTGCTCCACTGTACTCTATCTCTACTGTACTCCACTGTACTCTATCTCTACTGTACTCTCTCTCTACTGTACTCCACTGTACTCTACCTCTACTGTGCTCCACTGTACTCTACCTCTACTGTGCTCCACTGTACTCTACCTCTATTGTGCTCCACTCTACTCTACCTCTACTGTGCTCTACTGTACTCTATCTCTACTGTGTTCCACTGTACTCTACCTCTACTGTACTCCACTGTACTCTATCTCTACTGTGCTCCACTGTACTCTACCTCTACTGTACTGTACTGTTCTCTACCTCTACTGTACTCTACTGTACTCCACCTCTACTGTGCTCCACTGTACACCACTGTTCTACCTCTACTGTACTCCACTGTACTCTACCTCTACTGCACTCCACTGTACTCTATCTCTACTGTACTCCACTGTGCTCTACCTCTACTGTGCTCCACTGTACTCTATCTCTACTGTGCTCCACTGTACTCTACCTCTACTGTGCTCTACTGTACTCTATCTCTACTGTACTCCACTGTACTCTACCTCTACTCTGCACCACTGTACTCTATCTCTACTGTGCTCCACTGTACTCTACCTCTACTGTACTCCACTGTACTCTATCTCTACTGTGCTCTACTGTACTCTATATCTACTGTACTCCACTGTACTCTACCTCTACTGTACTCTCTCTCTACTGTACTCCACTGTACTCTACCTCTACTGTGCTCCACTGTACTCTACCTCTACTGTGCTCCACTGTACTCTACCTCTACTGCGCTCCACTGTACTCTACCTCTACTGTGCTCTACTGTACTCTATCTCTACTGTGTTCCACTGTACTCTACCTCTACTGTACTCTACTGTACTCTATCTCTACTGTGCTCCATGGTACTCTACCTCTACTGTACTGTACTGTTCTCTACCTCTACTGTACTCTACTGTACTCCACCTCTATAGTGCTCCACTGTACACCACTGTTCTACCTCTACTGTACTCCACTGTACTCTACCTCTACTGCACTCCACTGTACTCTATCTCTACTGTAATCCACTGTGCTCTACATCTACTGTACTCCACTGTACTCTATCTCTACTGTGCTCCACTGTACTCTACCTCTACTGTACTGTACTGTTCTCTACCTCTACTGTACTCTACTGTACTCCACCTCTACTGTGCTCCACTGTACACCACTGTTCTACCTCTACTGTACTCCACTGTACTCTACCTCTACTGCACACCACTGTACTCTATCTCTACTGTACTCCACTGTGCTCTACCTCTACTGTGCTCCACTGTATTCTATCTCTACTGTGCTCCACTGTACTCTTTCTCTACTGTACTCCACTGTACTCTACCTCTACTGTGCTCCACTGTACTCTACCTCTATTGTGCTCTACTGTACTCTATCTCTACTGTACTCCACTGTACTCTATCTCTACTGTGATCCACTGTACTCTACCTCTACTGTACTCCACTGTACTCTATCTCTACTGTGCTCCACTGTACTCTATCTCTACTGTACTCCACTGTACTCTACCTCTACTGTGCTCCACTGTACTCCACTGTACTCTATCTCTACTGTGCTCCACTGTACTCTATCTCTACTGTACTCCACTGTACTCTACCTCTACTGTGCTCCACTGTACTCCACTGTACTCTATCTCTACTGTGCTCCACTGTACTCTACCTCTACTGTACTCCACTCTACTCTACCTCTACTGTGCTCCACTGTACTCTACCTCTACTGTAATCCACTCTACTCTACCTCTACTGGGCTCCACTGTACTCTACCTCTACTTTACTCCACTGTACTCTATCTCTACCGTGCTCCACTGTACACCACTGTTCTACCTCTACTGTACTCCACTGTACTCTACCTCTACTGCACTCCACTGTACTCTATCTCTACTGTACTCCACTGTGCTCTACCTCTACTGTGCTCCACTGTACTCTATCTCTACTGTGCTTCACTGTACTCTATCTCTACTCTGCTCCACTGTACTCTATCTCTACTGTACTCCACTGCACTCTACCTCTATTGTGCTCTACTGTACTCTATCTCTACTGTACTCCACTGTACTCTATCTCTACTGTGATCCACTGTACTCTACCTCTACTGTACTCCACTGTACTCTCTCTACTGTGCTCTACTGTACTCTATCTCTACTGTACTCCACTGTACTCTATCTCTACTGTGCTCCACTGTACTCTACCTCTACTGTACTCCACTCTACTCTACCTCTACTGTGCTCCACTGTACTCTACCTCTACTGTAATCCACTCTACTCTACCTCTACTGGGCTCCACTGTACTCTACCACTACTGTACTCCACTGTACTCTACCTCTATTGTGCTCTACTGTACTCTATCTCTACTGTGCTCCACTGTACTCTACCTCTACTGTACTCCACTGTACTCTATCTCTACTGTACTCCACTGTACTCTACCTCTACTCTGCTCCACTGTACTCTACCTCTACTGTGCTCCACTGTACTCTACCTCTACTGTGCTCCACTGTACTCTACCTCTACTGTGCTCTACTGTACTCTATCTCTACTGTGTTCCACTGTACTCTACCTCTACTGTACTCTACTGTACTCTATCTCTACTGTGCTCCACTGTACTCTACCTCTACTGTACTGTACTGTTCTCTACCTCTACTGTACTCTACTGTACTCCACCTCTATAGTGCTCCACTGTACACCACTGTTCTACCTCTACTGTACTCCACTGTACTCTACCTCTACTGCACTCCACTGTACTCTATCTCTACTGTAATCCACTGTGCTCTACCTCCACTGTACTCCACTGTACTCTATCTCTACTGTGCTCCAATGTACTCTACCTCTACTGTACTGTATTGTTCTCTACCTCTACTGTACTCTACTGTACTCCACCTCTACTGTGCTCCACTGTACACCACTGTTCTACCTCTACTGTACTCCACTGTACTCTACCTCTACTGCACTCCACTGTACTCTATCTCTACTGTAATCCACTGTGCTCTACCTCTACTGTACTCCACTGTACTCTATCTCTACTGTGCTCCACTGTACTCTACCTCTACTGTACTGTATTGTTCTCTACCTCTACTGTACTCTACTGTACTCCACCTCTACTGTGCTCCACTGTACACCACTGTTCTACCTCTACTGTACTCCACTGTACTCTACCTCTACTGCACACCACTGTACTCTATCTCTACTGTACTCCACTGTGCTCTACTTCTACTGTGCTCCACTGTATTCTATCTCTACTGTGCTCCACTGTACTCTTTCTCTACTGTACTCCACTGTACTCTACCTCTACTGTGCTCCACTGTACTCTACCTCTATTGTGCTCTACTGTACTCTATCTCTACTGTACTCCACTGTACTCTATCTCTACTGTGATCCACTGTACTCTACCTCTACTGTACTCCACTGTACTCTATCTCTACTGTGGTCCACTGTACTCTATCTCTACTGTACTCCACTGTACTCTACCTCTACTGTGCTCCACTGTACTCCACTGTACTCTATCTCTACTGTGCTCCACTGTACTCTATCTCTACTGTACTCCACTGTACTCTATCTCTACTGTACTCTCTCTCTACTGTACTCCACTGTACTCTACCTCTACTGTGCTCCACTGTACTCTACCTCTACTGTGCTCCACTGTACTCTACCTCTATTGTGCTCCACTGTACTCTACCTCTATTGTGCTCCACTCTACTCTACCTCTACTGTGCTCTACTGTACTCTATCTCTACTGTGTTCCACTGTACTCTACCTCTACTGTACTCCACTGTACTCTATCTCTACTGTGCTCCACTGTACTCTACCTCTACTGTACTGTACTGTTCTCTACCTCTACTGTACTCTATTGTACTCCACCTCTACTGTGCTCCACTGTACACCACTGTTCTACCTCTACTGTACTCCACTGTACTCTACCTCTACTGCACTCCACTGTACTCTATCTCTACTGAACTCCACTGTGCTCTACCTCTACTGTGCTCCACTGTACTCTATCTCTACTGTGCTCCACTGTACTCTACCTCTACTGTGCTCTACTGTACTCTATCTCTACTGTACTCCACTGTACTCTACCTCTACTCTGCTCCACTGTACTCTATCTCTACTGTACTCCACTGTACTCTACCTCTACTGTACTCCACTGTACTCTATCTCTACTGTGCTCTACTGTACTCTATATCTACTGTACTCCACTGTACTCTACCTCTACTGTACTCTCTCTCTACTGTACTCCACTGTACTCTACCTCTACTCTGCTCCACTGTACTCTACCTCTACTGTGCTCCACTGTACTCTACCTCTACTGTGCTCCACTGTACTCTACCTCTACTGTGCTCTACTGTACTCTATCTCTACTGTGTTCCACTGTACTCTACCTCTACTGTACTCTACTGTACTCTATCTCTACTGTGCTCCATGATACTCTACCTCTACTGTACTGTACTGTTCTCTACCTCTACTGTAGTCTACTGTACTCCACCTCTATAGTGCTCCAATGTACACCACTGTTCTACCTCTACTGTACTCCACTGTACTCTACCTCTACTGCACTCCACTGTACTCTATCTCTACTGTAATCCACTGTGCTCTACCTCTACTGTACTCCACTGTACTCTATCTCTACTGTGCTCCACTGTACTCTACCTCTACTGTACTGTACTGTTCTCTACCTCTACTGTACTCTACTGTACTCCACCTCTACTGTGCTCCACTGTACACCACTGTTCTACCTCTACTGTACTCCACTGTACTCTACCTCTACTGCACACCACTGTACTCTATCTCTACTGTACTCCACTGTAATCTACCTCTACTGTGCTCCACTGTATTCTATCTCTACTGTGCTCCACTGTACTCTTTCTCTACTGTACTCCACTGTACTCTACCTCTACTGTGTTCCACTGTACTCTACCTCTATTGTGCTCTACTGTACTCTATCTCTACTGTACTCCACTGTACTCTATCTCTACTGTGATCCACTGTACTCTATCTCTACTGTACTCCACTGTACTCTATCTCTACTGTGGTCCACTGTACTCTATCTCTACTGTACTCCACTGTACTCTACCTCTACTGTGCTCCACTGTACTCCACTGTACTCTATCTCTACTGTGCTCCACTGTACTCTATCTCTACTGTACTCCACTGTACTCTATCTCTACTGTACTCTCTCTCTACTGTACTCCACTGTACTCTACCTCTACTGTGCTCCACTGTACTCTACCTCTACTGTGCTCCACTGTACTCTACCTCTATTGTCCTCCACTCTACTCTACCTCTACTGTGCTCCACTGTACTCTATCTCTACTGTGCTCCACTGTACTCTACCTCTACTGTACTCCACTGTACTCTATCTCTACTGTGCTCTACTGTGCTCTATATCTACTGTACTCCACTGTACTCTACCTCTACTGTACTCTCTCTCTACTGTACTCCACTGTACTCTACCTCTACTGTGCTCCACTGTACTCTACCTCTACTGTGCTCCACTGTACTCTACCTCTACTGTGCTCCACTGTACTCTACCTCTACTGTGCTCTACTGTACTCTATCTCTACTGTGTTCCACTGTACTCTACCTCTACTGTACTCTAATGTACTCTATCTCTACTGTGCTCCATGGTACTCTACCTCTACTGTACTGTACTGTTCTCTACCTCTACTGTACTCTACTGTACTCCACCTCTATAGTGCTCCACTGTACACCACTGTACTCTATCTCTACTGTACTCCACTGTGCTCTACCTCTACTGTACTCCACTGTACTCTATCTCTACTGTGATCCACTGTACTCTATCTCTACTGTACTCCACTGTACTCTATCTCTACTGTGCTCTACTGTACTCTATCTCTACTGTACTCCACTGTACTCTACCTCTACTGTGCTCCACTGTACTCCACTGTACTCTATCTCTACTGTGCTCCACTGTACTCTATCTCTACTGTACTCCACTGTACTCTACCTCTACTGTGCTCCACTGTACTCCACTGTACTCTATCTCTACTGTGCTCCACTGTACTCTACCTCTACTGTACTCCACTCTACTCTACCTCTACTGTGCTCCACTGTACTCTACCTCTACTGTAATCCACTCTACTCTACCTCTACTGGGCTCCACTGTACTCTACCTCTACTTTACTCCACTGTACTCTATCTCTACCGTGCTCCACTGTACACCACTGTTCTACCTCTACTGTACTCCACTGTACTCTACCTCTACTGCACTCCACTGTACTCTATCTCTACTGTACTCCACTGTGCTCTACCTCTACTGTGCTCCACTGTACTCTATCTCTACTGTGCTTCACTGTACTCTATCTCTACTGTACTCCACTGTACTCTATCTCTACTCTGCTCCACTGTACTCTATCTCTACTGTACTCCACTGTACTCTACCTCTACTGTGCTCTACTGTACTCTATCTCTACTGTGTTCCACTGTACTCTACCTCTACTGTACTCCACTGTACTCTATCTCTACTCTGCTCCACTGTACTCTATCTCTACTGTACTCCACTGTACTCTACCTCTACTGTGCTCTACTGTACTCTATCTCTACTGTGTTCCACTGTACTCTACCTCTACTGTACTCCACTGTACTCTATCTCTACTGTGCTCCACTGTACTCTACCTCTTTTGTACTGTACGGTTCTCTACCTCTACTGTACTCTACTGTACTCCACCTCTACTGTGCTCCACTGCACTCCACTGTACTCTATCTCTACTGTACTCCACTGTGCTCTACCTCTACTGTGCTCCACTGTACTCTATATCTACTGTGCTGCACTGTACTCTATCTCTACTGTACTCCACTGTACTCTATCTCTACTCTGCTCCACTGTACTCTATCTCTACTGTACTCCACTGTACTCTACCTCTATTGTGCTCTACTGTACTCTATCTCTACTCTACTCCACTGTACTCTATCTCTACTGTGATCCACTGTACTCTACCTCTACTGTACTCCACTGTACTCTCTCTACTGTGCTCTACTGTACTCTATCTTTACTGTACTCCACTGTACTCTACCTCTACTGTGCTCCACTGTACTCCACTGTACTCTATCTCTACTGTGCTCCACTGTACTCTATCTCTACTGTACTCCACTGTACTCTACCTCTACTTTGCTCCACTGTACTCCACTGTACTCTATCTCTACTGTGCTCCACTGTACTCTACCTCTACTCTACTCCACTCTACTCTACCTCTACTGTGCTCCACTGTACTCTACCTCTACTGTAATCCACTCTACTCTATCTCTACTGTGCTCCACTGTACTCTATCTCTACTGTACTCCACTGTACTCTACCTCTACTGTGCTCCACTGTACTCCACTGTACTCTATCTCTACTGTACTCCACTGTACTCTACCTCTACTGTGCTCCACTGTACTCTACCTCTACTGTGCTCCACTGTACTCTACCTCTACTGTGCTCCACTGTACTCTACCTCTACTGTGCTCTACTGTACTCTATCTCTACTGTGTTCCACTGTACTCTACCTCTACTGTACTCTACTGTACTCTATCTCTACTGTGCTCCACTGTACTCTACCTCTACTGTACTGTACTGTTCTCTACCTCTACTGTACTCTACTGTACTCCACCTCTATAGTGCTCCACTGTACACCACTGTTCTACCTCTACTTTACTCCACTGTACTCTACCTCTACTGCACTCCACTGTACTCTATCTCTACTGTAATCCACTGTGCTCTACCTCTACTGTACTCCACTGTACTCTATCTCTACTGTGCTCCACTGTACTCTACCTCTACTGTACTGTATTGTTCTCTACCTCTACTGTACTCTACTGTACTCCACCTCTACTGTGCTCCACTGTACACCACTTTTCTACCTCTACTTTACTCCACTGTACTCTACCTCTACTGCACACCACTGTACTCTATCTCTACTGTACACCACTGTACTCTATCTCTACTGTACTCCACTGTGCTCTACCTCTACTGTGCTCCACTGTATTCTATCTCTACTGTGCTCCACTGTACTCTTTCTCTACTGTACTCCACTGTACTCTACCTCTACTGTGCTCCACTGTACTCTACCTCTATTGTGCTCTACTGTACTCTATCTCTACTGTACTCCACTGTACTCTATCTCTACTGTGATCCACTGTACTCTACCTCTACTGTACTCCACTGTACTCTATCTCTACTGTGGTCCACTGTACTCTATCTCTACTGTACTCCACTGTACTCTACCTCTACTGTGCTCCACTGTACTCCACTGTACTCTATCTCTACTGTGCTCCACTGTACTCTATCTCTACTGTACTCCACTGTACTCTATCTCTACTGTACTCTCTCTCTACTGTACTCCACTGTACTCTACCTCTACTGTGCTCCACTGTACTCTACCTCTACTGTGCTCCACTGTACTCTACCTCTATTGTGCTCCACTCTACTCTACCTCTACTGTGCTCTACTGTACTCTATCTCTACTGTGTTCCACTGTACTTTACCTCTACTGTACTCCACTGTACTCTATCTCTACTGTGCTCCACTGTACTCTACCTCTACTGTACTGTACTGTTCTCTACCTCTACTGTACTCTACTGTACTCCACCTCTACTGTGCTCCACTGTACACCACTGTTCTACCTCTACTGTACTCCACTGTACTCTACCTCTACTGCACTCCACTGTACTCTATCTCTACTGTACTCCACTGTGCTCTACCTCTACTGTGCTCCACTGTACTCTATCTCTACTGTGCTCCACTGTACTCTACCTCTACTGTGCTCTACTGTACTCTATCTCTACTGTACTCCACTGTACTCTACCTCTACTCTGCTCCACTGTACTCTATCTCTACTGTGCTCCACTGTACTCTACCTCTACTGTACTCCACTGTACTCTATCTCTACTGTGCTCTACTGTACTCTATATCTACTGTACTCCACTGTACTCTACCTCTACTGTACTCTCTCTCTACTGTACTCCACTGTACTCTACCTCTACTGTGCTCCACTGTACTCTACCTCTACTGTGCTCCACTGTACTCTACCTCTACTGTGCTCCACTGTACTCTACCTCTACTGTGCTCTACTGTACTCTATCTCTACTGTGTTCCACTGTACTCTACCTCTACTGTACTCTACTGTACTCTATCTCTACTGTGCTCCATGGTACTCTACCTCTACTGTACTGTACTGTTCTCTACCTCTACTGTACTCTACTGTACTCCACCTCTATAGTGCTCCACTGTACACCACTGTTCTACCTCTACTGTACTCCACTGTACTCTACCTCTACTGCACTCCACTGTACTCTATCTCTACTGTAATCCACTGTGCTCTACCTCTACTGTACTCCACTGTACTCTATCTCTACTGTGCTCCACTGTACTCTACCTCTACTGTACTGTACTGTTCTCTACCTCTACTGTACTCTACTGTACTCCACCTCTACTGTGCTCCACTGTACACCACTGTTCTACATCTACTGTACTCCACTGTACTCTACCTCTACTGCACACCACTGTACTCTATCTCTACTGTACTCCACTGTAATCTACCTCTACTGTGCTCCACTGTATTCTATCTCTACTGTGCTCCACTGTACTCTTTCTCTACTGTACTCCACTGTACTCTACCTCTACTGTGCTCCACTGTACTCTACCTCTATTGTGCTCTACTGTACTCTATCTCTACTGTGATCCACTGTACTCTATCTCTACTGTACTCCACTGTACTCTATCTCTACTGTGGTCCACTGTACTCTATCTCTACTGTACTCCACTGTACTCTACCTCTACTGTGCTCCACTGTACTCCACTGTACTCTATCTCTACTGTGCTCCACTGTACTCTATCTCTACTGTACTCCACTGTACTCTATCTCTACTGTACTCTCTCTCTACTGTACTCCACTGTACTCTACCTCTACTGTGCTCCACTGTACTCTACCTCTACTGTGCTCCACTGTACTCTACCTCTATTGTGCTCCACTCTACTCTACCTCTACTGTGCTCTACTGTACTCTATCTCTACTGTGTTCCACTGTACTCTACCTCTACTGTACTCCACTGTACTCTATCTCTACTGTGCTCCACTGTACTCTACCTCTACTGTACTGTACTGTTCTCTACCTCTACTGTACTCTACTGTACTCCACCTCTACTGTGCTCCACTGTACACCACTGTTCTACCTCTACTGTACTCCACTGTACTCTACCTCTACTGCACTCCACTGTACTCTATCTCTACTGTACTCCACTGTGCTCTACCTCTACTGTGCTCCACTGTACTCTATCTCTACTGTGCTCCACTGTACTCTACCTCTACTGTGCTCTACTGTACTCTATCTCTACTGTACTCCACTGTACTCTACCTCTACTCTGCACCACTGTACTCTATCTCTACTGTGCTCCACTGTACTCTACCTCTACTGTACTCCACTGTACTCTATCTCTACTGTGCTCTACTGTACTCTATATCTACTGTACTCCACTGTACTCTACCTCTACTGTACTCTCTCTCTACTGTACTCCACTGTACTCTACCTCTACTGTGCTCCACTGTACTCTACCTCTACTGTGCTCCACTGTACTCTACCTCTACTGCGCTCCACTGTACTCTACCTCTACTGTGCTCTACTGTACTCTATCTCTACTGTGTTCCACTGTACTCTACCTCTACTGTACTCTACTGTACTCTATCTCTACTGTGCTCCATGGTACTCTACCTCTACTGTACTGTACTGTTCTCTACCTCTACTGTACTCTACTGTACTCCACCTCTATAGTGCTCCACTGTACACCACTGTTCTACCTCTACTGTACTCCACTGTACTCTACCTCTACTGCACTCCACTGTACTCTATCTCTACTGTAATCCACTGTGCTCTACATCTACTGTACTCCACTGTACTCTATCTCTACTGTGCTCCACTGTACTCTACCTCTACTGTACTGTACTGTTCTCTACCTCTACTGTACTCTACTGTACTCCACCTCTACTGTGCTCCACTGTACACCACTGTTCTACCTCTACTGTACTCCACTGTACTCTACCTCTACTGCACACCACTGTACTCTATCTCTACTGTACTCCACTGTGCTCTACCTCTACTGTGCTCCACTGTATTCTATCTCTACTGTGCTCCACTGTACTCTTTCTCTACTGTACTCCACTGTACTCTACCTCTACTGTGCTCCACTGTACTCTACCTCTATTGTGCTCTACTGTACTCTATCTCTACTGTACTCCACTGTACTCTATCTCTACTGTGATCCACTGTACTCTACCTCTACTGTACTCCACTGTACTCTATCTCTACTGTGCTCCACTGTACTCTATCTCTACTGTACTCCACTGTACTCTACCTCTACTGTGCTCCACTGTACTCCACTGTACTCTATCTCTACTGTGCTCCACTGTACTCTATCTCTACTGTACTCCACTGTACTCTACCTCTACTGTGCTCCACTGTACTCCACTGTACTCTATCTCTACTGTGCTCCACTGTACTCTACCTCTACTGTACTCCACTCTACTCTACCTCTACTGTGCTCCACTGTACTCTACCTCTACTGTAATCCACTCTACTCTACCTCTACTGGGCTCCACTGTACTCTACCTCTACTTTACTCCACTGTACTCTATCTCTACCGTGCTCCACTGTACACCACTGTTCTACCTCTACTGTACTCCACTGTACTCTACCACTACTGCACTCCACTGTACTCTATCTCTACTGTACTCCACTGTGCTCTACCTCTACTGTGCTCCACTGTACTCTATCTCTACTGTGCTTCACTGTACTCTATCTCTACTCTGCTCCACTGTACTCTATCTCTACTGTACTCCACTGTACTCTACCTCTATTGTGCTCTACTGTACTCTATCTCTACTGTACTCCACTGTACTCTATCTCTACTGTGATCCACTGTACTCTACCTCTACTGTACTCCACTGTACTCTCTCTACTGTGCTCTACTGTACTCTATCTCTACTGTACTCCACTGTACTCTATCTCTACTGTGCTCCACTGTACTCTACCTCTACTGTACTCCACTCTACTCTACCTCTACTGTGCTCCACTGTACTCTACCTCTACTGTAATCCACTCTACTCTACCTCTACTGGGCTCCACTGTACTCTACCACTACTGTACTCCACTGTACTCTACCTCTATTGTGCTCTACTGTACTCTATCTCTACTGTGCTCCACTGTACTCTACCTCTACTGTACTCCACTGTACTCTATCTCTACTGTACTCCACTGTACTCTACCTCTACTCTGCTCCACTGTACTCTACCTCTACTGTGCTCCACTGTACTCTACCTCTACTGTGCTCCACTGTACTCTACCTCTACTGTGCTCTACTGTACTCTATCTCTACTGTGTTCCACTGTACTCTACCTCTACTGTACTCTACTGTACTCTATCTCTACTGTGCTCCACTGTACTCTACCTCTACTGTACTGTACTGTTCTCTACCTCTACTGTACTCTACTGTACTCCACCTCTATAGTGCTCCACTGTACACCACTGTTCTACCTCTACTGTACTCCACTGTACTCTACCTCTACTGCACTCCACTGTACTCTATCTCTACTGTAATCCACTGTGCTCTACCTCCACTGTACTCCACTGTACTCTATCTCTACTGTGCTCCAATGTACTCTACCTCTACTGTACTGTATTGTTCTCTACCTCTACTGTACTCTACTGTACTCCACCTCTACTGTGCTCCACTGTACACCACTGTTCTACCTCTACTTTACTCCACTGTACTCTACCTCTACTGCACACCACTGTACTCTATCTCTACTGTACTCCACTGTGCTCTACCTCTACTGTGCTCCACTGTATTCTATCTCTACTGTGCTCCACTGTACTCTTTCTCTACTGTACTCCACTGTACTCTACCTCTACTGTGCTCCACTGTACTCTACCTCTATTGTGCTCTACTGTACTCTATCTCTACTGTACTCCACTGTACTCTATCTCTACTGTGATTCACTGTACTCTACCTCTACTGTACTCCACTGTACTCTATCTCTACTGTGCTCCACTGTACTCTATCTCTACTGTACTCCACTGTACTCTACCTCTACTGTGCTCCACTGTACTCCACTGTACTCTATCTCTACTGTGCTCCACTGTACTCTATCTCTACTGTACTCCACTGTACTCTATCTCTACTGTACTCTCTCTCTACTGTACTCCACTGTACTCTACCTCTACTGTGCTCCACTGTACTCTACCTCTACTGTGCTCCACTGTACTCTACCTCTATTGTCCTCCACTCTACTCTACCTCTACTGTGCTCCACTGTACTCTATCTCTACTGTGCTCCACTGTACTCTACCTCTACTGTACTCCACTGTACTCTATCTCTACTGTGCTCTACTGTGCTCTATATCTACTGTACTCCACTGTACTCTACCTCTACTGTACTCTCTCTCTACTGTACTCCACTGTACTCTACCTCTACTGTGCTCCACTGTACTCTACCTCTACTGTGCTCCACTGTACTCTACCTCTACTGTGCTCCACTGTACTCTACCTCTACTGTGCTCTACTGTACTCTATCTCTACTGTGTTCCACTGTACTCTACCTCTACTGTACTCTAATGTACTCTATCTCTACTGTGCTCCATGGTACTCTACCTCTACTGTACTGTACTGTTCTCTACCTCTACTGTACTCTACTGTACTCCACCTCTATAGTGCTCCACTGTACACCACTGTACTCTATCTCTACTGTACTCCACTGTGCTCTACCTCTACTGTACTCCACTGTACTCTATCTCTACTGTGATCCACTGTACTCTATCTCTACTGTACTCCACTGTACTCTATCTCTACTGTGCTCTACTGTACTCTATCTCTACTGTACTCCACTGTACTCTACCTCTACTGTGCTCCACTGTACTCCACTGTACTCTATCTCTACTGTGCTCCACTGTACTCTATCTCTACTGTACTCCACTGTACTCTACCTCTACTGTGCTCCACTGTACTCCACTGTACTCTATCTCTACTGTGCTCCACTGTACTCTACCTCTACTGTACTCCACTCTACTCTACCTCTACTGTGCTCCACTGTACTCTACCTCTACTGTAATCCACTCTACTCTACCTCTACTGGGCTCCACTGTACTCTACCTCTACTTTACTCCACTGTACTCTATCTCTACCGTGCTCCACTGTACACCACTGTTCTACCTCTACTGTACTCCACTGTACTCTACCTCTACTGCACTCCACTGTACTCTATCTCTACTGTACTCCACTGTGCTCTACCTCTACTGTGCTCCACTGTACTCTATCTCTACTGTGCTTCACTGTACTCTATCTCTACTGTACTCCACTGTACTCTATCTCTACTCTGCTCCACTGTACTCTATCTCTACTGTACTCCACTGTACTCTACCTCTACTGTGCTCTACTGTACTCTATCTCTACTGTGTTCCACTGTACTCTACCTCTACTGTACTCCACTGTACTCTATCTCTACTCTGCTCCACTGTACTCTATCTCTACTGTACTCCACTGTACTCTACCTCTACTGTGCTCTACTGTACTCTATCTCTACTGTGTTCCACTGTACTCTACCTCTACTGTACTCCACTGTACTCTATCTCTACTGTGCTCCACTGTACTCTACCTCTTTTGTACTGTACGGTTCTCTACCTCTACTGTACTCTACTGTACTCCACCTCTACTGTGCTCCACTGCACTCCACTGTACTCTATCTCTACTGTACTCCACTGTGCTCTACCTCTACTGTGCTCCACTGTACTCTATATCTACTGTGCTGCACTGTACTCTATCTCTACTGTACTCCACTGTACTCTATCTCTACTCTGCTCCACTGTACTCTATCTCTACTGTACTCCACTGTACTCTACCTCTATTGTGCTCTACTGTACTCTATCTCTACTCTACTCCACTGTACTCTATCTCTACTGTGATCCACTGTACTCTACCTCTACTGTACTCCACTGTACTCTCTCTACTGTGCTCTACTGTACTCTATCTTTACTGTACTCCACTGTACTCTACCTCTACTGTGCTCCACTGTACTCCACTGTACTCTATCTCTACTGTGCTCCACTGTACTCTATCTCTACTGTACTCCACTGTACTCTACCTCTACTTTGCTCCACTGTACTCCACTGTACTCTATCTCTACTGTGCTCCACTGTACTCTACCTCTACTCTACTCCACTCTACTCTACCTCTACTGTGCTCCACTGTACTCTACCTCTACTGTAATCCACTCTACTCTATCTCTACTGTGCTCCACTGTACTCTATCTCTACTGTACTCCACTGTACTCTACCTCTACTGTGCTCCACTGTACTCCACTGTACTCTATCTCTACTGTACTCCACTGTACTCTACCTCTACTGTGCTCCACTGTACTCTACCTCTACTGTGCTCCACTGTACTCTACCTCTACTGTGCTCCACTGTACTCTACCTCTACTGTGCTCTACTGTACTCTATCTCTACTGTGTTCCACTGTACTCTACCTCTACTGTACTCTACTGTACTCTATCTCTACTGTGCTCCACTGTACTCTACCTCTACTGTACTGTACTGTTCTCTACCTCTACTGTACTCTACTGTACTCCACCTCTATAGTGCTCCACTGTACACCACTGTTCTACCTCTACTTTACTCCACTGTACTCTACCTCTACTGCACTCCACTGTACTCTATCTCTACTGTAATCCACTGTGCTCTACCTCTACTGTACTCCACTGTACTCTATCTCTACTGTGCTCCACTGTACTCTACCTCTACTGTACTGTATTGTTCTCTACCTCTACTGTACTCTACTGTACTCCACCTCTACTGTGCTCCACTGTACACCACTTTTCTACCTCTACTTTACTCCACTGTACTCTACCTCTACTGCACACCACTGTACTCTATCTCTACTGTACACCACTGTACTCTATCTCTACTGTACTCCACTGTGCTCTACCTCTACTGTGCTCCACTGTATTCTATCTCTACTGTGCTCCACTGTACTCTTTCTCTACTGTACTCCACTGTACTCTACCTCTACTGTGCTCCACTGTACTCTACCTCTATTGTGCTCTACTGTACTCTATCTCTACTGTACTCCACTGTACTCTATCTCTACTGTGATCCACTGTACTCTACCTCTACTGTACTCCACTGTACTCTATCTCTACTGTGGTCCACTGTACTCTATCTCTACTGTACTCCACTGTACTCTACCTCTACTGTGCTCCACTGTACTCCACTGTACTCTATCTCTACTGTGCTCCACTGTACTCTATCTCTACTGTACTCCACTGTACTCTATCTCTACTGTACTCTCTCTCTACTGTACTCCACTGTACTCTACCTCTACTGTGCTCCACTGTACTCTACCTCTACTGTGCTCCACTGTACTCTACCTCTATTGTGCTCCACTCTACTCTACCTCTACTGTGCTCTACTGTACTCTATCTCTACTGTGTTCCACTGTACTTTACCTCTACTGTACTCCACTGTACTCTATCTCTACTGTGCTCCACTGTACTCTACCTCTACTGTACTGTACTGTTCTCTACCTCTACTGTACTCTACTGTACTCCACCTCTACTGTGCTCCACTGTACACCACTGTTCTACCTCTACTGTACTCCACTGTACTCTACCTCTACTGCACTCCACTGTACTCTATCTCTACTGTACTCCACTGTGCTCTACCTCTACTGTGCTCCACTGTACTCTATCTCTACTGTGCTCCACTGTACTCTACCTCTACTGTGCTCTACTGTACTCTATCTCTACTGTACTCCACTGTACTCTACCTCTACTCTGCTCCACTGTACTCTATCTCTACTGTGCTCCACTGTACTCTACCTCTACTGTACTCCACTGTACTCTATCTCTACTGTGCTCTACTGTACTCTATATCTACTGTACTCCACTGTACTCTACCTCTACTGTACTCTCTCTCTACTGTACTCCACTGTACTCTACCTCTACTGTGCTCCACTGTACTCTACCTCTACTGTGCTCCACTGTACTCTACCTCTACTGTGCTCCACTGTACTCTACCTCTACTGTGCTCTACTGTACTCTATCTCTACTGTGTTCCACTGTACTCTACCTCTACTGTACTCTACTGTACTCTATCTCTACTGTGCTCCATGGTACTCTACCTCTACTGTACTGTACTGTTCTCTACCTCTACTGTACTCTACTGTACTCCACCTCTATAGTGCTCCACTGTACACCACTGTTCTACCTCTACTGTACTCCACTGTACTCTACCTCTACTGCACTCCACTGTACTCTATCTCTACTGTAATCCACTGTGCTCTACCTCTACTGTACTCCACTGTACTCTATCTCTACTGTGCTCCACTGTACTCTACCTCTACTGTACTGTACTGTTCTCTACCTCTACTGTACTCTACTGTACTCCACCTCTACTGTGCTCCACTGTACACCACTGTTCTACATCTACTGTACTCCACTGTACTCTACCTCTACTGCACACCACTGTACTCTATCTCTACTGTACTCCACTGTAATCTACCTCTACTGTGCTCCACTGTATTCTATCTCTACTGTGCTCCACTGTACTCTTTCTCTACTGTACTCCACTGTACTCTACCTCTACTGTGCTCCACTGTACTCTACCTCTATTGTGCTCTACTGTACTCTATCTCTACTGTGATCCACTGTACTCTATCTCTACTGTACTCCACTGTACTCTATCTCTACTGTGGTCCACTGTACTCTATCTCTACTGTACTCCACTGTACTCTACCTCTACTGTGCTCCACTGTACTCCACTGTACTCTATCTCTACTGTGCTCCACTGTACTCTATCTCTACTGTACTCCACTGTACTCTATCTCTACTGTACTCTCTCTCTACTGTACTCCACTGTACTCTACCTCTACTGTGCTCCACTGTACTCTACCTCTACTGTGCTCCACTGTACTCTACCTCTATTGTGCTCCACTCTACTCTACCTCTACTGTGCTCTACTGTACTCTATCTCTACTGTGTTCCACTGTACTCTACCTCTACTGTACTCCACTGTACTCTATCTCTACTGTGCTCCACTGTACTCTACCTCTACTGTACTGTACTGTTCTCTACCTCTACTGTACTCTACTGTACTCCACCTCTACTGTGCTCCACTGTACACCACTGTTCTACCTCTACTGTACTCCACTGTACTCTACCTCTACTGCACTCCACTGTACTCTATCTCTACTGTACTCCACTGTGCTCTACCTCTACTGTGCTCCACTGTACTCTATCTCTACTGTGCTCCACTGTACTCTACCTCTACTGTGCTCTACTGTACTCTATCTCTACTGTACTCCACTGTACTCTACCTCTACTCTGCACCACTGTACTCTATCTCTACTGTGCTCCACTGTACTCTACCTCTACTGTACTCCACTGTACTCTATCTCTACTGTGCTCTACTGTACTCTATATCTACTGTACTCCACTGTACTCTACCTCTACTGTACTCTCTCTCTACTGTACTCCACTGTACTCTACCTCTACTGTGCTCCACTGTACTCTACCTCTACTGTGCTCCACTGTACTCTACCTCTACTGCGCTCCACTGTACTCTACCTCTACTGTGCTCTACTGTACTCTATCTCTACTGTGTTCCACTGTACTCTACCTCTACTGTACTCTACTGTACTCTATCTCTACTGTGCTCCATGGTACTCTACCTCTACTGTACTGTACTGTTCTCTACCTCTACTGTACTCTACTGTACTCCACCTCTATAGTGCTCCACTGTACACCACTGTTCTACCTCTACTGTACTCCACTGTACTCTACCTCTACTGCACTCCACTGTACTCTATCTCTACTGTAATCCACTGTGCTCTACATCTACTGTACTCCACTGTACTCTATCTCTACTGTGCTCCACTGTACTCTACCTCTACTGTACTGTACTGTTCTCTACCTCTACTGTACTCTACTGTACTCCACCTCTACTGTGCTCCACTGTACACCACTGTTCTACCTCTACTGTACTCCACTGTACTCTACCTCTACTGCACACCACTGTACTCTATCTCTACTGTACTCCACTGTGCTCTACCTCTACTGTGCTCCACTGTATTCTATCTCTACTGTGCTCCACTGTACTCTTTCTCTACTGTACTCCACTGTACTCTACCTCTACTGTGCTCCACTGTACTCTACCTCTATTGTGCTCTACTGTACTCTATCTCTACTGTACTCCACTGTACTCTATCTCTACTGTGATCCACTGTACTCTACCTCTACTGTACTCCACTGTACTCTATCTCTACTGTGCTCCACTGTACTCTATCTCTACTGTACTCCACTGTACTCTACCTCTACTGTGCTCCACTGTACTCCACTGTACTCTATCTCTACTGTGCTCCACTGTACTCTATCTCTACTGTACTCCACTGTACTCTACCTCTACTGTGCTCCACTGTACTCCACTGTACTCTATCTCTACTGTGCTCCACTGTACTCTACCTCTACTGTACTCCACTCTACTCTACCTCTACTGTGCTCCACTGTACTCTACCTCTACTGTAATCCACTCTACTCTACCTCTACTGGGCTCCACTGTACTCTACCTCTACTTTACTCCACTGTACTCTATCTCTACCGTGCTCCACTGTACACCACTGTTCTACCTCTACTGTACTCCACTGTACTCTACCACTACTGCACTCCACTGTACTCTATCTCTACTGTACTCCACTGTGCTCTACCTCTACTGTGCTCCACTGTACTCTATCTCTACTGTGCTTCACTGTACTCTATCTCTACTCTGCTCCACTGTACTCTATCTCTACTGTACTCCACTGTACTCTACCTCTATTGTGCTCTACTGTACTCTATCTCTACTGTACTCCACTGTACTCTATCTCTACTGTGATCCACTGTACTCTACCTCTACTGTACTCCACTGTACTCTCTCTACTGTGCTCTACTGTACTCTATCTCTACTGTACTCCACTGTACTCTATCTCTACTGTGCTCCACTGTACTCTACCTCTACTGTACTCCACTCTACTCTACCTCTACTGTGCTCCACTGTACTCTACCTCTACTGTAATCCACTCTACTCTACCTCTACTGGGCTCCACTGTACTCTACCACTACTGTACTCCACTGTACTCTACCTCTATTGTGCTCTACTGTACTCTATCTCTACTGTGCTCCACTGTACTCTACCTCTACTGTACTCCACTGTACTCTATCTCTACTGTACTCCACTGTACTCTACCTCTACTCTGCTCCACTGTACTCTACCTCTACTGTGCTCCACTGTACTCTACCTCTACTGTGCTCCACTGTACTCTACCTCTACTGTGCTCTACTGTACTCTATCTCTACTGTGTTCCACTGTACTCTACCTCTACTGTACTCTACTGTACTCTATCTCTACTGTGCTCCACTGTACTCTACCTCTACTGTACTGTACTGTTCTCTACCTCTACTGTACTCTACTGTACTCCACCTCTATAGTGCTCCACTGTACACCACTGTTCTACCTCTACTGTACTCCACTGTACTCTACCTCTACTGCACTCCACTGTACTCTATCTCTACTGTAATCCACTGTGCTCTACCTCCACTGTACTCCACTGTACTCTATCTCTACTGTGCTCCAATGTACTCTACCTCTACTGTACTGTATTGTTCTCTACCTCTACTGTACTCTACTGTACTCCACCTCTACTGTGCTCCACTGTACACCACTGTTCTACCTCTACTTTACTCCACTGTACTCTACCTCTACTGCACACCACTGTACTCTATCTCTACTGTACTCCACTGTGCTCTACCTCTACTGTGCTCCACTGTATTCTATCTCTACTGTGCTCCACTGTACTCTTTCTCTACTGTACTCCACTGTACTCTACCTCTACTGTGCTCCACTGTACTCTACCTCTATTGTGCTCTACTGTACTCTATCTCTACTGTACTCCACTGTACTCTATCTCTACTGTGATTCACTGTACTCTACCTCTACTGTACTCCACTGTACTCTATCTCTACTGTGCTCCACTGTACTCTATCTCTACTGTACTCCACTGTACTCTACCTCTACTGTGCTCCACTGTACTCCACTGTACTCTATCTCTACTGTGCTCCACTGTACTCTATCTCTACTGTACTCCACTGTACTCTATCTCTACTGTACTCTCTCTCTACTGTACTCCACTGTACTCTACCTCTACTGTGCTCCACTGTACTCTACCTCTAGTGTGCTCCACTGTACTCTACCTCTATTGTGCTCCACTCTACTCTACCTCTACTGTGCTCTACTGTACTCTATCTCTACTGTGTTCCACTGTACTCTACCTCTACTGTACTCCACTGTACTCTATCTCTACTGTGCTCCACTGTACTCTACCTCTACTGTACTGTACTGTTCTCTACCTCTACTGTACTCTACTGTACTCCACCTCTACTGTGCTCCACTGTACACCACTGTTCTACCTCTACTGTACTCCACTTTACTCTACCTCTACTGCACTCCACTGTACTCTATCTCTACTGTACTCCACTGTGCTCTACCTCTACTGTGCTCCACTGTACTCTATCTCTACTGTGCTCCACTGTACTCTACCTCTACTGTGCTCTACTGTACTCTATCTCTACTGTACTCCACTGTACTCTACCTCTACTCTGCTCCACTGTACTCTATCTCTACTGTGCTCCACTGTACTCTACCTCTACTGTACTCCACTGTACTCTATCTCTACTGTGCTCTACTGTGCTCTATATCTACTGTACTCCACTGTACTCTACCTCTACTGTACTCTCTCTCTACTGTACTCCACTGTACTCTACCTCTACTGTGCTCCACTGTACTCTACCTCTACTGTGCTCCACTGTACTCTACCTCTACTGTGCTCCACTGTACTCTACCTCTACTGTGCTCTACTGTACTCTATCTCTACTGTGTTCCACTGTACTCTACCTCTACTGTACTCTACTGTACTCTATCTCTACTGTGCTCCATGGTACTCTACCTCTACTGTACTTTACTGTTCTCTACCTCTACTGTACTCTACTGTACTCCACCTCTATAGTGCTCCACTTTACACCACTGTTCTACCTCTACTGTACTCCACTGTACTCTACATCTACTGCACTCCACTGTACTCTATCTCTACTGTAATCCACTGTGCCTCTACCTCTACTGTACTCCACTGTACTCTATCTCTACTGTGCTCCACTGTACTCTACCTCTACTGTACTGTACTGTTCTCTACCTCTACTGTACTCTACTGTACTCCACCTCTACTGTGCTCCACTGTACACCACTGTTCTACCTCTACTGTACTCCACTGTACTCTACCTCTACTGCACACCACTGTACTCTATCTCTACTGTACTCCACTGTAATCTACCTCTACTGTGCTCCACTGTATTCTATCTCTACTCTGCTCCACTGTACTCTTTCTCTACTGTACTCCACTGTACTCTACCTCTACTGTGCTCCACTGTACTCTACCTCTATTGTGCTCTACTGTACTCTATCTCTACTGTACTCCACTGTACTCTATCTCTACTGTGATCCACTGTACTCTATCTCTACTGTACTCCACTGTACTCTATCTCTACTGTGCTCTACTGTACTCTATCTCTACTGTACTCCACTGTACTCTACCTCTACTGTGCTCCACTGTACTCCACTGTACTCTATTTCTACTGTGCTCCACTGTACTCTATCTCTACTGTACTCCACTGTACTCTACCTCTATTGTGCTCCACTGTACTCCACTGTACTCTATCTCTACTGTGCTCCACTGTACTCTACCTCTACTGTACTCCACTCTACTCTACCTCTACTGTGCTCCAGTGTAATCTACCTCTACTGTAATCCACTCTACTCTACCTCTACTGGGCTCCACTGTACTCTACCTCTACTTTACTCCACTGTACTATATCTCTACCGTGCTCCACTGTACACCACTGTTCTACCTCTACTGTACTCCACTGTACTCTACCTCTACTGCACTCCACTGTACTCTATCTCTACTGTACTCCACTGTGCTCTACCTCTACTGTGCTCCACTGTACTCTATCTCTACTGTGCTCCACTGTACTCTATCTCTACTGTACTCCACTGTACTCTATCTCTACTGTGCTCCACTGTACTCTACCTCTACTGTGCTCTACTGTACTCTATCTCTACTGTGTTCCACTGTACTCTACCTCTACTGTACTCCACTGTACTCTATCTCTACTGTGCTCCACTGTACTCTACCTCTACTGTACTGTACTGTTCTCTACCTCTACTGTACTCTACTGTACTCCACCTCTACTGTGCTCCACTGCACTCCACTGTACTCTATCTCTACTGTACTCCACTGTGCTCTACCTCTACTGTGCTCCACTGTACTCTATATCTACTGTGCTGCACTGTACTCTATCTCTACTGTACTCCACTGTACTCTATCTCTACTCTGCTCCACTGTACTCTATCTCTACTGTACTCCACTGTACTCTACCTCTATTGTGCTCTACTGTACTCTATCTCTACTGTACTCCACTGTACTCTATCTCTACTGTGATCCACTGTACTCTACCTCTACTGTACTCCACTGTACTCTCTCTACTGTGCTCTACTGTACTCTATCTCTACTGTACTCCACTGTACTCTACCTCTACTGTGCTCCACTGTACTCCACTGTACTCTATCTCTACTGTGCTCCACTGTACTCTATCTCTACTGTACTCCACTGTACTCTACCTCTACTCTGCTCCACTGTACTCCACTGTACTCTATCTCTACTGTGCTCCACTGTACTCTACCTCTACTTTACTCCACTCTACTCTACCTCTACTGTGCTCCACTGTACTCTACCTCTACTGTAATCCACTCTACTCTACCTCTACTGGGCTCCACTGTACTCTACCACTACTGTACTCCACTGTACTCTACCTCTATTGTGCTCTACTGTACTCTATCTCTACTCTGCTCCACTGTACTCTACCTCTACTGTACTCCACTGTACTCTATCTCTACTGTACTCCACTGTACTCTATCTCTACTGTACTCTCTCTCTACTGTACTCCACTGTACTCTACCTCTACTGTGCTCCACTGTACTCTACCTCTACTGTGCTCCACTGTACTCTACCTCTACTGTGCTCCACTGTACTCTACCTCTACTGTGCTCTACTGTACTCTATCTCTACTGTGTTCCACTGTACTCTACCTCTACTGTACTCTACTGTACTCTATCTCTACTGTGCTCCACTGTACTCTACCTCTACTGTACTGTACTGTTCTCTACCTCTACTGTACTCTACTGTACTCCACCTCTATAGTGCTCCACTGTACACCACTGTTCTACCTCTACTGTACTCCACTGTACTCTACCTCTACTGCACTCCACTGTACTCTATCTCTACTGTAATCCACTGTGCTCTACCTCTACTGTACTCCACTGTACTCTATCTCTACTGTGCTCCACTGTACTCTACCTCTACTGTACTGTATTGTTCTCTACCTCTACTGTACTCTACTGTACTCCACCTCTACTGTGCTCCACTGTACACCACTGTTCTACCTCTACTGTACTCCACTGTACTCTACCTCTACTGCACTCCACTGTACTCTATCTCTACTGTAATCCACTGTGCTCTACCTCCACTGTACTCCACTGTACTCTATCTCTACTGTGCTCCAATGTACTCTACCTCTACTGTACTGTATTGTTCTCTACCTCTACTGTACTCTACTGTACTCCACCTCTACTGTGCTCCACTGTACACCACTGTTCTACCTCTACTTTACTCCACTGTACTCTACCTCTACTGCACACCACTGTACTCTATCTCTACTGTACTCCACTGTGCTCTACCTCTACTGTGCTCCACTGTATTCTATCTCTACTGTGCTCCACTGTATTCTTTCTCTACTGTACTCCACTGTACTCTACCTCTACTGTGCTCCACTGTACTCTACCTCTATTGTGCTCTACTGTACTCTATCTCTACTGTACTCCACTGTACTCTATCTCTACTGTGATCCACTGTACTCTACCTCTACTGTACTCCACTGTACTCTATCTCTACTGTGCTCCACTGTACTCTATCTCTAGTGTACTCCACTGTACTCTACCTCTACTGTGCTCCACTGTACTCTACCTCTACTGTACTCTCTCTCTACTGTACTCCACTGTACTCTACCTCTACTGTGCTCCACTGTACTCTACCTCTACTGTGCTCCACTGTACTCTACCTCTACTGTGCTCCACTGTACTCTACCTCTATTGTGCTCTACTGTACTCTATCTCTACTGTACTCCACTGTACTCTACCTCTACTCTGCACCACTGTACTCTATCTCTACTGTGCTCAACTGTACTCTACCTCTACTGTACTCCACTGTACTCTATCTCTACTGTGCTCTACTGTACTCTATATCTACTGTACTCCACTGTACTCTACCTCTACTGTACTCTCTCTCTACTGTACTCCACTGTACTCTACCTCTACTGTGCTCCACTGTACTCTACCTCTACTGTGCTCCACTGTACTCTACCTCTACTGTGCTCCACTGTACTCTACCTCTACTGTGCTCTACTGTACTCTATCTCTACTGTGTTCCACTGTACTCTACCTCTACTGTACTCTACTGTACTCTATCTCTACTGTGCTCCATGGTACTCTACCTCTACTGTACTGTACTGTTCTCTACCTCTACTGTACTCTACTGTACTCCACCTATATAGTGCTCCACTGTACACCACTGTTCTACCTCTACTGTACTCCACTGTACTCTACCTCTACTGCACTCCACTGTACTCTATCTCTACTGTAATCCACTGTGCTCTACCTCTACTGTGCTCCACTGTATTCTATCTCTACTGTGCTCCACTGTACTCTTTCTCTACTGTACTCCACTGTACTCTACCTCTACTGTGCTCCACTGTACTCTACCTCTATTGTGCTCTACTGTACTCTATCTCTACTGTACTCCACTGTACTCTATCTCTACTGTGATCCACTGTACTCTACCTCTACTGTACTCCACTGTACTCTATCTCTACTGTGCTCCACTGTACTCTATCTCTACTGTACTCCACTGTACTCTACCTCTACTGTGCTCCACTGTACTCCACTGTACTCTATCTCTACTGTGCTCCACTGTACTCTATCTCTACTGTACTCCACTGTACTCTACCTCTACTGTGCTCCACTGTACTCCACTGTACTCTATCTCTACTGTGCTCCACTGTACTCTACCTCTACTGTACTCCACTCTACTCTACCTCTACTGTGCTCCACTGTACTCTACCTCTACTGTAATCCACTCTACTCTACCTCTACTGGGCTCCACTGTACTCTACCTCTACTTTACTCCACTGTACTCTATTTCTACCGTGCTCCACTGTACACCACTGTTCTACCTCTACTGTACTCCACTGTACTCTACCTCTACTGCACTCCACTGTACTCTATCTCTACTGTACTCCACTGTGCTCTACCTCTACTGTGCTCCACTGTACTCTATCTCTACTGTGCTTCACTGTACTCTATCTCTACTGTACTCCACTGTACTCTATCTCTACTCTGCTCCACTGTACTCTATCTCTACTGTACTCCACTGTACTCTACCTCTACTGTGCTCTACTGTACTCTATCTCTACTGTGTTCCACTGTACTCTACCTCTACTGTACTCCACTGTACTCTATCTCTACTGTGCTCCACTGTACTCTACCTCTACTGTACTGTACTGTACTGTTCTCTACCTCTACTGTACTCTACTGTACTCCACCTCTACTGTGCTCCACTGCACTCCACTGTACTCTATCTCTACTGTACTCCACTGTGCTCTACCTCTACTGTGCTCCACTGTACTCTATATCTACTGTGCTGCACTGTACTCTATCTCTACTGTACTCCACTGTACTCTATCTCTACTCTGCTCCACTGTACTCTATCTCTACTGTACTCCACTGTACTCTACCTCTATTGTGCTCTACTGTACTCTATCTCTACTGTACTCCACTGTACTCTATCTCTACTGTGATCCACTGTACTCTACCTCTACTGTACTCCACTGTACTCTCTCTACTGTGCTCTACTGTACTCTATCTCTACTGTACTCCACTGTACTCTACCTCTACTGTGCTCCACTGTACTCCACTGTACTCTATCTCTACTGTGCTCCACTGTACTCTATCTCTACTGTACTCCACTGTACTCTACCTCTACTGTGCTCCACTGTACTCCACTGTACTCTATCTCTACTGTGCTCCACTGTACTCTACCTCTACTGTACTCCACTCTACTCTACCTCTACTGTGCTCCACTGTACTCTACCTCTACTGTAATCCACTCTACTCTACCTCTACTGGGCTCCACTGTACTCTACCACTACTGTACTCCACTGTACTCTACCTCTACTGTGCTCCACTGTACTCTACCTCTACTGTGCTCCACTGTACTCTACCTCTACTGTGCTCTACTGTACTCTATCTCTACTGTGTTCCACTGTACTCTACCTCTACTGTACTCTACTGTACTCTATCTCTACTGTGCTCCACTGTACTCTACCTCTACTGTACTGTACTGTTCTCTACCTCTACTGTACTCTACTGTACTCCACCTCTATAGTGCTCCACTGTACACCACTGTTCTACCTCTACTGTACTCCACTGTACTCTACCTCTACTGCACTCCACTGTACTCTATCTCTACTGTAATCCACTGTGCTCTACCTCCACTGTACTCCACTGTACTCTATCTCTACTGTGCTCCAATGTACTCTACCTCTACTGTACTGTATTGTTCTCTACCTCTACTGTACTCTACTGTACTCCACCTCTACTGTGCTCCACTGTACACCACTGTTCTACCTCTACTTTACTCCACTGTACTCTACCTCTACTGCACACCACTGTACTCTATCTCTACTGTACTCCACTGTGCTCTACCTCTACTGTGCTCCACTGTATTCTATCTCTACTGTGCTCCACTGTATTCTTTCTCTACTGTACTCCACTGTACTCTACCTCTACTGTGCTCCACTGTACTCTACCTCTATTGTGCTCTACTGTACTCTATCTCTACTGTACTCCACTGTACTCTATCTCTACTGTGATCCACTGTACTCTACCTCTACTGTGCTCCACTGTACTCCACTGTACTCTATCTCTACTGTGCTCCACTGTACTCTATCTCTACTGTACTCCACTGTACTCTATCTCTACTGTACTCTCTCTCTACTGTACTCCACTGTACTCTACCTCTACTGTGCTCCACTGTACTCTACCTCTAGTGTGCTCCACTGTACTCTACCTCTATTGTGCTCCACTCTACTCTACCTCTACTGTGCTCTACTGTACTCTATCTCTACTGTGTTCCACTGTACTCTACCTCTACTGTACTCCACTGTACTCTATCTCTACTGTGCTCCACTGTACTCTACCTCTACTGTACTGTACTGTTCTCTACCTCTACTGTACTCTACTGTACTCCACCTCTACTGTGCTCCACTGTACACCACTGTTCTACCTCTACTGTACTCCACTGTACTCTACCTCTACTGCACTCCACTGTACTCTATCTCTACTGTACTCCACTGTGCTCTACCTCTACTGTGCTCCACTGTACTCTATCTCTACTGTGCTCCACTGTACTCTACCTCTACTGTGCTCTACTGTACTCTATCTCTACTGTACTCCACTGTACTCTACCTCTACTCTGCTCCACTGTACTCTATCTCTACTGTGCTCCACTGTACTCTACCTCTACTGTACTCCACTGTACTCTATCTCTACTGTGCTCTACTGTGCTCTATATCTACTGTACTCCACTGTACTCTACCTCTACTGTACTCTCTCTCTACTGTACTCCACTGTACTCTACCTCTACTGTGCTCCACTGTACTCTACCTCTACTGTGCTCCACTGTACTCTACCTCTACTGTGCTCCACTGTACTCTACCTCTACTGTGCTCTACTGTACTCTATCTCTACTGTGTTCCACTGTACTCTACCTCTACTGTACTCTACTGTACTCTATCTCTACTGTGCTCCATGGTACTCTACCTCTACTGTACTTTACTGTTCTCTACCTCTACTGTACTCTACTGTACTCCACCTCTATAGTGCTCCACTTTACACCACTGTTCTACCTCTACTGTACTCCACTGTACTCTACATCTACTGCACTCCACTGTACTCTATCTCTACTGTAATCCACTGTGCTCTACCTCTACTGTACTCCACTGTACTCTATCTCTACTGTGCTCCACTGTACTCTACCTCTACTGTACTGTACTGTTCTCTACCTCTGCTGTACTCTACTGTACTCCACCTCTACTGTGCTCCACTGTACACCACTGTTCTACCTCTACTGTACTCCACTGTACTCTACCTCTACTGCACACCACTGTACTCTATCTCTACTGTACTCCACTGTAATCTACCTCTACTGTGCTCCACTGTATTCTATCTCTACTCTGCTCCACTGTACTCTTTCTCTACTGTACTCCACTGTACTCTACCTCTACTGTGCTCCACTGTACTCTACCTCTATTGTGCTCTACTGTACTCTATCTCTACTGTACTCCACTGTACTCTATCTCTACTGTGATCCACTGTACTCTATCTCTACTGTACTCCACTGTACTCTATCTCTACTGTGCTCTACTGTACTCTATCTCTACTGTACTCCACTGTACTCTACCTCTACTGTGCTCCACTGTACTCCACTGTACTCTATTTCTACTGTGCTCCACTGTACTCTATCTCTACTGTACTCCACTGTACTCTACCTCTATTGTGCTCCACTGTACTCCACTGTACTCTATCTCTACTGTGCTCCAATGTACTCTACCTCTACTGTACTCCACTCTACTCTACCTCTACTGTGCTCCAGTGTAATCTACCTCTACTGTAATCCACTCTACTCTACCTCTACTGGGCTCCACTGTACTCTACCTCTACTTTACTCCACTGTACTATATCTCTACCGTGCTCCACTGTACACCACTGTTCTACCTCTACTGTACTCCACTGTACTCTACCTCTACTGCACTCCACTGTACTCTATCTCTACTGTACTCCACTGTGCTCTACCTCTACTGTGCTCCACTGTACTCTATCTCTACTGTGCTCCACTGTCCTCTATCTCTACTGTACTCCACTGTACTCTATCTCTACTGTGCTCCACTGTACTCTACCTCTACTGTGCTCTACTGTACTCTATCTCTACTGTGTTCCACTGTACTCTACCTCTACTGTGCTCTACTGTACTCTATCTCTACTGTACTCCACTGTACTCTACCTCTACTGTGCTCCACTGTACTCCACTGTACTCTATCTCTACTGTACTCCACTGTACTCTATCTCTACTGTGCTCCACTGTACTCTACCTCTACTCTACTCCACTGTACTCTCTCTACTGTGCTCTACTGTACTCTATCTCTACTGTACTCCACTGTACTCTACCTCTACTGTGCTCCACTGTACTCCACTGTACTCTATCTCTACTGTGCTCCACTGTACTCTATCTCTACTGTACTCCACTGTACTCTACCTCTAATTTGCTCCACTGTACTCCACTGTACTCTATCTCTACTGTGCTCCACTGTACTCTACCTCTACTGTACTCCACTCTACTCTACCTCTACTGTGCTCCACTGTACTCTACCTCTACTGTAATTCACTCTACTCTATATCTACTGTGCTCCACTGTACTCTATCTCTACTGTACTCCACTGTACTCTACCTCTACTGTGCTCCACTGTACTCCACTGTACTCTATCTCTACTGTACTCCACTGTACTCTACCTCTACTGTGCTCCACTGTACTCTACCTCTACTGTGCTCCACTGTACTCTACCTCTACTGTGCTCCACTGTACTCTACCTCTACTGTGCTCTACTGTACTCTATCTCTACTGTGTTCCACTGTACTCTACCTCTACTGTACTCTACTGTTCTCTACCTCTACTGTACTCTACTGTACTCCACCTCTATAGTGCTCCACTGTACACCACTGTTCTACCTCTACTTTACTCCACTGTACTCTACCTCTACTGCACTCCACTGTACTCTATCTCTACTGTAATCCACTGTGCTCTACCTCTACTGTACTCCACTGTACTCTATCTCTACTGTGCTCCACTGTACTCTACCTCTACTGTACTGTATTGTTCTCTACCTCTACTGTACTCTACTGTACTCCACCTCTACTGTGCTCCACTGTACACCACTTTTCTACCTCTACTTTACTCCACTGTACTCTACCTCTACTGCACACCACTGTACTCTATCTCTACTGTACACCACTGTACTCTATCTCTACTGTACTCCACTGTGCTCTACCTCTACTGTGCTCCACTGTATTCTATCTCTACTGTGCTCCACTGTACTCTTTCTCTACTGTACTCCACTGTACTCTACCTCTACTGTGCTCCACTGTACTCTACCTCTATTGTGCTCTACTGTACTCTATCTCTACTGTACTCCACTGTACTCTATCTCTACTGTGATCCACTGTACTCTACCTCTACTGTACTCCACTGTACTCTATCTCTACTGTGGTCCACTGTACTCTATCTCTACTGTACTCCACTGTACTCTACCTCTACTGTGCTCCACTGTACTCCACTGTACTCTATCTCTACTGTGCTCCACTGTACTCTATCTCTACTGTACTCCACTGTACTCTTCCTCTACTGTACTCTCTCTCTACTGTACTCCACTGTACTCTACCTCTACTGTGCTCCACTGTACTCTACCTCTACTGTGCTCCACTGTACTCTACCTCTATTGTGCTCCACTCTACTCTACCTCTACTGTGCTCTACTGTACTCTATCTCTACTGTGTTCCACTGTACTTTACCTCTACTGTACTCCACTGTACTCTATCTCTACTGTGCTCCACTGTACTCTACCTCTACTGTACTGTACTGTTCTCTACCTCTACTGTACTCTACTGTACTCCACCTCTACTGTGCTCCACTGTACACCACTGTTCTACCTCTACTGTACTCCACTGTACTCTACCTCTACTGCACTCCACTGTACTCTATCTCTACTGTACTCCACTGTGCTCTACCTCTACTGTGCTCCACTGTACTCTATCTCTACTGTGCTCCACTGTACTCTACCTCTACTGTGCTCTACTGTACTCTATCTCTACTGTACTCCACTGTACTCTACCTCTACTCTGCTCCACTGTACTCTATCTCTACTGTGCTCCACTGTACTCTACCTCTACTGTACTCCACTGTACTCTATCTCTACTGTGCTCTACTGTACTCTATATCTACTGTACTCCACTGTACTCTACCTCTACTGTACTCTCTCTCTACTGTACTCCACTGTACTCTACCTCTACTGTGCTCCACTGTACTCTACCTCTACTGTGCTCCACTGTACTCTACCTCTACTGTGCTCCACTGTACTCTACCTCTACTGTGCTCTACTGTACTCTATCTCTACTGTGTTCCACTGTACTCTACCTCTACTGTACTCTACTGTACTCTATCTCTACTGTGCTCCATGGTACTCTACCTCTACTGTACTGTACTGTTCTCTACCTCTACTGTACTCTACTGTACTCCACCTCTATAGTGCTCCACTGTACACCACTGTTCTACCTCTACTGTACTCCACTGTACTCTACCTCTACTGCACTCCACTGTACTCTATCTCTACTGTAATCCACTGTGCTCTACCTCTACTGTACTCCACTGTACTCTATCTCTACTGTGCTCCACTGTACTCTACCTCTACTGTACTGTACTGTTCTCTACCTCTACTGTACTCTACTGTACTCCACCTCTACTGTGCTCCACTGTACACCACTGTTCTACATCTACTGTACTCCACTGTACTCTACCTCTACTGCACACCACTGTACTCTATCTCTACTGTACTCCACTGTAATCTACCTCTACTGTGCTCCACTGTATTCTATCTCTACTGTGCTCCACTGTACTCTTTCTCTACTGTACTCCACTGTACTCTACCTCTACTGTGCTCCACTGTACTCTACCTCTATTGTGCTCTACTGTACTCTATCTCTACTGTGATCCACTGTACTCTATCTCTACTGTACTCCACTGTACTCTATCTCTACTGTGGTCCACTGTACTCTATCTCTACTGTACTCCACTGTACTCTACCTCTACTGTGCTCCACTGTACTCCACTGTACTCTATCTCTACTGTGCTCCACTGTACTCTATCTCTACTGTACTCCACTGTACTCTATCTCTACTGTACTCTCTCTCTACTGTACTCCACTGTACTCTACCTCTACTGTGCTCCACTGTACTCTACCTCTACTGTGCTCCACTGTACTCTACCTCTATTGTGCTCCACTCTACTCTACCTCTACTGTGCTCTACTGTACTCTATCTCTACTGTGTTCCACTGTACTCTACCTCTACTGTACTCCACTGTACTCTATCTCTACTGTGCTCCACTGTACTCTACCTCTACTGTACTGTACTGTTCTCTACCTCTACTGTACTCTACTGTACTCCACCTCTACTGTGCTCCACTGTACACCACTGTTCTACCTCTACTGTACTCCACTGTACTCTACCTCTACTGCACTCCACTGTACTCTATCTCTACTGTACTCCACTGTGCTCTACCTCTACTGTGCTCCACTGTACTCTATCTCTACTGTGCTCCACTGTACTCTACCTCTACTGTGCTCTACTGTACTCTATCTCTACTGTACTCCACTGTACTCTACCTCTACTCTGCACCACTGTACTCTATCTCTACTGTGCTCCACTGTACTCTACCTCTACTGTACTCCACTGTACTCTATCTCTACTGTGCTCTACTGTACTCTATATCTACTGTACTCCACTGTACTCTACCTCTACTGTACTCTCTCTCTACTGTACTCCACTGTACTCTACCTCTACTGTGCTCCACTGTACTCTACCTCTACTGTGCTCCACTGTACTCTACCTCTACTGTGCTCCACTGTACTCTACCTCTACTGTGCTCTACTGTACTCTATCTCTACTGTGTTCCACTGTACTCTACCTCTACTGTACTCTACTGTACTCTATCTCTACTGTGCTCCATGGTACTCTACCTCTACTGTACTGTACTGTTCTCTACCTCTACTGTACTCTACTGTACTCCACCTCTATAGTGCTCCACTGTACACCACTGTTCTACCTCTACTGTACTCCACTGTACTCTACCTCTACTGCACTCCACTGTACTCTATCTCTACTGTAATCCACTGTGCTCTACATCTACTGTACTCCACTGTACTCTATATCTACTGTGCTCCACTGTACTCTACCTCTACTGTACTGTACTGTTCTCTACCTCTACTGTACTCTACTGTACTCCACCTCTACTGTGCTCCACTGTACACCACTGTTCTACCTCTACTGTACTCCACTGTACTCTACCTCTACTGCACACCACTGTACTCTATCTCTACTGTACTCCACTGTGCTCTACCTCTACTGTGCTCCACTGTATTCTATCTCTACTGTGCTCCACTGTACTCTTTCTCTACTGTACTCCACTGTACTCTACCTCTACTGTGCTCCACTGTACTCTACCTCTATTGTGCTCTACTGTACTCTATCTCTACTGTACTCCACTGTACTCTATCTCTACTGTGATCCACTGTACTCTACCTCTACTGTACTCCACTGTACTCTATCTCTACTGTGCTCCACTGTACTCTATCTCTACTGTACTCCACTGTACTCTACCTCTACTGTGCTCCACTGTACTCCACTGTACTCTATCTCTACTGTGCTCCACTGTACTCTATCTCTACTGTACTCCACTGTACTCTACCTCTACTGTGCTCCACTGTACTCCACTGTACTCTATCTCTACTGTGCTCCACTGTACTCTACCTCTACTGTACTCCACTCTACTCTACCTCTACTGTGCTCCACTGTACTCTACCTCTACTGTAATCCACTCTACTCTACCTCTACTGGGCTCCACTGTACTCTACCTCTACTTTACTCCACTGTACTCTATCTCTACCGTGCTCCACTGTACACCACTGTTCTACCTCTACTGTACTCCACTGTACTCTACCTCTACTGCACTCCACTGTACTCTATCTCTACTGTACTCCACTGTGCTCTACCTCTACTGTGCTCCACTGTACTCTATCTCTACTGTGCTTCACTGTACTCTATCTCTACTGTACTCCACTGTACTCTATCTCTACTCTGCTCCACTGTACTCTATCTCTACTGTACTCCACTGTACTCTACCTCTACTGTGCTCTACTGTACTCTATCTCTACTGTGTTCCACTGTACTCTACCTCTACTGTACTCCACTGTACCCTATCTCTACTGTGCTCCACTGTACTCTACCTCTACTGTACTGTACTGTACTGTTCTCTACCTCTACTGTACTCTACTGTACTCCACCTCTACTGTGCTCCACTGCACTCCACTGTACTCTATCTCTACTGTACTCCACTGTGCTCTACCTCTACTGTGCTCCACTGTACTCTATATCTACTGTGCTGCACTGTACTCTATCTCTACTGTACTCCACTGTACTCTATCTCTACTCTGCTCCACTGTACTCTATCTCTACTGTACTCCACTGTACTCTACCTCTATTGTGCTCTACTGTACTCTATCTCTACTGTACTCCACTGTACTCTATCTCTACTGTGATCCACTGTACTCTACCTCTACTGTACTCCACTCTACTCTCTCTACTGTGCTCTACTGTACTCTATCTCTACTGTACTCCACTGTACTCTACCTCTACTGTGCTCCACTGTACTCCACTGTACTCTATCTCTACTGTGCTCCACTGTACTCTATCTCTACTGTACTCCACTGTACTCTACCTCTACTGTGCTCCACTGTACTCCACTGTACTCTATCTCTACTGTGCTCCACTGTACTCTACCTCTACTGTACTCCACTCTACTCTACTTCTACTGTGCTCCACTGTACTCTACCTCTACTGTAATCCACTCTACTCTACCTCTACTGGGCTCCACTGTACTCTACCACTACTGTACTCCACTGTACTCTACCTCTATTGTGCTCTACTGTACTCTATCTCTACTGTGCTCCACTGTACTCTACCTCTACTGTACTCCACTGTACTCTATCTCTACTGTACTCCACTGTACTCTACCTCTACTCTGCTCCACTGTACTCTACCTCTACTGTGCTCCACTGTACTCTACCTCTACTGTGCTCCACTGTACTCTACCTCTACTGTGCTCTACTGTACTCTATCTCTACTGTGTTCCACTGTACTCTACCTCTACTGTACTCTACTGTACTCTATCTCTACTGTGCTCCACTGTACTCTACCTCTACTGTACTGTACTGTTCTCTACCTCTACTGTACTCTACTGTACTCCACCTCTATAGTGCTCCACTGTACACCACTGTTCTACCTCTACTGTACTCCACTGTACTCTACCTCTACTGCACTCCACTGTACTCTATCTCTACTGTAATCCACTGTGCTCTACCTCCACTGTACTCCACTGTACTCTATCTCTACTGTGCTCCAATGTACTCTACCTCTACTGTACTGTATTGTTCTCTACCTCTACTGTACTCTCTCTCTACTGTACTCCACTGTACTCTACCTCTACTGTGCTCCACTGTACTCTACCTCTACTGTGCTCCACTGTACTCTACCTCTACTGTGCTCCACTGTACTCTACCTCTACTGTGCTCTACTGTACTCTATCTCTACTGTGTTCCACTGTACTCTACCTCTACTGTACTCTACTGTACTCTATCTCTACTGTGCTCCATGGTACTCTACCTCTACTGTACTGTACTGTTCTCTACCTCTACTGTACTCTACTGTACTCCACCTCGATAGTGCTCCACTGTACACCACTGTTCTACCTCTACTGTACTCCACTGTACTCTACCTCTACTGCACTCCACTGTACTCTATCTCTACTGTAATCCACTGTGCTCTACCTCTACTGTACTCCACTGTACTCTATCTCTACTGTGCTCCACTGTACTCTACCTCTACTGTACTGTACTGTTCTCTACCTCTACTGTACTCTACTGTACTCCACCTCTACTGTGCTCCACTGTACACCACTGTTCTACATCTACTGTACTCCACTGTACTCTACCTCTACTGCACACCACTGTACTCTATCTCTACTGTACTCCACTGTAATCTACCTCTACTGTGCTCCACTGTATTCTATCTCTACTGTGCTCCACTGTACTCTTTCTCTACTGTACTCCACTGTACTCTACCTCTACTGTGCTCCACTGTACTCTACCTCTATTGTGCTCTACTGTACTCTATCTCTACTGTGATCCACTGTACTCTATCTCTACTGTACTCCACTGTACTCTATCTCTACTGTGGTCCACTGTACTCTATCTCTACTGTACTCCACTGTACTCTACCTCTACTGTGCTCCACTGTACTCCACTGTACTCTATCTCTACTGTGCTCCACTGTACTCTATCTCTACTGTACTCCACTGTACTCTATCTCTACTGTACTCTCTCTCTACTGTACTCCACTGTACTCTACCTCTACTGTGCTCCACTGTACTCTACCTCTACTGTGCTCCACTGTACTCTACCTCTATTGTGCTCCACTCTACTCTACCTCTACTGTGCTCTACTGTACTCTATCTCTACTGTGTTCCACTGTACTCTACCTCTACTGTACTCCACTGTACTCTATCTCTACTGTGCTCCACTGTACTCTACCTCTACTGTACTGTACTGTTCTCTACCTCTACTGTACTCTACTGTACTCCACCTCTACTGTGCTCCACTGTACACCACTGTTCTACCTCTACTGTACTCCACTGTACTCTACCTCTACTGCACTCCACTGTACTCTATCTCTACTGTACTCCACTGTGCTCTACCTCTACTGTGCTCCACTGTACTCTATCTCTACTGTGCTCCACTGTACTCTACCTCTACTGTGCTCTACTGTACTCTATCTCTACTGTACTCCACTGTACTCTACCTCTACTCTGCACCACTGTACTCTATCTCTACTGTGCTCCACTGTACTCTACCTCTACTGTACTCCACTGTACTCTATCTCTACTGTGCTCTACTGTACTCTATATCTACTGTACTCCACTGTACTCTACCTCTACTGTACTCTCTCTCTACTGTACTCCACTGTACTCTACCTCTACTGTGCTCCACTGTACTCTACCTCTACTGTGCTCCACTGTACTCTACCTCTACTGTGCTCCACTGTACTCTACCTCTACTGTGCTCTACTGTACTCTATCTCTACTGTGTTCCACTGTACTCTACCTCTACTGTACTCTACTGTACTCTATCTCTACTGTGCTCCATGGTACTCTACCTCTACTGTACTGTACTGTTCTCTACCTCTACTGTACTCTACTGTACTCCACCTCTATAGTGCTCCACTGTACACCACTGTTCTACCTCTACTGTACTCCACTGTACTCTACCTCTACTGCACTCCACTGTACTCTATCTCTACTGTAATCCACTGTGCTCTACATCTACTGTACTCCACTGTACTCTATCTCTACTGTGCTCCACTGTACTCTACCTCTACTGTACTGTACTGTTCTCTACCTCTACTGTACTCTACTGTACTCCACCTCTACTGTGCTCCACTGTACACCACTGTTCTACCTCTACTGTACTCCACTGTACTCTACCTCTACTGCACACCACTGTACTCTATCTCTACTGTACTCCACTGTGCTCTACCTCTACTGTGCTCCACTGTATTCTATCTCTACTGTGCTCCACTGTACTCTTTCTCTACTGTACTCCACTGTACTCTACCTCTACTGTGCTCCACTGTACTCTACCTCTATTGTGCTCTACTGTACTCTATCTCTACTGTACTCCACTGTACTCTATCTCTACTGTGATCCACTGTACTCTACCTCTACTGTACTCCACTGTACTCTATCTCTACTGTGCTCCACTGTACTCTATCTCTACTGTACTCCACTGTACTCTACCTCTACTGTGCTCCACTGTACTCCACTGTACTCTATCTCTACTGTGCTCCACTGTACTCTATCTCTACTGTACTCCACTGTACTCTACCTCTACTGTGCTCCACTGTACTCCACTGTACTCTATCTCTACTGTGCTCCACTGTACTCTACCTCTACTGTACTCCACTCTACTCTACCTCTACTGTGCTCCACTGTACTCTACCTCTACTGTAATCCACTCTACTATACCTCTACTGGGCTCCACTGTACTCTACCTCTACTTTACTCCACTGTACTCTATCTCTACCGTGCTCCACTGTACACCACTGTTCTACCTCTACTGTACTCCACTGTACTCTACCTCTACTGCACTCTACTGTACTCTATCTCTACTGTACTCCACTGTGCTCTACCTCTACTGTGCTCCACTGTACTCTATCTCTACTGTGCTTCACTGTACTCTATCTCTACTGTACTCCACTGTACTCTATCTCTACTCTGCTCCACTGTACTCTATCTCTACTGTACTCCACTGTACTCTACCTCTACTGTGCTCTACTGTACTCTATCTCTACTGTGTTCCACTGTACTCTACCTCTACTGTACTCCACTGTACCCTATCTCTACTGTGCTCCACTGTACTCTACCTCTACTGTACTGTACTGTACTGTTCTCTACCTCTACTGTACTCTACTGTACTCCACCTCTACTGTGCTCCACTGCACTCCACTGTACTCTATCTCTACTGTACTCCACTGTGCTCTACCTCTACTGTGCTCCACTGTACTCTATATCTACTGTGCTGCACTGTACTCTATCTCTACTGTACTCCACTGTACTCTATCTCTACTCTGCTCCACTGTACTCTATCTCTACTGTACTCCACTGTACTCTACCTCTATTGTGCTCTACTGTACTCTATCTCTACTGTACTCCACTGTACTCTATCTCTACTGTGATCCACTGTACTCTACCTCTACTGTACTCCACTGTACTCTCTCTACTGTGCTCTACTGTACTCTATCTCTACTGTACTCCACTGTACTCTACCTCTACTGTGCTCCACTGTACTCCACTGTACTCTATCTCTACTGTGCTCCACTGTACTCTATCTCTACTGTACTCCACTGTACTCTACCTCTACTGTGCTCCACTGTACTCCACTGTACTCTATCTCTACTGTGCTCCACTGTACTCTACCTCTAGTGTACTCCACTCTACTCTACCTCTACTGTGCTCCACTGTACTCTACCTCTACTGTAATCCACTCTACTCTACCTCTACTGGGCTCCACTGTACTCTACCACTACTGTACTCCACTGTACTCTACCTCTATTGTGCTCTACTGTACTCTATCTCTACTGTGCTCCACTGTACTCTACCTCTACTGTACTCCACTGTACTCTATCTCTACTGTACTCCACTGTACTCTACCTCTACTCTGCTCTACTGTACTCTACCTCTACTGTGCTCCACTGTACTCTACCTCTACTGTGCTCCACTGTACTCTACCTCTACTGTGCTCTACTGTACTCTATCTCTACTGTGTTCCACTGTACTCTACCTCTACTGTACTCTACTGTACTCTATCTCTACTGTGCTCCACTGTACTCTACCTCTACTGTACTGTACTGTTCTCTACCTCTACTGTACTCTACTGTACTCCACCTCTATAGTGCTCCACTGTACACCACTGTTCTACCTCTACTGTACTCCACTGTACTCTACCTCTACTGCACTCCACTGTACTCTATCTCTACTGTAATCCACTGTGCTCTACCTCCACTGTACTCCACTGTACTCTATCTCTACTGTGCTCCAATGTACTCTACCTCTACTGTACTGTATTGTTCTCTACCTCTACTGTACTCTACTGTACTCCACCTCTACTGTGCTCCACTGTACACCACTGTTCTACCTCTACTTTACTCCACTTTACTCTACCTCTACTGCACACCACTGTACTCTATCTCTACTGTACTCCACTGTGCTCTACCTCTACTGTGCTCCACTGTATTCTATCTCTACTGTGCTCCACTGTATTCTTTCTCTACTGTAATCCACTGTACTCTACCTCTACTGTGCTCCACTGTACTCTACCTCTATTGTGCTCTACTGTACTCTATCTCTACTGTACTCCACTGTACTCTATCTCTACTGTGATTCACTGTACTCTACCTCTACTGTACTCCACTGTACTCTATCTCTACTGTGCTCCACTGTACTCTATCTCTACTGTACTCCACTGTACTCTACCTCTACTGTGCTCCACTGTACTCCACTGTACTCTATCTCTACTGTGCTCCACTGTACTCTATCTCTACTGTACTCCACTGTACTCTATCTCTACTGTACTCTCTCTCTACTGTACTCCATTGTACTCTACCTCTACTGTGCTCCACTGTACTCTACCTCTAGTGTGCTCCACTGTACTCTACCTCTATTGTGCTCCACTCTACTCTACCTCTACTGTGCTCTACTGTACTCTATCTCTACTGTGTTCCACTGTACTCTACCTCTACTGTACTCCACTGTACTCTATCTCTACTGTGCTCCACTGTACTCTACCTCTACTGTACTGTACTGTTCTCTACCTCTACTGTACTATACTGTACTCCACCTCTACTGTGCTCCACTGTACACCACTGTTCTACCTCTACTGTACTCCACTGTACTCTACCTCTACTGCACTCCACTGTACTCTATCTCTACTGTACTCCACTGTGCTCTACCTCTACTGTGCTCCACTGTACTCTATCTCTACTGTGCTCCACTGTACTCTACCTCTACTGTGCTCTACTGTACTCTATCTCTACTGTACTCCACTGTACTCTACCTCTACTCTGCTCCACTGTACTCTATCTCTACTGTGCTCCACTGTACTCTACCTCTACTGTACTCCACTGTACTCTATCTCTACTGTGCTCTACTGTGCTCTATATCTACTGTACTCCACTGTACTCTACCTCTACTGTACTCTCTCTCTACTGTACTCCACTGTACTCTACCTCTACTGTGCTCCACTGTACTCTACCTCTACTGTGCTCCACTGTACTCTACCTCTACTGTGCTCCACTGTACTCTACCTCTACTGTGCTCTACTGTACTCTATCTCTACTGTGTTCCACTGTACTCTACCTCTACTGTACTCTACTGTACTCTATCTCTACTGTGCTCCATGGTACTCTACCTCTACTGTACTTTACTGTTCTCTACCTCTACTGTACTCTACTGTACTCCACCTCTATAGTGCTCCACTTTACACCACTGTTCTACCTCTACTGTACTCCACTGTACTCTACATCTACTGCACTCCACTGTACTCTATCTCTACTGTAATCCACTGTGCTCTACCTCTACTGTACTCCACTGTACTCTATCTCTACTGTGCTCCACTGTACTCTACCTCTACTGTACTGTACTGTTCTCTACCTCTACTGTACTCTACTGTACTCCACCTCTACTGTACTCCACTGTACACCACTGTTCTACCTCTACTGTACTCCACTGTACTCTACCTCTACTGCACACCACTGTACTCTATCTCTACTGTACTCCACTGTAATCTACCTCTACTGTGCTCCACTGTATTCTATCTCTACTCTGCTCCACTGTACTCTTTCTCTACTGTACTCCACTGTACTCTACCTCTACTGTGCTCCACTGTACTCTACCTCTATTGTGCTCTACTGTACTCTATCTCTACTGTACTCCACTGTACTCTATCTCTACTGTGATCCACTGTACTCTATCTCTACTGTACTCCACTGTACTCTATCTCTACTGTGCTCTACTGTACTCTATCTCTACTGTACTCCACTGTACTCTACCTCTACTGTGCTCCACTGTACTCCACTGTACTCTATTTCTACTGTGCTCCACTGTACTCTATCTCTACTGTACTCCACTGTACTCTACCTCTATTGTGCTCCACTGTACTCCACTGTACTCTATCTCTACTGTGCTCCACTGTACTCTACCTCTACTGTACTCCACTCTACTCTACCTCTACTGTGCTCCAGTGTAATCTACCTCTACTGTAATCCACTCTACTCTACCTCTACTGGGCTCCACTGTACTCTACCTCTACTTTACTCCACTGTACTATATCTCTACCGTGCTCCACTGTACACCACTGTTCTACCTCTACTGTACTCCACTGTACTCTACCTCTACTGCACTCCACTGTACTCTATCTCTACTGTACTCCACTGTGCTCTACCTCTACTGTGCTCCACTGTACTCTATCTCTACTGTGCTCCACTGTCCTCTATCTCTACTGTACTCCACTGTACTCTATCTCTACTGTGCTCCACTGTACTCTACCTCTACTGTGCTCTACTGTACTCTATCTCTACTGTGTTCCACTGTACTCTACCTCTACTGTACTCCACTGTACTCTATCTCTACTGTGCTCCACTGTACTCTACCTCTACTGTACTGTACTGTTCTCTACCTCTACTGTACTCTACTGTACTCCACCTCTACTGTGCTCCACTGCACTCCACTGTACTCTATCTCTACTGTACTCCACTGTGCTCTACCTCTACTGTGCTCCACTGTACTCTATATCTACTGTGCTGCACTGTACTCTATCTCTACTGTACTCCACTGTACTCTATCTCTACTCTGCTCCACTGTACTCTATCTCTACTGTACTCCACTGTACTCTACCTCTATTGTGCTCTACTGTACTCTATCTCTACTGTACTCCACTGTACTCTATCTCTACTGTGATCCACTGTACTCTACCTCTACTGTACTCCACTGTACTCTCTCTACTGTGCTCTACTGTACTCTATCTCTACTGTACTCCACTGTACTCTACCTCTACTGTGCTCCACTGTACTCCACTGTACTCTATCTCTACTTTGCTCCACTGTACTCTATCTCTACTGTACTCCACTGTACTCTACCTCTACTGTGCTCCACTGTACTCCACTGTACTCTATCTCTACTGTGCTCCACTGTACTCTACCTCTACTGTACTCCACTCTACTCTACCTCTACTGTGCTCCACTGTACTCTACCTCTACTGTAATCCACTCTACTCTACCTCTACTGGGCTCCACTGTACTCTACCACTACTGTACTCCACTGTACTCTACCTCTATTGTGCTCTACTGTACTCTATCTCTACTGTGCTCCACTGTACTCTACCTCTACTGTACTCCACTGTACTCTATCTCTACTGTACTCCACTGTACTCTATCTCTACTGTACTCTCTCTCTACTGTACTCCACTGTACTCTACCTCTACTGTGCTCCACTGTACTCTACCTCTACTGTGCTCCACTGTACTCTACCTCTACTGTGCTCCACTGTACTCTACCTCTACTGTGCTCTACTGTACTCTATCTCTACTGTGTTCCACTGTACTCTACCTCTACTGTACTCTACTGTACTCTATCTCTACTGTGCTCCACTGTACTCTACCTCTACTGTACTGTACTGTTCTCTACCTCTACTGTACTCTACTGTACTCCACCTCTATAGTGCTCCACTGTACACCACTGTTCTACCTCTACTGTACTCCACTGTACTCTACCTCTACTGCACTCCACTGTACCCTATCTCTACTGTAATCCACTGTGCTCTACCTCTACTGTACTCCACTGTACTCTATCTCTACTGTGCTCCACTGTACTCTACCTCTACTGTACTGTATTGTTCTCTACCTCTACTGTACTCTACTGTACTCCACCTCTACTGTGCTCCACTGTACACCACTGTTCTACCTCTACTGTACTCCACTGTACTCTACCTCTACTGCACTCCACTGTACTCTATCTCTACTGTAATCCACTGTGCTCTACCTCCACTGTACTCCACTGTACTCTATCTCTACTGTGCTCCAATGTACTCTACCTCTACTGTACTGTATTGTTCTCTACCTCTACTGTACTCTACTGTACTCCACCTCTACTGTGCTCCACTGTACACCACTGTTCTACCTCTACTTTACTCCACTGTACTCTACCTCTACTGCACACCACTGTACTCTATCTCTACTGTACTCCACTGTGCTCTACCTCTACTGTGCTCCACTGTATTCTATCTCTACTGTGCTCCACTCTATTCTTTCTCTACTGTACTCCACTGTACTCTACCTCTACTGTGCTCCACTGTACTCTACCTCTATTGTGCTCTACTGTACTCTATCTCTACTGTACTCCACTGTACTCTATCTCTACTGTGATCCACTGTACTCTACCTCTACTGTACTCCACTGTACTCTATCTCTACTGTGCTCCACTGTACTCTATCTCTACTGTACTCCACTGTACTCTACCTCTACTGTGCTCCACTGTACTCCACTGTACTCTATCTCTACTGTGCTCCACTGTACTCTATCTCTACTGTACTCCACTGTACTCTATCTCTACTGTACTCTCTCTCTACTGTACTCCACTGTACTCTACCTCTACTGTGCTCCACTGTACTCTACCTCTAGTGTGCTCCACTGTACTCTACCTCTATTGTGCTCCACTCTACTCTACCTCTACTGTGCTCTACTGTACTCTATCTCTACTGTGTTCCACTGTACTCTACCTCTACTGTACTCCACTGTACTCTATCTCTACTGTGCTCCACTGTACTCTACCTCTACTGTACTGTACTGTTCTCTACCTCTACTGTACTCTACTGTACTCCACCTCTACTGTGCTCCACTGTACACCACTGTTCTACCTCTACTGTACTCCACTGTACTCTACCTCTACTGCACTCCACTGTACTCTATCTCTACTGTACTCCACTGTGCTCTACCTCTACTGTGCTCCACTGTACTCTATCTCTACTGTGCTCCACTGTACTCTACCTCTACTGTGCTCTACTGTACTCTATCTCTACTGTACTCCACTGTACTCTACCTCTACTCTGCTCCACTGTACTCTATCTCTACTGTGCTCCACTGTACTCTACCTCTACTGTACTCCACTGTACTCTATCTCTACTGTGCTCTACTGTGCTCTATATCTACTGTACTCCACTGTACTCTACCTCTACTGTACTCTCTCTCTACTGTACTCCACTGTACTCTACCTCTACTGTGCTCCACTGTACTCTACCTCTACTGTGCTCCACTGTACTCTACCTCTACTGTGTTCCACTGTACTCTACCTCTACTGTGCTCTACTGTACTCTATCTCTACTGTGTTCCACTGTACTCTACCTCTACTGTACTCTACTGTACTCTATCTCTACTGTGCTCCATGGTACTCTACCTCTACTGTACTTTACTGTTCTCTACCTCTACTGTACTCTACTGTACTCCACCTCTATAGTGCTCCACTTTACACCACTGTTCTACCTCTACTGTACTCCACTGTACTCTACATCTACTGCACTCCACTGTACTCTATCTCTACTGTAATCCACTGTGCTCTACCTCTACTGTACTCCACTGTACTCTATCTCTACTGTGCTCCACTGTACTCTACCTCTACTGTACTGTACTGTTCTCTACCTCTACTGTACTCTACTGTACTCCACCTCTACTGTGCTCCACTGTACACCACTGTTCTACATCTACTGTACTCCACTGTACTCTACCTCTACTGCACACCACTGTACTCTATCTCTACTGTACTCCACTGTAATCTACCTCTACTGTGCTCCACTGTATTCTATCTCTACTGTGCTCCACTGTACTCTTTCTCTACTGTACTCCACTGTACTCTACCTCTACTGTGCTCCACTGTACTCTACCTCTATTGTGCTCTACTGTACTCTATCTCTACTGTGATCCACTGTACTCTATCTCTACTGTACTCCACTGTACTCTATCTCTACTGTGGTCCACTGTACTCTATCTCTACTGTACTCCACTGTACTCTACCTCTACTGTGCTCCACTGTACTCCACTGTACTCTATCTCTACTGTGCTCCACTGTACTCTATCTCTACTGTACTCCACTGTACTCTATCTCTACTGTACTCTCTCTCTACTGTACTCCACTGTACTCTACCTCTACTGTGCTCCACTGTACTCTACCTCTACTGTGCTCCACTGTACTCTACCTCTATTGTGCTCCACTCTACTCTACCTCTACTGTGCTCTACTGTACTCTATCTCTACTGTGTTCCACTGTACTCTACCTCTACTGTACTCCACTGTACTCTATCTCTACTGTGCTCCACTGTACTCTACCTCTACTGTACTGTACTGTTCTCTACCTCTACTGTACTCTACTGTACTCCACCTCTACTGTGCTCCACTGTACACCACTGTTCTACCTCTACTGTACTCCACTGTACTCTACCTCTACTGCACTCCACTGTACTCTATCTCTACTGTACTCCACTGTGCTCTACCTCTACTGTGCTCCACTGTACTCTATCTCTACTGTGCTCCACTGTACTCTACCTCTACTGTGCTCTACTGTACTCTATCTCTACTGTACTCCACTGTACTCTACCTCTACTCTGCACCACTGTACTCTATCTCTACTGTGCTCCACTGTACTCTACCTCTACTGTACTCCACTGTACTCTATCTCTACTGTGCTCTACTGTACTCTATATCTACTGTACTCCACTGTACTCTACCTCTACTGTACTCTCTCTCTACTGTACTCCACTGTACTCTACCTCTACTGTGCTCCACTGTACTCTACCTCTACTGTGCTCCACTGTACTCTACCTCTACTGTGCTCCACTGTACTCTACCTCTACTGTGCTCTACTGTACTCTATCTCTACTGTGTTCCACTGTACTCTACCTCTACTGTACTCTACTGTACTCTATCTCTACTGTGCTCCATGGTACTCTACCTCTACTGTACTGTACTGTTCTCTACCTCTACTGTACTCTACTGTACTCCACCTCTATAGTGCTCCACTGTACACCACTGTTCTACCTCTACTGTACTCCACTGTACTCTACCTCTACTGCACTCCACTGTACTCTATCTCTACTGTAATCCACTGTGCTCTACATCTACTGTACTCCACTGTACTCTATCTCTACTGTGCTCCACTGTACTCTACCTCTACTGTACTGTACTGTTCTCTACCTCTACTGTACTCTACTGTACTCCACCTCTACTGTGCTCCACTGTACACCACTGTTCTACCTCTACTGTACTCCACTGTACTCTACCTCTACTGCACACCACTGTACTCTATCTCTACTGTACTCCACTGTGCTCTACCTCTACTGTGCTCCACTGTATTCTATCTCTACTGTGCTCCACTGTACTCTTTCTCTACTGTACTCCACTGTACTCTACCTCTACTGTGCTCCACTGTACTCTACCTCTATTGTGCTCTACTGTACTCTATCTCTACTGTACTCCACTGTACTCTATCTCTACTGTGATCCACTGTACTCTACCTCTACTGTACTCCACTGTACTCTATCTCTACTGTGCTCCACTGTACTCTATCTCTACTGTACTCCACTGTACTCTACCTCTACTGTGCTCCACTGTACTCCACTGTACTCTATCTCTACTGTGCTCCACTGTACTCTATCTCTACTGTACTCCACTGTACTCTACCTCTACTGTGCTCCACTGTACTCCACTGTACTCTATCTCTACTGTGCTCCACTGTACTCTACCTCTACTGTACTCCACTCTACTCTACCTCTACTGTGCTCCACTGTACTCTACCTCTACTGTAATCCACTCTACTATACCTCTACTGGGCTCCACTGTACTCTACCTCTACTTTACTCCACTGTACTCTATCTCTACCGTGCTCCACTGTACACCACTGTTCTACCTCTACTGTACTCCACTGTACTCTACCTCTACTGCACTCTACTGTACTCTATCTCTACTGTACTCCACTGTGCTCTACCTCTACTGTGCTCCACTGTACTCTATCTCTACTGTGCTTCACTGTACTCTATCTCTACTGTACTCCACTCTACTCTATCTCTACTCTGCTCCACTGTACTCTATCTCTACTGTACTCCACTGTACTCTACCTCTACTGTGCTCTACTGTACTCTATCTCTACTGTGTTCCACTGTACTCTACCTCTACTGTACTCCACTGTACCCTATCTCTACTGTGCTCCACTGTACTCTACCTCTACTGTACTGTACTGTACTGTTCTCTACCTCTACTGTACTCTACTGTACTCCACCTCTACTGTGCTCCACTGCACTCCACTGTACTCTATCTCTACTGTACTCCACTGTGCTCTACCTCTACTGTGCTCCACTGTACTCTATATCTACTGTGCTGCACTGTACTCTATCTCTACTGTACTCCACTGTACTCTATCTCTACTCTGCTCCACTGTACTCTATCTCTACTGTACTCCACTGTACTCTACCTCTATTGTGCTCTACTGTACTCTATCTCTACTGTACTCCACTGTACTCTATCTCTACTGTGATCCACTGTACTCTACCTCTACTGTACTCCACTGTACTCTCTCTACTGTGCTCTACTGTACTCTATCTCTACTGTACTCCACTGTACTCTACCTCTACTGTGCTCCACTGTACTCCACTGTACTCTATCTCTACTGTGCTCCACTGTACTCTATCTCTACTGTACTCCACTGTACTCTACCTCTACTGTGCTCCACTGTACTCCACTGTACTCTATCTCTACTGTGCTCCACTGTACTCTACCTCTAGTGTACTCCACTCTACTCTACCTCTACTGTGCTCCACTGTACTCTACCTCTACTGTAATCCACTCTACTCTACCTCTACTGGGCTCCACTGTACTCTACCACTACTGTACTCCACTGTACTCTACCTCTATTGTGCTCTACTGTACTCTATCTCTACTGTGCTCCACTGTACTCTACCTCTACTGTACTCCACTGTACTCTATCTCTACTGTACTCCACTGTACTCTACCTCTACTCTGCTCCACTGTACTCTACCTCTACTGTGCTCCACTGTACTCTACCTCTACTGTGCTCCACTGTACTCTACCTCTACTGTGCTCTACTGTACTCTATCTCTACTGTGTTCCACTGTACTCTACCTCTACTGTACTCTACTGTACTCTATCTCTACTGTGCTCCACTGTACTCTACCTCTACTGTACTGTACTGTTCTCTACCTCTACTGTACTCTACTGTACTCCACCTCTATAGTGCTCCACTGTACACCACTGTTCTACCTCTACTGTACTCCACTGTACTCTACCTCTACTGCACTCCACTGTACTCTATCTCTACTGTAATCCACTGTGCTCTACCTCCACTGTACTCCACTGTACTCTATCTCTACTGTGCTCCAATGTACTCTACCTCTACTGTACTGTATTGTTCTCTACCTCTACTGTACTCTACTGTACTCCACCTCTACTGTGCTCCACTGTACACCACTGTTCTACCTCTACTTTACTCCACTTTACTCTACCTCTACTGCACACCACTGTACTCTATCTCTACTGTACTCCACTGTGCTCTACCTCTACTGTGCTCCACTGTATTCTATCTCTACTGTGCTCCACTGTATTCTTTCTCTACTGTACTCCACTGTACTCTACCTCTACTGTGCTCCACTGTACTCTACCTCTATTGTGCTCTACTGTACTCTATCTCTACTGTACTCCACTGTACTCTATCTCTACTGTGATTCACTGTACTCTACCTCTACTGTACTCCACTGTACTCTATCTCTACTGTGCTCCACTGTACTCTATCTCTACTGTACTCCACTGTACTCTACCTCTACTGTGCTCCACTGTACTCCACTGTACTCTATCTCTACTGTGCTCCACTGTACTCTATCTCTACTGTACTCCACTGTACTCTATCTCTACTGTACTCTCTCTCTACTGTACTCCATTGTACTCTACCTCTACTGTGCTCCACTGTACTCTACCTCTAGTGTGCTCCACTGTACTCTACCTCTATTGTGCTCCACTCTACTCTACCTCTACTGTGCTCTACTGTACTCTATCTCTACTGTGTTCCACTGTACTCTACCTCTACTGTACTCCACTGTACTCTATCTCTACTGTGCTCCACTGTACTCTACCTCTACTGTACTGTACTGTTCTCTACCTCTACTGTACTATACTGTACTCCACCTCTACTGTGCTCCACTGTACACCACTGTTCTACCTCTACTGTACTCCACTGTACTCTACCTCTACTGCACTCCACTGTACTCTATCTCTACTGTACTCCACTGTGCTCTACCTCTACTGTGCTCCACTGTACTCTATCTCTACTGTGCTCCACTGTACTCTACCTCTACTGTGCTCTACTGTACTCTATCTCTACTGTACTCCACTGTACTCTACCTCTACTCTGCTCCACTGTACTCTATCTCTACTGTGCTCCACTGTACTCTACCTCTACTGTACTCCACTGTACTCTATCTCTACTGTGCTCTACTGTGCTCTATATCTACTGTACTCCACTGTACTCTACCTCTACTGTACTCTCTCTCTACTGTACTCCACTGTACTCTACCTCTACTGTGCTCCACTGTACTCTACCTCTACTGTGCTCCACTGTACTCTACCTCTACTGTGCTCCACTGTACTCTACCTCTACTGTGCTCTACTGTACTCTATCTCTACTGTGTTCCACTGTACTCTACCTCTACTGTACTCTACTGTACTCTATCTCTACTGTGCTCCATGGTACTCTACCTCTACTGTACTTTACTGTTCTCTACCTCTACTGTACTCTACTGTACTCCACCTCTATAGTGCTCCACTTTACACCACTGTTCTACCTCTACTGTACTCCACTGTACTCTACATCTACTGCACTCCACTGTACTCTATCTCTACTGTAATCCACTGTGCTCTACCTCTACTGTACTCCACTGTACTCTATCTCTACTGTGCTCCACTGTACTCTACCTCTACTGTACTGTAATGTTCTCTACCTCTACTGTACTCTACTGTACTCCACCTCTACTGTACTCCACTGTACACCACTGTTCTACCTCTACTGTACTCCACTGTACTCTACCTCTACTGCACACCACTGTACTCTATCTCTACTGTACTCCACTGTAATCTACCTCTACTGTGCTCCACTGTATTCTATCTCTACTCTGCTCCACTGTACTCTTTCTCTACTGTACTCCACTGTACTCTACCTCTACTGTGCTCCACTGTACTCTACCTCTATTGTGCTCTACTGTACTCTATCTCTACTGTACTCCACTGTACTCTATCTCTACTGTGATCCACTGTACTCTATCTCTACTGTACTCCACTGTACTCTATCTCTACTGTGCTCTACTGTACTCTATCTCTACTGTACTCCACTGTACTCTACCTCTACTGTGCTCCACTGTACTCCACTGTACTCTATTTCTACTGTGCTCCACTGTACTCTATCTCTACTGTACTCCACTGTACTCTACCTCTATTGTGCTCCACTGTACTCCACTGTACTCTATCTCTACTGTGCTCCACTGTACTCTACCTCTACTGTACTCCACTCTACTCTACCTCTACTGTGCTCCAGTGTAATCTACCTCTACTGTAATCCACTCTACTCTACCTCTACTGGGCTCCACTGTACTCTACCTCTACTTTACTCCACTGTACTATATCTCTACCGTGCTCCACTGTACACCACTGTTCTACCTCTACTGTACTCCACTGTACTCTACCTCTACTGCACTCCACTGTACTCTATCTCTACTGTACTCCACTGTGCTCTACCTCTACTGTGCTCCACTGTACTCTATCTCTACTGTGCTCCACTGTCCTCTATCTCTACTGTACTCCACTGTACTCTATCTCTACTGTGCTCCACTGTACTCTACCTCTACTGTGCTCTACTGTACTCTATCTCTACTGTGTTCCACTGTACTCTACCTCTACTGTACTCCACTGTACTCTATCTCTACTGTGCTCCACTGTACTCTACCTCTACTGTACTGTACTGTTCTCTACCTCTACTGTACTCTACTGTACTCCACCTCTACTGTGCTCCACTGCACTCCACTGTACTCTATCTCTACTGTACTCCACTGTGCTCTACCTCTACTGTGCTCCACTGTACTCTATATCTACTGTGCTGCACTGTACTCTATCTCTACTGTACTCCACTGTACTCTATCTCTACTCTGCTCCACTGTACTCTATCTCTACTGTACTCCACTGTACTCTACCTCTATTGTGCTCTACTGTACTCTATCTCTACTGTACTCCACTGTACTCTATCTCTACTGTGATCCACTGTACTCTACCTCTACTGTACTCCACTGTACTCTCTCTACTGTGCTCTACTGTACTCTATCTCTACTGTACTCCACTGTACTCTACCTCTACTGTGCTCCACTGTACTCCACTGTACTCTATCTCTACTTTGCTCCACTGTACTCTATCTCTACTGTACTCCACTGTACTCTACCTCTACTGTGCTCCACTGTACTCCACTGTACTCTATCTCTACTGTGCTCCACTGTACTCTACCTCTACTGTACTCCACTCTACTCTACCTCTACTGTGCTCCACTGTACTCTACCTCTACTGTAATCCACTCTACTCTACCTCTACTGGGCTCCACTGTACTCTACCACTACTGTACTCCACTGTACTCTACCTCTATTGTGCTCTACTGTACTCTATCTCTACTGTGCTCCACTGTACTCTACCTCTACTGTACTCCACTGTACTCTATCTCTACTGTACTCCACTGTACTCTATCTCTACTGTACTCTCTCTCTACTGTACTCCACTGTACTCTACCTCTACTGTGCTCCACTGTACTCTACCTCTACTGTGCTCCACTGTACTCTACCTCTACTGTGCTCCACTGTACTCTACCTCTACTGTGCTCTACTGTACTCTATCTCTACTGTGTTCCACTGTACTCTACCTCTACTGTACTCTACTGTACTCTATCTCTACTGTGCTCCACTGTACTCTACCTCTACTGTACTGTACTGTTCTCTACCTCTACTGTACTCTACTGTACTCCACCTCTATAGTGCTCCACTGTACACCACTGTTCTACCTCTACTGTACTCCACTGTACTCTACCTCTACTGCACTCCACTGTACTCTATCTCTACTGTAATCCACTGTGCTCTACCTCTACTGTACTCCACTGTACTCTATCTCTACTGTGCTCCACTGTACTCTACCTCTACTGTACTGTATTGTTCTCTACCTCTACTGTACTCTACTGTACTCCACCTCTACTGTGCTCCACTGTACACCACTGTTCTACCTCTACTGTACTCCACTGTACTCTACCTCTACTGCACTCCACTGTACTCTATCTCTACTGTAATCCACTGTGCTCTACCTCCACTGTACTCCACTGTACTCTATCTCTACTGTGCTCCAATGTACTCTACCTCTACTGTACTGTATTGTTCTCTACCTCTACTGTACTCTACTGTACTCCACCTCTACTGTGCTCCACTGTACACCACTGTTCTACCTCTACTTTACTCCACTGTACTCTACCTCTACTGCACACCACTGTACTCTATCTCTACTGTACTCCACTGTGCTCTACCTCTACTGTGCTCCACTGTATTCTATCTCTACTGTGCTCCACTCTATTCTTTCTCTACTGTACTCCACTGTACTCTACCTCTACTGTGCTCCACTGTACTCTACCTCTATTGTGCTCTACTGTACTCTATCTCTACTGTACTCCACTGTACTCTATCTCTACTGTGATCCACTGTACTCTACCTCTACTGTACTCCACTGTACTCTATCTCTACTGTGCTCCACTGTACTCTATCTCTACTGTACTCCACTGTACTCTACCTCTACTGTGCTCCACTGTACTCCACTGTACTCTATCTCTACTGTGCTCCACTGTACTCTATCTCTACTGTACTCCACTGTACTCTATCTCTACTGTACTCTCTCTCTACTGTACTCCACTGTACTCTACCTCTACTGTGCTCCACTGTACTCTACCTCTAGTGTGCTCCACTGTACTCTACCTCTATTGTGCTCCACTCTACTCTACCTCTACTGTGCTCTACTGTACTCTATCTCTACTGTGTTCCACTGTACTCTACCTCTACTGTACTCCACTGTACTCTATCTCTACTGTGCTCCACTGTACTCTACCTCTACTGTACTGTACTGTTCTCTACCTCTACTGTACTCTACTGTACTCCACCTCTACTGTGCTCCACTGTACACCACTGTTCTACCTCTACTGTACTCCACTGTACTCTACCTCTACTGCACTCCACTGTACTCTATCTCTACTGTACTCCACTGTGCTCTACCTCTACTGTGCTCCACTGTACTCTATCTCTACTGTGCTCCACTGTACTCTACCTCTACTGTGCTCTACTGTACTCTATCTCTACTGTACTCCACTGTACTCTACCTCTACTCTGCTCCACTGTACTCTATCTCTACTGTGCTCCACTGTACTCTACCTCTACTGTACTCCACTGTACTCTATCTCTACTGTGCTCTACTGTGCTCTATATCTACTGTACTCCACTGTACTCTACCTCTACTGTACTCTCTCTCTACTGTACTCCACTGTACTCTACCTCTACTGTGCTCCACTGTACTCTACCTCTACTGTGCTCCACTGTACTCTACCTCTACTGTGTTCCACTGTACTCTACCTCTACTGTGCTCTACTGTACTCTATCTCTACTGTGTTCCACTGTACTCTACCTCTACTGTACTCTACTGTACTCTATCTCTACTGTGCTCCATGGTACTCTACCTCTACTGTACTTTACTGTTCTCTACCTCTACTGTACTCTACTGTACTCCACCTCTATAGTGCTCCACTTTACACCACTGTTCTACCTCTACTGTACTCCACTGTACTCTACATCTACTGCACTCCACTGTACTCTATCTCTACTGTAATCCACTGTGCTCTACCTCTACTGTACTCCACTGTACTCTATCTCTACTGTGCTCCACTGTACTCTACCTCTACTGTACTGTACTGTTCTCTACCTCTACTGTACTCTACTGTACTCCACCTCTACTGTGCTCCACTGTACACCACTGTTCTACCTCTACTGTACTCCACTGTACTCTACCTCTACTGCACACCACTGTACTCTATCTCTACTGTACTCCACTGTAATCTACCTCTACTGTGCTCCACTGTATTCTATCTCTACTCTGCTCCACTGTACTCTTTCTCTACTGTACTCCACTGTACTCTACCTCTACTGTGCTCCACTGTACTCTACCTCTATTGTGCTCTACTGTACTCTATCTCTACTGTACTCCACTGTACTCTATCTCTACTGTGATCCACTGTACTCTATCTCTACTGTACTCCACTGTACTCTATCTCTACTGTGCTCTACTGTACTCTATCTCTACTGTACTCCACTGTACTCTACCTCTATTGTGCTCCACTGTACTCCACTGTACTCTATCTCTACTGTGCTCCACTGTACTCTACCTCTACTGTACTCCACTCTACTCTACCTCTACTGTGCTCCAGTGTAATCTACCTCTACTGTAATCCACTCTACTCTACCTCTACTGGGCTCCACTGTACTCTACCTCTACTTTACTCCACTGTACTATATCTCTACCGTGCTCCACTGTACACCACTGTTCTACCTCTACTGTACTCCACTGTACTCTACCTCTACTGCACTCCACTGTACTCTATCTCTACTGTACTCCACTGTGCTCTACCTCTACTGTGCTCCACTGTACTCTATCTCTACTCTGCTCCACTGTACTCTATCTCTACTGTACTCCACTGTACTCTATCTCTACTGTGCTCCACTGTACTCTACCTCTACTGTGCTCTACTGTACTCTATCTCTACTGTGTTCCACTGTACTCTACCTCTACTGTACTCCACTGTACTCTATCTCTACTGTGCTCCACTGTACTCTACCTCTACTGTACTGTACTGTTCTCTACCTCTACTGTACTCTACTGTACTCCACCTCTACTGTGCTCCACTGCACTCCACTGTACTCTATCTCTACTGTACTCCACTGTGCTCTACCTCTACTGTGCTCCACTGTACTCTATATCTACTGTGCTGCACTGTACTCTATCTCTACTGTACTCCACTGTACTCTATCTCTACTCTGCTCCACTGTACTCTATCTCTACTGTACTCCACTGTACTCTACCTCTATTGTGCTCTACTGTACTCTATCTCTACTGTACTCCACTGTACTCTATCTCTACTGTGATCCACTGTACTCTACCTCTACTGTACTCCACTGTACTCTCTCTACTGTGCTCTACTGTACTCTATCTCTACTGTACTCCACTGTACTCTACCTCTACTGTGCTCCACTGTACTCCACTGTACTCTATCTCTACTGTGCTCCACTGTACTCTATCTCTACTGTACTCCACTGTACTCTACTTCTACTGTGCTCCACTGTACTCCACTGTACTCTATCTCTACTGTGCTCCACTGTACTCTACCTCTACTGTACTCCACTGTACTCTATCTCTACTGTACTCCACTGTACTCTATCTCTACTGTACTCTCTCTCTACTGTACTCCACTGTACTCTACCTCTACTGTGCTCTACTGTACTCTATCTCTACTGTGTTCCACTGTACTCTACCTCTACTGTACTCTACTGTACTCCACCTCTATAGTGCTCCACTGTACACCACTGTTCTACCTCTACTGTACTCCACTGTACTCTACCTCTACTGCACTCCACTGTACTCTATCTCTACTGTAATCCACTGTGCTCTACCTCTACTGTACTCCACTGTACTCTAACTCTACTGTACTCTACTGTACTCCACCTCTACTGTGCTCCACTGTACACCACTGTTCTACCTCTACTGTACTCCACTGTACTCTACCTCTACTGCACACCACTGTACTCTATCTCTACTGTACTCCACTGTGCTCTACCTCTACTGTGCTCCACTGTATTCTATCTCTACTGTGCTCCACTGTACTCTTTCTCTACTGTACTCCACTGTACTCTACCTCTACTGTGCTCCACTGTACTCTACCTCTATTGTGCTCTACTGTACTCTATCTCTACTGTACTCCACTGTACTCTATCTCTACTGTGATCCACTGTACTCTACCTCTACTGTACTCCACTGTACTCTATCTCTACTGTGCTCTACTGTACTCCATCTCTACTGTACTCCACTGTACTCTACCTCTACTGTGCTCCACTGTACTCCACTGTACTCTATCTCTACTGTGCTCCACTGTACTCTATCTCTACTGTACTCCACTGTACTCTACCTCTACTGTGCTCCACTGTACTCCACTGTACTCTATCTCTACTGTGCTCCACTGTACTCTACCTCTACTGTACTCCACTCTACTCTACCTCTACTGTGCTCCACTGTACTCTACCTCTACTGTAATCCACTCTACTCTACCTCTACTGGGCTCCACTGTACTCTACCTCTACTTTACTCCACTGTACTCTATCTCTACCGTGCTCCACTGTACACCACTGTTCTACCTCTACTGTACTCCACTGTACTCTACCTCTACTGCACTCCACTGTACTCTATCTCTACTGTACTCCACTGTGCTCTACCTCTACTGTGCTCCACTGTACTCTATCTCTACTGTGCTTCACTGTACTCTATCTCTACTGTACTCCACTGTACTCTATCTCTACTCTGCTCCACTGTACTCTATCTCTACTGTACTCCACTGTACTCTACCTCTACTGTGCTCCACTGTACTCTACCTCTACTGTGCTCTACTGTACTCTATCTCTACTGTGTTCCACTGTACTCTACCTCTACTCTACTCCACTGTACTCTATCTCTACTGTGCTCCACTGTACTCTACCTCTACTGTACTCCACTGTACTCTACCTCTACTGTACTCCACTGTACTCTATCTCTACTGTACTCCACTGTACTCTACCTCTACTGTACTGTACTGTTCTCTACCTCTACTGTACTCTACTGTACTCCACCTCTACTGTGCTCCACTGTACTCCACTGTACTCTACCTCTACTGTGCTCCACTGTGATCTACCTCTACTGTGCTCCACTGTACTCTACCTCTACTGTACTCACCTGTAATCTATCTCTACTGTACTCCACTGTACTCTATCTCTACTGTGATCCACTGTACTCTACCTCTACTCTGCTCCACTGTACTCTACCTCTACTGTGCTCCACTGTACTCTACCTCTACTGTACTCCACTGTACTCTATCTCTACTGTGCTCCACTGTACTCTACTTCTACTGTACTCCACTCTACTCTACCTCTACTGTGCTCCACTGTACTCTACCTCTACTGTAATCCACTCTACTCTACCTCTACTGGGCTCCACTGTACTCTACCTCTACTTTACTCCACTGTACTCTATCTCTACCGTGCTCCACTGTACACCACTGTTCTACCTCTAATGTACTCCACTGTACTCTACCTCTACTGCACTCCACTGTACTCTATCTCTACTGTACTCCACTGTGCTCTACCTCTACTGTGCTCCACTGTACTCTATCTCTACTGTGCTTCACTGTACTCTATCTCTACTGTACTCCACTGTACTCTATCTCTACTCTGCTCCACTGTACTCTATCTCTACTGTACTCCACTGTACTCTACCTCTACTGTGCTCCACTGTACTCTATCTCTACTGTACTCCACTGTACTCTATCTCTACTCTGCTCCACTGTACTCTATCTCTACTGTACTCCACTGTACTCTACCTCTACTGTACTCCACTGTGCTCTACCTCTACTGTGCTCCACTGTACTCTATCTCTACTGTGCTTCACTGTACTCTATCTCTACTGTACTCCACTGTACTCTATCTCTACTGTGCTCCACTGTACTCTACCTCTACTGTACTCCACTGTACTCTACCTCTACTGTACTCCACTGTACTCTATCTCTACTGTACTCCACTGTACTCTACCTCTACTGTACTGTACTGTTCTCTACCTCTACTGTACTCTACTGTACTCCACCTCTACTGTGCTCCACTGTACTCCACTGTACTCTACCTCTACTGTGCTCCACTGTGATCTACCTCTACTGTGCTCCACTGTACTCTACCTCTACTGTACTCACCTGTAATCTATCTCTACTGTACTCCACTGTACTCTATCTCTACTGTGATCCACTGTACTCTACCTCTACTCTGCTCCACTGTACTCTACCTCTACTGTGCTCCACTGTACTCTACCTCTACTGTACTCCACTGTACTCTATCTCTACTGTGCTCTACTGTACTCTATCTCTACTGTGCTCCACTGTATTCTATCTCTACTGTGCTCCACTGTACTCTTTCTCTACTGTGCTCTACTGTACTCTATCTCTACTGTACTCCACTGTACTCTACCTCTACTGTGCTCCACTGTACTCCACTGTACTCTATCTCTACTGTGCTCCACTGTACTCTATCTCTACTGTACTCCACTGTACTCTACCTCTACTGTGCTCCACTGTACTCCACTGTACTCTATCTCTACTGTGCTCCACTGTACTCTATCTCTACTGTACTCCACTGTACTCTATCTCTACTGTACTCTCTCTCTACTGTACTCCACTGTACTCTACCTCTACTGTGCTCCACTGTACTCTACCTCTAGTGTGCTCCACTGTACTCTACCTCTATTGTGCTCCACTCTACTCTACCTCTACTGTGCTCTACTGTACTCTATCTCTACTGTGTTCCACTGTACTCTACCTCTACTGTACTCCACTGTACTCTATCTCTACTGTGCTCCACTGTACTCTACCTCTACTGTACTGTACTGTTCTCTACCTCTACTGTACTCTACTGTACTCCACCTCTACTGTGCTCCACTGTACACCACTGTTCTACCTCTACTGTACTCCACTGTACTCTACCTCTACTGCACTCCACTGTACTCTATCTCTACTGTACTCCACTGTGCTCTACCTCTACTGTGCTCCACTGTACTCTATCTCTACTGTGCTCCACTGTACTCTACCTCTACTGTGCTCTACTGTACTCTATCTCTACTGTACTCCACTGTACTCTACCTCTACTCTGCTCCACTGTACTCTATCTCTACTGTGCTCCACTGTACTCTACCTCTACTGTACTCCACTGTACTCTATCTCTACTGTGCTCTACTGTGCTCTATATCTACTGTACTCCACTGTACTCTACCTCTACTGTACTCTCTCTCTACTGTACTCCACTGTACTCTACCTCTACTGTGCTCCACTGTACTCTACCTCTACTGTGCTCCACTGTACTCTACCTCTACTGTGTTCCACTGTACTCTACCTCTACTGTGCTCTACTGTACTCTATCTCTACTGTGTTCCACTGTACTCTACCTCTACTGTACTCTACTGTACTCTATCTCTACTGTGCTCCATGGTACTCTACCTCTACTGTACTTTACTGTTCTCTACCTCTACTGTACTCTACTGTACTCCACCTCTATAGTGCTCCACTTTACACCACTGTTCTACCTCTACTGTACTCCACTGTACTCTACATCTACTGCACTCCACTGTACTCTATCTCTACTGTAATCCACTGTGCTCTACCTCTACTGTACTCCACTGTACTCTATCTCTACTGTGCTCCACTGTACTCTACCTCTACTGTACTGTACTGTTCTCTACCTCTACTGTACTCTACTGTACTCCACCTCTACTGTGCTCCACTGTACACCACTGTTCTACCTCTACTGTACTCCACTGTACTCTACCTCTACTGCACACCACTGTACTCTATCTCTACTGTACTCCACTGTAATCTACCTCTACTGTGCTCCACTGTATTCTATCTCTACTCTGCTCCACTGTACTCTTTCTCTACTGTACTCCACTGTACTCTACCTCTACTGTGCTCCACTGTACTCTACCTCTATTGTGCTCTACTGTACTCTATCTCTACTGTACTCCACTGTACTCTATCTCTACTGTGATCCACTGTACTCTATCTCTACTGTACTCCACTGTACTCTATCTCTACTGTGCTCTACTGTACTCTATCTCTACTGTACTCCACTGTACTCTACCTCTATTGTGCTCCACTGTACTCCACTGTACTCTATCTCTACTGTGCTCCACTGTACTCTACCTCTACTGTACTCCACTCTACTCTACCTCTACTGTGCTCCAGTGTAATCTACCTCTACTGTAATCCACTCTACTCTACCTCTACTGGGCTCCACTGTACTCTACCTCTACTTTACTCCACTGTACTATATCTCTACCGTGCTCCACTGTACACCACTGTTCTACCTCTACTGTACTCCACTGTACTCTACCTCTACTGCACTCCACTGTACTCTATCTCTACTGTACTCCACTGTGCTCTACCTCTACTGTGCTCCACTGTACTCTATCTCTACTCTGCTCCACTGTACTCTATCTCTACTGTACTCCACTGTACTCTATCTCTACTGTGCTCCACTGTACTCTACCTCTACTGTGCTCTACTGTACTCTATCTCTACTGTGTTCCACTGTACTCTACCTCTACTGTACTCCACTGTACTCTATCTCTACTGTGCTCCACTGTACTCTACCTCTACTGTACTGTACTGTTCTCTACCTCTACTGTACTCTACTGTACTCCACCTCTACTGTGCTCCACTGCACTCCACTGTACTCTATCTCTACTGTACTCCACTGTGCTCTACCTCTACTGTGCTCCACTGTACTCTATATCTACTGTGCTGCACTGTACTCTATCTCTACTGTACTCCACTGTACTCTATCTCTACTCTGCTCCACTGTACTCTATCTCTACTGTACTCCACTGTACTCTACCTCTATTGTGCTCTACTGTACTCTATCTCTACTGTACTCCACTGTACTCTATCTCTACTGTGATCCACTGTACTCTACCTCTACTGTACTCCACTGTACTCTCTCTACTGTGCTCTACTGTACTCTATCTCTACTGTACTCCACTGTACTCTACCTCTACTGTGCTCCACTGTACTCCACTGTACTCTATCTCTACTGTGCTCCACTGTACTCTATCTCTACTGTACTCCACTGTACTCTACCTCTACTGTGCTCCACTGTACTCCACTGTACTCTATCTCTACTGTGCTCCACTGTACTCTACCTCTACTGTACTCCACTGTACTCTATCTCTACTGTACTCCACTGTACTCTATCTCTACTGTACTCTCTCTCTACTGTACTCCACTGTACTCTACCTCTACTGTGCTCTACTGTACTCTATCTCTACTGTGTTCCACTGTACTCTACCTCTACTGTACTCTACTGTACTCCACCTCTATAGTGCTCCACTGTACACCACTGTTCTACCTCTACTGTACTCCACTGTACTCTACCTCTACTGCACTCCACTGTACTCTATCTCTACTGTAATCCACTGTGCTCTACCTCTACTGTACTCCACTGTACTCTAACTCTACTGTACTCTACTGTACTCCACCTCTACTGTGCTCCACTGTACACCACTGTTCTACCTCTACTGTACTCCACTGTACTCTACCTCTACTGCACACCACTGTACTCTATCTCTACTGTACTCCACTGTGCTCTACCTCTACTGTGCTCCACTGTATTCTATCTCTACTGTGCTCCACTGTACTCTTTCTCTACTGTACTCCACTGTACTCTACCTCTACTGTGCTCCACTGTACTCTACCTCTATTGTGCTCTACTGTACTCTATCTCTACTGTACTCCACTGTACTCTATCTCTACTGTGATCCACTGTACTCTACCTCTACTGTACTCCACTGTACTCTATCTCTACTGTGCTCTACTGTACTCCATCTCTACTGTACTCCACTGTACTCTACCTCTACTGTGCTCCACTGTACTCCACTGTACTCTATCTCTACTGTGCTCCACTGTACTCTATCTCTACTGTACTCCACTGTACTCTACCTCTACTGTGCTCCACTGTACTCCACTGTACTCTATCTCTACTGTGCTCCACTGTACTCTACCTCTACTGTACTCCACTCTACTCTACCTCTACTGTGCTCCACTGTACTCTACCTCTACTGTAATCCACTCTACTCTACCTCTACTGGGCTCCACTGTACTCTACCTCTACTTTACTCCACTGTACTCTATCTCTACCGTGCTCCACTGTACACCACTGTTCTACCTCTACTGTACTCCACTGTACTCTACCTCTACTGCACTCCACTGTACTCTATCTCTACTGTACTCCACTGTGCTCTACCTCTACTGTGCTCCACTGTACTCTATCTCTACTGTGCTTCACTGTACTCTATCTCTACTGTACTCCACTGTACTCTATCTCTACTCTGCTCCACTGTACTCTATCTCTACTGTACTCCACTGTACTCTACCTCTACTGTGCTCCACTGTACTCTACCTCTACTGTGCTCTACTGTACTCTATCTCTACTGTGTTCCACTGTACTCTACCTCTACTCTACTCCACTGTACTCTATCTCTACTGTGCTCCACTGTACTCTACCTCTACTGTACTCCACTGTACTCTACCTCTACTGTACTCCACTGTACTCTATCTCTACTGTACTCCACTGTACTCTACCTCTACTGTACTGTACTGTTCTCTACCTCTACTGTACTCTACTGTACTCCACCTCTACTGTGCTCCACTGTACTCCACTGTACTCTACCTCTACTGTGCTCCACTGTGATCTACCTCTACTGTGCTCCACTGTACTCTACCTCTACTGTACTCACCTGTAATCTATCTCTACTGTACTCCACTGTACTCTATCTCTACTGTGATCCACTGTACTCTACCTCTACTCTGCTCCACTGTACTCTACCTCTACTGTGCTCCACTGTACTCTACCTCTACTGTACTCCACTGTACTCTATCTCTACTGTGCTCCACTGTACTCTACTTCTACTGTACTCCACTCTACTCTACCTCTACTGTGCTCCACTGTACTCTACCTCTACTGTAATCCACTCTACTCTACCTCTACTGGGCTCCACTGTACTCTACCTCTACTTTACTCCACTGTACTCTATCTCTACCGTGCTCCACTGTACACCACTGTTCTACCTCTAATGTACTCCACTGTACTCTACCTCTACTGCACTCCACTGTACTCTATCTCTACTGTACTCCACTGTGCTCTACCTCTACTGTGCTCCACTGTACTCTATCTCTACTGTGCTTCACTGTACTCTATCTCTACTGTACTCCACTGTACTCTATCTCTACTCTGCTCCACTGTACTCTATCTCTACTGTACTCCACTGTACTCTACCTCTACTGTGCTCCACTGTACTCTATCTCTACTGTACTCCACTGTACTCTATCTCTACTCTGCTCCACTGTACTCTATCTCTACTGTACTCCACTGTACTCTACCTCTACTGTACTCCACTGTGCTCTACCTCTACTGTGCTCCACTGTACTCTATCTCTACTGTGCTTCACTGTACTCTATCTCTACTGTACTCCACTGTACTCTATCTCTACTGTGCTCCACTGTACTCTACCTCTACTGTACTCCACTGTACTCTACCTCTACTGTACTCCACTGTACTCTATCTCTACTGTACTCCACTGTACTCTACCTCTACTGTACTGTACTGTTCTCTACCTCTACTGTACTCTACTGTACTCCACCTCTACTGTGCTCCACTGTACTCCACTGTACTCTACCTCTACTGTGCTCCACTGTGATCTACCTCTACTGTGCTCCACTGTACTCTACCTCTACTGTACTCACCTGTAATCTATCTCTACTGTACTCCACTGTACTCTATCTCTACTGTGATCCACTGTACTCTACCTCTACTCTGCTCCACTGTACTCTACCTCTACTGTGCTCCACTGTACTCTACCTCTACTGTACTCCACTGTACTCTATCTCTACTGTGCTCTACTGTACTCTATCTCTACTGTGCTCCACTGTATTCTATCTCTACTGTGCTCCACTGTACTCTTTCTCTACTGTGCTCTACTGTACTCTATCTCTACTGTACTCCACTGTACTCTACCTCTACTGTGCTCCACTGTACTCCACTGTACTCTATCTCTACTGTGCTCCACTGTACTCTATCTCTACTGTACTCCACTGTACTCTACCTCTACTGTGCTCCACTGTACTCCACTGTACTCTATCTCTACTGTGCTCCACTGTACTCTATCTCTACTGTACTCCACTGTACTCTACCTCTACTGTACTCCACTGTACTCTACCTCTACTGCACACCACTGTACTCTATCTCTACTGTACTCCACTGTGCTCTACCTCTACTGTGCTCCACTGTATTCTATTTCTACTGTGCTCCACTGTACTCTTTCTCTACTGTACTCCACTGTACTCTACCTCTACTGTGCTCCACTGTACTCTACCTCTATTGTGCTCTACTGTACTCTATCTCTACTGTACTCCACTGTACTCTATCTCTACTGTGATCCACTGTACTCTACCTCTACTGTACTCCACTGTACTCTATCTCTACTGTGCTCTACTGTACTCTATCTCTACTGTACTCCACTGTACTCTACCTCTACTGTGCTCCACTGTACTCCACTGTACTCTATCTCTACTGTGCTCCACTGTACTCTACCTCTATTGTACTCCACTCTACTCTACCTCTACTGTACTCCACTGTACTCTACCTCTACTGTGCTCCACTGTACTCCACTGTACTCTATCTCTACTGTGCTCCACTGTACTCTATCTCTACTGTACTCCACTGTACTCTACCTCTACTGTGCTCCACTGTACTCCACTGTACTCTATCTCTACTGTGCTCCACTGTACTCTACCTCTACTGTACTCCACTCTACTCTACCTCTACTCTGCTCCACTGTACTCTACCTCTACTGTGCTCCACTGTACTCCACTGTACTCTATCTCTACTGTGCTCCACTGTACTCTACCTCTACTTTACTCCACTGTACTCTATCTCTACCGTGCTCCACTGTACACCACTGTTCTACCTCTAATGTACTCCACTGTACTCTACCTCTACTGCACTCCACTGTACTCTATCTCTACTATACTCCACTGTGCTCTACCTCAACTGTGCTCCACTGTACTCTATCTCTACTGTGCTCCATTTTACTCTATCTCTACTGTACTCCACTGTACTCTATCTCTACTGTGCTCCACTGTACTCTACCTCTACTGTGCTCTACTGTACTCTATCTCTACTGTGTTCCACTGTACTCTACCTCTACTGTACTCCACTGTACTCTATCTCTACTGTGCTCCACTCTACTCTACCTCTACTGTACTGTACTGTTCTCTACCTCTACTGTACTCTATTGTACTCCACCTCTACTGTGCTCCACTGTACTCCACTGTACTCTACCTCTACTGTACTCCACTGTACTCTACCTCTACTGCACTCCACTGTACTCTATCTCTACTGTACTCCACTGTGCTCTACCTCTACTGTGCTCCACTGTACTCTATCTCTACTGTGCTCCACTGTACTCTATCTCTACTGTACTCCACTGTACTCTACCTCTACTGTGCTCCACTGTACTCTACCTCTACTGTGCTCTACTGTACTCTATCTCTACTGTGTTCCACTGTACTCTACCTCTACTCTACTCCACTGTACTCTATCTCTACTGTGCTCAACTGTACTCTACCTCTACTGTACTCCACTGTACTCTACCTCTACTGTACTCCACTGTACTCTATCTCTACTGTACTCCACTGTACTCTACCTCTACTGTACTGTACTGTTCTCTACCTCTACTGTACTCTACTGTACTCCACCTCTACTGTGCTCCACTGTACTCCACTGTACTCTACCTCTACTGTGCTCCACTGTGAACTATCTCTACTGTGCTCCACTGTACTCTACCTCTACTGTACTCACCTGTAATCTATCTCTACTGTACTCCACTGTACTCTATCTCTACTGTGATCCACTGTACTCTACCTCTACTCTGCTCCACTGTACTCTATCCCTACTGTGCTCCACTGTACTCTACCTCTACTGTACTCCACTGTACTCTATCTCTACTGTGCTCTACTGTAGTCTATCTCTACTGTACTCCACTGTACTCTACCTCTACTGTGCTCCACTGTACTCCACTGTACTCTATCTCTACTGTGCTCCACTGTACTCTCTACTGTACTCCACTGTACTCTACCTCTACTGTGCTCCACTGTACTCCACTGTACTCTATCTCTACTGTGCTCCACTCTACTCTACCTCTACTGTACTCCACTCTACTCTACCTCTACTGTGCTCCACTGTACTCTACCTCTACTGTACTCCACTCTACTCTACCTCTACTGGGCTCCACTGTACTCTACCTCTACTGTACTCCACTGTACTCTATCTCTACCGTGCTCCACTGTACTCTATCTCTACTGTACTCCACTGTACTCTACCTCTACTCTACTGTACTGTTCTCTACCTCTACTGTACTCTACTGTACTCCACCTCTACTGTGCTCCACTGTACTCCACTGTACTCTACCTCTACTGTACTCCACTGTACTCTACCTCTACTTTTCTCCACTGTACTTTACCTCTAATCTACTCCACTGTACTCTACCTCTACTGTGCTCCACTGTACTCCACTGTACTCTATCTCTACTGTGCTCCACTGTACTCTATCTCTACTGTACTCCACTGTACTCTACCTCTACTGTGCTCCACTGTACTCCACTGTACTCTATCTCTACTGTGCTCCACTGTACTCTACCTCTACTGTACTCCACTGTACTCTATCTCTACCGTGCTCCACTGTACACCACTGTTCTACCTCTAATGCACTCCACTGTACTCTATCTCTACTGTAATCCACTGTGCTCTACATCTACAGTACTCCACTCTACTCTACCTCTACTGGGCTCCACTGTACTCTACCTCTACTGTACTCCACTGTACACTACCTCTACTGTACTGTACTGTTCTCTACCTCTACTGTACTCTACTGTACTCCACCTCTACTGTGCTCCACTGTACACCACTGTTCTACCTCTACTGTACTCCACTGTACTCTACCTCTACTGCACACCACTTTGCTCTACATCTACTGTACTCCACTCTACTCTACCTCTACAGGGCTCCACTGTACTCTACCACTACTGTACTCCACTGTACTCTACCTCTATTGTGCTCTACTGTACTCTATCTCTACTGTGCTCCACTGTACTCTACCTCTACTGTACTGTACTGTTCTCTACCTCTACCTCTACTGTACTCTACCTCTACTGTACTCCACTCTACTCTACCTCTACTGGGCTCCACTGTACTCTACCTCTACTGTACTCCACTGTACTCTATCTCTACCGTGCTCCACTGTACACCACTGTTCTACCTCTACTGCACTCCACTGTACTCTATCTCTACTGTAATCCACTGTGCTCTACCTCTACTGTACTCCACTCTACTCTACCTCTACTGGGCTCCACTGTACTCTACCACTACTGTACTCCACTGTACTCTACCTCTATTGTGCTCTACTGTACTCTATCTCTACTGTGCTCCACTGTACTCTACCTCTACTGTACTCCACTGTACTCTATCTCTACTGTACTCCACTGTACTCTATCTCTACTGTACTCCACTGTACTCTACCTCTACTGTGCTCCACTGTACTCTACCTCTACTATGCTCCACTGTACTCTACCTCTACTGTGCTCCACTGTACTCTACCTCTACTGTGCTCTACTGTACTCTATCTCTACTGTGTTCCACTGTGCTCTACCTCTACTGTACTCTACTGTACTCCACCTCTATAGTGCTCCACTGTACACCACTGTTCTACCTCTACTGTACTCCACTGTACTCTACCTCTACTGCACTCCACTGTACTCTATCTCTACTGTAATCCACTGTGCTCTACCTCTACTGTACTCCACTGTACTCTAACTCTACTGTACTCTACTGTACTCCACCTCTACTCTGCTCCACTGTACACCACTGTTCTACCTCTACTGTACTCCACTGTACTCTACCTCTACTGCACACCACTGTACTCTATCTCTACTGTACTCCACTGTGCTCTACCTCTACTGTGCTCCACTGTATTCTATCTCTACTGTGCTCCACTGTACTCTTTCTCTACTGTACTCCACTGTACTCTACCTCTACTGTGCTCCACTGTACTCTACCTCTATTGTGCTCTACTGTACTCTATCTCTACTGTACTCCACTGTACTCTATCTCTACTGTGATCCACTGTACTCTACCTCTACTGTACTCCTGTGTACTCTATCTCTACTGTGCTCTACTGTACTCTATCTCTACTGTACTCCACTGTACTCTACCTCTACTGTGCTCCACTGTACTCCACTGTACTCTATCTCTACTGTGCTCCACTGTACTCTATCTCTACTGTACTCCACTGTACTCTACCTCTACTGTGCTCCACTGTACTCCACTGTACTCTATCTCTACTGTGCTCCACTGTACTCTACCTCTACTGTACTCCACTCTACTCTACCTCTACTGTGCTCCACTGTACTCTACCTCTACTGTAATCCACTCTACTCTACCTCTACTGGGCTCCACTGTACTCTACCTCTACTTTACTCCACTGTACTCTATCTCTACCGTGCTCCACTGTACACCACTGTTCTACCTCTACTGTACTCCACTGTACTCTACCTCTACTGCACTCCACTGTACTCTATCTCTACTGTACTCCACTCTACTCTACCTCTACTGTACTCCACTGTACTCTATCTCTACTGTACTCCACTGTACTCTACCTCTACTGTACTGTACTGTACTCTATCTCTACTGTGTTCCACTGTACTCTACCTCTACTCTACTCCACTGTACTCTATCTCTACTGTGCTCCACTGTACTCTACCTCTACTGTACTCCACTCTACTCTACCTCTACTGTACTCCACTGTACTCTATCTCTACTGTACTCCACTGTACTCTACCTCTACTGTACTGTACTGTTCTCTACCTCTACTGTACTCTACTGTACTCCACCTCTACTGTGCTCCACTGTACTCCACTGTACTCTACCTCTACTGTGCTCCACTGTGATCTACCTCTACTGTGCTCCACTGTACTCTACCTCTACTGTACTCACCTGTAATCTATCTCTACTGTACTCCACTGTACTCTATCTCTACTGTGATCCACTGTACCCTACCTCTACTCTGCTCCACTGTACTCTATCCCTACTGTGCTCCACTGTACTCTACCTCTACTCTACTCCACTGGACTCTATCTCTACTGTGCTCTACTGTACTCTATCTCTACTGTACTCCACTGTACTCTACCTCTACTGTGCTCCACTGTACTCCACTGTACTCTATCTCTACTGTGCTCCACTGTACTCTATCTCTACTGTACTCCACTGTACTCTACCTCTACTGTGCTCCACTGTACTCCACTGTAATCTATCTCTACTGTGCTCCAATGTACTCTACCTCTACTGTACTCCACTCTACTCTACCTCTACTGTGCTCCACTGTACTCTATCTCTACTGTGCTCCACTGTACTCTACCTCTACTGTGCTCTACTGTACTCTACTCTACTGTACTCCACTGTACTCTACCTCTACTGTACTCCACTGTACTCTACCTCTATTTTACTCCACTGTACTTTACCTCTACTCTACTCCACTGTACTCTACCTCTACTGTACTCCACTGTACTCTACCTCTACTCTACTGTACTGTTCTCTACCTCTACTGTACTCTACTGTACTCCACCTCTACTGTGCTCCACTGTACTCCACTGTACTCTACCTCTACTGTGCTCCACTGTAATCTACCTCTACTGTGCTGCACTGTACTCTACCTCTACTGTAATCCACTGTACTCTACCTCTACTGTACTCCACTGTACTCTACCTCTACTTTACTCCACTGTACTTTACCTCTACTCTACTCCACTGTACTCTACCTCTACTGTACTCTATTGTACTCCTATTCTAATGTGCTCCACTGTAATCCACTGTACTCTACCACTACTGTACTCCACTGTACTCTACCTCTATTGTGCTCTACTGTACTCTATCTCTACTGTGCTCCACTGTACTCTACCTCTACTGTACTCCACTGTACTCTATCTCTACTGTACTCCACTGTACTCCATCTCTACTGTACTCTCTCTCTACTGTACTCCACTGTACTCTACCTCTACTGTGCTCCACTGTACTCTACCTCTACTGTGCTCCACTGTACTCTACCTCTACTGTGCTCCACTGTACTCTACCTCTACTGTGCTCTACTGTACTCTATCTCTACTGTGTTCCACTGTACTCTACCTCTACTGTACTCTACTGTACTCTATCTCTACTGTTCTCCACTGTACTCTACCTCTACTGTACTGTACTGTTCTCTACCTCTACTGTACTCTACTGTACTCCACCTCTACAGCACTCCACTGTACTCTATCTCTACTGTAATCCACTGTACTCTACCTCTACTGTACTCCACTGTACTCTATCTCTACTGTGCTCCACTGTACTCTACCTCTACTGTACTGTACTGTTCTCTACCTCTACTGTACTCTACTGTACTCCACCTCTACTGTGCTCCACTGTACACCACTGTTCTACCTCTACTGTACTCCACTGTACTCTACCTCTACTGCACACCACTGTACTCTATCTCTACTGTACTCCACTGTGCTCTACCTCTACTGTGCTCCACTGTATTCTATCTCTACTGTGCTCCACTGTACTCTTTCTCTACTGTACTCCACTGTACTCCACCTCTACTGTGCTCCACTGTACTCTACCTATATTGTGCTCTACTGTACTCTATCTCTACTGTACTCCACTGTACTCTATCTCTACTGTGATCCACTGTACTCTACCTCTACTGTACTCCACTGTACTCTATCTCTACTGTGCTCTACTGTACTCTATCTCTACTGTACTCCACTGTACTCTACCTCTACTGTGCTCCACTGTACTCCACTGTACTCTATCTCTACTGTGCTCCACTGTACTCTATCTCTACTGTACTCCACTGTACTCTACCTCTACTGTGCTCCACTGTACTCCACTGTACTCTATCTCTACTGTGCTCCACTGTACTCTACCTCTACTGTACTCCACTCTACTCTACCTCTACTGTGCTCCACTGTACTCTACCTCTACTTTAATCCACTCTACTCTACCTCTACTGTACTCCACTCCACTCTACCTCTACTGTGCTCCACTGTACTCTACCTCTACTGTAATCCACTCTAATCTACCTCTACTGGGCTCCACTGTACTCTACCTCTACTTTACTCCACTGTACTCTATCTCTACCGTGCTCCACTGTACACCACTGTTCTACCTCTACTGTACTCCACTGTACTCTACCTCTACTGCACTCCACTGTACTCTATCTCTACTGTACTCCACTCTGCTATACCTCTACTGTGCTCTACTTTACTCTATCTCTACTGTGCTCCACTGTACTCTACCTCTACTGTACTGTACTGTTCTCTACCTCTACTGTACTCTACTGTACTCCACCTCTATAGTGCTCCACTGTACACCACTGTTCTACCTCTACTGTAGTCCACTGTACTCTACCTCTACAGCACTCCACTGTACTCTATCTCTACAGTAATCCACTGTGCTCTACCTCTACTGTACTCCACTGTACTCTATCTCTACTGTGCTAAACTGTACTCTACCTCTACTGTACTGTACTGTTCTCTACCTCTACTGTACTCTACTGTACTCCACCTCTACTGTGCTCCACTGTACACCACTGTTCTACCTCTACTGTACTCCACTGTACTCTACCTCTACTGCACACCACTGTACTCTATCTCTACTGTACTCCACTGTGCTCTACCTCTACTGTGCTCCACTGTATTCTATCTCTACTGTGCTCCACTGTACTCTTTCTCTACTGTACTCCACTGTACTCCACCTCTACTGTGCTCCACTGTACTCTACCTCTATTGTGCTCTACTGTACTCTATCTCTACTGTACTCCACTGTACTCTATCTCTACTGTGATCCACTGTACTCTACCTCTACTGTACTCCACTGTACTCTATCTCTACTGTGCTCTACTGTACTCTATCTCTACTGTACTCCACTGTACTCTACCTCTACTGTGCTCCACTGTACTCCACTGTACTCTATCTCTACTGTGCTCCACTGTACTTTATCTCTACTGTACTCCACTGTACTCTACCTCTACTGTGCTCCACTGTACTCCACTGTACTCTATCTCTACTGTGCTCCACTGTACTCTACCTCTACTTTAATCCACTCTACTCTACCTCTACTGTACTCCACTCCACTCTACCTCTACTGTGCTCCACTGTACTCTACCTCTACTGTAATCCACTCTAATCTACCTCTACTGGGCTCCACTGTACTCTACCTCTACTTTACTCCACTGTACTCTATCTCTACCGTGCTCCACTGTACACCACTGTTCTACCTCTACTGTACTCCACTGTACTCTACCTCTACTGCACTCCACTGTACTCTATCTCTACTGTACTCCACTCTACTCTACCTCTACTGTGCTCCACTGTACTCTACCTCTACTTTAATCCACTCTACTCTACCTCTACTGTACTCCACTCCACTCTACCTCTACTGTGCTCCACTGTACTCTACCTCTACTGTAATCCACTCTAATCTACCTCTACTGGGCTCCACTGTACTCTACCTCTACTGGGCTCCACTGTACTCTACCTCTACTTTACTCCACTGTACTCTATCTCTACCGTGCTCCACTGTACACCACTGTTCTACCTCTACTGTACTCCACTGTAATCTACCTCTACTGCACTCCACTGTACTCTATCTCTACTGTACTCCACTGTGCTATACCTCTACTGTGCTCCACTTTACTCTATCTCTACTGTGCTCCACTGTACTCTACCTCTACTGTACTGTACTGTTCTCTACCTCTACTGTACTCTACTGTACTCCACCTCTATAGTGCTCCACTGTACACCACTGTTCTACCTCTACTGTAGTCCACTGTACTCTACCTCTACAGCACTCCACTGTACTCTATCTCTACAGTAATCCACTGTGCTCTACCTCTACTGTACTCCACTGTACTCTATCTCTACTGTGCTCCACTGTACTCTACCTCTACTGTACTGTACTGTTCTCTACCTCTACTGTACTCTACTGTACTCCACCTCTACTGTGCTCCACTGTACACCACTGTTCTACCTCTACTGTACTCCACTGTACTCTACCTCTACTGCACACCACTGTACTCTATCTCTACTGTACTCCACTGTGCTCTACCTCTACTGTGCTCCACTGTATTCTATCTCTACTGTGCTCCACTGTACTCTTTCTCTACTGTACTCCACTGTACTCCACCTCTACTGTGCTCCACTGTACTCTACCTCTATTGTGCTCTACTGTACTCTATCTCTACTGTACTCCACTGTACTCTATCTCTACTGTGATCCACTGTACTCTACCTCTACTGTACTCCACTGTACTCTATCTCTACTGTGCTCTACTGTACTCTATCTCTACTGTACTCCACTGTACTCTACCTCTACTGTGCTCCACTGTACTCCACTGTACTCTATCTCTACTGTGCTCCACTGTACTCTATCTCTACTGTACTCCACTGTACTCTACCTCTACTGTGCTCCACTGTACTCCACTGTACTCTATCTCTACTGTGCTCCACTGTACTCTACCTCTACTTTAATCCACTCTACTCTACCTCTACTGTACTCCACTCCACTCTACCTCTACTGTGCTCCACTGTACTCTACCTCTACTGTAATCCACTCTAATCTACCTCTACTGGGCTCCACTGTACTCTACCTCTACTTTACTCCACTGTACTCTATCTCTACCGTGCTCCACTGTACACCACTGTTCTACCTCTACTGTACTCCACTGTACTCTACCTCTACTGCACTCCACTTTACTCTATCTCTACTGTGCTAAACTGTACTCTATCTCTACTGTACTCCACTGTACTCTATCTCTACTGTGCTCCACTGTACTCTACCTCTACTGTGCTCTACTGTACTCTATCTCTACTGTGTTCCACTGTACTCTACCTCTACTGTACTCCACTGTACTCTATCTCTACTGTGCTCCACTGTACTCTACCTCTACTGTATTGTACTGTTCTCTACCTCTACTGTACTCTTCTGTACTCCACCTCTACTGTGCTCCACTGTACTCTACCTCTACTGTACTCTACTGTTCTCTACCTCTACTGTACTCTACTGTACTCTACTCTACTGTACTCCACTGTACTCTATCTCTACTGTGCTCTACTGTACCCTACTCTACTGTACTCCACTGTACTCTACCTCTACTGTACTCCACTGTACTCTACCTCTACTTTTCTCCACTGTACTTTACCTCTACTCTACTCCACTGTACTCTACCTCTACTGTACTCTACTGTACTCCTATTCTAATGTGCTCCACTGTAATCCACTGTACTCTACCACTACTGTACTCCACTGTACTCTACCTCTATTGTGCTCTACTGTACTCTATCTCTACAGTGCTCCACTGTACCCTACCTCTACTGTACTCCACTGTACTCTATCTCTACTGTACTCCACTGTACTCTATCTCTACTGTACTCCACTGTACTCTACCTCTACTGTGCTGCACTGTACTCTACCTCTACTGTGCTCCACTGTACTCTACCTCTACTGTGCTCTACTGTACTCTATCTCTACTGTGTTCCACTATACTCTACCTCTACTGTACTCCACTGTACTCTATCTCTACTGTGCTCCACTGTACTCTACCTCTACTGTACTGTACTGTTCTCTACCTCTACTGTACTCTACTCTACTCCACCTCTACTGTGCTCCACTGTACACCACTGTTCTACCTCTACTGTACTCCACTGTACTCTACCTCTACTGCACTCCACTGTACTCTATCTCTACTGTACTCCACTGTGCTCTACCTCTACTGTGCTCCACTGTACTCTATCTCTACTGTACTCCACTGTACTCTATCTCTACTCTGCTCCACTGTACTCTATCTCTACTGTACTCCACTGTACTCTACCTCTACTGTGCTCTACTGTACTCTACTCTACTGTACTCCACTGTACTCTACCTCTACTGTACTCCACTGTACTCTACCTCTATTTTACTCCACTGTACTTTACCTCTACTCTACGCCACTGTACTCTACCTCTACTGTACTCCACTGTACTCTACCTCTACTCTACTGTACTGTTCTCTACCTCTACTGTACTCTACTGTACTCCACCTCTACTGTGCTCCACTGTACTCCACTGTACTCTACCTCTACTGTGCTCCACTGTAATCTATCTCTACTGTGCTCCACTGTACTCTACCTCTACTGTACTCCACTGTACTCTACCTCTACTGTACTCCACTGTACTCTACCTCTACATTACTGCACTGTACTTTACCTCTACTCTACTCCACTGTACTCTACCTCTACTGTATTCTATTGTACTCCTATTCTAATGTGCTCCACTGTAATCCACTGTACTCTACCACTACTGTACTCCACTGTACTCTACCTCTATTGTGCTCTACTGTACTCTATCTCTACTGTGCTCCACTGTACTCTACATCTACTGTACTCCACTGTACTCTATCTCTACTGTACTCCACTGTACTCTATCTCTACTGTACTCTCTCTCTACTGTACTCCACTGTACTCTACCTCTACTGTGCTCCACTGTACTCTACCTCTACTGTGCTCCACTGTACTCTACCTCTACTGTGCTCCACTGTACTCTACCTCTACTGTGCTCTACTGTACTCTATCTCTACTGTGTTCCACTGTAGTCTACCTCTACTGTACTCTACTGTACTCTATCTCTACTGTGCTCCACTGTACTCTACCTCTAGTGTACTGTACTGTTCTCTACCTCTACTGTACTCTACTGTACTCCACCTCTATAGTGCTCCACTGTACACCACTGTTCTACCTCTACTGTAGTCCACTGTACTCTACCTCTACTGCACTCCACTGTTTTACCTCTACTGTAGTCCACTGTACTCTACCTCTACTGCACTCCACTGTACTCTATCTCTACTGTAATCCACTGTGCTCTACCTCTACTGTACTCCACTGTACTCTATCTCTACTGTACTCCACTGTACTCTACCTCTACTGTACTGTACTGTTCTCTACCTCTACTGTACTCTACTGTACTCCACCTCTACTGTGCTCCACTGTACACCACTGTTCTACCTCTACTGTACTGTACTGTTCTCTACCTCTACTGTACTCTACTGTACTCCACCTCTATAGTGCTCCACTGTACACCACTGTTCTACCTCTACTGTAGTCCACTGTACTCTACCTCTACTGCACTCCACTGTTCTACCTCTACTGTAGTCCACTGTACTCTACCTCTACTGCACTCCACTGTACTCTATCTCTACTGTAATCCACTGTGCTCTACCTCTACTGTACTCCACTGTACTCTATCTCTACTGTACTCCACTGTACTCTACCTCTACTGTACTGTACTGTTCTCTACCTCTACTGTACTCTACTGTACTCCACCTCTACTGTAATCCACTGTACACCACTGTTCTACCTCTACTGTACTCCACTGTACTCTACCTCTACTGCACACCACTGTACTCTATCTCTACTGTACTCCACTGTGCTCTACCTCTACTGTGCTCCACTGTATTCTATCTCTACTGTGCTCCACTGTACTCTTTCTCTACTGTACTCCACTGTACTCCACCTCTACTGTGCTCCACTGTACTCTACCTCTATTGTGCTCTACTGTACTCTATCTCTACTGTACTCCACTGTACTCTATCTCTACTGTGATCCACTGTACTCTACCTCTACTGTACTCCACTGTACTCTATCTCTACTGTGCTCTACTGTACTCTATCTCTACTGTACTCCACTGTACTCTACCTCTACTGTGCTCCACTGTACTCCACTGTACTCTATCTCTACTGTGCTCCACTGTACTCTATCTCTACTGTACTCCACTGTACTCTACCTCTACTGTGCTCCACTGTACTCCACTTTACTCTATCTCTACTGTGCTCCACTGTACTCTACCTCTACTGTACTCCACTCTACTCTACCTCTACTGTGCTCCACTGTACTCTACCTCTACTGTAATCCATTCTACTCTACCTCTAATGTACTCCACTCCACTCTACCTCTACTGTGCTCCACTGTACTCTACCTCTACTGTAATCCACTCTACTCTACCTCTACTGGGCTCCACTGTACTCTACCTCTACTTTACTCCACTGTACTCTATCTCTACCGTGCTCCACTGTACACGACTGTTCTACCTCTACTGTACTCCACTGTACTCTACCTCTACTGCACTCCACTGTACTCTATCTCTACTGTGCTCCACTGTGCTATACCTCTACTGTGCTCCACTTTACTCGATCTCTACTGTGCTACACTGTACTCTATCTCTACTGTACTCCACTGTACTCTATCTCTACTGTGCTCCACTGTACTCTACCTCTACTGTGCTCTACTGTACTGTATCTCTACTGTATTCCACTGTACTCTACCTCTACTGTACTCCACTGTACTCTATCTCTACTGTGCTCCACTGTACTCTACCTCTACTGTATTGTACTGTTCTCTACCTCTACTGTACTCTTCTGTACTCCACCTCTACTGTGCTCCACTGTACTCTACCTCTACTGTACTCTACTGTTCTCTACCTCTACTGTACTCTACTGTATTCTACTCTACTGTACTCCACTGTACTCTATCTCTACTGTGCTCTACTGTTCTCTACTCTACTGTACTCCACTGTACTCTACCTCTACTGTACTCCACTGTACTCTACCTCTACTTTTCTCCACTGTACTTTACCTCTACTCTACTCCACTGTACTCTACCTCTACTGTACTCTACTGTACTCCTATTCTAATGTGCTCCACTGTAATCCACTGTACTCTACCACTACTGTACTCCAATGTACTCTACCTCTATTGTGCTCTACTGTACTCTATCTCTACAGTGCTCCACTGTACTCTACCTCTACTGTACTCCACTGTACTCTATCTCTACTGTACTCCACTGTACTCTATCTCTACTGTACTCCACTGTACTCTACCTCTACTGTGCTGCACTGTACTGTACCTCTACTGTGCTCCACTGTACTCTACCTCTACTGTGCTCTACTGTACTCTATCTCTACTGTGTTCCACTGTACTCTACCTCTACTGTACTCCACTGTACTCTATCTCTACTGTGCTCCACTTTACTCTACCTCTACTGTACTGTACTGTTCTCTACCTCTACTGTACTCTACTGTACTCCACCTCTACTGTGCTCCACTGTACACCACTGTTCTACCTCTACTGTACTCCACTGTACTCTACCTCTACTGCACTCCACTGTACTCTATCTCTACTCTACTCCACTGTGCTCTACCTCTACTGTGCTCCACTGTACTCTATCTCTACTGTACTCCACTGTACTCTATCTCTACTCTGCTCCACTGTACTCTATCTCTACTGTACTCCACTGTACTCTATCTCTACTGTACTCCACTGTACTCTACCTCTACTGTACTGTACTGTACTCTACCTCTACTGTACTCTACTGTACTCCACCTCTACTGTGCTCACCGGTACTCCACTGTACTCTAACTCTACTGTACTCCACTGTACTCTACCTCTACTGCACTCCACTGTACTCTATCTCTACTGTACTCCACTGTGCTCTACCTCTACTGTGCTCCACTGTACTCTATCTCTACTGTGCTCCACTGTACTCTATCTCTACTGTACTCCACTGTACTCTACCTCTACTGTGCTCCACTGTACTCTACCTCTACTGTGCTCTACTGTACTCTATCTCTACTGTGTTCCACTGTACTCTACCTCTACTCTACTCCACTGTACTCTATCTCTACTGTGCTCCACTGTACTATACCTCTACTGTACTCCACTGTACTCTACCTCTACTGTACTCCACTGTACTCTATCTCTACTGTACTCCACTGTACTCTACCTCTACTGTACTGTACTGTTCTCTACCTCTACTGTACTCTACTGTACTCCACCTCTACTGTGCTCCACTGTACTCCACTGTACTCTACCTCTACTGTGCTCCACTGTGATCTACCTCTACTGTGCTCCACTGTACTCTACCTCTACTGTACTCACCTGTAATCTATCTCTACTGTACTCCACTGTACTCTATCTCTACTGTGATCCACTGTACTCTACCTCTACTCTGCTCCACTGTACTCTATCTCTACTGTTCTCCACTGTACTCTACCTCTACTGTACTCCACTGTACGCTATCTCTACTGTGCTCTACTGTACTCTATCTCTACTGTACTCCACTGTACTCTACCTCTACTGTGCTCCACTGTACTCCACTGTACTCTATCTCTACTGTGCTCCACTGTACTCTATCTCTACTGTACTCCACTGTACTCTACCTCTACTGTGCTCCACTGTACTCCACTGTACTCTATCTCTACTGTGCTCCACTGTACTCTACCTCTAGTGTACTCCACTCTACTCTACCTCTACTGTGCTCCACTGTACTCTACCTCTACTGTACTCCACTCTACTCTACCTCTACTGGGCTCCACTGTACTCTACCTCTACTGTACTCCACTGTACTCTATCTCTACCGTGCTCCACTGTACTCTATCTCTACTGTACTCCACTGTACTCTACCTCTACTCTACTGTACTGTTCTCTACCTCTACTGTACTCTACTGTACTCCACCTCTACTGTGCTCCACTGTACTCCACTGTACTCTACCTCTACTGTGCTCCACTGTAATCTACCTCTACTGTGCTCCACTGTACTCTACCTCTACTGTACTCCACTGTACTCTACCTCTACTGTACTCCACTGTACTCTACCTCTACTTTACTCCACTGTACTTTACCTCTACTCTACTCCACTGTACTCTACCTCTACTGTACTCTATTGTACTCCTATTCTAATGTGCTACACTGTAATCCACTATACTCTACCACTACTGTACTCCACTGTACTCTACCTCTATTGTGCTCTACTGTACTCTATCTCTACTGTGCTCCACTGTACTCTACCTCTACTGTACTCCACTGTACTCTATCTCTACTGTACTCCACTGTACTCTATCTCTACTGTACTCTCTCTCTACTGTACTCCACTGTACTCTACCTCTACTGTACTCCACTGTACTCTACCTCTACTTTACTCCACTGTACTTTACCTCTACTCTACTCCACTGTACTCTACCTCTACTGTACTCTACTGTACTCCACCTCTACTGTGCTCCACTGTACACCACTGTTCTACCTCTACTGTACTCCACTGTACTCTACCTCTACTGCACTCCACTGTACTCTATCTCTACTGTAATCCACTCTGCTCTACCTCTACTGTACTCCACTGTACTCAATCTCTACTGTGCTCCACTGTACTCTACCTCTACTGTACTGTACTGTTCTCTACCTCTACTGTACTCTACTGTACTCCACCTCTACTGTGCTCCACTGTACACCACTGTTCTACCTGTACTGTACTCCACTGTACTCTACCTCTACTGCACACAACTGTACTCTATCTCTACTGTACTCCACTGTGCTCTACCTCTACTGTGCTCCACTGTATTCTATCTCTACTGTGCTCCACTGTACTCTTTCTCTACTATACTCCACTGTACTCTACCTCTACTGTGCTCCACTGTACTCTACCTCTATTGTGCTCCACTGTACTCTATCTCTACTGTACTCCACTGTACTCTATCTCTACTGTGTTCCACTGTACTCTACCTCTACTTTACTCCACTGTACTCTATCTCTACTGTGCTCTACTGTACTCTATCTCTACTGTACTCCACTGTAATCTACCTCTACTGTGCTCCACTGTACTCCACTGTACTCTATCTCTACTGTGCTCCACTGTACTCTATCTCTACTGTACTCCATTGTACTCTACCTCTACTGTGCTCCACTGTACTCCACTGTACTCTATCTCTACTGTGCTCCACTGTACTCTACCTCTACTGTACTCCACTCTACTCTACCTCTACTGTGCTCCACTGTACTCTACCTCTACTGTAATCCACTCTACTCTACCTCTACTGGGCTCCACTGTACTCTACCTCTACTTTACTCCACTGTACTCTATCTCTACTGCACTCCACTGTACTCTATCTCTACTGTACTCCACTGTGCTATACCTCTACTGTGCTCCACTGTACTCTATCTCTACTGCACTCCACTGTACTCTATCTCTACTGTACTCCACTGTGCTATACCTCTACTGTGCTCCACTGTACTCTATCTCTACTGTGCTACACTGTACTCTATCCCTACTGTACTCCACTGTACTCTATCTCTACTGTGCTCCACTGTACTCTACCTCTACTGTGCTCTACTGTACTCTATCTCTACTGTGTTCCACTGTACTCTACCTCTACTGTACTCCACTGTACTCTATCTCTACTGTGCTCCACTGTACTCTACCTCTACTGTATTGTACTGTTCTCTACCTCTACTGTACTCTACTGTACTCCACCTCTACTGTGCTCCACTGTACTCCACTGTACTCTACCTCTACTGTACTCCACTGTACTCTACCTCTACTGCACTCCACTGTACTCTATCTCTACTGTACTCCACTGTGCTCTACCTCTACTGTGCTCCACTGTACTCTATCTCTACTGTGCTCCACTGTACTCTATCTCTACTGTACTCCACTGTACTCTACCTCTACTGTGCTCCACTGTACTCTACCTCTACTGTGCTCTACTGTAATCTATCTCTACTGTGTTCCACTGTACTCTACCTCTACTCTACTCCACTGTACTCTACCTCTACTCTGCTCCACTGTACTCTATCTCTACTGTGCTCCACTGTACTCTACCTCTACTGTACTCCACTGTACTCTACCTCTACTGTACTCCACTGTACTCTATCTCTACTGTACTCCACTGTACTCTACCTCTACTGTAATGTACTGTTCTCTACCTCTACTGTACTCTACTGTACTCCACCTCTACTGTGCTCCACTGTATTCCACTGTAGTCTACCTCTACTGTGCTCCACTGTGATCTACCTCTACTGTGCTCCACTGTACTCTACCTCTACTGTACTCACCTGTAATCTATCTCTACTGTACTCCACTGTACTCTATCTCTACTGTGATCCACTGTACTCTACCTCTACTCTGCTCCACTGTACTCTATCCCTACTGTGCTCCACTGTACTCTACCTCTACTGTACTCCACTGTACTCTATCTCTACTGTGCTCTACTGTACTCTATCTCTACTGTACTCCACTGTACTCTACCTCTACTGTGCTCCACTGTACTCCACTGTACTCTATCTCTACTGTGCTCCACTGTACTCTATCTCTACTGTACTCCACTGTACTCTACCTCTACTGTGCTCCACTGTACTCCACTGTACTCTATCTCTACTGTGCTCCACTGTACTCTACCTCTACTGTACTCCACTCTACTCTACCTCTACTGGGCTCCACTGTACTCTACCTCTACTGTACTCCACTGTACTCTATCTCTACCGTGCTCCACTGTACTCTATCTCTACTGTACTCCACTGTACTCTACCTCTACTCTACTGTACTGTTCTCTACCTCTACTGTACTCTACTGTACTCCACCTCTAATGTGCTCCACTGTACTCCACTGTACTCTACCTCTACTGTACTCCACTGTACTCTACCTCTACTTTTCTCCACTGTACTTTACCTCTAATCTACTCCACTGTACTCTACCTCTACTGTGCTCCACTGTACTCCACTGTACTCTATCTCTACTGTGCTCCACTGTACTCTATCTCTACTGTACTCCACTGTACTCTACCTCTACTGTGCTCCACTGTACTCCACTGTACTCTATCTCTACTGTGCTCCACTGTACTCTACCTCTACTGTACTCCACTGTACTCTATCTCTACCGTGCTCCACTGTACACCACTGTTCTACCTCTAATGCACTCCACTGTACTCTATCTCTACTGTAATCCACTGTGCTCTACATCTACTGTACTCCACTCTACTCTACCTCTACTGGGCTCCACTGTACTCTACCTCTACTGTACTCCACTGTACTCTACCTCTACTGCACACCACTGTACTCTATTTCTACTGTACTCCACTGTGCTCTACCTCTACTGTGCTCCACTGTATTCTATCTCTACTGTGCTCCACTGTACTCTTTCTCTACTGTACTCCACTGTACTCCACCTCTACTGTGCTCCACTGTACTCTACCTCTATTGTGCTCTACTGTACTCTATCTCTACTGTACTCCACTGTACTCTATCTCTACTGTGATCCACTGTACTCTACCTCTACTGTACTCCACTGTACTCTATCTCTACTGTGCTCTACTGTACTCTATCTCTACTGTACTCCACTGTACTCTACCTCTACTGTGCTCCACTGTACTCCACTGTACTCTATCTCTACTGTGCTCCACTGTACTCTATCTCTACTGTACTCCACTGTACTCTACCTCTACTGTGCTCCACTGTACTCCACTTTACTCTATCTCTACTGTGCTCCACTGTACTCTACCTCTACTGTACTCCACTCTACTCTACCTCTACTGTGCTCCACTGTACTCTACCTCTACTGTAATCCACTCTACTCTACCTCTACTGTACTCCACTCCACTCTACCTCTACTGTGCTCCACTGTACTCTACCTCTACTGTAATCCACTCTACTCTACCTCTACTGGGCTCCACTGTACTCTACCTCTACTTTACTCCACTGTACTCTATCTCTACCGTGCTCCACTGTACACGACTGTTCTACCTCTACTGTACTCCACTGTACTCTACCTCTACTGCACTCCACTGTACTCTATCTCTACTGTACTCCACTGTGCTATACCTCTACTGTGCTCCACTTTACTCGATCTCTACTGTGCTACACTGTACTCTATCTCTACTGTACTCCACTGTACTCTATCTCTACTGTGCTCCACTGTACTCTATCTCTACTGTGCTCCACTGTACTCTACCTCTACTGTGCTCTACTGTACTGTATCTCTACTGTATTCCACTGTACTCTACCTCTACTGTACTCCACTGTACTCTATCTCTACTGTGCTCCACTGTACTCTACCTCTACTGTATTGTACTGTTCTCTACCTCTACTGTACTCTTCTGTACTCCACCTCTACTGTGCTCCACTGTACTCTACCTCTACTGTACTCTACTGTTCTCTACCTCTACTGTACTCTACTGTACTCCACTCTACTGTACTCCACTGTACTCTATCTCTACTGTGCTCTACTGTACTCTACTCTACTGTACTCCACTGTACTCTACCTCTACTGTACTCCACTGTACTCTACCTCTACTTTTCTCCACTGTACTTTACCTCTACTCTACTCCACTGTACTCTACCTCTACTGTACTCTACTGTACTCCTATTCTAATGTGCTCCACTGTAATCCACTGTACTCTACCACTACTGTACTCCACTGTACTCTACCTCTATTGTGCTCTACTGTACTCTATCTCTACAGTGCTCCACTGTACTCTACCTCTACTGTACTCCACTGTACTCTATCTCTACTGTACTCCACTGTACTCTATCTCTACTGTACTCCACTGTACTCTACCTCTACTGTGCTGCACTGTACTCTACCTCTACTGTGCTCCACTGTACTCTACCTCTACTGTGCTCTACTGTACTCTATCTCTACTGTGTTCCACTGTACTCTACCTCTACTGTACTCCACTGTACTCTATCTCTACTGTGCTCCACTTTACTCTACCTCTACTGTACTGTACTGTTCTCTACCTCTACTGTACTCTACTGTACTCCACCTCTACTGTGCTCCACTGTACACCACTGTTCTACCTCTACTGTACTCCACTGTACTCTACCTCTACTGCACTCCACTGTACTCTATCTCTACTCTACTCCACTGTGCTCTACCTCTACTGTGCTCCACTGTACTCTATCTCTACTGTACTCCACTGTACTCTATCTCTACTCTGCTCCACTGTACTCTATCTCTACTCTACTCCAATGTACTCTATCTCTACTGTGCTCCACTGTACTCTACCTCTACTGTACTGTACTGTACTGTACTCTACCTCTACTGTACTCTACTGTACTCCACCTCTACTGTGCTCACCGGTACTCCACTGTACTCTAACTCTACTGTACTCCACTGTACTCTACCTCTACTGCACTCCACTGTACTCTATCTCTACTGTACTCCACTGTGCTCTACCTCTACTGTGCTCCACTGTACTCTATCTCTACTGTGCTCCACTGTACTCTATCTCTACTGTACTCCACTGTACTCTACCTCTACTGTGCTCCACTGTACTCTACCTCTACTGTGCTCTACTGTACTCTATCTCTACTGTGTTCCACTGTACTCTACCTCTACTCTACTCCACTGTACTCTATCTCTACTGTGCTCCACTGTACTATACCTCTACTGTACTCCACTGTACTCTACCTCTACTGTACTCCACTGTACTCTATCTCTACTGTACTCCACTGTACTCTACCTCTACTGTACTGTACTGTTCTCTACCTCTACTGTACTCTACTGTACTCCACCTCTACTGTGCTCCACTGTACTCCACTGTACTCTACCTCTACTGTGCTCCACTGTGATCTACCTCTACTGTGCTCCACTGTACTCTACCTCTACTGTACTCACCTGTAATCTATCTCTACTGTACTCCACTGTACTCTATCTCTACTGTGATCCACTGTACTCTACCTCTACTCTGCTCCACTGTACTCTATCTCTACTGTTCTCCACTGTACTCTACCTCTACTGTACTCCACTGTACTCTATCTCTACTGTGCTCTACTGTACTCTATCTCTACTGTACTCCACTGTACTCTACCTCTACTGTGCTCCACTGTACTCCACTGTACTCTATCTCTACTGTGCTCCACTGTACTCTATCTCTACTGTACTCCACTGTACTCTACCTCTACTGTGCTCCACTGTACTCCACTGTACTCTATCTCTACTGTGCTCCACTGTACTCTACCTCTAGTGTACTCCACTCTACTCTACCTCTACTGTGCTCCACTGTACTCTACCTCTACTGTACTCCACTCTACTCTACCTCTACTGGGCTCCACTGTACTCTACCTCTACTGTACTCCACTGTACTCTATCTCTACCGTGCTCCACTGTACTCTATCTCTACTGTACTCCACTGTACTCTACCTCTACTCTACTGTACTGTTCTCTACCTCTACTGTACTCTACTGTACTCCACCTCTACTGTGCTCCACTGTACTCCACTGTACTCTACCTCTACTGTGCTCCACTGTAATCTACCTCTACTGTGCTCCACTGTACTCTACCTCTACTGTACTCCACTGTACTCTACCTCTACTGTACTCCACTGTACTCTACCTCTACTTTACTCCACTGTACTTTACCTCTACTCTACTCCACTGTACTCTACCTCTACTGTACTCTATTGTACTCCTATTCTAATGTGCTACACTGTAATCCACTGTACTCTACCACTACTGTACTCCACTGTACTCTACCTCTATTGTGCTCTACTGTACTCTATCTCTACTGTGCTCCACTGTACTCTACCTCTACTGTACTCCACTGTACTCTATCTCTACTGTACTCCACTGTACTCTATCTCTACTGTACTCTCTCTCTACTGTACTCCACTGTACTCTACCTCTACTGTACTCCACTGTACTCTACCTCTACTTTACTCCACTGTACTTTACCTCTACTCTACTCCACTGTACTCTACCTCTACTGTACTCTACTGTACTCCACCTCTACTGTGCTCCACTGTACACCACTGTTCTACCTCTACTGTACTCCACTGTACTCTACCTCTAATGCACTCCACTGTACTCTATCTCTACTGTAATCCACTCTGCTCTACCTCTACTGTACTCCACTGTACTCAATCTCTACTGTGCTCCACTGTACTCTACCTCTACTGTACTGTACTGTTCTCTACCTCTACTGTACTCTACTGTACTCCACCTCTACTGTGCTCCACTGTACACCACTGTTCTACCTGTACTGTACTCCACTGTACTCTACCTCTACTGCACACAACTGTACTCTATCTCTACTGTACTCCACTGTGCTCTACCTCTACTGTGCTCCACTGTATTCTATCTCTACTGTGCTCCACTGTACTCTTTCTCTACTGTACTCCACTGTACTCTACCTCTACTGTGCTCCACTGTACTCTACCTCTATTGTGCTCCACTGTACTCTATCTCTACTGTACTCCACTGTACTCTATCTCTACTGTGTTCCACTGTACTCTACCTCTACTTTACTCCACTGTACTCTATCTCTACTGTGCTCTACTGTACTCTATCTCTACTGTACTCCACTGTAATCTACCTCTACTGTGCTCCACTGTACTCCACTGTACTCTATCTCTACTGTGCTCCACTGTACTCTATCTCTACTGTACTCCACTGTACTCTACCTCTACTGTGCTCCACTGTACTCCACTGTACTCTATCTCTACTGTGCTCCACTGTACTCTACCTCTACTGTACTCCACTCTACTCTACCTCTACTGTGCTCCACTGTACTCTACCTCTACTGTAATCCACTCTACTCTACCTCTACTGGGCTCCACTGTACTCTACCTCTACTTTACTCCACTGTACTCTATCTCTACTGCACTCCACTGTACTCTATCTCTACTGTACTCCACTGTACTCTACCTCTACTGTGCTCCACTGTGATCTACCTCTACTGTGCTCCACTGTACTCTACCTCTACTGTACTCACCTGTAATCTATCTCTACTGTACTCCACTGTACTCTATCTCTACTGTGATCCACTGTACTCTACCTCTACTCTGCTCCACTGTACTCTATCTCTACTGTTCTCCACTGTACTCTACCTCTACTGTACTCCACTGTACTCTATCTCTACTGTGCTCTACTGTACTCTATCTCTACTGTACTCCACTGTACTCTACCTCTACTGTGCTCCACTGTACTCCACTGTACTCTATCTCTACTGTGCTCCACTGTACTCTATCTCTACTGTACTCCACTGTACTCTACCTCTACTGTGCTCCACTGTACTCCACTGTACTCTATCTCTACTGTGCTCCACTGTACTCTACCTCTAGTGTACTCCACTCTACTCTACCTCTACTGTGCTCCACTGTACTCTACCTCTACTGTACTCCACTCTACTCTACCTCTACTGGGCTCCACTGTACTCTACCTCTACTGTACTCCACTGTACTCTATCTCTACCGTGCTCCACTGTACTCTATCTCTACTGTACTCCACTGTACTCTACCTCTACTCTACTGTACTGTTCTCTACCTCTACTGTACTCTACTGTACTCCACCTCTACTGTGCTCCACTGTACTCCACTGTACTCTACCTCTACTGTGCTCCACTGTAATCTACCTCTACTGTGCTCCACTGTACTCTACCTCTACTGTACTCCACTGTACTCTACCTCTACTGTACTCCACTGTACTCTACCTCTACTTTACTCCACTGTACTTTACCTCTACTCTACTCCACTGTACTCTACCTCTACTGTACTCTATTGTACTCCTATTCTAATGTGCTACACTGTAATCCACTGTACTCTACCACTACTGTACTCCACTGTACTCTACCTCTATTGTGCTCTACTGTACTCTATCTCTACTGTGCTCCACTGTACTCTACCTCTACTGTACTCCACTGTACTCTATCTCTACTGTACTCCACTGTACTCTATCTCTACTGTACTCTCTCTCTACTGTACTCCACTGTACTCTACCTCTACTGTACTCCACTGTACTCTACCTCTACTTTACTCCACTGTACTTTACCTCTACTCTACTCCACTGTACTCTACCTCTACTGTACTCTACTGTACTCCACCTCTACTGTGCTCCACTGTACACCACTGTTCTACCTCTACTGTACTCCACTGTACTCTACCTCTAATGCACTCCACTGTACTCTATCTCTACTGTAATCCACTCTGCTCTACCTCTACTGTACTCCACTGTACTCAATCTCTACTGTGCTCCACTGTACTCTACCTCTACTGTACTGTACTGTTCTCTACCTCTACTGTACTCTACTGTACTCCACCTCTACTGTGCTCCACTGTACACCACTGTTCTACCTGTACTGTACTCCACTGTACTCTACCTCTACTGCACACAACTGTACTCTATCTCTACTGTACTCCACTGTGCTCTACCTCTACTGTGCTCCACTGTATTCTATCTCTACTGTGCTCCACTGTACTCTTTCTCTACTGTACTCCACTGTACTCTACCTCTACTGTGCTCCACTGTACTCTACCTCTATTGTGCTCCACTGTACTCTATCTCTACTGTACTCCACTGTACTCTATCTCTACTGTGTTCCACTGTACTCTACCTCTACTTTACTCCACTGTACTCTATCTCTACTGTGCTCTACTGTACTCTATCTCTACTGTACTCCACTGTAATCTACCTCTACTGTGCTCCACTGTACTCCACTGTACTCTATCTCTACTGTGCTCCACTGTACTCTATCTCTACTGTACTCCACTGTACTCTACCTCTACTGTGCTCCACTGTACTCCACTGTACTCTATCTCTACTGTGCTCCACTGTACTCTACCTCTACTGTACTCCACTCTACTCTACCTCTACTGTGCTCCACTGTACTCTACCTCTACTGTAATCCACTCTACTCTACCTCTACTGGGCTCCACTGTACTCTACCTCTACTTTACTCCACTGTACTCTATCTCTACTGCACTCCACTGTACTCTATCTCTACTGTACTCCACTGTGCTATACCTCTACTGTGCTCCACTGTACTCTATCTCTACTGCACTCCAATGTACTCTATCTCTACTGTACTCCACTGTGCTATACCTCTACTGTGCTCCACTGTACTCTATCTCTACTGTGCTACACTGTACTCTATCCCTACTGTACTCCACTGTACTCTATCTCTACTGTGCTCCACTGTACTCTACCTCTACTGTGCTCTACTGTACTCTATCTCTACTGTGTTACACTGTACTCTACCTCTACTGTACTCCACTGTACTCTATCTCTACTGTGCTCCACTGTACTCTACCTCTACTGTATTGTACTGTTCTCTACCTCTACTGTACTCTACTGTACTCCACCTCTACTGTGCTCCACTGTACTCCACTGTACTCTACCTCTACTGTACTCCACTGTACTCTACCTCTACTGCACTCCACTGTACTCTATCTCTACTGTACTCCACTGTGCTCTACCTCTACTGTGCTCCACTGTACTCTATCTCTACTGTGCTCCACTGTACTCTATCTCTACTGTACTCCACTGTACTCTACCTCTACTGTGCTCCACTGTACTCTACCTCTACTGTGCTCTACTGTAATCTATCTCTACTGTGTTCCACTGTACTCTACCTCTACTCTACTCCACTGTACTCTATCTCTACTGTGCTCCACTGTACTCTACCTCTACTGTACTCCACTGTACTCTACCTCTACTGTACTCCACTGTACTCTATCTCTACTGTACTCCACTGTACTCTACCTCTACTGTAATGTACTGTTCTCTACCTCTACTGTACTCTACTGTACTCCACCTCTACTGTGCTCCAATGTATTCCACTGTAGTCTACCTCTACTGTGCTCCACTGTGATCTACCTCTACTGTGCTCCACTGTACTCTACCTCTACTGTACTCACCTGTAATCTATCTCTACTGTACTCCACTGTACTCTATCTCTACTGTGATCCACTGTACTCTACCTCTACTCTGCTCCACTGTACTCTATCCCTACTGTGCTCCACTGTACTCTACCTCTACTGTACTCCACTGTACTCTATCTCTGCTGTGCTCTACTGTACTCTATCTTTACTGTACTCCACTGTACTCTACCTCTACTGTGCTCCACTGTACTCCACTGTACTCTATCTCTACTGTGCTCCACTGTACTCTATCTCTACTGTACTCCACTGTACTCTACCTCTACTGTGCTCCACTGTACTCCACTGTACTCTATCTCTACTGTGCTCCACTGTACTCTACCTCTACTGTACTCCACTCTACTCTACCTCTACTGGGCTCCACTGTACTCTACCTCTACTGTACTCCACTGTACTCTATCTCTACCGTGCTCCACTGTACTCTATCTCTACTGTACTCCACTGTACTCTACCTCTACTCTACTGTACTGTTCTCTACCTCTACTGTACTCTACTGTACTCCACCTCTACTGTGCTCCACTGTACACCACTGTTCTACCTCTACTGTACTCCACTGTACTCTACCTCTAATGCACTCCACTGTACTCTATCTCTACTGTAATCCACTCTGCTCTACCTCTACTGTACTCCACTGTACTCAATCTCTACTGTGCTCCACTGTACTCTACCTCTACTGTACTGTACTGTTCTCTACCTCTACTGTACTCTACTGTACTCCACCTCTACTGTGCTCCACTGTACACCACTGTTCTACCTGTACTGTACTCCACTGTACTCTACCTCTACTGCACACAACTGTACTCTATCTCTACTGTACTCCACTGTGCTCTACCTCTACTGTGCTCCACTGTATTCTATCTCTACTGTGCTCCACTGTACTCTTTCTCTACTGTACTCCACTGTACTCTACCTCTACTGTGCTCCACTGTACTCTACCTCTATTGTGCTCCACTGTACTCTATCTCTACTGTACTCCACTGTACTCTATCTCTACTGTGTTCCACTGTACTCTACCTCTACTTTACTCCACTGTACTCTATCTCTACTGTGCTCTACTGTACTCTATCTCTACTGTACTCCACTGTAATCTACCTCTACTGTGCTCCACTGTACTCCACTGTACTCTATCTCTACTGTGCTCCACTGTACTCTATCTCTACTGTACTCCACTGTACTCTACCTCTACTGTGCTCCACTGTACTCCACTGTACTCTATCTCTACTGTGCTCCACTGTACTCTACCTCTACTGTACTCCACTCTACTCTACCTCTACTGTGCTCCACTGTACTCTACCTCTACTGTAATCCACTCTACTCTACCTCTACTGGGCTCCACTGTACTCTACCTCTACTTTACTCCACTGTACTCTATCTCTACTGCACTCCACTGTACTCTATCTCTACTGTACTCCACTGTACTCTACCTCTACTGTGCTCCACTGTGATCTACCTCTACTGTGCTCCACTGTACTCTACCTCTACTGTACTCACCTGTAATCTATCTCTACTGTACTCCACTGTACTCTATCTCTACTGTGATCCACTGTACTCTACCTCTACTCTGCTCCACTGTACTCTATCTCTACTGTTCTCCACTGTACTCTACCTCTACTGTACTCCACTGTACTCTATCTCTACTGTGCTCTACTGTACTCTATCTCTACTGTACTCCACTGTACTCTACCTCTACTGTGCTCCACTGTACTCCACTGTACTCTATCTCTACTGTGCTCCACTGTACTCTATCTCTACTGTACTCCACTGTACTCTACCTCTACTGTGCTCCACTGTACTCCACTGTACTCTATCTCTACTGTGCTCCACTGTACTCTACCTCTAGTGTACTCCACTCTACTCTACCTCTACTGTGCTCCACTGTACTCTACCTCTACTGTACTCCACTCTACTCTACCTCTACTGGGCTCCACTGTACTCTACCTCTACTGTACTCCACTGTACTCTATCTCTACCGTGCTCCACTGTACTCTATCTCTACTGTACTCCACTGTACTCTACCTCTACTCTACTGTACTGTTCTCTACCTCTACTGTACTCTACTGTACTCCACCTCTACTGTGCTCCACTGTACTCCACTGTACTCTACCTCTACTGTGCTCCACTGTAATCTACCTCTACTGTGCTCCACTGTACTCTACCTCTACTGTACTCCACTGTACTCTACCTCTACTGTACTCCACTGTACTCTACCTCTACTTTACTCCACTGTACTTTACCTCTACTCTACTCCACTGTACTCTACCTCTACTGTACTCTATTGTACTCCTATTCTAATGTGCTACACTGTAATCCACTGTACTCTACCACTACTGTACTCCACTGTACTCTACCTCTATTGTGCTCTACTGTACTCTATCTCTACTGTGCTCCACTGTACTCTACCTCTACTGTACTCCACTGTACTCTATCTCTACTGTACTCCACTGTACTCTATCTCTACTGTACTCTCTCTCTACTGTACTCCACTGTACTCTACCTCTACTGTACTCCACTGTACTCTACCTCTACTTTACTCCACTGTACTTTACCTCTACTCTACTCCACTGTACTCTACCTCTACTGTACTCTACTGTACTCCACCTCTACTGTGCTCCACTGTACACCACTGTTCTACCTCTACTGTACTCCACTGTACTCTACCTCTAATGCACTCCACTGTACTCTATCTCTACTGTAATCCACTCTGCTCTACCTCTACTGTACTCCACTGTACTCAATCTCTACTGTGCTCCACTGTACTCTACCTCTACTGTACTGTACTGTTCTCTACCTCTACTGTACTCTACTGTACTCCACCTCTACTGTGCTCCACTGTACACCACTGTTCTACCTGTACTGTACTCCACTGTACTCTACCTCTACTGCACACAACTGTACTCTATCTCTACTGTACTCCACTGTGCTCTACCTCTACTGTGCTCCACTGTATTCTATCTCTACTGTGCTCCACTGTACTCTTTCTCTACTGTACTCCACTGTACTCTACCTCTACTGTGCTCCACTGTACTCTACCTCTATTGTGCTCCACTGTACTCTATCTCTACTGTACTCCACTGTACTCTATCTCTACTGTGTTCCACTGTACTCTACCTCTACTTTACTCCACTGTACTCTATCTCTACTGTGCTCTACTGTACTCTATCTCTACTGTACTCCACTGTAATCTACCTCTACTGTGCTCCACTGTACTCCACTGTACTCTATCTCTACTGTGCTCCACTGTACTCTATCTCTACTGTACTCCACTGTACTCTACCTCTACTGTGCTCCACTGTACTCCACTGTACTCTATCTCTACTGTGCTCCACTGTACTCTACCTCTACTGTACTCCACTCTACTCTACCTCTACTGTGCTCCACTGTACTCTACCTCTACTGTAATCCACTCTACTCTACCTCTACTGGGCTCCACTGTACTCTACCTCTACTTTACTCCACTGTACTCTATCTCTACTGCACTCCACTGTACTCTATCTCTACTGTACTCCACTGTGCTATACCTCTACTGTGCTCCACTGTACTCTATCTCTACTGCACTCCAATGTACTCTATCTCTACTGTACTCCACTGTGCTATACCTCTACTGTGCTCCACTGTACTCTATCTCTACTGTGCTACACTGTACTCTATCCCTACTGTACTCCACTGTACTCTATCTCTACTGTGCTCCACTGTACTCTACCTCTACTGTGCTCTACTGTACTCTATCTCTACTGTGTTACACTGTACTCTACCTCTACTGTACTCCACTGTACTCTATCTCTACTGTGCTCCACTGTACTCTACCTCTACTGTATTGTACTGTTCTCTACCTCTACTGTACTCTACTGTACTCCACCTCTACTGTGCTCCACTGTACTCCACTGTACTCTACCTCTACTGTACTCCACTGTACTCTACCTCTACTGCACTCCACTGTACTCTATCTCTACTGTACTCCACTGTGCTCTACCTCTACTGTGCTCCACTGTACTCTATCTCTACTGTGCTCCACTGTACTCTATCTCTACTGTACTCCACTGTACTCTACCTCTACTGTGCTCCACTGTACTCTACCTCTACTGTGCTCTACTGTAATCTATCTCTACTGTGTTCCACTGTACTCTACCTCTACTCTACTCCACTGTACTCTATCTCTACTGTGCTCCACTGTACTCTACCTCTACTGTACTCCACTGTACTCTACCTCTACTGTACTCCACTGTACTCTATCTCTACTGTACTCCACTGTACTCTACCTCTACTGTAATGTACTGTTCTCTACCTCTACTGTACTCTACTGTACTCCACCTCTACTGTGCTCCAATGTATTCCACTGTAGTCTACCTCTACTGTGCTCCACTGTGATCTACCTCTACTGTGCTCCACTGTACTCTACCTCTACTGTACTCACCTGTAATCTATCTCTACTGTACTCCACTGTACTCTATCTCTACTGTGATCCACTGTACTCTACCTCTACTCTGCTCCACTGTACTCTATCCCTACTGTGCTCCACTGTACTCTACCTCTACTGTACTCCACTGTACTCTATCTCTGCTGTGCTCTACTGTACTCTATCTTTACTGTACTCCACTGTACTCTACCTCTACTGTGCTCCACTGTACTCCACTGTACTCTATCTCTACTGTGCTCCACTGTACTCTATCTCTACTGTACTCCACTGTACTCTACCTCTACTGTGCTCCACTGTACTCCACTGTACTCTATCTCTACTGTGCTCCACTGTACTCTACCTCTACTGTACTCCACTCTACTCTACCTCTACTGGGCTCCACTGTACTCTACCTCTACTGTACTCCACTGTACTCTATCTCTACCGTGCTCCACTGTACTCTATCTCTACTGTACTCCACTGTACTCTACCTCTACTCTACTGTACTGTTCTCTACCTCTACTGTACTCTACTGTACTCCACCTCTACTGTGCTCCACTGTACTCCACTGTACTCTACCTCTACTGTACTCCACTGTACTCTACCTCTACTTTTCTCCACTGTACTTTACCTCTAATCTACTCCACTGTACTCTACCTCTACTTTGCTCCACTGTACTCCACTGTACTCTATCTCTACTGTGCTCCACTGTACTCTATCTCTACTGTACTCCACTGTACTCTACCTCTACTGTGCTCCACTGTACTCCACTGTACTCTATCTCTACTGTGCTCCACTGTACTCTACCTCTACTGTACTCCACTGTACTCTATCTCTACCGTGCTCCACTGTACACCACTCTTCTACCTCTAATGCACTCCACTGTACTCTATCTCTACTGTAATCCACTGTGCTCTACATCTACTGTACTCCACTCTACTCTACCTCTACTGGGCTTCACTGTACTCTACCACTACTGTACTCCACTGTACTCTACCTCTATTGTGCTCTACTGTACTCTATCTCTACTGTGCTCCACTGTACTCTACCTCTACTGTACTGTACTGTTCTCTACCTCTACCTCCACTGTACTCTACCTCTACTGTACTCCACTCTATTCTACCTCTACTGGGCTCCACTGTACTCTACCTCTACTGTACTCCACTGTACTCTATCTCTACCGTGCTCCACTGTACACCACTGTTCTACCTCTACTGCACTCCACTGTACTCTATCTCTACTGTAATCCACTGTGCTCTACCTCTACTGTACTCCACTCTACTCTACCTCTACTGGGCTCCACTGTACTCTACCACTACTGTACTCCACTGTACTCCACTGTACTCTATCTCTACTGTGCTCCACTGTACTCTATCTCTACTGTACTCCACTGTACTCTACCTCTACTGTGCTCCACTGTACTCTATCTCTACTGTGCTCTACTGTACTCTATCTCTACTGTACTCCACTGTACTCTATCTCTACTCTGCTCCACTGTACTCCACTGTACTCTATCTCTACTCTGCTCCACTGTACTCTATCTCTACTGTACTCCACTGTACTCTACCTCTACTGTGCTCCACTGTACTCCACTGTACTCTATCTCTACTGTGCTCCACTGTACTCTACCTCTACTGTACTCCACTCTACTCTACCTCTACTGGGCTCCACTGTACTCTACCTCTACTGTACTCCACTGTACTCTATCTCTACCGTGCTCCACTGTACTCTATCTCTACTGTACTCCACTGTACTCTACCTCTACTCTACTGTACTGTTCTCTACCTCTACTGTACTCTACTGTACTCCACCTCTACTGTGCTCCACTGTACTCCACTGTACTCTACCTCTACTGTACTCCACTGTACTCTACCTCTACTTTTCTCCACTGTACTTTACCTCTAATCTACTCCACTGTACTCTACCTCTACTGTGCTCCACTGTACTCCACTGTACTCTATCTCTACTGTGCTCCACTGTACTCTATCTCTACTGTACTCCACTGTACTCTACCTCTACTGTGCTCCACTGTACTCCACTGTACTCTATCTCTACTGTGCTCCACTGTACTCTACCTCTACTGTACTCCACTGTACTCTCTCTCTACCGTGCTCCACTGTACACCACTGTTCTACCTCTAATGCACTCCACTGTACTCTATCTCTACTGTAATCCACTGTGCTCTACATCTACTGTACTCCACTCTACTCTACCTCTACTGGGCTCCACTGTACTCTACCACTACTGTACTCCACTGTACTCTACCTCTATTGTGCTCTACTGTACTCTATCTCTACTGTGCTCCACTGTACTCTACCTCTACTGTACTGTACTGTTCTCTACCTCTACCTCCACTGTACTCTACCTCTACTGTACTCCACTCTATTCTACCTCTACTGGGCTCCACTGTACTCTACCTCTACTGTACTCCACTGTACTCTATCTCTACCGTGCTCCACTGTACACCACTGTTCTACCTCTACTGCACTCCACTGTACTCTATCTCTACTGTAATCCACTGTGCTCTACCTCTACTGTACTCCACTCTACTCTACCTCTACTGGGCTCCACTGTACTCTACCACTACTGTACTCCACTGTACTCTACCTCTATTGTGCTCTACTGTACTCTATCTCTACTGTGCTCCACTGTACTCTACCTCTACTGTACTCCACTGTACTCTATCTCTACTGTACTCCAATGTACTCTATCTCTACTGTACTCTCTCTCTACTGTACTCCACTGTACTCTACCTCTACTGTGCTCCACTGTACTCTACCTCTACTATGCTCCACTGTACTCTACCTCTACTGTGCTCCACTGTACTCTACCTCTACTGTGCTCTACTGTACTCTATCTCTACTGTGTTCCACTCTACTCTACCTCTACTGTACTCTACTGTACTCCACCTCTATAGTGCTCCACTGTACACCACTGTTCTACCTCTACTGTACTCCACTGTACTCTACCTCTACTGCACTCCACTGTACTCTATCTCTACTGTAATCCACTGTGCTCTACCTCTACTGTACTCCACTGTACTCTACCTCTACTGTACTGTACTGTTCTCTACCTCTACTGTACTCTACTGTACTCCACCTCTACTGTGCTCCACTGTACACCACTGTTCTACCTCTACTGTACTCCACTGTACTCTACCTCTACTGCACACCACTGTGCTCTACATCTACTGTACTCCACTCTACTCTACCTCTACTGGGCTCCACTGTACTCTACCACTACTGTACTCCACTGTACTCTACCTCTATTGTGCTCTACTGTACTCTATCTCTACTGTGCTCCACTGTACTCTACCTCTACTGTACTGTACTGTTCTCTACCTCTACCTCCACTGTACTCTACCTCTACTGTACTCCACTCTACTCTACCTCTACTGGGCTCCACTGTACTCTACCTCTACTGTACTCCACTGTACTCTACCTCTACTGTACTCTACTGTACTCCACCTCTACTGTGCTCCACTGTACACCACTGTTCTACCTCTACTGTACTCCACTGTACTCTACCTCTACTGCACTCCACTGTACTCTATCTCTACTGTAATCCACTCTGCTCTACCTCTACTGTACTCCACTGTACTCAATCTCTACTGTGCTCCACTGTACTCTACCTCTACTGTACTATACTGTTCTCTACCTCTACTGTACTCTACTGTACTCCACCTCTACTGTGCTCCACTGTACACCACTGTTCTACCTGTACTGTACTCCACTGTACTCTACCTCTACTGCACACAACTGTACTCTATCTCTACTGTACTCCACTGTGCTCTACCTCTACTGTGCTCCACTGTATTCTATCTCTACTGTGCTCCACTGTACTCTTTCTCTACTGTACTCCACTGTACTCTACCTCTACTGTGCTCCACTGTACTCTACCTCTATTGTGCTCCACTGTACTCTATCTCTACTGTACTCCACTGTACTCTATCTCTACTGTGTTCCACTGTACTCTACCTCTACTTTACTCCACTGTACTCTATCTCTACTGTGATCTACTGTACTCTATCTCTACTGTACTCCACTGTAATCTACCTCTACTGTGCTCCACTGTACTCCACTGTACTCTATCTCTACTGTGCTCCACTGTACTCTATCTCTACTGTATTCCACTGTACTCTACCTCTACTGTGCTCCACTGTACTCCACTGTACTCTATCTCTACTGTGCTCCACTGTACTCTACCTCTACTGTACTCCACTCTACTCTACCTCTACTGTGCTCCACTGTACTCTACCTCTACTGTAATCCACTCTACTCTACCTCTACTGGGCTCCACTGTACTCTACCTCTACTTTACTCCACTGTACTCTATCTCTACTGCACTCCACTGTACTCTATCTCTACTGTACTCCACTGTGCTATACCTCTACTGTGCTCCACTGTACTCTATCTCTACTGCACTCCAATGTACTCTATCTCTACTGTACTCCACTGTGCTATACCTCTACTGTGCTCCACTGTACTCTATCTCTACTGTGCTACACTGTACCCATCCCTACTGTACTCCACTGTACTCTATCTCTACTGTGCTCCACTGTACTCTACCTCTACTGTGCTCTACTGTACTCTATCTCTACTGTGTTCCACTGTACTCTACCTCTACTGTACTCCACTGTACTCTATCTCTACTGTGCTCCACTGTACTCTACCTCTACTGTATTGTACTGTTCTCTACCTCTACTGTACTCTACTGTACTCCACCTCTACTGTGCTCCACTGTACTCCACTGTACTCTACCTCTACTGTACTCCACTGTACTCTACCTCTACTGCACTCCACTGTACTCTATCTCTACTGTACTCCACTGTGCTCTAACTCTACTGTGCTCCACTGTACTCTATCTCTACTGTGCTCCACTGTACTCTATCTCTACTGTACTCCACTGTACTCTACCTCTACTGTGCTCCACTGTACTCTACCTCTACTGTGCTCTACTGTAATCTATCTCTACTGTGTTCCACTGTACTCTACCTCTACTCTACTCCACTGTACTCTATCTCTACTGTGCTCCACTGTACTCTACCTCTACTGTACTCCACTGTACTCTACCTCTACTGTACTCCACTGTACTCTATCTCTACTGTACTCCACTGTACTCTACCTCTACTGTAATGTACTGTTCTCTACCTCTACTGTACTCTACTGTACTCCACCTCTACTGTGCTCCACTGTATTCCACTGTAGTCTACCTCTACTGTGCTCCACTGTGATCTACCTCTACTCTGCTCCACTGTACTCTACCTCTACTGTACTCACCTGTAATCTATCTCTACTGTACTCCACTGTACTCTATCTCTACTGTGATCCACTGTACTCTACCTCTACTCTGCTCCACTGTACTCTATCCCTACTGTGCTCCACTGTACTCTACCTCTACTGTACTCCACTGTACTCTATCTCTACTGTGCTCTACTGTACTCTATCTCTACTGTACTCCACTGTACTCTACCTCTACTGTGCTCCACTGTACTCCACTGTACTCTATCTCTACTGTGCTCCACTGTACTCTATCTCTACTGTACTCCACTGTACTCTACCTCTACTGTGCTCCACTGTACTCCACTGTACTCTATCTCTACTGTGCTCCACTGTACTCTACCTCTACTGTACTCCACTCTACTCTACCTCTACTGGGCTCCACTGTACTCTACCTCTACTGTACTCCACTGTACTCTATCTCTACCGTGCTCCACTGTACTCTATCTCTACTGTACTCCACTGTACTCTACCTCTACTCTACTGTACTGTTCTCTACCTCTACTGTACTCTACTGTACTCCACCTCTACTGTGCTCCACTGTACTCCACTGTACTCTACCTCTACTGTACTCCACTGTACTCTACCTCTACTTTTCTCCACTGTACTTTACCTCTAATCTACTCCACTGTACTCTACCTCTACTGTGCTCCACTGTACTCCACTGTACTCTATCTCTACTGTGCTCCACTGTACTCTATCTCTACTGTACTCCACTGTACTCTACCTCTACTGTGCTCCACTGTACTCCACTGTACTCTATCTCTACTGTGCTCCACTGTACTCTACCTCTACTGTACTCCACTGTACTCTATCTCTACCGTGCTCCACTGTACACCACTGTTCTACCTCTAATGCACTCCACTGTACTCTATCTCTACTGTAATCCACTGTGCTCTACATCTACTGTACTCCACTCTACTCTACCTCTACTGGGCTCCACTGTACTCTACCACTACTGTACTCCACTGTACTCTACCTCTATTGTGCTCTACTGTACTCTATCTCTACTGTGCTCCACTGTACTCTACCTCTACTGTACTGTACTGTTCTCTACCTCTACCTCCACTGTACTCTACCTCTACTGTACTCCACTCTATTCTACCTCTACTGGGCTCCACTGTACTCTACCTCTACTGTACTCCACTGTACTCTATCTCTACCGTGCTCCACTGTACACCACTGTTCTACCTCTACTGCACTCCACTGTACTCTATCTCTACTGTAATCCACTGTGCTCTACCTCTACTGTACTCCACTCTACTCTACCTCTACTGGGCTCCACTGTACTCTACCACTACTGTACTCCACTGTACTCCACTGTACTCTATCTCTACTGTGCTCCACTGTACTCTATCTCTACTGTACTCCACTGTACTCTACCTCTACTGTGCTCCACTGTACTCTATCTCTACTGTGCTCTACTGTACTCTATCTCTACTGTACTCCACTGTACTCTATCTCTACTCTGATCCACTGTACTCCACTGTACTCTATCTCTACTCTGCTCCACTGTACTCTATCTCTACTGTACTCCACTGTACTCTACCTCTACTGTGCTCCACTGTACTCCACTGTACTCTATCTCTACTGTGCTCCACTGTACTCTACCTCTACTGTACTCCACTCTACTCTACCTCTACTGGGCTCCACTGTACTCTACCTCTACTGTACTCCACTGTACTCTATCTCTACCGTGCTCCACTGTACTCTATCTCTACTGTACTCCACTGTACTCTACCTCTACTCTACTGTACTGTTCTCTACCTCTTCTGTACTCTACTGTACTCCACCTCTACTGTGCTCCACTGTACTCCACTGTACTCTACCTCTACTGTACTCCACTGTACTCTACCTCTACTTTTCTCCACTGTACTTTACCTCTAATCTACTCCACTGTACTCTACCTCTACTGTGCTCCACTGTACTCCACTGTACTCTATCTCTACTGTGCTCCACTGTACTCTATCTCTACTGTACTCCACTGTACTCTACCTCTACTGTGCTCCACTGCACTCCACTGTACTCTATCTCTACTGTGCTCCACTGTACTCTACCTCTACTGTACTCCACTGTACTCTCTCTCTACCGTGCTCCACTGTACACCACTGTTCTACCTCTAATGCACTCCACTGTACTCTATCTCTACTGTAATCCACTGTGCTCTACATCTACTGTACTCCACTCTACTCTACCTCTACTGGGCTCCACTGTACTCTACCACTACTGTACTCCACTGTACTCTACCTCTATTGTGCTCTACTGTACTCTATCTCTACTGTGCTCCACTGTACTCTACCTCTACTGTACTGTACTGTTCTCTACCTCTACCTCCACTGTACTCTACCTCTACTGTACTCCACTCTATTCTACCTCTACTGGGCTCCACTGTACTCTACCTCTACTGTACTCCACTGTACTCTATCTCTACCGTGCTCCACTGTACACCACTGTTCTACCTCTACTGCACTCCACTGTACTCTATCTCTACTGTAATCCACTGTGCTCTACCTCTACTGTACTCCACTCTACTCTACCTCTACTGGGCTCCACTGTACTCTACCACTACTGTACTCCACTGTACTCTACCTCTATTGTGCTCTACTGTACTCTATCTCTACTGTGCTCCACTGTACTCTACCTCTACTGTACTCCACTGTACTCTATCTCTACTGTACTCCAATGTACTCTATCTCTACTGTACTCTCTCTCTACTGTACTCCACTGTACTCTACCTCTACTGTGCTCCACTGTACTCTACCTCTACTATGCTCCACTGTACTCTACCTCTACTGTGCTCCACTGTACTCTACCTCTACTGTGCTCTACTGTACTCTATCTCTACTGTGTTCCACTCTACTCTACCTCTACTGTACTCTACTGTACTCCACCTCTATAGTGCTCCACTGTACACCACTGTTCTACCTCTACTGTACTCCACTGTACTCTACCTCTACTGCACTCCACTGTACTCTATCTCTACTGTAATCCACTGTGCTCTACCTCTACTGTACTTCACTGTACTCTACCTCTACTGTACTGTACTGTTCTCTACCTCTACTGTACTCTACTGTACTCCACCTCTACTGTGCTCCACTGTACACCACTGTTCTACCTCTACTGTACTCCACTGTACTCTACCTCTACTGCACACCACTGTGCTCTACATCTACTGTACTCCACTCTACTCTACCTCTACTGGGCTCCACTGTACTCTACCACTACTGTACTCCACTGTACTCTACCTCTATTGTGCTCTACTGTACTCTATCTCTACTGTGCTCCACTGTACTCTACCTCTACTGTACTGTACTGTTCTCTACCTCTACCTCCACTGTACTCTACCTCTACTGTACTCCACTCTACTCTACCTCTACTGGGCTCCACTGTACTCTACCTCTACTGTACTCCACTGTACTCTATCTCTACCGTGCTCCACTGTACACCACTGTTCTACCTCTACTGCACTCCACTGTACTCTATCTCTACTGTAATCCACTGTGCTCTACCTCTACTGTACTCCACTCTACTCTACCTCTACTGGGCTCCACTGTACTCTACCACTACTGTACTCCACTGTACTCTACCTCTATTGTGCTCTACTGTACTCTATCTCTACTGTGCTCCACTGTACTCTACCTCTACTGTACTCCACTGTACTCTATCTCTACTTTACTCCACTGTACTCTATCTCTACTGTACTCTCTCTCTACTGTACTCCACTGTACTCTACCTCTACTGTGCTCCACTGTACTCTACCTCTACTATGCTCCACTGTACTCTACCTCTACTGTGCTCCACTGTACTCTACCTCTACTGTGCTCTACTGTACTCTATCTCTACTGTGTTCCACTGTACTCTACCTCTACTGTACTCTACTGTACTCCACCTCTATAGTGCTCCACTGTACACCACTGTTCTACCTCTACTGTACTCCACTGTTATCTACCTCTACTGCACTCCACTGTACTCTATCTCTACTGTAATCCACTGTGCTCTACCTCTACTGTACTCCACTGTACTCTAACTCTACTGTACTCTACTGTACTCCACCTCTACTGTGCTCCACTGTACACCACTGTTCTACCTCTACTGTACTCCACTGTACTCTACCTCTACTGCACACCACTGTACTCTATCTCTACTGTACTCCACTGTGCTCTACCTCTACTGTGCTCCACTGTATTCTATCTCTACTGTGCTCCACTGTATTCTATCTCTACTGTGCTCCACTGTACTCTTTCTCTACTGTACTCCACTGTACTCTACCTCTACTGTGCTCCACTGTACTCTACCTCTATTGTGCTCTACTGTACTCTATCTCTACTGTACTCCACTGTACTCTATCTCTACTGTGATCCACTGTACTCTACCTCTACTGTACTCCACTGTACTCTATCTCTACTGTGCTCTACTGTACTCTATCTCTGCTGTACTCCACTGTACTCTACCTCTACTGTGCTCCACTGTACTCCACTGTACTCTATCTCTACTGTGCTCCACTGTACTCTATCTCTACTGTGCTCCACTGTACTCTACCTCTACTGTGCTCCACTGTACTCCACTGTACTCTATCTCTACTGTGCTCCACTGTACTCTACCTCTACTGTACTCAACTCTACTCTACCTCTACTGTGCTCCACTGTACTCTACCTCTACTGTAATCCACTCTACTCTACCTCTACTGGGCTCCACTGTACTCTACCTCTACTTTACTCCACTGTACTCTATCTCTACCGTGCTCCACTGTACACCACTGTTCTACCTCTACTGTACTCCACTGTACTCTACCTCTACTGCACTCCACTGTACTCTATCTCTACTGTACTCCACTGTGCTCTACCTGTACTGTGCTCTATCTCTACTGTGCTCCACTGTACTCTATCTCTACTGTACTCCACTGTACTCTATCTCTACTGTGCTCCACTGTACTCAATCTCTACTGTACTCCACTGTACTCTACCTCTACTGTGCTCCACTGTACTCTACCTCTACTGTGCTCTACTGTACTCTATCTCTACTGTGTTCCACTGTACTCTACCTCTACTCTACTCCACTGTACTCTATCTCTACTGTGCTCCACTGTACTCTACCTCTACTGTACTCCACTCTACTCTACCTCTACTGTACTCCACTGTACTCTATCTCTACTGTACTCCACTGTACTCTACCTCTACTGTACTGTACTGTTCTCTACCTCTACTGTACTCTACTGTACTCCACCTCTACTGTGCTCCACTGTACTCCACTGTACTCTACCTCTACTGTGCTCCACTGTGATCTACCTCTACTGTGCTCCACTGTACTCTACCTCTACTGTACTCACCTGTAATCTATCTCTACTGTACTCCACTGTACTCTATCTCTACTGTGATCCACTGTACTCTACCTCTACTCTGCTCCACTGTACTCTATCTCTACTGTTCAATTCAATTCAATTCAAGCACTTTATTTGTCCCCAAGGGGAAATTTGAAAGGGCACATTACAGTAGCTTACACAGGCACACTCCACGCCATACGTACCACATATCATCATACATAAATCAAAATAAATCAAAATGAGAGAAAAAAAAAAAAAAAAAAAAAAATCATCTGTTCCTAATGACGTTCATAAGCCGGACAGCCCTCGGGATGAAGGTTGCCTTCCTCCTCTGTGTCCGACAAAGTGGACAACGGAGTCTACAACCCGAGGGTAGCCATTCAAACTCCGAAAACAGAATGTGAGAGGGGTCATTGATAATCCTGCGTGCCACCTTTACAGTCTGTTGGTCACATAAGGCAGTGAGGGTTCGGACGGGCTGGTCAATGATTTTTGAACAGACCTTAACCACACTCAGCAGGCGGTTCCTGTTTTGCAGGGTGATGGAGTGAAACCAGCAAATGAATGAAAAGGTTATTACATTTTCAATAAAAGCATAATAGAATGTGTTAAGAATGACTTTGTTAACCCCAAATGACTTCAACTTCCTAAGTAGATACTGTCTCTGATGACACTTTTTAAGGATCTCCTCTGTGTTAGTGGAAAACCTTAGAAGATTGTCAAAAGTTGATCCCAGGTATTTATATGTCTCCACTATTTCCACTGGCTCCTGCTGGATGATAGTGGTGACAGACTCTGCTAATTGTCTCTGTTTGGATGAGAAGGTAACAATCATGTCCTTAGTTTTATCTATGTTCAGCTCGAGACAAGACTTTTTGCACCAAACTAAGAAGTCCTGCAGGGCAGGGCTGTGATGTTGTGTATTACTGGAAAGCAGAGACAGGAGGACTGTGTCATCAGCAAATTTCACACAATGGCAATTTGGCTGGATGGATCTGCAGTCATCAGTGTAGAGAATGAAGAGCAGTGGAGAGAGGACACAGCCTTGTGGAGAGCCCGTGGAGGTGAAGAGGTTGTCAGATAAGATGTGATTCACCAACACCCTCTGTGATCTGTTAGTGAGGAAATCTATAATCCACAGGATGAGTTGGTGGTTGAGGTGGAAGCGTGAGATGAGCTTCTCTGCCAGAATATGTGGCTGCATTGCATTAAATGCTGATGAGAAATCTACAAAAAGAAGTCTGGCTGAGGTGTTTGGTATTTCCAGGTGCTTATGGATGATGTTTATGATGAATATTTTTGCATCGTCGACACCCCTGCCAGCCTGATAAGCAAACTGCAATGGATCCATCATCGAACTAGTTGCCTTGGTGATGTGCCCCTTGATGATCCTCTCCATGGCCTTCATGACCAGGGAGGTAAGAGCAACTGGTCTAAGGTCATTCAGGACCCTGGCGGTACCCTTCTTGGGGATGGGGATCACTAGTGAGTTTTTCCACATCGCGGGGACAGTGCCGCTGTTCAAAGAGGCCTGGAACAGATGCTGAAACACACCTCCCAGCTGCTCGGCACAGTGCCAGAGGGTCCGCCCACATATATCATCTGGCCCTGGAGCTGTATTCTTTTTCGTCCTTTTGAGGGCACTCACCACCTCTGATGTATTAATACTGAGGCCATAATCATCCGATCTTAGAGTGGAGATGATTGATTCTAGCTGGATGCTGTTATCTTTTTCAAATCTAGTATAGAAAGAGTTGAGGTCATTCGGGAGTGAAGTGGAACAACTTCCTGCTACCTGGATGGGTTTGCGGCTGGAAGAGACAGAGTTCACTGCCGCCATGTTCTTGATGCCTTGCCAAGCCGCACGGAGGTTCCCTTTTTCAAAGGTCTGCTCCACTTTGTTCTTGAATTTCAGCTTAGCAATTTTTATGGCTCGCTTGACCTCTCTATTTACCTCCTTCTTCTCAGCTTCAGAACCGGTAAAAAATAATCTCTTTTTCTTATTCAATATGTTTTTTAGATCTTTAGTCACCCAGGGTTTATTATTAGGAAAAATTGTAACCTTCTTGGAGGGAATAATACTATCCACACAAAAAGTGATGTATGCTGCGACTGTATCCACTTGCTCACTGATGTCAGTAGAGCAGGATGTAAGGGTATTCCAGTCCGTGGTTTCAAAGCAACCTTGAAGCCTGTCAATACTGTCCGGTGTCCACTGTTTGATATCCTTGATGACTTTTTCTATTCTCTTAACCACAGGTGTGTAGGCGGGAGCAAGCAATATGCTGCTGTGGTCAGCAGAGCCTAAAGGGGGGAGGGGGACGGCTCTGTAGGCATCCGGAACGGACCCATAGCATTTGTCCAGTGTTTTCCCTAAACGGGTAGTGCAGTTGACGTACTGATAAAATCCTTTAATTGATTTATCTAAAAAACAGTTATTAAAATCGCCCATGATGAATTTGGGGGCATCCGGAGATATCAGCTCTAATCTGTCGAGCGTATTTCTTATATAATCTGAAGCAGCGGATGCATTTGCCCTGGGGTGGATATAAACCAGAATAAAAAACAGTTGTGGAAATTCCCTGGGAAGGTAGAAGGGACGCAGGGAGACAGCCAAGAGTTCGATGTCAGGGTTACACAATTTTTCTCTGACAACGACTGTTTTGCACCAACGTGGATTAATGTAGAGACAGACACCACCACCATGGTGCTTACCAGTCAATTCATTATCACGGTCTAACCTTACCGGGGACCCGAAGCCATCTATGTACATACTGTCACTGTTGTCACTTCCAGTTAACCACGTTTCAGTGAAAGCAAGAATGGAAGCAGTCCGGTATTCATACATGTGATAAACGTTAGCTTGAAGTTCGTCGATCTTGTTTCGCAATGAGCGCACATTAGCAAGAATCACTGAGGGGAGTGCACAGTGCTTATTTCCTCCTCGCCTAAGTTTTGCTTTAATTCCACCCTTCTTCTTCCTCCCCCGTCTCGTTACCTTCTTTCTATTGTTGTGCAGAATGTCTGTCCTGTCGGTTGGGAGATTACTTTGTAACTCCTCTGGCAACTTCACTGTACTCTACCTCTACTGTACTCCACTGTACTCTATCTCTACTGTGCTCTACTGTACTCTATCTCTACTGTACTCCACTGTACTCTACCTCTACTGTGCTCCACTGTACTCCACTGTACTCTATCTCTACTGTGCTCCACTGTACTCTATCTCTACTGTACTCCACTGTACTCTACCTCTACTGTGCTCCACTGTACTCCACTGTACTCTATCTCTACTGTGCTCCACTGTACTCTACCTCTAGTGTACTCCACTCTACTCTACCTCTACTGTGCTCCACTGTACTCTACCTCTACTGTACTCCACTCTACTCTACCTCTACTGGGCTCCACTGTACTCTACCTCTACTGTACTCCACTGTACTCTATCTCTACCGTGCTCCACTGTACTCTATCTCTACTGTACTCCACTGTACTCTACCTCTACTCTACTGTACTGTTCTCTACCTCTACTGTACTCTACTGTACTCCACCTCTACTGTGCTCCACTGTACTCCACTGTACTCTACCTCTACTGTGCTCCACTGTAATCTACCTCTACTGTGCTCCACTGTACTCTACCTCTACTGTACTCCACTGTACTCTACCTCTACTGTACTCCACTGTACTCTACCTCTACTTTACTCCACTGTACTTTACCTCTACTCTACTCCACTGTACTCTACCTCTACTGTACTCTATTGTACTCCTATTCTAATGTGCTACACTGTAATCCACTGTACTCTACCACTACTGTACTCCACTGTACTCTACCTCTATTGTGCTCTACTGTACTCTATCTCTACTGTGCTCCACTGTACTCTACCTCTAATGTACTCCACTGTACTCTATCTCTACTGTATTCCACTGTACTCTATCTCTACTGTACTCTCTCTCTACTGTACTCCACTGTACTCTACCTCTACTGTACTCCACTGTACTCTACCTCTACTTTACTCCACTGTACTTTACCTCTACTCTACTCCACTGTACTCTACCTCTACTGTACTCTACTGTACTCCACCTCTACTGTGCTCCACTGTACACCACTGTTCTACCTCTACTCTACTCCACTGTACTCTACCTCTACTGCACTCCACTGTACTCTATCTCTACTGTAATCCACTCTGCTCTACCTCTACTGTACTCCACTGTACTCAATCTCTACTGTGCTCCACTGTACTCTACCTCTACTGTACTGTACTGTTCTCTACCTCTACTGTACTCTACTGTACTCCACCTCTACTGTGCTCCACTGTACACCACTGTTCTACCTGTACTGTACTCCACTGTACTCTACCTCTACTGCACACAACTGTACTCTATCTCTACTGTACTCCACTGTGCTCTACCTCTACTGTGCTCCACTGTATTCTATCTCTACTGTGCTCCACTGTACTCTTTCTCTACTGTACTCCACTGTACTCTACCTCTACTGTGCTCCACTGTACTCTACCTCTATTGTGCTCCACTGTACTCTATCTCTACTGTACTCCACTGTACTCTATCTCTACTGTGTTCCACTGTACTCTACCTCTACTTTACTCCACTGTACTCTATCTCTACTGTGCTCTACTGTACTCTATCTCTACTGTACTCCAATGTAATCTACCTCTACTGTGCTCCACTGTACTCCACTGTACTCTATCTCTACTGTGCTCCACTGTACTCTATCTCTACTGTACTCCACTGTACTCTACCTCTACTGTGCTCCACTGTACTCCACTGTACTCTATCTCTACTGTGCTCCACTGTACTCTACCTCTACTGTACTCCACTCTACTCTACCTCTACTGTGCTCCACTGTACTCTACCTCTACTGTAATCCACTCTACTCTACCTCTACTGGGCTCCACTGTACTCTACCTCTACTTTACTCCACTGTACTCTATCTCTACTGCACTCCACTGTACTCTATCTCTACTGTACTCCACTGTGCTATACCTCTACTGTGCTCCACTGTACTCTATCTCTACTGCACTCCAATGTACTCTATCTCTACTGTACTCCACTGTGCTATACCTCTACTGTGCTCCACTGTACTCTATCTCTACTGTGCTACACTGTACCCATCCCTACTGTACTCCACTGTACTCTATCTCTACTGTGCTCCACTGTACTCTACCTCTACTGTGCTCTACTGTACTCTATCTCTACTGTGTTCCACTGTACTCTACCTCTACTGTACTCCACTGTACTCTATCTCTACTGTGCTCCACTGTACTCTACCTCTACTGTATTGTACTGTTCTCTACCTCTACTGTACTCTACTGTACTCCACCTCTACTGTGCTCCACTGTACTCCACTGTACTCTACCTCTACTGTACTCCACTGTACTCTACCTCTACTGCACTCCACTGTACTCTATCTCTACTGTACTCCACTGTGCTCTACCTCTACTGTGCTCCACTGTACTCTATCTCTACTGTGCTCCACTGTACTCTATCTCTACTGTACTCCACTGTACTCTACCTCTACTGTGCTCCACTGTACTCTACCTCTACTGTGCTCTACTGTAATCTATCTCTACTGTGTTCCACTGTACTCTACCTCTACTCTACTCCACTGTACTCTATCTCTACTGTGCTCCACTGTACTCTACCTCTACTGTACTCCACTGTACTCTACCTCTACTGTACTCCACTGTACTCTATCTCTACTGTACTCCACTGTACTCTACCTCTACTGTAATGTACTGTTCTCTACCTCTACTGTACTCTACTGTACTCCACCTCTACTGTGCTCCACTGTATTCCACTGTAGTCTACCTCTACTGTGCTCCACTGTGATCTACCTCTACTGTGCTCCACTGTACTCTACCTCTACTGTACTCACCTGTAATCTATCTCTACTGTACTCCACTGTACTCTATCTCTACTGTGATCCACTGTACTCTACCTCTACTCTGCTCCACTGTACTCTATCCCTACTGTGCTCCACTGTACTCTACCTCTACTGTACTCCACTGTACTCTATCTCTACTGTGCTCTACTGTACTCTATCTCTACTGTACTCCACTGTACTCTACCTCTACTGTGCTCCACTGTACTCCACTGTACTCTATCTCTACTGTGCTCCACTGTACTCTATCTCTACTGTACTCCACTGTACTCTACCTCTACTGTGCTCCACTGTACTCCACTGTACTCTATCTCTACTGTGCTCCACTGTACTCTACCTCTACTGTACTCCACTCTACTCTACCTCTACTGGGCTCCACTGTACTCTACCTCTACTGTACTCCACTGTACTCTATCTCTACCGTGCTCCACTGTACTCTATCTCTACTGTACTCCACTGTACTCTACCTCTACTCTACTGTACTGTTCTCTACCTCTACTGTACTCTACTGTACTCCACCTCTACTGTGCTCCACTGTACTCCACTGTACTCTACCTCTACTGTACTCCACTGTACTCTACCTCTACTTTTCTCCACTGTACTTTACCTCTAATCTACTCCACTGTACTCTACCTCTACTGTGCTCCACTGTACTCCACTGTACTCTATCTCTACTGTGCTCCACTGTACTCTATCTCTACTGTACTCCACTGTACTCTACCTCTACTGTGCTCCACTGTACTCCACTGTACTCTATCTCTACTGTGCTCCACTGTACTCTACCTCTACTGTACTCCACTGTACTCTATCTCTACCGTGCTCCACTGTACACCACTGTTCTACCTCTAATGCACTCCACTGTACTCTATCTCTACTGTAATCCACTGTGCTCTACATCTACTGTACTCCACTCTACTCTACCTCTACTGGGCTCCACTGTACTCTACCACTACTGTACTCCACTGTACTCTACCTCTATTGTGCTCTACTGTACTCTATCTCTACTGTGCTCCACTGTACTCTACCTCTACTGTACTGTACTGTTCTCTACCTCTACCTCCACTGTACTCTACCTCTACTGTACTCCACTCTATTCTACCTCTACTGGGCTCCACTGTACTCTACCTCTACTGTACTCCACTGTACTCTATCTCTACCGTGCTCCACTGTACACCACTGTTCTACCTCTACTGCACTCCACTGTACTCTATCTCTACTGTAATCCACTGTGCTCTACCTCTACTGTACTCCACTCTACTCTACCTCTACTGGGCTCCACTGTACTCTACCACTACTGTACTCCACTGTACTCCACTGTACTCTATCTCTACTGTGCTCCACTGTACTCTATCTCTACTGTACTCCACTGTACTCTACCTCTACTGTGCTCCACTGTACTCTATCTCTACTGTGCTCTACTGTACTCTATCTCTACTGTACTCCACTGTACTCTATCTCTACTCTGATCCACTGTACTCCACTGTACTCTATCTCTACTCTGCTCCACTGTACTCTATCTCTACTGTACTCCACTGTACTCTACCTCTACTGTGCTCCACTGTACTCCACTGTACTCTATCTCTACTGTGGTCCACTGTACTCTACCTCTACTGTACTCCACTCTACTCTACCTCTACTGGGCTCCACTGTACTCTACCTCTACTGTACTCCACTGTACTCTATCTCTACCGTGCTCCACTGTACTCTATCTCTACTGTACTCCACTGTACTCTACCTCTACTCTACTGTACTGTTCTCTACCTCTACTGTACTCTACTGTACTCCACCTCTACTGTGCTCCACTGTACTCCACTGTACTCTACCTCTACTGTACTCCACTGTACTCTACCTCTACTTTTCTCCACTGTACTTTACCTCTAATCTACTCCACTGTACTCTACCTCTACTGTGCTCCACTGTACTCCACTGTACTCTATCTCTACTGTGCTCCACTGTACTCTATCTCTACTGTACTCCACTGTACTCTACCTCTACTGTGCTCCACTGTACTCCACTGTACTCTATCTCTACTGTGCTCCACTGTACTCTACCTCTACTGTACTCCACTGTACTCTCTCTCTACCGTGCTCCACTGTACACCACTGTTCTACCTCTAATGCACTCCACTGTACTCTATCTCTACTGTAATCCACTGTGCTCTACATCTACTGTACTCTATCTCTACTGTGCTCTACTGTACTCTATCTCTGCTGTACTCCACTGTACTCTACCTCTACTGTGCTCCACTGTACTCCACTGTACTCTATCTCTACTGTGCTCCACTGTACTCTATCTCTACTGTGCTCCACTGTACTCTACCTCTACTGTGCTCCACTGTACTCCACTGTACTCTATCTCTACTGTGCTCCACTGTACTCTACCTCTACTGTACTCCACTCTACTCTACCTCTACTGTGCTCCACTGTACTCTACCTCTACTGTAATCCACTCTACTCTACCTCTACTGGGCTCCACTGTACTCTACCTCTACTTTACTCCACTGTACTCTATCTCTACCGTGCTCCACTGTACACCACTGTTCTACCTCTACTGTACTCCACTGTACTCTACCTCTACTGCACTCCACTGTACTCTATCTCTACTGTACTCCACTGTGCTCTACCTGTACTGTGCTCCACTGTACTCTATCTCTACTGTGCTCCACTGTACTCTATCTCTACTGTACTCCACTGTACTCTATCTCTACTGTGCTCCACTGTACTCAATCTCTACTGTACTCCACTGTACTCTACCTCTACTGTGCTCCACTGTACTCCACCTCTACTGTGCTCTACTGTACTCTATCTCTACTGTGTTCCACTGTACTCTACCTCTGTTCTACTCCACTGTACTCTATCTCTACTGTGCTCCACTGTACTCTACCTCTACTGTACTCCACTCTACTCTACCTCTACTGTACTCCACTGTACTCTATCTCTACTGTACTCCACTGTACTCTACCTCTACTGTACTGTACTGTTCTCTACCTCTACTGTACTCTACTGTACTCCACCTCTACTGTGCTCCACTGTACTCCACTGTACTCTACCTCTACTGTGCTCCACTGTGATCTACCTCTACTGTGCTCCACTGTACTCTACCTCTACTGTACTCACCTGTAATCTATCTCTACTGTACTCCACTGTACTCTATCTCAACTGTGATCCACTGTACTCTACCTCTACTCTGCTCCACTGTACTCTATCCCTACTGTGCTCCACTGTACTCTACCTCTACTCTACTCCACTGTACTCTATCTCTACTGTGCTCTACTGTACTCTATCTCTACTGTACTCCACTGTACTCTACCTCTACTGTGCTCCACTGTACTCCACTGTACTCTATCTCTACTGTGCTCCACTGTACTCTATCTCTACTGTACTCCACTGTACTCTACCTCTACTGTGCTCCACTGTACTCCACTGTATTCTATCTCTACTGTGCTCCACTGTACTCTACCTCTACTGTACTCCACTCTACTCTACCTCTACTGTGCTCCACTGTACTCTATCTCTACTGTGCTCCACTGTACTCTACCTCTACTGTACTCACCTGTAATCTATCTCTACTGTACTCCACTGTACTCTATCTCTACTGTGATCCACTGTACTCTACCTCTACTCTGCTCCACTGTACTCTATCCCTACTGTGCTCCACTGTACTCTACCTCAACTCTACTCCACTGTACTCTATCTCTACTGTGCTCTACTGTACTCTATCTCTACTGTACTCCACTGTACTCTACCTCTACTGTGCTCCACTGTACTCCACTGTACTCTATCTCTACTGTGCTCCACTGTACTCTATCTCTACTGTACTCCACTGTACTCTACCTCTACTGTGCTCCACTGTACTCCACTGTATTCTATCTCTACTGTGCTCCACTGTACTCTACCTCTACTGTACTCCACTCTACTCTACCTCTACTGTGCTCCACTGTACTCTATCTCTACTGTGTTCCACTGTACTCTACCTCTACTCTACTCCACTGTACTCTATCTCTACTGTGCTCCACTGTACTATACCTCTACTGTACTCCACTGTACTCTACCTCTACTGTACTCCACTGTACTCTATCTCTACTGTACTCCACTGTACTCTACCTCTACTGTACTGTACTGTTCTCTACCTCTACTGTACTCTACTGTACTCCACCTCTACTGTGCTCCACTGTACTCCACTGTACTCTACCTCTACTGTGCTCCACTGTGATCTACCTCTACTGTGCTCCACTGTACTCTACCTCTACTGTACTCACCTGTAATCTATCTCTACTGTACTCCACTGTACTCTATCTCTACTGTGATCCACTGTACTCTACCTCTACTCTGCTCCACTGTACTCTATCTCTACTGTTCTCCACTGTACTCTATCTCTACTGTGCTCTACTGTACTCTATCTCTACTGTACTCCACTGTACTCTACCTCTACTGTGCTCCACTGTACTCCACTGTACTCTATCTCTACTGTGCTCCACTGTACTCTATCTCTACTGTACTCCACTGTACTCTACCTCTACTGTAGTCCACTGTACTCCACTGTACTCTATCTCTACTGTGCTCCACTGTACTCTACCTCTAGTGTACTCCACTCTACTCTACCTCTACTGTGCTCCACTGTACTCTACCTCTACTGTACTCCACTCTACTCTACCTCTACTGGGCTCCACTGTACTCTACCTCTACTGTACTCCACTGTACTCTATCTCTACCGTGCTCCACTGTACTCTATCTCTACTGTACTCCACTGTACTCTACCTCTACTCTACTGTACTGTTCTCTACCTCTACTGTACTCTACTGTACTCCACCTCTACTGTGCTCCACTGTACTCCACTGTACTCTACCTCTACTGTGCTCCACTGTAATCTACCTCTACTGTGCTCCACTGTACTCTACCTCTACTGTACTCCACTGTACTCTACCTCTACTGTACTCCACTGTACTCTACCTCTACTTTACTCCACTGTACTTTACCTCTACTCTACTCCACTGTACTCTACCTCTATTGTACTCTATTGTACTCCTATTCTAATGTGCTACACTGTAATCCACTGTACTCTACCACTACTGTACTCCACTGTACTCTACCTCTATTGTGCTCTACTGTACTCTATCTCTACTGTGCTCCACTGTACTCTACCTCTACTGTACTCCACTGTACTCTATCTCTACTGTACTCCACTGTACTCTATCTCTACTGTTCTCTCTCTCTACTGTACTCCACTGTACTCTACCTCTACTGTACTCCACTGTACTCTACCTCTACTTTACTCCACTGTACTTTACCTCTACTCTACTCCACTGTACTCTACCTCTACTGTACTCTACTGTACTCCACCTCTACTGTGCTCCACTGTACACCACTGTTCTACCTCTACTGTACTCCACTGTACTCTACCTCTACTGCACTCCACTGTACTCTATCTCTACTGTAATCCACTCTGCTCTACCTCTACTGTACTCCACTGTACTCAATCTCTACTGTGCTCCACTGTACTCTACCTCTACTGTACTGTACTGTTCTCTACCTCTACTGTACTCTACTGTACTCCACCTCTACTGTGCTCCACTGTACACCACTGTTCTACCTGTACTGTACTCCACTGTACTCTACCTCTACTGCACACAACTGTACTCTATCTCTACTGTACTCCACTGTGCTCTACCTCTACTGTGCTCCACTGTATTCTATCTCTACTGTGCTCCACTGTACTCTTTCTCTACTATACTCCACTGTACTCTACCTCTACTGTGCTCCACTGTACTCTACCTCTATTGTGCTCCACTGTACTCTATCTCTACTGTACTCCACTGTACTCTATCTCTACTGTGTTCCACTGTACTCTACCTCTACTTTACTCCACTGTACTCTATCTCTACTGTGCTCTACTGTACTCTATCTCTACTGTACTCCACTGTAATCTACCTCTACTGTGCTCCACTGTACTCCACTTTACTCTATCTTTACTGTGCTCCACTGTACTCTATCTCTACTGTACTCCACTGTACTCTACCTCTACTGTGCTCCACTGTACTCCACTGTACTCTATCTCTACTGTGCTCCACTGTACTCTACCTCTACTGTACTCCACTCTACTCTACCTCTACTGTGCTCCACTGTACTCTACCTCTACTGTAATCCACTCTACTCTACCTCTACTGGGCTCCACTGTACTCTACCTCTACTTTACTCCACTGTGCTATACCTCTACTGTGCTCCACTGTACTCTATCTCTACTGCACTCCACTGTACTCTATCTCTACTGTACTCCACTGTGCTATACCTCTACTGTGCTCCACTGTACTCTATCTCTACTGTGCTACACTGTACTCTATCCCTACTGTACTCCACTGTACTCTATCTCTACTGTGCTCCACTGTACTCTACCTCTACTGTGCTCTACTGTACTCTATCTCTACTGTGTTCCACTGTACTCTACCTCTACTGTACTCCACTGTACTCTATCTCTACTGTGCTCCACTTTACTCTACCTCTACTGTATTGTACTGTTCTCTATCTCTACTGTACTCTACTGTACTCCACCTCTACTGTGCTCCACTGTACTCCACTGTACTCTACCTCTACTGTACTCCACTGTACTCTACCTCTACTGCACTCCACTGTACTCTATCTCTACTGTACTCCACTGTGCTCTACCTCTACTGTGCTCCACTGTACTCTATCTCTACTGTGCTCCACTGTACTCTATCTCTACTGTACTCCACTGTACTCTACCTCTACTGTGCTCCACTGTACTCTACCTCTACTGTGCTCTACTGTAATCTATCTCTACTGTGTTCCACTGTACTCTACCTCTACTCTACTCCACTGTACTCTATCTCTACTGTGCTCCACTGTACTCTACCTCTACTGTACTCCACTGTACTCTACCTCTACTGTACTCCACTGTACTCTATCTCTACTGTACTCCACTGTACTCTACCTCTACTGTAATGTACTGTTCTCTACCTCTACTGTACTCTACTGTACTCCACCTCTACTGTGCTCCACTGTATTCCACTGTAGTCTACCTCTACTGTGCTCCACTGTGATCTACCTCTACTGTGCTCCACTGTACTCTACCTCTACTGTACTCACCTGTAATCTATCTCTACTGTACTCCACTGTACTCTATCTCTACTGTGATCCACTGTACTCTACCTCTACTCTGCTCCACTGTACTCTATCCCTACTGTGCTCCACTGTACTCTACCTCTACTGTACTCCACTGTACTCTATCTCTACTGTGCTCTACTGTACTCTATCTCTACTGTACTCCACTGTACTCTACCTCTACTGTGCTCCACTGTACTCCACTGTACTCTATCTCTACTGTGCTCCACTGTACTCTATCTCTACTGTACTCCACTGTACTCTACCTCTACTGTGCTCCACTGTACTCCACTGTACTCTATCTCTACTGTGCTCCACTGTACTCTACCTCTACTGTACTCCACTCTACTCTACCTCTACTGGGCTCCACTGTACTCTACCTCTACTGTACTCCACTGTACTCTATCTCTACCGTGCTCCACTGTACTCTATCTCTACTGTACTCCACTGTACTCTACCTCTACTCTACTGTACTGTTCTCTACCTCTACTGTACTCTACTGTACTCCACCTCTACTGTGCTCCACTGTACTCCACTGTACTCTACCTCTACTGTACTCCACTGTACTCTACCTCTACTTTTCTCCACTGTACTTTACCTCTAATCTACTCCACTGTACTCTACCTCTACTGTGCTCCACTGTACTCCACTGTACTCTATCTCTACTGTGCTCCACTGTACTCTATCTCTACTGTACTCCACTGTACTCTACCTCTACTGTGCTCCACTGTACTCCACTGTACTCTATCTCTACTGTGCTCCACTGTACTCTACCTCTACTGTACTCCACTGTACTCTATCTCTACCGTGCTCCACTGTACACCACTGTTCTACCTCTAATGCACTCCACTGTACTCTATCTCTACTGTAATCCACTGTGCTCTACATCTACTGTACTCCACTCTACTCTACCTCTACTGGGCTCCACTGTACTCTACCTCTACTGTACTCCACTGTACTCTACCTCTACTGCACACCACTGTACTCTATCTCTACTGTACTCCACTGTGCTCTACCTCTACTGTGCTCCACTGTATTCTATCTCTACTGTGCTCCACTGTACTCTTTCTCTACTGTACTCCACTGTACTCCACCTCTACTGTGCTCCACTGTACTCTACCTCTATTGTGCTCTACTGTACTCTATCTCTACTGTACTCCACTGTACTCTATCTCTACTGTGATCCACTGTACTCTACCTCTACTGTACTCCACTGTACTCTATCTCTACTGTGCTCTACTGTACTCTATCTCTACTGTACTCCACTGTACTCTACCTCTACTGTGCTCCACTGTACTCCACTGTACTCTATCTCTACTGTGCTCCACTGTACTCTATCTCTACTGTACTCCACTGTACTCTACCTCTACTGTGCTCCACTGTACTCCACTTTACTCTATCTCTACTGTGCTCCACTGTACTCTACCTCTACTGTACTCCACTCTACTCTACCTCTACTGTGCTCCACTGTACTCTACCTCTATTGTAATCCACTCTACTCTACCTCTACTGGGCTCCACTGTACTCTACCTCTACTTTACTCCACTGTACTCTATCTCTACCGTGCTCCACTGTACACGACTGTTCTACCTCTACTGTACTCCACTGTACTCTACCTCTACTGCACTCCACTGTACTCTATCTCTACTGTACTCCACTGTGCTATACCTCTACTGTGCTCCACTTTACTCGATCTCTACTGTGCTACACTGTACTCTATCTCTACTGTACTCCACTGTACTCTATCTCTACTGTGCTCCACTGTACTCTAACTCTACTGTGCTCTACTGTACTGTATCTCTACTGTATTCCACTGTACTCTACCTCTACTGTACTCCACTGTACTCTATCTCTACTGTGCTCCACTGTACTCTACCTCTACTGTATTGTACTGTTCTCTACCTCTACTGTACTCTTCTGTACTCCACCTCTACTGTGCTCCACTGTACTCTACCTCTACTGTACTCTACTGTTCTCTACCTCTACTGTACTCTACTGTACTCTACTCTACTGTACTCCACTGTACTCTATCTCTACTGTGCTCTACTGTACTCTACTCTACTGTACTCCACTGTACTCTACCTCTACTGTACTCCACTGTACTCTACCTCTACTTTTCTCCACTGTACTTTACCTCTACTCTACTCCACTGTACTCTACCTCTACTGTACTCTACTGTACTCCTATTCTAATGTGCTCCACTGTAATCCACTGTACTCTACCACTACTGTACTCCACTGTACTCTACCTCTATTGTGCTCTACTGTACTCTATCTCTACAGTGCTCCACTGTACTCTACCTCTACTGTATTCCACTGTACTCTATCTCTACTGTACTCCACTGTACTCTATCTCTACTGTACTCCACTGTACTCTACCTCTACTGTGCTGCACTGTACTCTACCTCTACTGTGCTCCACTGTACTCTACCTCTACTGTGCTCTACTGTACTCTATCTCTACTGTGTTCCACTGTACTCTACCTCTACTGTACTCCACTGTACTCTATCTCTACTGAGCTCGATTGCTTACAGAGAGGCTTTAAAAGCTGCTAGATCTGCTTATTTTTCAAACCTATTAGAAGAAAATAAACATAATCCAAGGTATTTATTTGAAACAGTGGCTAAACTAACGAAAAAGAAAGCTTCAAGCTCAGAAGTGTCCAAGCAACACAGCAGTGATGACTTTATGAACTTCTTCACTTATAAGATTGATAATATCAGGGACAAAATTATAACTATGCAACCGTCTACCACAGTATCGCATCAGGAAGTGCATTGTAGTCTCCCTGAGGAAAAATTTGATTCATTTGTTGCTATAGGAGAGGAAGAATTCTGCAAACTCGTTAATTCATCTAAATCGACAACTTGTATGTTAGATCCTATACCGGCTAAGCTACTGAAAGAGATGTTTCCAGAGGTCATATATCCTCTTCTTAATATCATTAATTCATCTTTGTCTCTAGGATACGTACCAAAAACCTTTAAATTGGCTATGATAAAACCGCTTGTTAAAAAAACACAACTTGATCCTACAGAATTAGTCAATTACAGGCCGATCTCGAATCTGCCTTTTCTGTCAAAGATATTAGAAAAAGCAGTATCTTCACAACTGTGTTCCTTTCTAGAAAGAAATGATATCTGCGAGGATTTTCAGTCCGGATTTAGACCGTACCATAGCACTGAGACCGCTCTCATTAGAGTCACAAATGATTTGCTCTTATCATCCGATCGTGGTTGTATCTCTCTATTAGTGTTACTCGATCTTAGTGCTGCATTTGACACAATTGACCACAACATTCTTTTAAATAGACTAGAAAACTATGTGGGCATTAGTGGAATTGCACTAGCATGGTTTAAATCATACTTATCTGACCGTTATCAGTTTGTAGCAGTAAATGAAGAGATGTCTTATCGATCACAAGTTCAGTATGGCGTACCACAAGGCTCAGTACTAGGACCGCTGCTGTTCACTCTGTACATGCTACCATTAGGAGATATCATTAGGAAACATGGAGTTAGCTTTCACTGTTATGCCGATGATACTCAGCTGTATATTTCTTCAAAACCCAACGAAACTTACCAATTCACAAAATTAACGGAATGCATAGCTGATATAAAAAATTGGATGACTAGTAATTTCCTACTACTAAATTCTGAAAAGACAGAGATTCTAATTATTGGACAAAAAACTTCCACACGTAATAACCCAGAATACTGTCTAACACTTGATGGCTGCTCTGTCAAGTCTTCGTCGTCGGTTAGGAACCTGGGTGTGCTCTTTGAGACCAACCTTTCTTTTGAAAGCCACGTGTCTAGTATCTGTAAAACTGCATTTTTCCATCTTAAAAATATATCTAAAATACGCCATATGCTCTCATTGGGAAATGCGGAACAATTAGTCCATGCGTTCATGACCTCAAGGCTAGATTATTGTAATGCTCTACTGGGTGGTTGCCCTGCACGCTTAATAAATAAACTACAGCTAGTTCAAAACGCCGCAGCTCGAGTTCTTACCAGAACCAGGAAATATGACCATATTAGCCCGGTTCTGTCAACACTGCATTGGCTCCCTATTAAACATCGTATAAATTTTAAAATATTGTTGATTACCTACAAAGCACTAAATGGTTTAGCTCCGCAGTACTTGAGCGAGCTCTTAACGTATTATAGTCCTTCACGTCCATTGCGATCTCAAAATTCCAGTCAGTTGATAATACCTAGAATATCTAAATCGACTGCAGGCGGTAGATCCTTTTCCTATTTAGCACCAAAACTTTGGAACAGTCTTCCTACCATTGTCCGGGAAGCAGACACACTCTGTCAGTTCAAAGCTAGACTAAAAACACATCTCTTTGACCTAGCATACACATAACGCACTATAGACTTCTATAAATTCAATGTTAGGCTGCATAGATTAGGTCAGCCGGAACTGGGAACACTTCCGTTAAATCTTGATGTACTCGCTACATCATAAGAAGAATGGCATCTACGCTAATATTAGTGTCTTTGTTTATCCCGAGGTTTTCCCGCAGCCTGCCGGATCCAGGCCGTGTCCAGATCTGACGAAGGAGATCCGCCTGGACCCGATGACAATGCAGTGCTGAAGTATCCACTATCCTCTCCCTATGGAGGATCCCTTTCCCACTCTACAGATAAAGCGTTGTGAATTCCGGCTCGCGTACCCCGAAGTGATAAAATAAAACAAAATTCTGTATCAAAATATATAGGCAAGAAAAGTAGTTTGTTTAGGCTGGGTTGTATGAATTATAAACCTGCGCACATATTTTAAAAAGCACATAACTATAGAATCAATTCTGAATGAGCATGTGAACGCCGTCAGCGTTAATCACAGGTTCGCGTTTAAAAGTCTGATCATTTCGACGGAGGTGAATCAATCAAAGTTAACTTTAGCTGGAAATAACATTATTCAAGAACCGCTATAATGCCAAAACAATCTGTTACCTTAAATTATATGTTTATCTCTGTAAAGCTGCTTTGAAACAATCCATTGTTAAAAGCGCTATATAAATGAAGATGACTTGACTTGACTTGACTCCACTTTACTCTACCTCTACTGTACTGTACTGTTCTCTACCTCTACTGTACTCTACTGTACTCCACCTCTACTGTGCTCCACTGTACACCACTGTTCTACCTCTACTGTACTCCACTGTACTCTACCTCTACTGCACTCCACTGTACTCTATCTCTACTCTACTCCACTGTGCTCTACCTCTACTGTGCTCCACTGTACTCTATCTCTACTGTACTCCACTGTACTCTATCTCTACTCTGCTCCACTGTACTCTATCTCTACTCTACTCCAATGTACTCTATCTCTACTGTGCTCCACTGTACTCTACCTCTACTGTACTGTACTGTACTGTACTCTACCTCTACTGTACTCTACTGTACTCCACCTCTACTGTGCTCACCGGTACTCCACTGTACTCTAACTATACTGTACTCCACTGTACTCTACCTCTACTGCACTCCACTGTACTCTATCTCTACTGTACTCCACTGTGCTCTACCTCTACTGTGCTCCACTGTACTCTATCTCTACTGTGCTCCACTGTACTCTATCTCTACTGTACTCCACTGTACTCTACCTCTACTGTGCTCTACTGTACTCTATCTCTACTGTGTTCCACTGTACTCTACCTCTACTCTACTCCACTGTACTCTATCTCTACTGTGCTCCACTGTACTATACCTCTACTGTACTCCACTGTACTCTACCTCTACTGTACTCCACTGTACTCTATCTCTACTATACTCCACTGTACTCTACCTCTACTGTACTGTACTGTTCTCTACCTCTACTGTACTCTACTGTACTCCACCTCTACTGTGCTCCACTGTACTCCACTGTACTCTACCTCTACTGTGCTCCACTGTGATCTACCTCTACTGTGCTCCACTGTACTCTACCTCTACTGTACTCACCTGTAATCTATCTCTACTGTACTCCACTGTACTCTATCTCTACTGTGATCCACTGTACTCTACCTCTACTCTGCTCCACTGTACTCTATCTCTACTGTTCTCCACTGTACTCTACCTCTACTGTACTCCACTGTACTCTATCTCTACTGTGCTCTACTGTACTCTATCTCTACTGTACTCCACTGTACTCTACCTCTACTGTGCTCCACTGTACTCCACTGTACTCTATCTCTACTGTGCTCCACTGTACTCTATCTCTACTGTACTCCACTGTACTCTACCTCTACTGTGCTCCACTGTACTCCACTGTACTCTATCTCTACTGTGCTCCACTGTACTCTACCTCTAGTGTACTCCACTCTACTCTACCTCTACTGTGCTCCACTGTACTCTACCTCTACTGTACTCCACTCTACTCTACCTCTACTGGGCTCCACTGTACTCTACCTCTACTGTACTCCACTGTACTCTATCTCTACCGTGCTCCACTGTACTCTATCTCTACTGTACTCCACTGTACTCTACCTCTACTCTACTGTACTGTTCTCTACCTCTACTGTACTCTACTGTACTCCACCTCTACTGTGCTCCACTGTACTCCACTGTACTCTACCTCTACTGTGCTCCACTGTAATCTACCTCTACTGTGCTCCACTGTACTCTACCTCTACTGTACTCCACTGTACTCTACCTCTACTGTACTCCACTGTACTCTACCTCTACTTTACTCCACTGTACTTTACCTCTACTTTACTCCACTGTACTCTACCTCTACTGTACTCTATTGTACTCCTATTCTAATGTGCTACACTGTAATCCACTGTACTCTACCACTACTGTACTCCACTGTACTCTACCTCTATTGTGCTCTACTGTACTCTATCTCTACTGTGCTCCACTGTACTCTACCTCTACTGTACTCCACTGTACTCTATCTCTACTGTACTCCACTGTACTCTATCTCTACTGTACTCTCTCTCTACTGTACTCCACTGTACTCTACCTCTACTGTACTCCACTGTACTCTACCTCTACTTTACTCCACTGTACTTTACCTCTACTCTACTCCACTGTACTCTACCTCTACTGTACTCTACTGTACTCCACCTCTAATGTGCTCCACTGTACACCACTGTTCTACCTCTACTGTACTCCACTGTACTCTACCTCTACTGCACTCCACTGTACTCTATCTCTACTGTAATCCACTCTGCTCTACCTCTACTGTACTCCACTGTACTCAATCTCTACTGTGCTCCACTGTACTCTACCTCTACTGTACTGTACTGTTCTCTACCTCTACTGTACTCTACTGTACTCCACCTCTACTGTGCTCCACTGTACACCACTGTTCTACCTGTACTGTACTCCACTGTACTCTACCTCTACTGCACACAACTGTACTCTATCTCTACTGTACTCCACTGTGCTCTACCTCTACTGTGCTCCACTGTATTCTATCTCTACTGTGCTCCACTGTACTCTTTCTCTACTGTACTCCACTGTACTCTACCTCTACTGTGCTCCACTGTACTCTACCTCTATTGTGCTCCACTGTACTCTATCTCTACTGTACTCCACTGTACTCTATCTCTACTGTGTTCCACTGTACTCTACCTCTACTTTACTCCACTGTACTCTATCTCTACTGTGCTCTACTGTACTCTATCTCTACTGTACTCCACTGTAATCTACCTCTACTGTGCTCCACTGTACTCCACTGTACTCTATCTCTACTGTGCTCCACTGTACTCTATCTCTACTGTACTCCACTGTACTCTACCTCTACTGTGCTCCACTGTACTCCACTGTACTCTATCTCTACTGTGCTCCACTGTACTCTACCTCTACTGTACTCCACTCTACTCTACCTCTACTGTGCTCCACTGTACTCTACCTCTACTGTAATCCACTCTACTCTACCTCTACTGGGCTCCACTGTACTCTACCTCTACTTTACTCCACTGTACTCTATCTCTACTGCACTCCACTGTACTCTATCTGTACTGTACTCCACTGTGCTATACCTCTACTGTGCTCCACTGTACTCTATCTCTACTGCACTCCAATGTACTCTATCTCTACTGTACTCCACTGTGCTATACCTCTACTGTGCTCCACTGTACTCTATCTCTACTGTGCTACACTGTACTCTATCCCTACTGTACTCCACTGTACTCTATCTCTACTGTGCTCCACTGTACTCTACCTCTACTGTGCTCTACTGTACTCTATCTCTACTGTGTTAAACTGTACTCTACCTCTACTGTACTCCACTGTACTCTATCTCTACTGTGCTCCACTGTACTCTACCTCTACTGTATTGTACTGTTCTCTACCTCTACTGTACTCTACTGTACTCCACCTCTACTGTGCGCCACTGTACTCCACTGTACTCTACCTCTACTGTACTCCACTGTACTCTACCTCTACTGCACTCCACTGTACTCTATCTCTAATGTACTCCACTGTGCTCTACCTCTACTGTGCTCCACTGTACTCTATCTCTACTGTGCTCCACTGTACTCTATCTCTACTGTACTCCACTGTACTCTACCTCTACTGTGCTCCACTGTACTCTACCTCTACTGTGCTCTACTGTAATCTATCTCTACTGTGTTCCACTGTACTCTACCTCTACTCTACTCCACTGTACTCTATCTCTACTGTGCTCCACTGTACTCTACCTCTACTGTACTCCACTGTACTCTACCTCTACTGTACTCCACTGTACTCTATCTCTACTGTACTCCACTGTACTCTACCTCTACTGTAATGTACTGTTCTCTACCTCTACTGTACTCTACTGTACTCCACCTCTACTGTGCTCCACTGTATTCCACTGTAGTCTACCTCTACTGTGCTCCACTGTGATCTACCTCTACTGTGCTCCACTGTACTCTACCTCTACTGTACTCACCTGTAATCTATCTCTACTGTACTCCACTGTACTCTATCTCTACTGTGATCCACTGTACTCTACCTCTACTCTGCTCCACTGTACTCTATCCCTACTGTGCTCCACTGTACTCTACCTCTACTGTACTCCACTGTACTCTATCTCTACTGTGCTCTACTGTACTCTATCTCTACTGTACTCCACTGTACTCTACCTCTACTGTGCTCCACTGTACTCCACTGTACTCTATCTCTACTGTGCTCCACTGTACTCTATCTCTACTGTACTCCACTGTACTCTACCTCTACTGTGCTCCACTGTACTCCACTGTACTCTATCTCTACTGTGCTCCACTGTACTCTACCTCTACTGTACTCCACTCTACTCTACCTCTACTGGGCTCCACTGTACTCTACCTCTACTGTACTCCACTGTACTCTATCTCTACCGTGCTCCACTGTACTCTATCTCTACTGTACTCCACTGTACTCTACCTCTACTCTACTGTACTGTTCTCTACCTCTACTGTACTCTACTGTACTCCACCTCTACTGTGCTCCACTGTACTCCACTGTACTCTACCTCTACTGTACTCCACTGTACTCTACCTCTACTTTTCTCCACTGTACTTTACCTCTAATCTACTCCACTGTACTCTACCTCTACTGTGCTCCACTGTACTCCACTGTACTCTATCTCTACTGTGCTCCACTGTACTCTATCTCTACTGTACTCCACTGTACTCTACCTCTACTGTGCTCCACTGTACTCCACTGTACTCTATCTCTACTGTGCTCCACTGTACTCTACCTCTACTGTACTCCACTGTACTCTATCTCTACCGTGCTCCACTGTACACCACTGTTCTACCTCTAATGCACTCCACTGTACTCTATCTCTACTGTAATCCACTGTGCTCTACATCTACTGTACTCCACTCTACTCTACCTCTACTGTGCTCCACTGTACTCTACCACTACTGTACTCCACTGTACTCTACCTCTATTGTGCTCTACTGTACTCTATCTCTACTGTGCTCCACTGTACTCTACCTCTACTGTACTGTACTGTTCTCTACCTCTACCTCCACTGTACTCTACCTCTACTGTACTCCACTCTATTCTACCTCTACTGGGCTCCACTGTACTCTACCTCTACTGTACTCCACTGTACTCTATCTCTACCGTGCTCCACTGTACACCACTGTTCTACCTCTACTGCACTCCACTGTACTCTATCTCTACTGTAATCCACTGTGCTCTACCTCTACTGTACTCCACTCTACTCTACCTCTACTGGGCTCCACTGTACTCTACCACTACTGTACTCCACTGTACTCCACTGTACTCTATCTCTACTGTGCTCCACTGTACTCTATCTCTACTGTACTCCACTGTACTCTACCTCTACTGTGCTCCACTGTACTCTATCTCTACTGTGCTCTACTGTACTCTATCTCTACTGTACTCCACTGTACTCTATCTCTACTCTGCTCCACTGTACTCCACTGTACTCTATCTCTACTCTGCTCCACTGTACTCTATCTCTACTGTACTCCACTGTACTCTACCTCTACTGTGCTCCACTGTACTCCACTGTACTCTATCTCTACTGTGCTCCACTGTATTCTATCTCTACTGTGCTCCACTGTACTCTTTCTCTACTGTACTCCACTGTACTCCACCTCTACTGTGCTCCACTGTACTCTACCTCTATTGTGCTCTACTGTACTCTATCTCTACTGTACTCCACTGTACTCTATCTCTACTGTGATCCACTGTACTCTACCTCTACTGTACTCCACTGTACTCTATCTCTACTGTGCTCTACTGTACTCTATCTCTACTGTACTCCACTGTACTCTACCTCTACTGTGCTCCACTGTACTCCACTGTACTCTATCTCTACTGTGCTCCACTGTACTCTATCTCTACTGTACTCCACTGTACTCTACCTCTACTGTGCTCCACTGTACTCCACTTTACTCTATCTCTACTGTGCTCCACTGTACTCTACCTCTACTGTACTCCACTCTACTCTACCTCTACTGTGCTCCACTGTACTCTACCTCTATTGTAATCCACTCTACTCTACCTCTACTGGGCTCCACTGTACTCTACCTCTACTTTACTCCACTGTACTCTATCTCTACCGTGCTCCACTGTACACGACTGTTCTACCTCTACTGTACTCCACTGTACTCTACCTCTACTGCACTCCACTGTACTCTATCTCTACTGTACTCCACTGTGCTATACCTCTACTGTGCTCCACTTTACTCGATCTCTACTGTGCTACACTGTACTCTATCTCTACTGTACTCCACTGTACTCTATCTCTACTGTGCTCCACTGTACTCTAACTCTACTGTGCTCTACTGTACTGTATCTCTACTGTATTCCACTGTACTCTACCTCTACTGTACTCCACTGTACTCTATCTCTACTGTGCTCCACTGTACTCTACCTCTACTGTATTGTACTGTTCTCTACCTCTACTGTACTCTTCTGTACTCCACCTCTACTGTGCTCCACTGTACTCTACCTCTACTGTACTCTACTGTTCTCTACCTCTACTGTACTCTACTGTACTCTACTCTACTGTACTCCACTGTACTCTATCTCTACTGTGCTCTACTGTACTCTACTCTACTGTACTCCACTGTACTCTACCTCTACTGTACTCCACTGTACTCTACCTCTACTTTTCTCCACTGTACTTTACCTCTACTCTACTCCACTGTACTCTACCTCTACTGTACTCTACTGTACTCCTATTCTAATGTGCTCCACTGTAATCCACTGTACTCTACCACTACTGTACTCCACTGTACTCTACCTCTATTGTGCTCTACTGTACTCTATCTCTACAGTGCTCCACTGTACTCTACCTCTACTGTATTCCACTGTACTCTATCTCTACTGTACTCCACTGTACTCTATCTCTACTGTACTCCACTGTACTCTACCTCTACTGTGCTGCACTGTACTCTACCTCTACTGTGCTCCACTGTACTCTACCTCTACTGTGCTCTACTGTACTCTATCTCTACTGTGTTCCACTGTACTCTACCTCTACTGTACTCCACTGTACTCTATCTCTACTGAGCTCGATTGCTTACAGAGAGGCTTTAAAAGCTGCTAGATCTGCTTATTTTTCAAACCTATTAGAAGAAAATAAACATAATCCAAGGTATTTATTTGAAACAGTGGCTAAACTAACGAAAAAGAAAGCTTCAAGCTCAGAAGTGTCCAAGCAACACAGCAGTGATGACTTTATGAACTTCTTCACTTATAAGATTGATAATATCAGGGACAAAATTATAACTATGCAACCGTCTACCACAGTATCGCATCAGGAAGTGCATTGTAGTCTCCCTGAGGAAAAATTTGATTCATTTGTTGCTATAGGAGAGGAAGAATTCTGCAAACTCGTTAATTCATCTAAATCGACAACTTGTATGTTAGATCCTATACCGGCTAAGCTACTGAAAGAGATGTTTCCAGAGGTCATATATCCTCTTCTTAATATCATTAATTCATCTTTGTCTCTAGGATACGTACCAAAAACCTTTAAATTGGCTATGATAAAACCGCTTGTTAAAAAAACACAACTTGATCCTACAGAATTAGTCAATTACAGGCCGATCTCGAATCTGCCTTTTCTGTCAAAGATATTAGAAAAAGCAGTATCTTCACAACTGTGTTCCTTTCTAGAAAGAAATGATATCTGCGAGGATTTTCAGTCCGGATTTAGACCGTACCATAGCACTGAGACCGCTCTCATTAGAGTCACAAATGATTTGCTCTTATCATCCGATCGTGGTTGTATCTCTCTATTAGTGTTACTCGATCTTAGTGCTGCATTTGACACAATTGACCACAACATTCTTTTAAATAGACTAGAAAACTATGTGGGCATTAGTGGAATTGCACTAGCATGGTTTAAATCATACTTATCTGACCGTTATCAGTTTGTAGCAGTAAATGAAGAGATGTCTTATCGATCACAAGTTCAGTATGGCGTACCACAAGGCTCAGTACTAGGACCGCTGCTGTTCACTCTGTACATGCTACCATTAGGAGATATCATTAGGAAACATGGAGTTAGCTTTCACTGTTATGCCGATGATACTCAGCTGTATATTTCTTCAAAACCCAACGAAACTTACCAATTCACAAAATTAACGGAATGCATAGCTGATATAAAAAATTGGATGACTAGTAATTTCCTACTACTAAATTCTGAAAAGACAGAGATTCTAATTATTGGACAAAAAACTTCCACACGTAATAACCCAGAATACTGTCTAACACTTGATGGCTGCTCTGTCAAGTCTTCGTCGTCGGTTAGGAACCTGGGTGTGCTCTTTGAGACCAACCTTTCTTTTGAAAGCCACGTGTCTAGTATCTGTAAAACTGCATTTTTCCATCTTAAAAATATATCTAAAATACGCCATATGCTCTCATTGGGAAATGCGGAACAATTAGTCCATGCGTTCATGACCTCAAGGCTAGATTATTGTAATGCTCTACTGGGTGGTTGCCCTGCACGCTTAATAAATAAACTACAGCTAGTTCAAAACGCCGCAGCTCGAGTTCTTACCAGAACCAGGAAATATGACCATATTAGCCCGGTTCTGTCAACACTGCATTGGCTCCCTATTAAACATCGTATAAATTTTAAAATATTGTTGATTACCTACAAAGCACTAAATGGTTTAGCTCCGCAGTACTTGAGCGAGCTCTTAACGTATTATAGTCCTTCACGTCCATTGCGATCTCAAAATTCCAGTCAGTTGATAATACCTAGAATATCTAAATCGACTGCAGGCGGTAGATCCTTTTCCTATTTAGCACCAAAACTTTGGAACAGTCTTCCTACCATTGTCCGGGAAGCAGACACACTCTGTCAGTTCAAAGCTAGACTAAAAACACATCTCTTTGACCTAGCATACACATAACGCACTATAGACTTCTATAAATTCAATGTTAGGCTGCATAGATTAGGTCAGCCGGAACTGGGAACACTTCCGTTAAATCTTGATGTACTCGCTACATCATAAGAAGAATGGCATCTACGCTAATATTAGTGTCTTTGTTTATCCCGAGGTTTTCCCGCAGCCTGCCGGATCCAGGCCGTGTCCAGATCTGACGAAGGAGATCCGCCTGGACCCGATGACAATGCAGTGCTGAAGTATCCACTATCCTCTCCCTATGGAGGATCCCTTTCCCACTCTACAGATAAAGCGTTGTGAATTCCGGCTCGCGTACCCCGAAGTGATAAAATAAAACAAAATTCTGTATCAAAATATATAGGCAAGAAAAGTAGTTTGTTTAGGCTGGGTTGTATGAATTATAAACCTGCGCACATATTTTAAAAAGCACATAACTATAGAATCAATTCTGAATGAGCATGTGAACGCCGTCAGCGTTAATCACAGGTTCGCGTTTAAAAGTCTGATCATTTCGACGGAGGTGAATCAATCAAAGTTAACTTTAGCTGGAAATAACATTATTCAAGAACCGCTATAATGCCAAAACAATCTGTTACCTTAAATTATATGTTTATCTCTGTAAAGCTGCTTTGAAACAATCCATTGTTAAAAGCGCTATATAAATGAAGATGACTTGACTTGACTTGACTCCACTTTACTCTACCTCTACTGTACTGTACTGTTCTCTACCTCTACTGTACTCTACTGTACTCCACCTCTACTGTGCTCCACTGTACACCACTGTTCTACCTCTACTGTACTCCACTGTACTCTACCTCTACTGCACTCCACTGTACTCTATCTCTACTCTACTCCACTGTGCTCTACCTCTACTGTGCTCCACTGTACTCTATCTCTACTGTACTCCACTGTACTCTATCTCTACTCTGCTCCACTGTACTCTATCTCTACTCTACTCCAATGTACTCTATCTCTACTGTGCTCCACTGTACTCTACCTCTACTGTACTGTACTGTACTGTACTCTACCTCTACTGTACTCTACTGTACTCCACCTCTACTGTGCTCACCGGTACTCCACTGTACTCTAACTATACTGTACTCCACTGTACTCTACCTCTACTGCACTCCACTGTACTCTATCTCTACTGTACTCCACTGTGCTCTACCTCTACTGTGCTCCACTGTACTCTATCTCTACTGTGCTCCACTGTACTCTATCTCTACTGTACTCCACTGTACTCTACCTCTACTGTGCTCCACTGTACTCTACCTCTACTGTGCTCTACTGTACTCTATCTCTACTGTGTTCCACTGTACTCTACCTCTACTCTACTCCACTGTACTCTATCTCTACTGTGCTCCACTGTACTATACCTCTACTGTACTCCACTGTACTCTACCTCTACTGTACTCCACTGTACTCTATCTCTACTATACTCCACTGTACTCTACCTCTACTGTACTGTACTGTTCTCTACCTCTACTGTACTCTACTGTACTCCACCTCTACTGTGCTCCACTGTACTCCACTGTACTCTACCTCTACTGTGCTCCACTGTGATCTACCTCTACTGTGCTCCACTGTACTCTACCTCTACTGTACTCACCTGTAATCTATCTCTACTGTACTCCACTGTACTCTATCTCTACTGTGATCCACTGTACTCTACCTCTACTCTGCTCCACTGTACTCTATCTCTACTGTTCTCCACTGTACTCTACCTCTACTGTACTCCACTGTACTCTATCTCTACTGTGCTCTACTGTACTCTATCTCTACTGTACTCCACTGTACTCTACCTCTACTGTGCTCCACTGTACTCCACTGTACTCTATCTCTACTGTGCTCCACTGTACTCTATCTCTACTGTACTCCACTGTACTCTACCTCTACTGTGCTCCACTGTACTCCACTGTACTCTATCTCTACTGTGCTCCACTGTACTCTACCTCTAGTGTACTCCACTCTACTCTACCTCTACTGTGCTCCACTGTACTCTACCTCTACTGTACTCCACTCTACTCTACCTCTACTGGGCTCCACTGTACTCTACCTCTACTGTACTCCACTGTACTCTATCTCTACCGTGCTCCACTGTACTCTATCTCTACTGTACTCCACTGTACTCTACCTCTACTCTACTGTACTGTTCTCTACCTCTACTGTACTCTACTGTACTCCACCTCTACTGTGCTCCACTGTACTCCACTGTACTCTACCTCTACTGTGCTCCACTGTAATCTACCTCTACTGTGCTCCACTGTACTCTACCTCTACTGTACTCCACTGTACTCTACCTCTACTGTACTCCACTGTACTCTACCTCTACTTTACTCCACTGTACTTTACCTCTACTTTACTCCACTGTACTCTACCTCTACTGTACTCTATTGTACTCCTATTCTAATGTGCTACACTGTAATCCACTGTACTCTACCACTACTGTACTCCACTGTACTCTACCTCTATTGTGCTCTACTGTACTCTATCTCTACTGTGCTCCACTGTACTCTACCTCTACTGTACTCCACTGTACTCTATCTCTACTGTACTCCACTGTACTCTATCTCTACTGTACTCTCTCTCTACTGTACTCCACTGTACTCTACCTCTACTGTACTCCACTGTACTCTACCTCTACTTTACTCCACTGTACTTTACCTCTACTCTACTCCACTGTACTCTACCTCTACTGTACTCTACTGTACTCCACCTCTACTGTGCTCCACTGTACACCACTGTTCTACCTCTACTGTACTCCACTGTACTCTACCTCTACTGCACTCCACTGTACTCTATCTCTACTGTAATCCACTCTGCTCTACCTCTACTGTACTCCACTGTACTCAATCTCTACTGTGCTCCACTGTACTCTACCTCTACTGTACTGTACTGTTCTCTACCTCTACTGTACTCTACTGTACTCCACCTCTACTGTGCTCCACTGTACACCACTGTTCTACCTGTACTGTACTCCACTGTACTCTACCTCTACTGCACACAACTGTACTCTATCTCTACTGTACTCCACTGTGCTCTACCTCTACTGTGCTCCACTGTATTCTATCTCTACTGTGCTCCACTGTACTCTTTCTCTACTGTACTCCACTGTACTCTACCTCTACTGTGCTCCACTGTACTCTACCTCTATTGTGCTCCACTGTACTCTATCTCTACTGTACTCCACTGTACTCTATCTCTACTGTGTTCCACTGTACTCTACCTCTACTTTACTCCACTGTACTCTATCTCTACTGTGCTCTACTGTACTCTATCTCTACTGTACTCCACTGTAATCTACCTCTACTGTGCTCCACTGTACTCCACTGTACTCTATCTCTACTGTGCTCCACTGTACTCTATCTCTACTGTACTCCACTGTACTCTACCTCTACTGTGCTCCACTGTACTCCACTGTACTCTATCTCTACTGTGCTCCACTGTACTCTACCTCTACTGTACTCCACTCTACTCTACCTCTACTGTGCTCCACTGTACTCTACCTCTACTGTAATCCACTCTACTCTACCTCTACTGGGCTCCACTGTACTCTACCTCTACTTTACTCCACTGTACTCTATCTCTACTGCACTCCACTGTACTCTATCTCTACTGTACTCCACTGTGCTATACCTCTACTGTGCTCCACTGTACTCTATCTCTACTGCACTCCAATGTACTCTATCTCTACTGTACTCCACTGTGCTATACCTCTACTGTGCTCCACTGTACTCTATCTCTACTGTGCTACACTGTACTCTATCCCTACTGTACTCCACTGTACTCTATCTCTACTGTGCTCCACTGTACTCTACCTCTACTGTGCTCTACTGTACTCTATCTCTACTGTGTTAAACTGTACTCTACCTCTACTGTACTCCACTGTACTCTATCTCTACTGTGCTCCACTGTACTCTACCTCTACTGTATTGTACTGTTCTATACCTCTACTGTACTCTACTGTACTCCACCTCTACTGTGCGCCACTGTACTCCACTGTACTCTACCTCTACTGTACTCCACTGTACTCTACCTCTACTGCACTCCACTGTACTCTATCTCTAATGTACTCCACTGTGCTCTACCTCTACTGTGCTCCACTGTACTCTATCTCTACTGTGCTCCACTGTACTCTATCTCTACTGTACTCCACTGTACTCTACCTCTACTGTGCTCCACTGTACTCTACCTCTACTGTGCTCTACTGTAATCTATCTCTACTGTGTTCCACTGTACTCTACCTCTACTCTACTCCACTGTACTCTATCTCTACTGTGCTCCACTGTACTCTACCTCTACTGTACTCCACTGTACTCTACCTCTACTGTACTCCACTGTACTCTATCTCTACTGTACTCCACTGTACTCTACCTCTACTGTAATGTACTGTTCTCTACCTCTACTGTACTCTACTGTACTCCACCTCTACTGTGCTCCACTGTATTCCACTGTAGTCTACCTCTACTGTGCTCCACTGTGATCTACCTCTACTGTGCTCCACTGTACTCTACCTCTACTGTACTCACCTGTAATCTATCTCTACTGTACTCCACTGTACTCTATCTCTACTGTGATCCACTGTACTCTACCTCTACTCTGCTCCACTGTACTCTATCCCTACTGTGCTCCACTGTACTCTACCTCTACTGTACTCCACTGTACTCTATCTCTACTGTGCTCTACTGTACTCTATCTCTACTGTACTCCACTGTACTCTACCTCTACTGTGCTCCACTGTACTCCACTGTACTCTATCTCTACTGTGCTCCACTGTACTCTATCTCTACTGTACTCCACTGTACTCTACCTCTACTGTGCTCCACTGTACTCCACTGTACTCTATCTCTACTGTGCTCCACTGTACTCTACCTCTACTGTACTCCACTCTACTCTACCTCTACTGGGCTCCACTGTACTCTACCTCTACTGTACTCCACTGTACTCTATCTCTACCGTGCTCCACTGTACTCTATCTCTACTGTACTCCACTGTACTCTACCTCTACTCTACTGTACTGTTCTCTACCTCTACTGTACTCTACTGTACTCCACCTCTACTGTGCTCCACTGTACTCCACTGTACTCTACCTCTACTGTACTCCACTGTACTCTACCTCTACTTTTCTCCACTGTACTTTACCTCTAATCTACTCCACTGTACTCTACCTCTACTGTGCTCCACTGTACTCCACTGTACTCTATCTCTACTGTGCTCCACTGTACTCTATCTCTACTGTACTCCACTGTACTCTACCTCTACTGTGCTCCACTGTACTCCACTGTACTCTATCTCTACTGTGCTCCACTGTACTCTACCTCTACTGTACTCCACTGTACTCTATCTCTACCGTGCTCCACTGTACACCACTGTTCTACCTCTAATGCACTCCACTGTACTCTATCTCTACTGTAATCCACTGTGCTCTACATCTACTGTACTCCACTCTACTCTACCTCTACTGTGCTCCACTGTACTCTACCACTACTGTACTCCACTGTACTCTACCTCTATTGTGCTCTACTGTACTCTATCTCTACTGTGCTCCACTGTACTCTACCTCTACTGTACTGTACTGTTCTCTACCTCTACCTCCACTGTACTCTACCTCTACTGTACTCCACTCTATTCTACCTCTACTGGGCTCCACTGTACTCTACCTCTACTGTACTCCACTGTACTCTATCTCTACCGTGCTCCACTGTACACCACTGTTCTACCTCTACTGCACTCCACTGTACTCTATCTCTACTGTAATCCACTGTGCTCTACCTCTACTGTACTCCACTCTACTCTACCTCTACTGGGCTCCACTGTACTCTACCACTACTGTACTCCACTGTACTCCACTGTACTCTATCTCTACTGTGCTCCACTGTACTCTATCTCTACTGTACTCCACTGTACTCTACCTCTACTGTGCTCCACTGTACTCTATCTCTACTGTGCTCTACTGTACTCTATCTCTACTGTACTCCACTGTACTCTATCTCTACTCTGCTCCACTGTACTCCACTGTACTCTATCTCTACTCTGCTCCACTGTACTCTATCTCTACTGTACTCCACTGTACTCTACCTCTACTGTGCTCCACTGTACTCCACTGTACTCTATCTCTACTGTGCTCCACTGTACTCTACCTCTACTGTACTCCACTCTACTCTACCTCTACTGGGCTCCACTGTACTCTACCTCTACTGTACTCCACTGTACTCTATCTCTACCGTGCTCCACTGTACTCTATCTCTACTGTACTCCACTGTACTCTACCTCTACTCTACTGTACTGTTCTCTACCTCTACTGTACTCTACTGTACTCCACCTCTACTGTGCTCCTCTGTACTCCACTGTACTCTACCTCTACTGTACTCCACTGTACTCTACCTCTACTTTTCTCCACTGTACTTTACCTCTAATCTACTCCACTGTACTCTACCTCTACTGTGCTCCACTGTACTCCACTGTACTCTATCTCTACTGTGCTCCACTGTACTCTATCTCTACTGTACTCCACTGTACTCTACCTCTACTGTGCTCCACTGTACTCCACTGTACTCTATCTCTACTGTGCTCCACTGTACTCTACCTCTACTGTACTCCACTGTACTCTCTCTCTACCGTGCTCCACTGTACACCACTGTTCTACCTCTAATGCACTCCACTGTACTCTATCTCTACTGTAATCCACTGTGCTCTACATCTACTGTACTCCACTCTACTCTACCTCTACTGGGCTCCACTGTACTCTACCACTACTGTACTCCACTGTACTCTACCTCTATTGTGCTCTACTGTACTCTATCTCTACTGTGCTCCACTGTACTCTACCTCTACTGTACTGTACTGTTCTCTACCTCTACCTCCACTGTACTCTACCTCTACTGTACTCCACTCTATTCTACCTCTACTGGGCTTCACTGTACTCTACCTCTACTGTACTCCACTGTACTCTATCTCTACCGTGCTCCACTGTACACCACTGTTCTACCTCTACTGCACTCCACTGTACTCTATCTCTACTGTAATCCACTGTGCTCTACCTCTACTGTACTCCACTCTACTCTACCTCTACTGGGCTCCACTGTACTCTACCACTACTGTACTCCACTGTACTCTACCTCTATTGTGCTCTACTGTACTCTATCTCTACTGTGCTCCACTGTACTCTACCTCTACTGTACTCCACTGTACTCTATCTCTACTGTACTCCAATGTACTCTATCTCTACTGTACTCTCTCTCTACTGTACTCCACTGTACTCTACCTCTACTGTGCTCCACTGTACTCTACCTCTACTATGCTCCACTGTACTCTACCTCTACTGTGCTCCACTGTACTCTACCTCTACTGTGCGCTACAGTACTCTATCTCTACTGTGTTCCACTCTACTCTACCTCTACTGTACTCTACTGTACTCCACCTCTATAGTGCTCCACTGTACACCACTGTTCTACCTCTACTGTACTCCACTGTACTCTACCTCTACTGCACTCCACTGTACTCTATCTCTACTGTAATCCACTGTGCTCTACCTCTACTGTACTCCACTGTACTCTACCTCTACTGTACTGTACTGTTCTCTACCTCTACTGTACTCTACTGTACTCCACCTCTACTGTGCTCCACTGTACACCACTGTTCTACCTCTACTGTACTCCACTGTACTCTACCTCTACTGCACACCACTGTGCTCTACATCTACTGTACTCCACTCTACTCTACCTCTACTGGGCTCCACTGTACTCTACCACTACTGTACTCCACTGTACTCTACCTCTATTGTGCTCTACTGTACTCTATCTCTACTGTGCTCCACTGTACTCTACCTCTACTGTACTGTACTGTTCTCTACCTCTACCTCCACTGTACTCTACCTCTACTGTACTCCACTCTACTCTACCTCTACTGGGCTCCACTGTACTCTACCTCTACTGTACTCCACTGTACTCTATCTCTACCGTGCTCCACTGTACACCACTGTTCTACCTCTACTGCACTCCACTGTACTCTATCTCTACTGTAATCCACTGTGCTCTACCTCTACTGTACTCCACTCTACTCTACCTCTACTGGGCTCCACTGTACTCTACCACTACTGTACTCCACTGTACTCTACCTCTATTGTGCTCTACTGTACTCTATCTCTACTGTGCTCCACTGTACTCTACCTCTACTGTACTCCACTGTACTCTATCTCTACTGTACTCCACTGTACTCTATCTCTACTGTACTCTCTCTCTACTGTACTCCACTGTACTCTACCTCTACTGTGCTCCACTGTACTCTACCTCTACTATGCTCCACTGTACTCTACCTCTACTGTGCTCCACTGTACTCTACCTCTACTGTGCTCTACTGTACTCTATCTCTACTGTGTTCCACTGTACTCTACCTCTACTGTACTCTACTGTACTCCACCTCTATAGTGCTCCACTGTACACCACTGTTCTACCTCTACTGTACTCCACTGTTATCTACATCTACTGCACTCCACTGTACTCTATCTCTACTGTAATCCACTGTGCTCTACCTCTACTGTACTCCACTGTACTCTAACTCTACTGTACTCTACTGTACTCCACCTCTACTGTGCTCCACTGTACACCACTGTTCTACCTCTACTGTACTCCACTGTACTCTACCTCTACTGCACACCACTGTACTCTATCTCTACTGTACTCCACTGTGCTCTACCTCTACTGTGCTCCACTGTATTCTATCTCTACTGTGCTCCACTGTACTCTTTCTCTACTGTACTCCACTGTACTCTACCTCTACTGTGCTCCACTGTACTCTACCTCTATTGTGCTCTACTGTACTCTATCTCTACTGTACTCCACTGTACTCTATCTCTACTGTGATCCACTGTACTCTACCTCTACTGTACTCCACTGTACTCTATCTCTACTGTGCTCTACTGTACTCTATCTCTGCTGTACTCCACTGTACTCTACCTCTACTGTGCTCCACTGTACTCCACTGTACTCTATCTCTACTGTGCTCCACTGTACTCTATCTCTACTGTGCTCCACTGTACTCTACCTCTACTGTGCTCCACTGTACTCCACTGTACTCTATCTCTACTGTGCTCCACTGTACTCTACCTCTACTGTACTCCACTCTACTCTACCTCTACTGTGCTCCACTGTACTCTACCTCTACTGTAATCCACTCTACTCTACCTCTACTGGGCTCCACTGTACTCTACCTCTACTTTACTCCACTGTACTCTATCTCTACCGTGCTCCACTGTACACCACTGTTCTACCTCTACTGTACTCCAATGTACTCTACCTCTACTGCACTCCACTGTACTCTATCTCTACTGTACTCCACTGTGCTCTACCTGTACTGTGCTCCACTGTACTCTATCTCTACTGTGCTCCACTGTACTCTATCTCTACTGTACTCCACTGTACTCTATCTCTACTGTGCTCCACTGTACTCAATCTCTACTGTACTCCACTGTACTCTACCTCTACTGTGCTCCACTGTACTCTACCTCTACTGTGCTCTACTGTACTCTATCTCTACTGTGTTCCACTGTACTCTACCTCTACTCTACTCCACTGTACTCTATCTCTACTGTGCTCCACTGTACTCTACCTCTACTGTACTCCACTCTACTCTACCTCTACTGTACTCCACTGTACTCTATCTCTACTGTACTCCACTGTACTCTACCTCTACTGTACTGTACTGTTCTCTACCTCTACTGTACTCTACTGTACTCCACCTCTACTGTGCTCCACTGTACTCCACTGTACTCTACCTCTACTGTGCTCCACTGTGATCTACCTCTACTGTGCTCCACTGTACTCTACCTCTACTGTACTCACCTGTAATCTATCTCTACTGTACTCCACTGTACTCTATCTCTACTGTGATCCACTGTACTCTACCTCTACTCTGCTCCACTGTACTCTATCTCTACTGTTCTCCACTGTACTCTACCTCTACTGTACTCCACTGTACTCTATCTCTACTGTGCTCTACTGTACTCTATCTCTACTGTACTCCACTGTACTCTACCTCTACTGTGCTCCACTGTACTCCACTGTACTCTATCTCTACTGTGCTCCACTGTACTCTATCTCTACTGTACTCCACTGTACTCTACCTCTACTGTGCTCCACTGTACTCCACTGTACTCTATCTCTACTGTGCTCCACTGTACTCTACCTCTAGTGTACTCCACTCTACTCTACCTCTACTGTGCTCCACTGTACTCTACCTCTACTGTACTCCACTCTACTCTACCTCTACTGGGCTCCACTGTACTCTACCTCTACTGTACTCCACTGTACTCTATCTCTACGGTGCTCCACTGTACTCTATCTCTACTGTACTCCACTGTACTCTACCTCTACTCTACTGTACTGTTCTCTACCTCTACTGTACTCTACTGTACTCCACCTCTACTGTGCTCCACTGTACTCCACTGTACTCTACCTCTACTGTGCTCCACTGTAATCTACCTCTACTGTGCTCCACTGTACTCTACCTCTACTGTACTCCACTGTACTCTACCTCTACTGTACTCCACTGTACTCTACCTCTACTTTACTCCACTGTACTTTACCTCTACTCTACTCCACTGTACTCTACCTCTACTGTACTCTATTGTACTCCTATTCTAATGTGCTACACTGTAATCCACTGTACTCTACCACTACTGTACTCCACTGTACTCTACCTCTATTGTGCTCTACTGTACTCTATCTCTACTGTGCTCCACTGTACTCTACCTCTACTGTACTCCACTGTACTCTATCTCTACTGTACTCCACTGTACTCTATCTCTACTGTACTCTCTCTCTACTGTACTCCACTGTACTCTACCTCTACTGTACTCCACTGTACTCTACCTCTACTTTACTCCACTGTACTTTACCTCTACTCTACTCCACTGTACTCTACCTCTACTGTACTCTACTGTACTCCACCTCTACTGTGCTCCACTGTACACCACTGTTCTACCTCTACTGTACTCCACTGTACTCTACCTCTACTGCACTCCACTGTACTCTATCTCTACTGTAATCCACTCTGCTCTACCTCTACTGTACTCCACTGTACTCAATCTCTACTGTGCTCCACTGTACTCTACCTCTACTGTACTGTACTGTTCTCTACCTCTACTGTACTCTACTGTACTCCACCTCTACTGTGCTCCACTGTACACCACTGTTCTACCTGTACTGTACTCCACTGTACTCTACCTCTACTGCACACAACTGTACTCTATCTCTACTGTACTCCACTGTGCTCTACCTCTACTGTGCTCCACTGTATTCTATCTCTACTGTGCTCCACTGTACTCTTTCTCTACTGTACTCCACTGTACTCTACCTCTACTGTGCTCCACTGTACTCTACCTCTATTGTGCTCCACTGTACTCTATCTCTACTGTACTCCACTGTACTCTATCTCTACTGTGTTCCACTGTACTCTACCTCTACTTTACTCCACTGTACTCTATCTCTACTGTGCTCTACTGTACTCTATCTCTACTGTACTCCACTGTAATCTACCTCTACTGTGCTCCACTGTACTCCACTGTACTCTATCTCTACTGTGCTCCACTGTACTCTATCTCTACTGTACTCCACTGTACTCTACCTCTACTGTGCTCCACTGTACTCCACTGTACTCTATCTCTACTGTGCTCCACTGTACTCTACCTCTACTGTACTCCACTCTACTCTACCTCTACTGTGCTCCACTGTACTCTACCTCTACTGTAATCCACTCTACTCTACCTCTACTGGGCTCCACTGTAGTCTACCTCTACTTTACTCCACTGTACTCTATCTCTACTGCACTCCACTGTACTCTATCTCTACTGTACTCCACTGTGCTATACCTCTACTGTGCTCCACTGTACTCTATCTCTACTGCACTCCAATGTACTCTATCTCTACTGTACTCCACTGTGCTATACCTCTACTGTGTTCCACTGTACTCTATCTCTACTGTGCTACACTGTACTCTATCCCTACTGTACTCCACTGTACTCTATCTCTACTGTGCTCCACTGTACTCTACCTCTACTGTGCTCTACTGTACTCTATCTCTACTGTGTTCCACTATACTCTACCTCTACTGTACTCCACTGTACTCTATCTCTACTGTGCTCCACTGTACTCTACCTCTACTGTATTGTACTGTTCTCTACCTCTACTGTACTCTACTGTACTCCACCTCTACTGTGCTCCACTGTACTCCACTGTACTCTACCTCTACTGTACTCCACTGTACTCTACCTCTACTGCACTCCACTGTACTCTATCTCTACTGTACTCCACTGTGCTCTACCTCTACTGTGCTCCACTGTACTCTATCTCTACTGTGCTCCACTGTACTCTATCTCTACTGTACTCCACTGTACTCTACCTCTACTGTGCTCCACTGTACTCTACCTCTACTGTGCTCTACTGTAATCTATCTCTACTGTGTTCCACTGTACTCTACCTCTACTCTACTCCACTGTACTCTATCTCTACTGTGCTCCACTGTACTCTACCTCTACTGTACTCCACTGTACTCTACCTCTACTGTACTCCACTGTACTCTATCTCTACTGTACTCCACTGTACTCTACCTCTACTGTAATGTACTGTTCTCTACCTCTACTGTACTCTACTGTACTCCACCTCTACTGTGCTCCACTGTATTCCACTGTAGTCTACCTCTACTGTGCTCCACTGTGATCTACCTCTACTGTGCTCCACTGTACTCTACCTCTACTGTACTCACCTGTAATCTATCTCTACTGTACTCCACTGTACTCTATCTCTACTGTGATCCACTGTACTCTACCTCTACTCTGCTCCACTGTACTCTATCCCTACTGTGCTCCACTGTACTCTACCTCTACTGTACTCCACTGTACTCTATCTCTACTGTGCTCTACTGTACTCTATCTCTACTCTACTCCACTGTACTCTACCTCTACTGTGCTCCACTGTACTCCACTGTACTCTATCTCTACTGTGCTCCACTTTACTCTATCTCTACTGTACTCCACTGTACTCTACCTCTACTGTGCTCCACTGTACTCCACTGTATTCTATCTCTACTGTGCTCCACTGTACTCTACCTCTACTGTACTCCACTCTACTCTACCTCTACTGGGCTCCACTGTACTCTACCTCTACTGTACTCCACTGTACTCTATCTCTACCGTGCTCCACTGTACTCTATCTCTACTGTACTCCACTGTACTCTACCTCTACTCTACTGTACTGTTCTCTACCTCTACTGTACTCTACTGTACTCCACCTCTACTGTGCTCCACTGTACTCCACTGTACTCTACCTCTACTGTACTCCACTGTACTCTACCTCTACTTTTCTCCACTGTACTTTACCTCTAATCTACTCCACTGTACTCTACCTCTACTGTGCTCCACTGTACTCCACTGTACTCTATCTCTACTGTGCTCCACTGTACTCTATCTCTACTGTACTCCACTGTACTCTACCTCTACTGTGCTCCACTGTACTCCACTGTACTCTATCTCTACTGTGCTCCACTGTACTCTACCTCTACTGTACTCCACTGTACTCTATCTCTACCGTGCTCCACTGTACACCACTGTTCTACCTCTAATGCACTCCACTGTACTCTATCTCTACTGTAATCCACTGTGCTCTACATCTACTGTACTCCACTATACTCTACCTCTACTGGGCTCCACTGTACTCTACCACTACTGTACTCCACTGTACTCTACCTCTATTGTGCTCTACTGTACTCTATCTCTACTGTGCTCCACTGTACTCTACCTCTACTGTACTGTACTGTTCTCTACCTCTACCTCCACTGTACTCTACCTCTACTGTACTCCACTCTATTCTACCTCTACTGGGCTCCACTGTACTCTACCTCTACTGTACTCCACTGTACTTTATCTCTACCGTGCTCCACTGTACACCACTGTTCTACCTCTACTGCACTCCACTGTACTCTATCTCTACTGTAATCCACTGTGCTCTACCTCTACTGTACTCCACTCTACTCTACCTCTACTGGGCTCCACTGTACTCTACCACTACTGTACTCCACTGTACTCCACTGTACTCTATCTCTACTGTGCTCCACTGTACTCTATCTCTACTGTACTCCACTGTACTCTACCTCTACTGTGCTCCACTGTACTCTATCTCTACTGTGCTCTACTGTACTCTATCTCTACTGTACTCCACTGTACTCTATCTCTACTCTGCTCCACTGTACTCCACTGTACTCTATCTCTACTCTGCTCCACTGTACTCTATCTCTACTGTACTCCACTGTACTCTACCTCTACTGTGCTCCACTGTACTCCACTGTACTCTATCTCTACTGTGCTCCACTGTACTCTACCTCTACTGTACTCCACTCTACTCTACCTCTACTGGGCTCCACTGTACTCTATCTCTACTGTGCTCCACTGTACTCTACCTCTACTGTACTCCACTCTACTCTACCTCTACTGGGCTCCACTGTACTCTACCTCTACTGTACTCCACTGTACTCTATCTCTACTGTACTCCACTGTACTCTATCTCTACTGTACTCCACTGTACTCTATCTCTACTGTACTCTCTCTCTACTGTACTCCACTGTACTCTACCTCTACTGTGCTCCACTGTACTCTACCTCTACTATGCTCCACTGTACTCTACCTCTACTGTGCTCCACTGTACTCTACCTCTACTGTGCTCTACTGTACTCTATCTCTACTGTGTTCCACTGTACTCTACCTCTACTGTACTCTACTGTACTCCACCTCTATAGTGCTCCACTGTACACCACTGTTCTACCTCTACTGTACTCCACTGTTATCTACATCTACTGCACTCCACTGTACTCTATCTCTACTGTAATCCACTGTGCTCTACCTCTACTGTACTCCACTGTACTCTAACTCTACTGTACTCTACTGTACTCCACCTCTACTGTGCTCCACTGTACACCACTGTTCTACCTCTACTGTACTCCACTGTACTCTACCTCTACTGCACACCACTGTACTCTATCTCTACTGTACTCCACTGTGCTCTACCTCTACTGTGCTCCACTGTATTCTATCTCTACTGTGCTCCACTGTACTCTTTCTCTACTGTACTCCACTGTACTCTACCTCTACTGTGCTCCACTGTACTCTACCTCTATTGTGCTCTACTGTACTCTATCTCTACTGTACTCCACTGTACTCTATCTCTACTGTGATCCACTGTACTCTACCTCTACTGTACTCCACTGTACTCTATCTCTACTGTGCTCTACTGTACTCTATCTCTGCTGTACTCCACTGTACTCTACCTCTACTGTGCTCCACTGTACTCCACTGTACTCTATCTCTACTGTGCTCCACTGTACTCTATCTCTACTGTGCTCCACTGTACTCTACCTCTACTGTGCTCCACTGTACTCCACTGTACTCTATCTCTACTGTGCTCCACTGTACTCTACCTCTACTGTACTCCACTCTACTCTACCTCTACTGTGCTCCACTGTACTCTACCTCTACTGTAATCCACTCTACTCTACCTCTACTGGGCTCCACTGTACTCTACCTCTACTTTACTCCACTGTACTCTATCTCTACCGTGCTCCACTGTACACCACTGTTCTACCTCTACTGTACTCCAATGTACTCTACCTCTACTGCACTCCACTGTACTCTATCTCTACTGTACTCCACTGTGCTCTACCTGTACTGTGCTCCACTGTACTCTATCTCTACTGTGCTCCACTGTACTCTATCTCTACTGTACTCCACTGTACTCTATCTCTACTGTGCTCCACTGTACTCAATCTCTACTGTACTCCACTGTACTCTACCTCTACTGTGCTCCACTGTACTCTACCTCTACTGTGCTCTACTGTACTCTATCTCTACTGTGTTCCACTGTACTCTACCTCTACTCTACTCCACTGTACTCTATCTCTACTGTGCTCCACTGTACTCTACCTCTACTGTACTCCACTCTACTCTACCTCTACTGTACTCCACTGTACTCTATCTCTACTGTACTCCACTGTACTCTACCTCTACTGTACTGTACTGTTCTCTACCTCTACTGTACTCTACTGTACTCCACCTCTACTGTGCTCCACTGTACTCCACTGTACTCTACCTCTACTGTGCTCCACTGTGATCTACCTCTACTGTGCTCCACTGTACTCTACCTCTACTGTACTCACCTGTAATCTATCTCTACTGTACTCCACTGTACTCTATCTCTACTGTGATCCACTGTACTCTACCTCTACTCTGCTCCACTGTACTCTATCTCTACTGTTCTCCACTGTACTCTACCTCTACTGTACTCCACTGTACTCTATCTCTACTGTGCTCTACTGTACTCTATCTCTACTGTACTCCACTGTACTCTACCTCTACTGTGCTCCACTGTACTCCACTGTACTCTATCTCTACTGTGCTCCACTGTACTCTATCTCTACTGTACTCCACTGTACTCTACCTCTACTGTGCTCCACTGTACTCCACTGTACTCTATCTCTACTGTGCTCCACTGTACTCTACCTCTAGTGTACTCCACTCTACTCTACCTCTACTGTGCTCCACTGTACTCTACCTCTACTGTACTCCACTCTACTCTACCTCTACTGGGCTCCACTGTACTCTACCTCTACTGTACTCCACTGTACTCTATCTCTACGGTGCTCCACTGTACTCTATCTCTACTGTACTCCACTGTACTCTACCTCTACTCTACTGTACTGTTCTCTACCTCTACTGTACTCTACTGTACTCCACCTCTACTGTGCTCCACTGTACTCCACTGTACTCTACCTCTACTGTGCTCCACTGTAATCTACCTCTACTGTGCTCCACTGTACTCTACCTCTACTGTACTCCACTGTACTCTACCTCTACTGTACTCCACTGTACTCTACCTCTACTTTACTCCACTGTACTTTACCTCTACTCTACTCCACTGTACTCTACCTCTACTGTACTCTATTGTACTCCTATTCTAATGTGCTACACTGTAATCCACTGTACTCTACCACTACTGTACTCCACTGTACTCTACCTCTATTGTGCTCTACTGTACTCTATCTCTACTGTGCTCCACTGTACTCTACCTCTACTGTACTCCACTGTACTCTATCTCTACTGTACTCCACTGTACTCTATCTCTACTGTACTCTCTCTCTACTGTACTCCACTGTACTCTACCTCTACTGTACTCCACTGTACTCTACCTCTACTTTACTCCACTGTACTTTACCTCTACTCTACTCCACTGTACTCTACCTCTACTGTACTCTACTGTACTCCACCTCTACTGTGCTCCACTGTACACCACTGTTCTACCTCTACTGTACTCCACTGTACTCTACCTCTACTGCACTCCACTGTACTCTATCTCTACTGTAATCCACTCTGCTCTACCTCTACTGTACTCCACTGTACTCAATCTCTACTGTGCTCCACTGTACTCTACCTCTACTGTACTGTACTGTTCTCTACCTCTACTGTACTCTACTGTACTCCACCTCTACTGTGCTCCACTGTACACCACTGTTCTACCTGTACTGTACTCCACTGTACTCTACCTCTACTGCACACAACTGTACTCTATCTCTACTGTACTCCACTGTGCTCTACCTCTACTGTGCTCCACTGTATTCTATCTCTACTGTGCTCCACTGTACTCTTTCTCTACTGTACTCCACTGTACTCTACCTCTACTGTACTCCACTGTACTCTATCTCTACTGTGTTCCACTGTACTCTACCTCTACTTTACTCCACTGTACTCTATCTCTACTGTGCTCTACTGTACTCTATCTCTACTGTACTCCACTGTAATCTACCTCTACTGTGCTCCACTGTACTCCACTGTACTCTATCTCTACTGTGCTCCACTGTACTCTATCTCTACTGTACTCCACTGTACTCTACCTCTACTGTGCTCCACTGTACTCCACTGTACTCTATCTCTACTGTGCTCCACTGTACTCTACCTCTACTGTACTCCACTCTACTCTACCTCTACTGTGCTCCACTGTACTCTACCTCTACTGTAATCCACTCTACTCTACCTCTACTGGGCTCCACTGTAGTCTACCTCTACTTTACTCCACTGTACTCTATCTCTACTGCACTCCACTGTACTCTATCTCTACTGTACTCCACTGTGCTATACCTCTACTGTGCTCCACTGTACTCTATCTCTACTGCACTCCAATGTACTCTATCTCTACTGTACTCCACTGTGCTATACCTCTACTGTGTTCCACTGTACTCTATCTCTACTGTGCTACACTGTACTCTATCCCTACTGTACTCCACTGTACTCTATCTCTACTGTGCTCCACTGTACTCTACCTCTACTGTGCTCTACTGTACTCTATCTCTACTGTGTTCCACTATACTCTACCTCTACTGTACTCCACTGTACTCTATCTCTACTGTGCTCCACTGTACTCTACCTCTACTGTATTGTACTGTTCTCTACCTCTACTGTACTCTACTGTACTCCACCTCTACTGTGCTCCACTGTACTCCACTGTACTCTACCTCTACTGTACTCCACTGTACTCTACCTCTACTGCACTCCACTGTACTCTATCTCTACTGTACTCCACTGTGCTCTACCTCTACTGTGCTCCACTGTACTCTATCTCTACTGTGCTCCACTGTACTCTATCTCTACTGTACTCCACTGTACTCTACCTCTACTGTGCTCCACTGTACTCTACCTCTACTGTGCTCTACTGTAATCTATCTCTACTGTGTTCCACTGTACTCTACCTCTACTCTACTCCACTGTACTCTATCTCTACTGTGCTCCACTGTACTCTACCTCTACTGTACTCCACTGTACTCTACCTCTACTGTACTCCACTGTACTCTATCTCTACTGTACTCCACTGTACTCTACCTCTACTGTAATGTACTGTTCTCTACCTCTACTGTACTCTACTGTACTCCACCTCTACTGTGCTCCACTGTATTCCACTGTAGTCTACCTCTACTGTGCTCCACTGTGATCTACCTCTACTGTGCTCCACTGTACTCTACCTCTACTGTACTCACCTGTAATCTATCTCTACTGTACTCCACTGTACTCTATCTCTACTGTGATCCACTGTACTCTACCTCTACTCTGCTCCACTGTACTCTATCCCTACTGTGCTCCACTGTACTCTACCTCTACTGTACTCCACTGTACTCTATCTCTACTGTGCTCTACTGTACTCTATCTCTACTCTACTCCACTGTACTCTACCTCTACTGTGCTCCACTGTACTCCACTGTACTCTATCTCTACTGTGCTCCACTTTACTCTATCTCTACTGTACTCCACTGTACTCTACCTCTACTGTGCTCCACTGTACTCCACTGTATTCTATCTCTACTGTGCTCCACTGTACTCTACCTCTACTGTACTCCACTCTACTCTACCTCTACTGGGCTCCACTGTACTCTACCTCTACTGTACTCCACTGTACTCTATCTCTACCGTGCTCCACTGTACTCTATCTCTACTGTACTCCACTGTACTCTACCTCTACTCTACTGTACTGTTCTCTACCTCTACTGTACTCTACTGTACTCCACCTCTACTGTGCTCCACTGTACTCCACTGTACTCTACCTCTACTGTACTCCACTGTACTCTACCTCTACTTTTCTCCACTGTACTTTACCTCTAATCTACTCCACTGTACTCTACCTCTACTGTGCTCCACTGTACTCCACTGTACTCTATCTCTACTGTGCTCCACTGTACTCTATCTCTACTGTACTCCACTGTACTCTACCTCTACTGTGCTCCACTGTACTCCACTGTACTCTATCTCTACTGTGCTCCACTGTACTCTACCTCTACTGTACTCCACTGTACTCTATCTCTACCGTGCTCCACTGTACACCACTGTTCTACCTCTAATGCACTCCACTGTACTCTATCTCTACTGTAATCCACTGTGCTCTACATCTACTGTACTCCACTATACTCTACCTCTACTGGGCTCCACTGTACTCTACCACTACTGTACTCCACTGTACTCTACCTCTATTGTGCTCTACTGTACTCTATCTCTACTGTGCTCCACTGTACTCTACCTCTACTGTACTGTACTGTTCTCTACCTCTACCTCCACTGTACTCTACCTCTACTGTACTCCACTCTATTCTACCTCTACTGGGCTCCACTGTACTCTACCTCTACTGTACTCCACTGTACTTTATCTCTACCGTGCTCCACTGTACACCACTGTTCTACCTCTACTGCACTCCACTGTACTCTATCTCTACTGTAATCCACTGTGCTCTACCTCTACTGTACTCCACTCTACTCTACCTCTACTGGGCTCCACTGTACTCTACCACTACTGTACTCCACTGTACTCCACTGTACTCTATCTCTACTGTGCTCCACTGTACTCTATCTCTACTGTACTCCACTGTACTCTACCTCTACTGTGCTCCACTGTACTCTATCTCTACTGTGCTCTACTGTACTCTATCTCTACTGTACTCCACTGTACTCTATCTCTACTCTGCTCCACTGTACTCCACTGTACTCTATCTCTACTCTGCTCCACTGTACTCTATCTCTACTGTACTCCACTGTACTCTACCTCTACTGTGCTCCACTGTACTCCACTGTACTCTATCTCTACTGTGCTCCACTGTACTCTACCTCTACTGTACTCCACTCTACTCTACCTCTACTGGGCTCCACTGTACTCTACCTCTACTGTACTCCACTGTACTCTATCTCTACCGTGCTCCACTGTACTCTATCTCTACTGTACTCCACTGTACTCTACCTCTACTCTACTGTACTGTTCTCTACCTCTACTGTACTCTACTGTACTCCACCTCTACTGTGCTCCACTGTACTCCACTGTACTCTACCTCTACTGTACTCCACTGTACTCTACCTCTACTTTTCTCCACTGTACTTTACCTCTAATCTACTCCACTGTACTCTACCTCTACTGTGCTCCACTGTACTCCACTGTACTCTATCTCTACTGTGCTCCACTGTACTCTATCTCTACTGTACTCCACTGTACTCTACCTCTACTGTGCTCCACTGTACTCCACTGTACTCTATCTCTACTGTGCTCCACTGTACTCTACCTCTACTGTACTCCACTGTACTCTCTCTCTACCGTGCTCCACTGTACACCACTGTTCTACCTCTAATGCACTCCACTGTACTCTATCTCTACTGTAATCCACTGTGCTCTACATCTACTGTACTCCACTCTACTCTACCTCTACTGGGCTCCACTGTACTCTACCACTACTGTACTCCACTGTACTCTACCTCTATTGTGCTCTACTGTACTCTATCTCTACTGTGCTCCACTGTACTCTACCTCTACTGTACTGTACTGTTCTCTACCTCTACCTCCACTGTACTCTACCTCTACTGTACTCCACTCTATTCTACCTCTACTGGGCTCCACTGTACTCTACCTCTACTGTACTCCACTGTACTCTATCTCTACCGTGCTCCACTGTACACCACTGTTCTACCTCTACTGCACTCCACTGTACTCTATCTCTACTGTAATCCACTGTGCTCTACCTCTACTGTACTCCACTCTACTCTACCTCTACTGGGCTCCACTGTACTCTACCACTATTGTACTCCACTGTACTCTACCTCTATTGTGCTCTACTGTACTCTATCTCTACTGTGCTCCACTGTACTCTACCTCTACTGTACTCCACTGTACTCTATCTCTACTGTACTCCAATGTACTCTATCTCTACTGTACTCTCTCTCTACTGTACTCCACTGTACTCTACCTCTACTGTGCTCCACTGTACTCTACCTCTACTATGCTCCACTGTACTCTACCTCTACTGTGCTCCACTGTACTCTACCTCTACTGTGCTCTACTGTACTCTATCTCTACTGTGTTCCACTCTACTCTACCTCTACTGTACTCTACTGTACTCCACCTCTATAGTGCTCCACTGTACACCACTGTTCTACCTCTACTGTACTCCACTGTACTCTACCTCTACTGCACTCCACTGTACTCTATCTCTACTGTAATCCACTGTGCTCTACCTCTACTGTACTCCACTGTACTCTACCTCTACTGTACTGTACTGTTCTCTACCTCTACTGTACTCTACTGTACTCCACCTCTACTGTGCTCCACTGTACACCACTGTTCTACCTCTACTGTACTCCACTGTACTCTACCTCTACTGCACACCACTGTGCTCTACATCTACTGTACTCCACTCTACTCTACCTCTACTGGGCTCCACTGTACTCTACCACTACTGTACTCCACTGTACTCTACCTCTATTGTGCTCTACTGTACTCTATCTCTACTGTGCTCCACTGTACTCTACCTCTACTGTACTGTACTGTTCTCTACCTCTACCTCCACTGTACTCTACCTCTACTGTACTCCACTCTACTCTACCTCTACTGGGCTCCACTGTACTCTACCTCTACTGTACTCCACTGTACTCTATCTCTACCGTGCTCCACTGTACACCACTGTTCTACCTCTACTGCACTCCACTGTACTCTATCTCTACTGTAATCCACTGTGCTCTACCTCTACTGTACTCCACTCTACTCTACCTCTACTGGGCTCCACTGTACTCTACCACTACTGTACTCCACTGTACTCTACCTCTATTGTGCTCTACTGTACTCTATCTCTACTGTGCTCCACTGTACTCTACCTCTACTGTACTCCACTGTACTCTATCTCTACTGTACTCCACTGTACTCTATCTCTACTGTACTCTCTCTCTACTGTACTCCACTGTACTCTACCTCTACTGTGCTCCACTGTACTCTACCTCTACTATGCTCCACTGTACTCTACCTCTACTGTGCTCCACTGTACTCTACCTCTACTGTGCTCTACTGTACTCTATCTCTACTGTGTTCCACTGTACTCTACCTCTACTGTACTCTACTGTACTCCACCTCTATAGTGCTCCACTGTACACCACTGTTCTACCTCTACTGTACTCCACTGTTATCTACCTCTACTGCACTCCACTGTACTCTATCTCTACTGTAATCCACTGTGCTCTACCTCTACTGTACTCCACTGTACTCTAACTCTACTGTACTCTACTGTACTCCACCTCTACTGTGCTCCACTGTACACCACTGTTCTACCTCTACTGTACTCCACTGTACTCTACCTCTACTGCACACCACTGTACTCTATCTCTACTGTACTCCACTGTGCTCTACCTCTACTGTGCTCCACTGTATTCTATCTCTAATGTGCTCCACTGTACTCTTTCTCTACTGTACTCCACTGTACTCTACCTCTACTGTGCTCCACTGTACTCTACCTCTATTGTGCTCTACTGTACTCTATCTCTACTGTACTCCACTGTACTCTATCTCTACTTTGATCCACTGTACTCTACCTCTACTGTACTCCACTGTACTCTATCTCTACTGTGCTCTACTGTACTCTATCTCTGCTGTACTCCACTGTACTCTACCTCTACTGTGCTCCACTGTACTCCACTGTACTCTATCTCTACTGTGCTCCACTGTACTCTATCTCTACTGTGCTCCACTGTACTCTACCTCTACTGTGCTCCACTGTACTCCACTGTACTCTATCTCTACTGTGCTCCACTGTACTCTACCTCTACTGTACTCCACTCTACTCTACCTCTACTGTGCTCCACTGTACTCTACCTCTACTGTAATCCACTCTACTCTACCTCTACTGGGCTCCACTGTACTCTACCTCTACTTTACTCCACTGTACTCTATCTCTACCGTGCTCCACTGTACACCACTGTTCTACCTCTACTGTACTCCACTGTACTCTACCTCTACTGCACTCCACTGTACTCTATCTCTACTGTACTCCACTGTGCTCTACCTGTACTGTGCTCCACTGTACTCTATCTCTACTGTGCTCCACTGTACTCTATCTCTACTGTACTCCACTGTACTCTATCTCTACTGTGCTCCACTGTACTCAATCTCTACTGTACTCCACTGTACTCTACCTCTACTGTGCTCCACTGTACTCTACCTCTACTGTGCTCTACTGTACTCTATCTCTACTGTGTTCCACTGTACTCTACCTCTACTCTACTCCACTGTACTCTATCTCTACTGTGCTCCACTGTACTCTACCTCTAGTGTACTCCACTCTACTCTACCTCTAGTGTACTCCACTGTACTCTATCTCTACTGTACTCCACTGTACTCTACCTCTACTGTACTGTACTGTTCTCTACCTCTACTGTACTCTACTGTACTCCACCTCTACTGTGCTCCACTGTACTCCACTGTACTCTACCTCTACTGTGCTCCACTGTGATCTACCTCTACTGTGCTCCACTGTACTCTACCTCTACTGTACTCACCTGTAATCTATCTCTACTGTACTCCACTGTACTCTATCTCTACTGTGATCCACTGTACTCTATCCCTACTGTGCTCCACTGTACTCTACCTCTACTCTACTCCACTGTACTCTATCTCTACTGTGCTCTACTGTACTCTATCTCTACTGTACTCCACTGTACTCTACCTCTACTGTGCTCCACTGTACTCCACTGTACTCTATCTCTACTGTGCTCCACTGTACTCTATCTCTACTGTACTCCACTGTACTCTACCTCTACTGTGCTCCACTGTACTCCACTGTATTCTATCTCTACTGTGCTCCACTGTACTCTACCTCTACTGTACTCCACTCTACTCTACCTCTACTGTGCTCCACTGTACTCTATCTCTACTGTGCTCCACTGTACTCTACCTCTACTGTACTCACCTGTAATCTATCTCTACTGTACTCCACTGTACTCTATCTCTACTGTGATCCACTGTACTCTACCTCTACTCTGCTCCACTGTACTCTATCCCTACTGTGCTCCACTGTACTCTACCTCTACTCTACTCCACTGTACTCTATCTCTACTGTGCTCTACTGTACTCTATCTCTACTGTACTCCACTGTACTCTACCTCTACTGTGCTCCACTGTACTCCACTGTACTCTATCTCTACTGTGCTCCACTGTACTCTATCTCTACTGTACTCCACTGTACTCTACCTCTACTGTGCTCCACTGTACTCCACTGTATTCTATCTCTACTGTGCTCCACTGTACTCTACCTCTACTGTACTCTACTCTACTCTACCTCTACTGTGCTCCACTGTACTCTATCTCTACTGTGTTCCACTGTACTCTACCTCTACTCTACTCCACTGTACTCTATCTCTACTGTGCTCCACTGTACTATACCTCTACTGTACTCCACTGTACTCTACCTCTACTGTACTCCACTGTACTCTATCTCTACTGTACTCCACTGTACTCTACCTCTACTGTACTGTACTGTTCTCTACCTCTACTGTACTCTACTGTACTCCACCTCTACTGTGCTCCACTGTACTCCACTGTACTCTACCTCTACTGTGCTCCACTGTGATCTACCTCTACTGTGCTCCACTGTACTCTACCTCTACTGTACTCAACTTTAATCTATCTCTACTGTACTCCACTGTACTCTATCTCTACTGTGATCCACTGTACTCTACCTCTACTCTGCTCCACTGTACTCTATCTCTACTGTTCTCCACTGTACTCTACCTCTACTGTACTCCACTGTACTCTATCTCTACTGTGCTCTACTGTACTCTATCTCTACTGTACTCCACTGTACTCTACCTCTACTGTGCTCCACTGTACTCCACTGTACTCTATCTCTACTGTGCTCCACTGTACTCTATCTCTACTGTACTCCACTGTACTCTACCTCTACTGTGCTCCACTGTACTCCACTGTACTCTATCTCTACTGTGCTCCACTGTACTCTACCTCTAGTGTACTCCACTCTACTCTACCTCTACTGTGCTCCACTGTACTCTACCTCTACTGTACTCCACTCTACTCTACCTCTACTGGGCTCCACTGTACTCTACTTCTACTGTACTCCACTGTACTCTATCTCTACCGTGCTCCACTGTACTCTATCTCTACTGTACTCCACTGTACTCTACCTCTACTCTACTGTACTGTTCTCTACCTCTACTGTACTCTACTGTACTCCACCTCTACTGTGCTCCACTGTACTCCACTGTACTCTACCTCTACTGTGCTCCACTGTAATCTACCTCTACTGTGCTCCACTGTACTCTACCTCTACTGTACTCCACTGTACTCTACCTCTACTGTACTCCACTGTACTCTACCTCTACTTTACTCCACTGTACTTTACCTCTACTCTACTCCACTGTACTCTACCTCTACTGTACTCTATTGTACTCCTATTCTAATGTGCTACACTGTAATCCACTGTACTCTACCACTACTGTACTCCACTGTACTCTACCTCTATTGTGCTCTACTGTACTCTATCTCTACTGTGCTCCACTGTACTCTACCTCTACTGTACTCCACTGTACTCTATCTCTACTGTACTCCACTGTACTCTATCTCTACTGTACTCTCTCTCTACTATACTCCACTGTACTCTACCTCTACTGTACTCCACTGTACTCTACCTCTACTTTACTCCACTGTACTTTACCTCTACTCTACTCCACTGTACTCTACCTCTACTGTACTCTACTGTACTCCACCTCTACTGTGCTCCACTGTACACCACTGTTCTACCTCTACTGTACTCCACTGTACTCTACCTCTACTGCACTCCACTGTACTCTATCTCTACTGTAATCCACTCTGCTCTACCTCTACTGTACTTCACTGTACTCAATCTCTACTGTGCTCCACTGTACTCTACCTCTACTGTACTGTACTGTTCTCTACCTCTACTGTACTCTACTGTACTCCACCTCTACTGTGCTCCACTGTACACCACTGTTCTACCTGTACTGTACTCCACTGTACTCTACCTCTACTGCACACAACTGTACTCTATCTCTACTGTACTCCACTGTGCTCTACCTCTACTGTGCTCCACTGTATTCTATCTCTACTGTGCTCCACTGTACTCTTTCTCTACTGTACTCCACTGTACTCTACCTCTACTGTGCTCCACTGTACTCTACCTCTATTGTGCTCCACTGTACTCTATCTCTACTGTACTCCACTGTACTCTATCTCTACTGTGTTCCACTGTACTCTACCTCTACTTTACTCCACTGTACTCTATCTCTACTGTGCTCTACTGTACTCTATCTCTACTGTACTCCACTGTAATCTACCTCTATTCTGCTCCACTGTACTCCACTGTACTCTATCTCTACTGTGCTCCACTGTACTCTATCTCTACTGTACTCCACTGTACTCTACCTCTACTGTGCTCCACTGTACTCCACTGTACTCTATCTCTACTGTGCTCCACTGTACTCTACCTCTACTGTACTCCACTCTACTCTACCTCTACTGTGCTCCACTGTACTCTACCTCTACTGTAATCCACTCTACTCTACCTCTACTGGGCTCCACTGTACTCTACCTCTACTTTACTCCACTGTACTCTATCTCTACTGCACTCCACTGTACTCTATCTCTACTGTACTCCACTGTGCTATACCTCTACTGTGCTCCACTGTACTCTATCTCTACTGCACTCCAATGTACTCTATCTCTACTGTACTCCACTGTGCTATACCTCTACTGTGCTCCACTGTACTCTATCTCTACTGTGCTACACTGTACTCTATCCCTACTGTACTCCACTGTACTCTATCTCTACTGTGCTCCACTGTACTCTACCTCTACTGTGCTCTACTGTACTCTATCTCTACTGTGTTCCACTGTACTCTACCTCTACTGTACTCCACTGTACTCTATCTCTACTGTGCTCCACTGTACTCTACCTATACTGTATTGTACTGTTCTCTACCTCTACTGTACTCTACTGTACTCCACCTCTACTGTGCTCCACTGTACTCCACTGTACTCTACCTCTACTGTACTCCACTGTACTCTACCTCTACTGCACTCCACTGTACTCTATCTCTACTGTACTCCACTGTGCTCTACCTCTACTGTGCTCCACTGTACTCTATCTCTACTGTGCTCCACTGTACTCTATCTCTACTGTACTCCACTGTACTCTACCTCTACTGTGCTCCACTGTACTCTACCTCTACTGTGCTCTACTGTAATCTATCTCTACTGTGTTCCACTGTACTCTACCTCTACTCTACTCCACTGTACTCTATCTCTACTGTGCTCCACTGTACTCTACCTCTACTGTACTCCACTGTACTCTACCTCTACTGTACTCCACTGTACTCTATCTCTACTGTACTCCACTGTACTCTACCTCTACTGTAATGTACTGTTCTCTACCTCTACTGTACTCTACTGTACTCCACCTCTACTGTGCTCCACTGTATTCCACTGTAGTCTACCTCTACTGTGCTCCACTGTGATCTACCTCTACTGTGCTCCACTGTACTCTACCTCTACTGTACTCACCTGTAATCTATCTCTACTGTACTCCACTGTACTCTATCTCTACTGTGATCCACTGTACTCTACCTCTACTCTGCTCCACTGTACTCTATCCCTACTGTGCTCCACTGTACTCTACCTCTACTGTACTCCACTGTACTCTATCTCTACTGTGCTCTACTGTACTCTATCTCTACTGTACTCCACTGTACTCTACCTCTACTGTGCTCCACTGTACTCCACTGTACTCTATCTCTACTGTGCTCCACTGTACTCTATCTCTACTGTACTCCACTGTACTCTACCTCTACTGTGCTCCACTGTACTCCACTGTACTCTATCTCTACTGTGCTCCACTGTACTCTACCTCTACTGTACTCCACTCTACTCTACCTCTACTGGGCTCCACTGTACTCTACCTCTACTGTACTCCACTGTACTCTATCTCTACCGTGCTCCACTGTACTCTATCTCTACTGTACTCCACTGTACTCTACCTCTACTCTACTGTACTGTTCTCTACCTCTACTGTACTCTACTGTACTCCACCTCTACTGTGCTCCACTGTACTCCACTGTACTCTACCTCTACTGTACTCCACTGTACTCTACCTCTACTTTTCTCCACTGTACTTTACCTCTAATCTACTCCACTGTACTCTACCTCTACTGTGCTCCACTGTACTCCACTGTACTCTATCTCTAATGTGCTCCACTGTACTCTATCTCTACTGTACTCCACTGTACTCTACCTCTACTGTGCTCCACTGTACTCCACTGTACTCTATCTCTACTGTGCTCCACTGTACTCTACCTCTACTGTACTCCACTGTACTCTATCTCTACCGTGCTCCACTGTACACCACTGTTCTACCTCTAATGCACTCCACTGTACTCTATCTCTACTGTAATCCACTGTGCTCTACATCTACTGTACTCCACTCTACTCTACCTCTACTGGGCTCCACTGTACTCTACCACTACTGTACTCCACTGTACTCTACCTCTATTGTGCTCTACTGTACTCTATCTCTACTGTGCTCCACTGTACTCTATCTCTACTGTACTGTACTGTTCTCTACCTCTACCTCCACTGTACTCTACCTCTATTGTACTCCACTCTATTCTACCTCTACTGGGCTCCACTGTACTCTACCTCTACTGTACTCCACTGTACTCTATCTCTACCGTGCTCCACTGTACACCACTGTTCTACCTCTACTGCACTCCACTGTACTCTATCTCTACTGTAATCCACTGTGCTCTACCTCTACTGTACTCCACTCTACTCTACCTCTACTGGGCTCCACTGTACTCTACCACTACTGTACTCCACTGTACTCCACTGTACTCTATCTCTACTGTGCTCCACTGTACTCTATCTCTACTGTACTCCACTGTACTCTACCTCTACTGTGCTCCACTGTACTCTATCTCTACTGTGCTCTACTGTACTCTATCTCTACTGTACTCCACTGTACTCTATCTCTACTCTGCTCCACTGTACTCCACTGTACTCTATCTCTAATCTGCTCCACTGTACTCTATCTCTACTGTACTCCACTGTACTCTACCTCTACTGTGCTCCACTGTACTCCACTGTACTCTATCTCTACTGTGCTCCACTGTACTCTACCTCTACTGTACTCCACTCTACTCTATCTCTACTGGGCTCCACTGTACTCTACCTCTACTGTACTCCACTGTACTCTATCTCTACCGTGCTCCACTGTACTCTATCTCTACTGTACTCCACTGTACTCTACCTCTACTCTACTGTACTGTTCTCTACCTCTACTGTACTCTACTGTACTCCACCTCTACTGTGCTCCACTGTACTCCACTGTACTCTACCTCTACTGTACTCCACTGTACTCTACCTCTACTTTTCTCCACTGTACTTTACCTCTAATCTACTCCACTGTACTCTACCTCTACTGTGCTCCACTGTACTCCACTGTACTCTATCTCTACTGTGCTCCACTGTACTCTATCTCTACTGTACTCCACTGTACTCTACCTCTACTGTGCTCCACTGTACTCCACTGTACTCTATCTCTACTGTGCTCCACTGTACTCTACCTCTACTGTACTCCACTGTACTCTCTCTCTACCGTGCTCCACTGTACACCACTGTTCTACCTCTAATGCACTCCACTGTACTCTATCTCTACTGTAATCCACTGTGCTCTACATCTACTGTACTCCACTCTACTCTACCTCTACTGGGCTCCACTGTACTCTACCACTACTGTACTCCACTGTACTCTACCTCTATTGTGCTCTACTGTACTCTATCTCTACTGTGCTCCACTGTACTCTACCTCTACTGTACTGTACTGTTCTCTACCTCTACCTCCACTGTACTCTACCTCTACTGTACTCCACTCTATTCTACCTCTACTGGGCTCCACTGTACTCTACCTCTACTGTACTCCACTGTACTCTATCTCTACCGTGCTCCACTGTACACCACTGTTCTACCTCTACTGCACTCCACTGTACTCTATCTCTACTGTAATCCACTGTGCTCTACCTCTACTGTACTCCACTCTACTCTACCTCTACTGGGCTCCACTGTACTCTACCACTACTGTACTCCACTGTACTCTACCTCTATTGTGCTCTACTGTACTCTATCTCTACTGTGCTCCACTGTACTCTACCTCTACTGTACTCCAATGTACTCTATCTCTACTGTACTCCAATGTACTCTATCTCTACTGTACTCTCTCTCTACTGTACTCCACTGTACTCTACCTCTACTGTGCTCCACTGTACTCTACCTCTACTATGCTCCACTGTACTCTACCTCTACTGTGCTCCACTGTACTCTACCTCTACTGTGCTCTACTGTACTCTATCTCTACTGTGTTCCACTCTACTCTACCTCTACTGTACTCTACTGTACTCCACCTCTATAGTGCTCCACTGTACACCATTGTTCTACCTCTACTGTACTCCACTGTACTCTACCTCTACTGCACTCCACTGTACTCTATCTCTACTGTAATCCACTGTGCTCTACCTCTACTGTACTCCACTGTACTCTACCTCTACTGTACTGTACTGTTCTCTACCTCTACTGTACTCTACTGTACTCCACCTCTACTGTGCTCCACTGTACACCACTGTTCTACCTCTACTGTACTCCACTGTACTCTACCTCTACTGCACACCACTGTGCTCTACATCTACTGTACTCCACTCTACTCTACCTCTACTGGGCTCCACTGTACTCTACCACTACTGTACTCCACTGTACTCTACCTCTATTGTGCTCTACTGTACTCTATCTCTACTGTGCTCCACTGTACTCTACCTCTACTGTACTGTACTGTACTGTTCTCTACCTCTACCTCCACTGTACTCTACCTCTACTGTACTCCACTCTACTCTACCTCTACTGGGCTCCACTGTACTCTACCTCTACTGTACTCCACTGTACTCTATCTCTACCGTGCTCCACTGTACACCACTGTTCTACCTCTACTGCACTCCACTGTACTCTATCTCTACTGTAATCCACTGTGCTCTACCTCTACTGTACTCCACTCTACTCTACCTCTACTGGGCTCCACTGTACTCTACCACTACTGTACTCCACTGTACTCTACCTCTATTGTGCTCTACTGTACTCTATCTCTACTGTGCTCCACTGTACTCTACCTCTACTGTACTCCACTGTACTCTATCTCTACTGTACTCCACTGTACTCTATCTCTACTGTACTCTCTCTCTACTGTACTCCACTGTACTCTACCTCTACTGTGCTCCACTGTACTCTACCTCTACTATGCTCCACTGTACTCTACCTCTACTGTGCTCCACTGTACTCTACCTCTACTGTGCTCTACTGTACTCTATCTCTACTGTGTTCCACTGTACTCTACCTCTACTGTACTCTACTGTACTCCACCTCTATAGTGCTCCACTGTACACCACTGTTCTACCTCTACTGTACTCCACTGTTATCTACCTCTACTGCACTCCACTGTACTCTATCTCTACTGTAATCCACTGTGCTCTACCTCTACTGTACTCCACTGTACTCTAACTCTACTGTACTCTACTGTACTCCACCTCTACTGTGCTCCACTGTACACCACTGTTCTACCTCTACTGTACTCCACTGTACTCTACCTCTACTGCACACCACTGTACTCTATCTCTACTGTACTCCACTGTGCTCTACTTCTACTGTGCTCCACTGTATTCTATCTCTACTGTGCTCCACTGTACTCTTTCTCTACTGTACTCCACTGTACTCTACCTCTACTGTGCTCCACTGTACTCTACCTCTATTGTGCTCTACTGTACTCTATCTCTACTGTACTCCACTGTACTCTATCTCTACTGTGATCCACTGTACTCTACCTCTACTGTACTCCACTGTACTCTATCTCTACTGTGCTCTACTGTACTCTATCTCTGCTGTACTCCACTGTACTCTACCTCTACTGTGCTCCACTGTACTCCACTGTACTCTATCTCTACTGTGCTCCACTGTACTCTATCTCTACTGTGCTCCACTGTACTCTACCTCTACTGTGCTCCACTGTACTCCACTGTACTCTATCTCTACTGTGCTCCACTGTACTCTACCTCTACTGTACTCCACTCTACTCTACCTCTACTGTTCTCCACTGTACTCTACCTCTACTGTAATCCACTCTACTCTACCTCTACTGGGCTCCACTGTACTCTACCTCTACTTTACTCCACTGTACTCTATCTCTACCGTGCTCCACTGTACACCACTGTTCTACCTCTACTGTACTCCACTGTACTCTACCTCTACTGCACTCCACTGTACTCTATCTCTACTGTACTCCACTGTGCTCTACCTGTACTGTGCTCCACTGTACTCTATCTCTACTGTGCTCCACTGTACTCTATCTCTACTGTACTCCACTGTACTCTATCTCTACTGTGCTCCACTGTACTCAATCTCTACTGTACTCCACTGTACTCTACCTCTACTGTGCTCCACTGTACTCTACCTCTACTGTGCTCTACTGTACTCTATCTCTACTGTGTTCCACTGTACTCTACCTCTACTCTACTCCACTGTACTCTATCTCTACTGTGCTCCACTGTACTCTACCTCTACTGTACTCCACTCTACTCTACCTCTACTGTACTCCACTGTACTCTATCTCTACTGTACTCCACTGTACTCTATCTCTACTGTACTCCACTGTACTCTACCTCTACTGTACTCTACTGTACTCCACCTCTACTGTGCTCCACTGTACTCCACTGTGATCTACCTCTACTCTGCTCCACTGTACTCTACCTCTACTGTACTCACCTGTAATCTATCTCTACTGTACTCCACTGTACTCTATCTCTACTGTGATCCACTGTACTCTACCTCTACTCTGCTCCACTGTACTCTATCTCTACTGTTCTCCACTGTACTCTACCTCTACTGTACTCCACTGTACTCTGTCTCTACTGTGCTCTACTGTACTCTATCTCTACTGTACTATACTGTACTCTACCTCTACTGTGCTCCACTGTACTCCACTGTACTCTATCTCTACTGTGCTCCACTGTACTCTATCTCTACTGTACTCCACTGTACTCTACCTCTACTGTGCTCCACTGTACTCCACTGTACTCTATCTCTACTGTGCTCCACTGTACTCTACCTCTAGTGTACTCCACTCTACTCTACCTCTACTGTGCTCCACTGTACTCTACCTCTACTGTACTCCACTCTACTCTACCTCTACTGGGCTCCACTGTACTCTACCTCTACTGTACTCCACTGTACTCTATCTCTACCGTGCTCCACTGTACTCTATCTCTACTGTACTCCACTGTACTCTACCTCTACTCTACTGTACTGTTCTCTACCTCTACTGTACTCTACTGTACTCCACCTCTACTGTGCTCCACTGTACTCCACTGTAATCTACCTCTACTGTGCTCCACTGTACTCTACCTCTACTGTACTCCACTGTACTCTACCTCTACTGTACTCCACTGTACTCTACCTCTACTTTACTCCACTGTACTTTACCTCTACTCTACTCCACTGTACTCTACCTCTACTGTACTCTATTGTACTCCTATTCTAATGTGCTACACTGTAATCCACTGTACTCTACCACTACTGTACTCCACTGTACTCTACCTCTATTGTGCTCTACTGTACTCTATCTCTACTGTACTCCACTGTACTCTACCTCTACTGTACTCCACTGTACTCTATCTCTACTGTACTCCACTGTACTCTATCTCTACTGTACTCTCTCTCTACTGTACTCCACTGTACTCTACCTCTACTGTACTCCACTGTACTCTACCTCTACTTTACTCCACTGTACTTTACCTCTACTCTACTCCACTGTACTCTACCTCTACTGTACTCTACTGTACTCCACCTCTACTGTGCTCCACTGTACACCACTGTTCTACCTCTACTGTACTCCACTGTACTCTACCTCTACTGCACTCCACTGTACTCTATCTCTACTGTAATCCACTCTGCTCTACCTCTACTGTACTCCACTGTACTCAATCTCTACTGTGCTCCACTGTACTCTACCTCTACTGTACTGTACTGTTCTCTACCTCTACTGTACTCTACTGTACTCCACCTCTACTGTGCTCCACTGTACACCACTGTTCTACCTGTACTGTACTCCACTGTACTCTACCTCTACTGCACACAACTGTACTCTATCTCTACTGTACTCCACTGTGCTCTACCTCTACTGTGCTCCACTGTATTCTATCTCTACTGTGCTCCACTGTACTCTTTCTCTACTGTACTCCACTGTACTCTACCTCTACTGTGCTCCACTGTACTCTACCTCTACTGTACTCCACCTCTACTGTGCTCCACTGTACTCCACTGTACTCTACCTCTACTGTAATCCACTGTACTCTACCTCTACTTTTCTCCACTGTACTTTACCTCTAATCTACTCCACTGTACTCTACCTCTACTGTGCTCCACTGTACTCCACTGTACTCTATCTCTACTGTGCTCCACTGTACTCTATCTCTACTGTACTCCACTGTACTCTACCTCTACTGTGCTCCACTGTACTCCACTGTACTCTATCTCTACTGTGCTCCACTGTACTCTACCTCTACTGTACTCCACTGTACTCTATCTCTACCGTGCTCCACTGTACACCACTGTTCTACCTCTAATGCACTCCACTGTACTCTATCTCTACTGTAATCCACTGTGCTCTACATCTACTGTACTCCACTCTACTCTACCTCTACTGGGCTCCACTGTACTCTACCACTACTGTACTCCACTGTACTCTACCTCTATTGTGCTCTACTGTACTCTATCTCTACTGTGCTCCACTGTACTCTACCTCTACTGTACTGTACTGTTCTCTACCTCTACCTCCACTGTACTCTACCTCTACTGTACTCCACTCTATTCTACCTCTACTGGGCTCCACTGTACTCTACCTCTACTGTACTCCACTGTACTCTATCTCTACCGTGCTCCACTGTACACCACTGTTCTACCTCTACTGCACTCCACTGTACTCTATCTCTACTGTAATCCACTGTGCTCTACCTCTACTGTACTCCACTCTACTCTACCTCTACTGGGCTCCACTGTACTCTACCACTACTGTACTCCACTGTACTCTACCTCTATTGTGCTCTACTGTACTCTATCTCTACTGTGCTCCACTGTACTCTACCTCTACTGTACTCCACTGTACTCTATCTCTACTGTACTCCAATGTACTCTATCTCTACTGTACTCTCTCTCTACTGTACTCCACTGTACTCTACCTCTACTGTGCTCCACTGTACTCTACCTCTACTTTACTCCACTGTACTTTACCTCTACTCTACTCCACTGTACTCTACCTCTACTGTACTCTATTGTACTCCTATTCTAATGTGCTACACTGTAATCCACTGTACTCTACCACTACTGTACTCCACTGTACTCTACCTCTATTGTGCTCTACTGTACTCTATCTCTACTGTGCTCCACTGTACTCTACCTCTACTGTACTCCACTGTACTCTATCTCTACTGTACTCCACTGTACTCTATCTCTACTGTACTCTCTCTCTACTATACTCCACTGTACTCTACCTCTACTGTACTCCACTGTACTCTACCTCTACTTTACTCCACTGTACTTTACCTCTACTCTACTCCACTGTACTCTACCTCTACTGTACTCTACTGTACTCCACCTCTACTGTGCTCCACTGTACACCACTGTTCTACCTCTACTGTACTCCACTGTACTCTACCTCTACTGCACTCCACTGTACTCTATCTCTACTGTAATCCACTCTGCTCTACCTCTACTGTACTTCACTGTACTCAATCTCTACTGTGCTCCACTGTACTCTACCTCTACTGTACTGTACTGTTCTCTACCTCTACTGTACTCTACTGTACTCCACCTCTACTGTGCTCCACTGTACACCACTGTTCTACCTGTACTGTACTCCACTGTACTCTACCTCTACTGCACACAACTGTACTCTATCTCTACTGTACTCCACTGTGCTCTACCTCTACTGTGCTCCACTGTATTCTATCTCTACTGTGCTCCACTGTACTCTTTCTCTACTGTACTCCACTGTACTCTACCTCTACTGTGCTCCACTGTACTCTACCTCTATTGTGCTCCACTGTACTCTATCTCTACTGTACTCCACTGTACTCTATCTCTACTGTGTTCCACTGTACTCTACCTCTACTTTACTCCACTGTACTCTATCTCTACTGTGCTCTACTGTACTCTATCTCTACTGTACTCCACTGTAATCTACCTCTACTCTGCTCCACTGTACTCCACTGTACTCTATCTCTACTGTGCTCCACTGTACTCTATCTCTACTGTACTCCACTGTACTCTACCTCTACTGTGCTCCACTGTACTCCACTGTACTCTATCTCTACTGTGCTCCACTGTACTCTACCTCTACTGTACTCCACTCTACTCTACCTCTACTGTGCTCCACTGTACTCTACCTCTACTGTAATCCACTCTACTCTACCTCTACTGGGCTCCACTGTACTCTACCTCTACTTTACTCCACTGTACTCTATCTCTACTGCACTCCACTGTACTCTATCTCTACTGTACTCCACTGTGCTATACCTCTACTGTGCTCCACTGTACTCTATCTCTACTGCACTCCAATGTACTCTATCTCTACTGTACTCCACTGTGCTATACCTCTACTGTGCTCCACTGTACTCTATCTCTACTGTGCTACACTGTACTCTATCCCTACTGTACTCCACTGTACTCTATCTCTACTGTGCTCCACTGTACTCTACCTCTACTGTGCTCTACTGTACTCTATCTCTACTGTGTTCCACTGTACTCTACCTCTACTGTACTCCACTGTACTCTATCTCTACTGTGCTCCACTGTACTCTACCTCTACTGTATTGTACTGTTCTCTACCTCTACTGTACTCTACTGTACTCCACCTCTACTGTGCTCCACTGTACTCCACTGTACTCTACCTCTACTGTACTCCACTGTACTCTACCTCTACTGCACTCCACTGTACTCTATCTCTACTGTACTCCACTGTGCTCTACCTCTACTGTGCTCCACTGTACTCTATCTCTACTGTGCTCCACTGTACTCTATCTCTACTGTACTCCACTGTACTCTACCTCTACTGTGCTCCACTGTACTCTACCTCTACTGTGCTCTACTGTAATCTATCTCTACTGTGTTCCACTGTACTCTACCTCTACTCTACTCCACTGTACTCTATCTCTACTGTGCTCCACTGTACTCTACCTCTACTGTACTCCACTGTACTCTACCTCTACTGTACTCCACTGTACTCTATCTCTACTGTACTCCACTGTACTCTACCTCTACTGTAATGTACTGTTCTCTACCTCTACTGTACTCTACTGTACTCCACCTCTACTGTGCTCCACTGTATTCCACTGTAGTCTACCTCTACTGTGCTCCACTGTGATCTACCTCTACTGTGCTCCACTGTACTCTACCTCTACTGTACTCACCTGTAATCTATCTCTACTGTACTCCACTGTACTCTATCTCTACTGTGATCCACTGTACTCTACCTCTACTCTGCTCCACTGTACTCTATCCCTACTGTGCTCCACTATACTCTACCTCTACTGTACTCCACTGTACTCTATCTCTACTGTGCTCTACTGTACTCTATCTCTACTGTACTCCACTGTACTCTACCTCTACTGTGCTCCACTGTACTCCACTGTACTCTATCTCTACTGTGCTCCACTGTACTCTATCTCTACTGTACTCCACTGTACTCTACCTCTACTGTGCTCCACTGTACTCCACTGTACTCTATCTCTACTGTGCTCCACTGTACTCTACCTCTACTGTACTCCACTCTACTCTACCTCTACTGGGCTCCACTGTACTCTACCTCTACTGTACTCCACTGTACTCTATCTCTACCGTGCTCCACTGTACTCTATCTCTACTGTACTCCACTGTACTCTACCTCTACTCTACTGTACTGTTCTCTACCTCTACTGTACTCTACTGTACTCCACCTCTACTGTGCTCCACTGTACTCCACTGTACTCTACCTCTACTGTACTCCACTGTACTCTACCTCTACTTTTCTCCACTGTACTTTACCTCTAATCTACTCCACTGTACTCTACCTCTACTGTGCTCCACTGTACTCCACTGTACTCTATCTCTACTGTGCTCCACTGTACTCTATCTCTACTGTACTCCACTGTACTCTACCTCTACTGTGCTCCACTGTACTCCACTGTACTCTATCTCTACTGTGCTCCACTGTACTCTACCTCTACTGTACTCCACTGTACTCTATCTCTACCGTGCTCCACTGTACACCACTGTTCTACCTCTAATGCACTCCACTGTACTCTATCTCTACTGTAATCCACTGTGCTCTACATCTACTGTACTCCACTCTACTCTACCTCTACTGGGCTCCACTGTACTCTACCACTACTGTACTCCACTGTACTCTACCTCTATTGTGCTCTACTGTACTCTATCTCTACTGTGCTCCACTGTACTCTACCTCTACTGTACTTTACTGTTCTCTACCTCTACCTCCACTGTACTCTACCTCTATTGTACTCCACTCTATTCTACCTCTACTGGGCTCCACTGTACTCTACCTCTACTGTACTCCACTGTACTCTATCTCTACCGTGCTCCACTGTACACCACTGTTCTACCTCTACTGCACTCCACTGTACTCTATCTCTACTGTAATCCACTGTGCTCTACCTCTACTGTACTCCACTCTACTCTACCTCTACTGGGCTCCACTGTACTCTACCACTACTGTACTCCACTGTACTCCACTGTACTCTATCTCTACTGTGCTCCACTGTACTCTATCTCTACTGTACTCCACTGTACTCTACCTCTACTGTGCTCCACTGTACTCTATCTCTACTGTGCTCTACTGTACTCTATCTCTACTGTACTCCACTGTACTCTATCTCTACTCTGCTCCACTGTACTCCACTGTACTCTATCTCTAATCTGCTCCACTGTACTCTATCTCTACTGTACTCCACTGTACTCTACCTCTACTGTGCTCCACTGTACTCCACTGTACTCTATCTCTACTGTGCTCCACTGTACTCTACCTCTACTGTACTCCACTCTACTCTACCTCTACTGGGCTCCACTGTACTCTACCTCTACTGTACTCCACTGTACTCTATCTCTACCGTGCTCCACTGTACTCTATCTCTACTGTACTCCACTGTACTCTACCTCTACTCTACTGTACTGTTCTCTACCTCTACTGTACTCTACTGTACTCCACCTCTACTGTGCTCCACTGTACTCCACTGTACTCTACCTCTACTGTACTCCACTGTACTCTATCTCTACTGTACTCCACTGTGCTCTACCTCTACTGTGCTCCACTGTACTCTATCTCTACTGTGCTCCACTGTACTCTATCTCTACTGTACTCCACTGTACTCTACCTCTACTGTGCTCCACTGTACTCTACCTCTACTGTGCTCTACTGTAATCTACCTCTACTGTGCTCTACTGTAATCTATCTCTACTGTGTTCCACTGTACTCTACCTCTACTCTACTCCACTGTACTCTATCTCTACTGTGCTCCACTGTACTCTATCTCTACTGTACTCCACTGTACTCTACCTCTACTGTGCTCCACTGTACTCTACCTCTACTGTGCTCTACTGTAATCTATCTCTACTGTGTTCCACTGTACTCTACCTCTACTCTACTCCACTGTACTCTATCTCTACTGTGCTCCACTGTACTCTACCTCTACTGTACTCCACTGTACTCTACCTCTACTGTACTCCACTGTACTCTATCTCTACTGTACTCCACTGTACTCTACCTCTACTGTAATGTACTGTTCTCTACCTCTACTGTACTCTACTGTACTCCACCTCTACTGTGCTCCACTGTATTCCACTGTAGTCTACCTCTACTGTGCTCCACTGTGATCTACCTCTACTGTGCTCCACTGTACTCTACCTCTACTGTACTCACCTGTAATCTATCTCTACTGTACTCCACTGTACTCTATCTCTACTGTGATCCACTGTACTCTACCTCTACTCTGCTCCACTGTACTCTATCCCTACTGTGCTCCACTATACTCTACCTCTACTGTACTCCACTGTACTCTATCTCTACTGTGCTCTACTGTACTCTATCTCTACTGTACTCCACTGTACTCTACCTCTACTGTGCTCCACTGTACTCCACTGTACTCTATCTCTACTGTGCTCCACTGTACTCTATCTCTACTGTACTCCACTGTACTCTACCTCTACTGTGCTCCACTGTACTCCACTGTACTCTATCTCTACTGTGCTCCACTGTACTCTACCTCTACTGTACTCCACTCTACTCTACCTCTACTGGGCTCCACTGTACTCTATCTCTACTGTAATCCACTGTGCTCTACCTCTACTGTACTCCACTCTACTCTACCTCTACTGGGCTCCACTGTACTCTACCACTACTGTACTCCACTGTACTCCACTGTACTCTATCTCTACTGTGCTCCACTGTACTCTATCTCTACTGTACTCCACTGTACTCTACCTCTACTGTGCTCCACTGTACTCTATCTCTACTGTGCTCTACTGTACTCTATCTCTACTGTACTCCACTGTACTCTATCTCTACTCTGCTCCACTGTACTCCACTGTACTCTATCTCTAATCTGCTCCACTGTACTCTATCTCTACTGTACTCCACTGTACTCTACCTCTACTGTGCTCCACTGTACTCCACTGTACTCTATCTCTACTGTGCTCCACTGTACTCTACCTCTACTGTACTCCACTCTACTCTACCTCTACTGGGCTCCACTGTACTCTACCTCTACTGTACTCCACTGTACTCTATCTCTACCGTGCTCCACTGTACTCTATCTCTACTGTACTCCACTGTACTCTACCTCTACTCTACTGTACTGTTCTCTACCTCTACTGTACTCTACTGTACTCCACCTCTACTGTGCTCCACTGTACTCCACTGTACTCTACCTCTACTGTACTCCACTGTACTCTACCTCTACTTTTCTCCACTGTACTTTACCTCTAATCTACTCCACTGTACTCTACCTCTACTTTACTCCACTGTACTTTACCTCTACTCTACTCCACTGTACTCTACCTCTACTGTACTCTATTGTACTCCTATTCTAATGTGCTACACTGTAATCCACTGTACTCTACCACTACTGTACTCCACTGTACTCTACCTCTATTGTGCTCTACTGTACTCTATCTCTACTGTACTCCACTGTACTCTACCTCTACTGTACTCCACTGTACTCTATCTCTACTGTACTCCACTGTACTCTATCTCTACTGTACTCTCTCTCTACTGTGCTCCACTGTACTCTATCTCTACTGTACTCCACTGTACTCTACCTCTACTGTGCTCCACTGTACTCCACTGTACTCTATCTCTACTGTGCTCCACTGTACTCTACCTCTACTGTACTCCACTGTACTCTCTCTCTACCGTGCTCCACTGTACACCACTGTTCTACCTCTAATGCACTCCACTGTACTCTATCTCTACTGTAATCCACTGTGCTCTACATCTACTGTACTCCACTCTACTCTACCTCTACTGGGCTCCACTGTACTCTACCACTACTGTACTCCACTGTACTCTACCTCTATTGTGCTCTACTGTACTCTATCTCTACTGTGCTCCACTGTACTCTACCTCTACTGTACTGTACTGTTCTCTACCTCTACCTCCACTGTACTCTACCTCTACTGTACTCCACTCTATTCTACCTCTACTGGGCTCCACTGTACTCTACCTCTACTGTACTCCACTGTACTCTATCTCTACCGTGCTCCACTGTACACCACTGTTCTACCTCTACTGCACTCCACTGTACTCTATCTCTACTGTAATCCACTGTGCTCTACCTCTACTGTACTCCACTCTACTCTACCTCTACTGGGCTCCACTGTACTCTACCACTACTGTACTCCACTGTACTCTACCTCTATTGTGCTCTACTGTACTCTATCTCTACTGTGCTCCACTGTACTCTACCTCTACTGTACTCCACTGTACTCTATCTCTACTGTACTCCAATGTACTCTATCTCTACTGTACTCTCTCTCTACTGTACTCCACTGTACTCTACCTCTACTGTGCTCCACTGTACTCTACCTCTACTATGCTCCACTGTACTCTACCTCTACTGTGCTCCACTGTACTCTACCTCTACTGTGCTCTACTGTACTCTATCTCTACTGTGTTCCACTCTACTCTACCTCTACTGTACTCTACTGTACTCCACCTCTATAGTGCTCCACTGTACACCATTGTTCTACCTCTACTGTACTCCACTGTACTCTACCTCTACTGCACTCCACTGTACTCTATCTCTACTGTAATCCACTGTGCTCTACCTCTACTGTACTCCACTGTACTCTACCTCTACTGTACTGTACTGTTCTCTACCTCTACTGTACTCTACTGTACTCCACCTCTACTGTGCTCCACTGTACACCACTGTTCTACCTCTACTGTACTCCACTGTACTCTACCTCTACTGCACACCACTGTGCTCTACATCTACTGTACTCCACTCTACTCTACCTCTACTGGGCTCCACTGTACTCTACCACTACTGTACTCCACTGTACTCTACCTCTATTGTGCTCTACTGTACTCTATCTCTACTGTGCTCCACTGTACTCTACCTCTACTGTACTGTACTGTTCTCTACCTCTACCTCCACTGTACTCTACCTCTACTGTACTCCACTCTACTCTACCTCTACTGGGCTCCACTGTACTCTACCTCTACTGTACTCCACTGTACTCTATCTCTACCGTGCTCCACTGTACACCACTGTTCTACCTCTACTGCACTCCACTGTGCTCTATCTCTACTGTAATCCACTGTGCTCTACCTCTACTGGGCTCCACTGTACTCTACCACTACTGTACTCCACTGTACTCTACCTCTATTGTGCTCTACTGTACTCTATCTCTACTGTGCTCCACTGTACTCTACCTCTACTGTACTCCACTGTACTCTATCTCTACTGTACTCCACTGTACTCTATCTCTACTGTACTCTCTCTCTACTGTACTCCACTGTACTCTACCTCTACTGTGCTCCACTGTACTCTACCTCTACTATGCTCCACTGTACTCTACCTCTACTGTGCTCCACTGTACTCTACCTCTACTGTGCTCTACTGTACTCTATCTCTACTGTGTTCCACTGTACTCTACCTCTACTGTACTCTACTGTACTCCACCTCTATAGTGCTCCACTGTACACCACTGTTCTACCTCTACTGTACTCCACTGTTATCTACCTCTACTGCACTCCACTGTACTCTATCTCTACTGTAATCCACTGTGCTCTACCTCTACTGTACTCCACTGTACTCTAACTCTACTGTACTCTACTGTACTCCACCTCTACTGTGCTCCACTGTACACCACTGTTCTACCTCTACTGTACTCCACTGTACTCTACCTCTACTGCACACCACTGTACTCTATCTCTACTGTACTCCACTGTGCTCTACCTCTACTGTGCTCCACTGTATTCTATCTCTACTGTGCTCCACTGTACTCTTTCTCTACTGTACTCCACTGTACTCTACCTCTACTGTGCTCCACTGTACTCTACCTCTATTGTGCTCTACTGTACTCTATCTCTACTGTACTCCACTGTACTCTATCTCTACTGTGATCCACTGTACTCTACCTCTACTGTACTCCACTGTACTCTATCTCTACTGTGCTCTACTGTACTCTATCTCTGCTGTACTCCACTGTACTCTACCTCTACTGTGCTCCACTGTACTCCACTGTACTCTATCTCTACTGTGCTCCACTGTACTCTATCTCTACTGTGCTCCACTGTACTCTACCTCTACTGTGCTCCACTGTACTCCACTGTACTCTATCTCTACTGTGCTCCACTGTACTCTACCTCTACTGTACTCCACTCTACTCTACCTCTACTGTTCTCCACTGTACTCTACCTCTACTGTAATCCACTCTACTCTACCTCTACTGGGCTCCACTGTACTCTACCTCTACTTTACTCCACTGTACTCTATCTCTACCGTGCTCCACTGTACACCACTGTTCTACCTCTACTGTACTCCACTGTACTCTACCTCTACTGCACTCCACTGTACTCTATCTCTACTGTACTCCACTGTGCTCTACCTGTACTGTGCTCCACTGTACTCTATCTCTACTGTGCTCCACTGTACTCTATCTCTACTGTACTCCACTGTACTCTATCTCTACTGTGCTCCACTGTACTCAATCTCTACTGTACTCCACTGTACTCTACCTCTACTGTGCTCCACTGTACTCTACCTCTACTGTGCTCTACTGTACTCTATCTCTACTGTGTTCCACTGTACTCTACCTCTACTCTACTCCACTGTACTCTATCTCTACTGTGCTCCACTGTACTCTACCTCTACTGTACTCCACTCTACTCTACCTCTACTGTACTCCACTGTACTCTATCTCTACTGTACTCCACTGTACTCTACCTCTACTGTACTCTACTGTACTCCACCTCTACTGTGCTCCACTGTACTCCACTGTGATCTACCTCTACTCTGCTCCACTGTACTCTACCTCTACTGTACTCACCTGTAATCTATCTCTACTGTACTCCACTGTACTCTATCTCTACTGTGATCCACTGTACTCTACCTCTACTCTGCTCCACTGTACTCTATCTCTACTGTTCTCCACTGTACTCTACCTCTACTGTACTCCACTGTACTCTGTCTCTACTGTGCTCTACTGTACTCTATCTCTACTGTACTATACTGTACTCTACCTCTACTGTGCTCCACTGTACTCCACTGTACTCTATCTCTACTGTGCTCCACTGTACTCTATCTCTACTGTACTCCACTGTACTCTACCTCTACTGTGCTCCACTGTACTCCACTGTACTCTATCTCTACTGTGCTCCACTGTACTCTACCTCTAGTGTACTCCACTCTACTCTACCTCTACTGTGCTCCACTGTACTCTACCTCTACTGTACTCCACTCTACTCTACCTCTACTGGGCTCCACTGTACTCTACCTCTACTGTACTCCACTGTACTCTATCTCTACCGTGCTCCACTGTACTCTATCTCTACTGTACTCCACTGTACTCTACCTCTACTCTACTGTACTGTCCTCTACCTCTACTGTACTCTACTGTACTCCACCTCTACTGTGCTCCACTGTACTCCACTGTAATCTACCTCTACTGTGCTCCACTGTACTCTACCTCTACTGTACTCCACTGTACTCTACCTCTACTGTACTCCACTGTACTCTACCTCTACTTTACTCCACTGTACTTTACCTCTACTCTACTCCACTGTACTCTACCTCTACTGTACTCTATTGTACTCCTATTCTAATGTGCTACACTGTAATCCACTGTACTCTACCACTACTGTACTCCACTGTACTCTACCTCTATTGTGCTCTACTGTACTCTATCTCTACTGTGCTCCACTGTACTCTACCTCTACTGTACTCCACTGTACTCTATCTCTACTGTACTCCACTGTACTCTATCTCTACTGTACTCTCTCTCTACTGTACTCCACTGTACTCTACCTCTACTGTACTCCACTGTACTCTACCTCTACTTTACTCCACTGTACTTTACCTCTACTCTACTCCACTGTACTCTACCTCTACTGTACTCTACTGTACTCCACCTCTACTGTGCTCCACTGTACACCACTGTTCTACCTCTACTGTACTCCACTGTACTCTACCTCTACTGCACTCCACTGTACTCTATCTCTACTGTAATCCACTCTGCTCTACCTCTACTGTACTCCACTGTACTCAATCTCTACTGTGCTCCACTGTACTCTACCTCTACTGTACTGTACTGTTCTCTACCTCTACTGTACTCTACTGTACTCCACCTCTACTGTGCTCCACTGTACACCACTGTTCTACCTGTACTGTACTCCACTGTACTCTACCTCTACTGCACACAACTGTACTCTATCTCTACTGTACTCCACTGTGCTCTACCTCTACTGTGCTCCACTGTATTCTATCTCTACTGTGCTCCACTGTACTCTTTCTCTACTGTACTCCACTGTACTCTACCTCTACTGTGCTCCACTGTACTCTACCTCTACTGTACTCCACCTCTACTGTGCTCCACTGTACTCCACTGTACTCTACCTCTACTGTAATCCACTGTACTCTACCTCTACTTTTCTCCACTGTACTTTACCTCTAATCTACTCCACTGTACTCTACCTCTACTGTGCTCCACTGTACTCCACTGTACTCTATCTCTACTGTGCTCCACTGTACTCTATCTCTACTGTACTCCACTGTACTCTACCTCTACTGTGCTCCACTGTACTCCACTGTACTCTATCTCTACTGTGCTCCACTGTACTCTACCTCTACTGTACTCCACTGTACTCTATCTCTACCGTGCTCCACTGTACACCACTGTTCTACCTCTAATGCACTCCACTGTACTCTATCTCTACTGTAATCCACTGTGCTCTACATCTACTGTACTCCACTCTACTCTACCTCTACTGGGCTCCACTGTACTCTACCACTACTGTACTCCACTGTACTCTACCTCTATTGTGCTCTACTGTACTCTATCTCTACTGTGCTCCACTGTACTCTACCTCTACTGTACTGTACTGTTCTCTACCTCTACCTCCACTGTACTCTACCTCTACTGTACTCCACTCTATTCTACCTCTACTGGGCTCCACTGTACTCTACCTCTACTGTACTCCACTGTACTCTATCTCTACCGTGCTCCACTGTACACCACTGTTCTACCTCTACTGCACTCCACTGTACTCTATCTCTACTGTAATCCACTGTGCTCTACCTCTACTGTACTCCACTCTACTCTACCTCTACTGGGCTCCACTGTACTCCACCACTACTGTACTCCACTGTACTCCACTGTACTCTATCTCTACTGTGCTCCACTGTACTCTATCTCTACTGTACTCCACTGTACTCTACCTCTACTCTGCTCCACTGTACTCTATCTCTACTGTGCTCTACTGTACTCTATCTCTACTGTACTCCACTGTACTCTATCTCTACTCTGCTCCACTGTACTCCACTGTACTCTATCTCTACTCTGCTCCACTGTACTCTATCTCTACTGTACTCCACTGTACTCTACCTCTACTGTGCTCCACTGTACTCCACTGTACTCTATCTCTACTGTGCTCCACTGTACTCTACCTCTACTGTACTCCACTCTACTCTACCTCTACTGGGCTCCACTGTACTCTACCTCTACTGTACTCCACTGTACTCTATCTCTACCGTGCTCCACTGTACTCTATCTCTACTGTACTCCACTGTACTCTACCTCTACTCTACTGTACTGTTCTCTACCTCTACTGTACTCTACTGTACTCCACCTCTACTGTGCTCCACTGTACTCCACTGTACTCTACCTCTACTGTACTCCACTGTACTCTACCTCTACTTTTCTCCACTGTACTTTACCTCTAATCTACTCCACTGTACTCTACCTCTACTGTGCTCCACTGTACTCCACTGTACTCTATCTCTACTGTGCTCCACTGTACTCTATCTCTACTGTACTCCACTGTACTCTACCTCTACTGTGCTCCACTGTACTCCACTGTACTCTATCTCTACTGTGCTCCACTGTACTCTACCTCTACTGTACTCCACTGTACTCTCTCTCTACCGTGCTCCACTGTACACCACTGTTCTACCTCTAATGCACTCCACTGTACTCTATCTCTACTGTAATCCACTGTGCTCTACATCTACTGTACTCCACTCTACTCTACCTCTACTGGGCTCCACTGTACTCTACCACTACTGTACTCCACTGTACTCTACCTCTATTGTGCTCTACTGTACTCTATCTCTACTGTGCTCCACTGTACTCTACCTCTACTGTACTGTACTGTTCTCTACCTCTACCTCCACTGTACTCTACCTCTACTGTACTCCACTCTATTCTACCTCTACTGGGCTCCACTGTACTCTACCTCTACTGTACTCCACTGTACTCTATCTCTACCGTGCTCCACTGTACACCACTGTTCTACCTCTACTGCACTCCACTGTACTCTATCTCTACTGTAATCCACTGTGCTCTACCTCTACTGTACTCCACTCTACTCTACCTCTACTGGGCTCCACTGTACTCTACCACTACTGTACTCCACTGTACTCTACCTCTATTGTGCTCTACTGTACTCTATCTCTACTGTGCTCCACTGTACTCTACCTCTACTGTACTCCACTGTACTCTATCTCTACTGTACTCCAATGTACTCTATCTCTACTGTACTCTCTCTCTACTGTACTCCACTGTACTCTACCTCTACTGTGCTCCACTGTACTCTACCTCTACTATGCTCCACTGTACTCTACCTCTACTGTGCTCCACTGTACTCTACCTCTACTGTGCTCTACTGTACTCTATCTCTACTGTGTTCCACTCTACTCTACCTCTACTGTACTCTACTGTACTCCACCTCTATAGTGCTCCACTGTACACCACTGTTCTACCTCTACTGTACTCCACTGTACTCTACCTCTACTGCACTCCACTGTACTCTATCTCTACTGTAATCCACTGTGCTCTACCTCTACTGTACTCCACTGTACTCTACCTCTACTGTACTGTACTGTTCTCTACCTCTACTGTACTCTACTGTACTCCACCTCTACTGTGCTCCACTGTACACCACTGTTCTACCTCTACTGTACTCCACTGTACTCTACCTCTACTGCACACCACTGTGCTCTACCTCTACTGTACTCCACTCTACTCTACCTCTACTGGGCTCCACTGTACTCTACCACTACTGTACTCCACTGTACTCTACCTCTATTGTGCTCTACTGTACTCTATCTCTACTGTGCTCCACTGTACTCTACCTCTACTGTACTGTACTGTTCTATCACTGTACTCTATCTCTACCTTGCTCCACTGTACACCACTGTTCTACCTCTACTGCACTCCACTGTACTCTATCTCTACTGTAATCCACTGTGCTCTACCTCTACTGTACTCCACTCTACTCTACCTCTACTGGGCTCCACTGTACTCTACCACTACTGTACTCCACTGTACTCTACCTCTATTGTGCTCTACTGTACTCTATCTCTACTGTGCTCCACTGTACTCTGCCTCTACTGTACTCCACTGTACTCTATCTCTACTGTACTCCACTGTACTCTATCTCTACTGTACTCTCTCTCTACTGTACTCCACTGTACTCTACCTCTACTGTGCTCCACTGTACTCTACCTCTACTATGCTCCACTGTACTCTACCTCTACTGTGCTCCACTGTACTCTACCTCTACTGTGCTCTACTGTACTCTATCTCTACTGTGTTCCACTGTACTCTACCTCTACTGTACTCTACTGTACTCCACCTCTATAGTGCTCCACTGTACACCACTGTTCTACCTCTACTGTACTCCACTGTTATCTACCTCTACTGCACTCCACTGTACTCTATCTCTACTGTAATCCACTGTGCTCTACCTCTACTGTACTCCACTGTACTCTAACTCTACTGTACTCTACTGTACTCCACCTCTACTGTGCTCCACTGTACACCACTGTTCTACCTCTACTGTACTCCACTGTACTCTACCTCTACTGCACACCACTGTACTCTATCTCTACTGTACTCCACTGTGCTCTACCTCTACTGTGCTCCACTGTATTCTATCTCTACTGTGCTCCACTGTACTCTTTCTCTACTGTACTCCACTGTACTCTACCTCTACTGTGCTCCACTGTACTCTACCTCTATTGTGCTCTACTGTACTCTATCTCTACTGTACTCCACTGTACTCTATCTCTACTGTGATCCACTGTACTCTACCTCTACTGTACTCCACTGTACTCTATCTCTACTGTGCTCTACTGTACTCTATCTCTGCTGTACTCCACTGTACTCTACCTCTACTGTGCTCCACTGTACTCCACTGTACTCTATCTCTACTGTGCTCCACTGTACTCTATCTCTACTGTGCTCCACTGTACTCTACCTCTACTGTGCTCCACTGTACTCCACTGTACTCTATCTCTACTGTGCTCCACTGTACTCTACCTCTACTGTACTCCACTCTACTCTACCTCTACTGTGCTCCACTGTACTCTACCTCTACTGTAATCCACTCTACTCTACCTCTACTGGGCTCCACTGTACTCTACCTCTACTTTACTCCACTGTACTCTATCTCTACCGTGCTCCACTGTACACCACTGTTCTACCTCTAGTGTACTCCACTGTACTCTACCTCTACTGCACTCCACTGTACTCTATCTCTACTGTACTCCACTGTGCTCTACCTGTACTGTGCTCCACTGTACTCTATCTCTACTGTGCTCCACTGTACTCTATCTCTACTGTACTCCAATGTACTCTATCTCTACTGTGCTCCACTGTACTCAATCTCTACTGTACTCCACTGTACTCTACCTCTACTGTGCTCCACTGTACTCTACCTCTACTGTGCTCTACTGTACTCTATCTCTACTGTGTTCCACTGTACTCTACCTCTACTCTACTCCACTGTACTCTATCTCTACTGTGCTCCACTGTACTCTACCTCTACTGTACTCCACTCTACTCTACCTCTACTGTACTCCACTGTACTCTATCTCTACTGTACTCCACTGTACTCTACCTCTACTGTACTGTACTGTTCTCTACCTCTACTGTACTCTACTGTACTCCACCTCTACTGTGCTCCACTGTACTCCACTGTACTCTACCTCTACTGTGCTCCACTGTGATCTACCTCTACTGTGCTCCACTGTACTCTACCTCTACTGTACTCACCTGTAATCTATCTCTACTGTACTCCACTGTACTCTATCTCTACTGTGATCCACTGTACTCTACCTCTACTCTGCTCCACTGTACTCTATCCCTACTGTGCTCCACTGTACTCTACCTCTACTCTACTCCACTGTACTCTATCTCTACTGTGCTCTACTGTACTCTATCTCTACTGTACTCCACTGTACTCTACCTCTACTGTGCTCCACTGTACTCCACTGTACTCTATCTCTACTGTGCTCCACTGTACTCTATCTCTACTGTACTCCACTGTACTCTACCTCTACTGTGCTCCACTGTACTCCACTGTATTCTATCTCTACTGTGCTCCACTGTACTCTACCTCTACTGTACTCCACTCTACTCTACCTCTACTGTGCTCCACTGTACTCTATCTCTACTGTGCTCCACTGTACTCTACCTCTACTGTGCTCTACTGTACTCTACTCTACTGTACTCCACTGTACACTACCTCTACTGTACTCCACTGTACTCTACCTCTATTTTACTCCACTGTACTTTACCTCTACTCTACTCCACTGTACTCTACCTCTACTGTACTCCACTGTACTCTACCTCTACTCTACTGTACTGTTCTCTACCTCTACTGTACTCTACTGTACTCCACCTCTAATGTGCTCCACTGTACTCCACTGTACTCTACCTCTACTGTGCTCCACTGTAATCTACCTCTACTGTGCTCCACTGTACTCTACCTCTACTGTACTCCACTGTACTCTACCTCTACTGTACTCCACTGTACTCTACCTCTACTTTACTCCACTGTACTTTACCTCTACTCTACTCCACTGTACTCTACCTCTACTGTACTCTATTGTACTCCTATTCTAATGTGCTCCACTGTAATCTACTGTACTCTACCTCTACTTTACTCCACTGTAATCTATCTCTACCGTGCTCCACTGTACACCACTGTTCTACCTCTACTGTACTCCACTGTACTCTACCTCTACTGCACTCCACTGTACTCTATCTCTACTGTACTCCACTGTGCTCTACCTGTACTGTGCTCCACTGTACTCTATCTCTACTGTGCTCCACTGTACTCTATCTCTACTGTACTCCACTGTACTCTATCTCTACTGTGCTCCACTGTACTCAATCTCTACTGTACTCCACTGTACTCTACCTCTACTGTGCTCCACTGTACTCTACCTCTACTGTGCTCTACTGTACTCTATCTCTACTGTGTTCCACTGTACTCTACCTCTACTCTACTCCACTGTACTCTATCTCTACTGTGCTCCACTGTACTCTACCTCTACTGTACTCCACTCTACTCTACCTCTACTGTACTCCACTGTACTCTATCTCTACTGTACTCCACTGTACTCTACCTCTACTGTACTGTACTGTTCTCTACCTCTACTGTACTCTACTGTACTCCACCTCTACTGTGCTCCACTGTACTCCACTGTACTCTACCTCTACTGTATTCACCTGTAATCTATCTCTACTGTACTCCACTGTACTCTATCTCTACTGTGATCCACTGTACTCTACCTCTACTCTGCTCCACTGTACTCTATCCCTACTGTGCTCCACTGTACTCTACCTCTACTCTACTCCACTGTACTCTATCTCTACTGTGCTCTACTGTACTCTATCTCTACTGTACTCCACTGTACTCTACCTCTACTGTGCTCCACTGTACTCCACTGTACTCTATCTCTACTGTGCTCCACTGTACTCTATCTCTACTGTACTCCACTGTACTCTACCTCTACTGTGCTCCACTGTACTCCACTGTATTCTATCTCTACTGTGCTCCACTGTACTCTACCTCTACTGTACTCCACTCTACTCTACCTCTACTGTGCTCCACTGTACTCTATCTCTACTGTGCTCCACTGTACTCTACCTCTACTGTGCTCTACTGTACTCTACTCTACTGTACTCCACTGTACTCTACCTCTACTGTACTCCACTGTACTCTACCTCTACTTTACTCCACTGTACTTTACCTCTACTCTACTCCACTGTACTCTACCTCTACTGTACTCTATTGTACTCCTATTCTAATGTGCTCCACTGTAATCCACTGTACTCTACCACTACTGTACTCCACTGTACTCTACCTCTATTGTGCTCTACTGTACTCTATCTCTACTGTGCTCCACTGTACTCTACCTCTACTGTACTCCACTGTACTCTATCTCTACTGTACTCCACTGTACTCCATCTCTACTGTACTCTCTCTCTACTGTACTCCACTGTACTCTACCTCTACTGTGCTCCACTGTACTCTACCTCTACTGTGCTCCACTGTACTCTACCTCTACTGTGCTCCACTGTACTCTACCTCTACTGTGCTCTACTGTACTCTATCTCTACTGTGTTCCACTGTACTCTACCTCTACTGTACTCTACTGTACTCTATCTCTACTGTGCTCCACTGTACTCTACCTCTACTGTACTGTACTGTTCTCTACCTCTACTGTACTCTACTGTACTCCACCTTTATAGTGCTCCACTGTACACCACTGTTCTACCTCTACTGTAGTCCACTGTACTCTACCTCTACAGCACTCCACTGTACTCTATCTCTACTGTAATCCACTGTGCTCTACCTCTACTGTACTCCACTGTACTCTATCTCTACTGTGCTCCACTGTACTCTACCTCTACTGTACTGTACTGTTCTCTACCTCTACTGTACTCTACTGTACTCCACCTTTACTGTGCTCCACTGTACACCACTGTTCTACCTCTACTGTACTCCACTGTACTCTACCTTTACTGCACACCACTGTACTCTATCTCTACTGTACTCCACTGTGCTCTACCTCTACTGTGCTCCACTGTATTCTATCTCTACTGTGCTCCACTGTACTCTTTCTCTACTGTACTCCACTGTACTCCACCTCTACTGTGCTCCACTGTACTCTACCTCTATTGTGCTCTACTGTACTCTATCTCTACTGTACTCCACTGTACTCTATCTCTACTGTGATCCACTGTACTCTACCTCTACTGTACTCCACTGTACTCTATCTCTACTGTGCTCTACTGTACTCTATCTCTACTGTACTCCACTGTACTCTACCTCTACTGTGCTCCACTGTGCTCTTCTGTACTCTATCTCTACTGTACTCCACTGTACTCTATCTCTACTGTGATCCACTGTACTCTATCTCTACTGTACTCCACTGTACTCTACCTCTATTGTGCTCTACTGTACTCTATCTCTACTGTACTCCACTGTACTCTATCTCTACTGTGATCCACTGTACTCTACCTCTACTGTACTCCACTGTACTCTATCTCTACTGTGCTCTACTGTACTCTATCTCTACTGTGCTCTACTGTACTCTATCTCTACTGTGTTCCACTGTACTCTACCTCTACTGTAATCCACTGTACTCTATCTCTACTGTGCTCCACTGTACTCTACCTCTACTGTATTGTACTGTTCTCTACCTCTACTGTACTCTTCTGTACTCCACCTCTACTGTGCTCCACTGTACTCTACCTCTACTGTACTCTACTGTTCTCTACCTCTACTGTACTCTACTGTACTCTACTCTACTGTACTCCACTGTACTCTATCTCTACTGTGCTCTACTGTACTCTACTCTACTGTACTCCACTGTACTCTACCTCTACTGTACTCCACTGTACTCCACTGTACTCTACCTCTACTTTTCTCCACTGTACTTTACCTCTACTCTACTCCACTGTACTCTACCTCTACTGTACTCTACTGTACTCCTATTCTAATGTGCTCCACTGTAATCCACTGTACTCTACCACTACTGTACTCCACTGTACTCTACCTCTATTGTGCTCTACTGTACTCTATCTCTACAGTGCTCCACTGTACTCTACCTCTACTGTACTCCACTGTACTCTATCTCTACTGTACTCCACTGTACTCTATCTCTACTGTACTCCACTGTACTCTACCTCTACTGTGCTGCACTGTACTCTACCTCTACTGTGCTCCACTGTACTCTACCTCTACTGTGCTCTACTGTACTCTATCTCTACTGTGTTCCACTGTACTCTACCTCTACTGTACTCCACTGTACTCTATCTCTACTGTGCTCCACTGTACTCTACCTCTACTGTACTGTACTGTTCTCTACCTCTACTGTACTCTACTGTACTCCACCTCTACTGTGCTCCACTGTACACCACTGTTCTACCTCTACTGTACTCCACTGTACTCTACCTCTACTGCACTCCACTGTACTCTATCTCTACTCTACTCCACTGTGCTCTACCTCTACTGTGCTCCACTGTACTCTATCTCTACTGTGCTCCACTGTACTCTACCTCTACTGTACTGTACTGTTCTCTACCTCTACATCCACTGTACTCTACCTCTACTGTACTCCACTCTATTCTACCTCTACTGGGCTCCACTGTACTCTACCTCTACTGTACTCCACTGTACTCTATCTCTACCGTGCTCCACTGTACACCACTGTTCTACCTCTACTGCACTCCACTGTACTCTATCTCTACTGTAATCCACTGTGCTCTACCTCTACTGTACTCCACTCTACTCTACCTCTACTGGGCTCCACTGTACTCTACCACTACTGTACTCCACTGTACTCTACCTCTATTGTGCTCTACTGTACTCTATCTCTACTGTGCTCCACTGTACTCTACCTCTACTGTACTCCACTGTACTCTATCTCTACTGTACTCCAATGTACTCTATCTCTACTGTACTCTCTCTCTACTGTACTCCACTGTACTCTACCTCTACTGTGCTCCACTGTACTCTACCTCTACTATGCTCCACTGTACTCTACCTCTACTGTGCTCCACTGTACTCTACCTCTACTGTGCTCTACTGTACTCTATCTCTACTGTGTTCCACTCTACTCTACCTCTACTGTACTCTACTGTACTCCACCTCTATAGTGCTCCACTGTACACCACTGTTCTACCTCTACTGTACTCCACTGTACTCTACGTCTACTGCACTCCACTGTACTCTATCTCTACTGTAATCCACTGTGCTCTACCTCTACTGTACTCCACTGTACTCTACCTCTACTGTACTGTACTGTTCTCTACCTCTACTGTACTCTACTGTACTCCACCTATACTGTGCTCCACTGTACACCACTGTTCTACCTCTACTGTACTCCACTGTACTCTACCTCTACTGCACACCACTGTGCTCTACATCTACTGTACTCCACTCTACTCTACCTCTACTGGGCTCCACTGTACTCTACCACTACTGCACTCCACTGTACTCTACCTCTATTGTGCTCTACTGTACTCTATCTCTACTGTGCTCCACTGTACTCTACCTCTACTGTACTGTACTGTTCTATCACTGTACTCTATCTCTACCGTGCTCCACTGTACACCACTGTTCTACCTCTACTGCACTCCACTGTACTCTATCTCTACTGTAATCCACTGTGCTCTACCTCTACTGTACTCCACTCTACTCTACCTCTACTGGGCTCCACTGTACTCTACCACTACTGTACTCCACTGTACTCTACCTCTATTGTGCTCTACTGTACTCTATCTCTACTGTGCTCCACTGTACTCTACCTCTACTGTACTCCACTGTACTCTATCTCTACTGTACTCCACTGTACTCTATCTCTACTGTACTCTCTCTCTACTGTACTCCACTGTACTCTACCTCTACTGTGCTCCACTGTACTCTACCTCTACTATGCTCCACTGTACTCTACCTCTACTGTGCTCCACTGTACTCTACCTCTACTGTGCTCTACTGTACTCTATCTCTACTGTGTTCCACTGTACTCTACCTCTACTGTACTCTACTGTACTCCACCTCTATAGTGCTCCACTGTACACCACTGTTCTACCTCTACTGTACTCCACTGTTATCTACCTCTACTGCACTCCACTGTACTCTATCTCTACTGTAATCCACTGTGCTCTACCTCTACTGTACTCCACTGTACTCTAACTCTACTGTACTCTACTGTACTCCACCTCTACTGTGCTCCACTGTACACCACTGTTCTACCTCTACTGTACTCCACTGTACTCTACCTCTACTGCACACCACTGTACTCTATCTCTACTGTACTCCACTGTGCTCTACCTCTACTGTGCTCCACTGTATTCTATCTCTACTGTGCTCCACTGTACTCTTTCTCTACTGTACTCCACTGTACTCTACCTCTACTGTGCTCCACTGTACTCTACCTCTATTGTGCTCTACTGTACTCTATCTCTACTGTACTCCACTGTACTCTATCTCTACTGTGATCCACTGTACTCTACCTCTACTGTACTCCACTGTACTCTATCTCTACTGTGCTCTACTGTACTCTATCTCTGCTGTACTCCACTGTACTCTACCTCTACTGTGCTCCACTGTACTCCACTGTACTCTATCTCTACTGTGCTCCACTGTACTCTATCTCTACTGTGCTCCACTGTACTCTACCTCTACTGTGCTCCACTGTACTCCACTGTACTCTATCTCTACTGTGCTCCACTGTACTCTACCTCTACTGTACTCCACTCTACTCTACCTCTACTGTGCTCCACTGTACTCTACCTCTACTGTAATCCACTCTACTCTACCTCTACTGGGCTCCACTGTACTCTACCTCTACTTTACTCCACTGTACTCTATCTCTACCGTGCTCCACTGTACTCTATCTCTACTGTACTCCACTGTACTCTATCTCTACTGTGCTCCACTGTACTCAATCTCTACTGTACTCCACTGTACTCTACCTCTACTGTGCTCCACTGTACTCTACCTCTACTGTGCTCTACTGTACTCTATCTCTACTGTGTTCCACTGTACTCTACCTCTACTCTACTCCACTGTACTCTATCTCTACTGTGCTCCACTGTACTCTACCTCTACTGTACTCCACTCTACTCTACCTCTACTGTACTCCACTGTACTCTATCTCTACTGTACTCCACTGTACACTACCTCTACTGTACTGTACTGTTCTCTACCTCTACTGTACTCTACTGTACTCCACCTCTACTGTGCTCCACTGTACTCCACTGTACTCTACCTCTACTGTGCTCCACTGTGATCTACCTCTACTGTGCTCCACTGTACTCTACCTCTACTGTACTCACCTGTAATCTATCTCTACTGTACTCCACTGTACTCTATCTCTACTGTGATCCACTGTACTCTACCTCTACTCTGCTCCACTGTACTCTATCCCTACTGTGCTCCACTGTACTCTACCTCTACTCTACTCCACTGTACTCTATCTCTACTGTGCTCTACTGTACTCTATCTCTACTGTACTCCACTGTACTCTACCTCTACTGTGCTCCACTGTACTCCACTGTACTCTATCTCTACTGTGCTCCACTGTACTCTATCTCTACTGTACTCCACTGTACTCTACCTCTACTGTGCTCCACTGTACTCCACTGTATTCTATCTCTACTGTGCTCCACTGTACTCTACCTCTACTGTACTCCACTCTACTCTACCTCTACTGTGCTCCACTGTACTCTATCTCTACTGTGCTCCACTGTACTCTACCTCTACTGTGCTCTACTGTACTCTACTCTACTGTACTCCACTGTACTCTACCTCTACTGTACTCCACTGTACTCTACCTCTATTTTACTCCACTGTACTTTACCTCTACTCTACTCCACTGTACTCTACCTCTACTGTACTCCACTGTACTCTACCTCTACTCTACTGTACTGTTCTCTACCTCTACTGTACTCTACTGTACTCCACCTCTAATGTGCTCCACTGTACTCCACTGTACTCTACCTCTACTGTGCTCCACTGTAATCTACCTCTACTGTGCTCCACTGTACTCTACCTCTACTGTACTCCACTGTACTCTACCTCTACTGTACTCCACTGTACTCTACCTCTACTTTACTCCACTGTACTTTACCTCTACTCTACTCCACTGTACTCTACCTCTACTGTACTCTATTGTACTCCTATTCTAATGTGCTCCACTGTAATCCACTGTACTCTACCTCTACTTTACTCCACTGTACTCTATCTCTACCGTGCTCCACTGTACACCACTGTTCTACCGCTACTGTACTCCACTGTACTCTACCTCTACTGCACTCCACTGTACTCTATCTCTACTGTACTCCACTGTGCTCTACCTGTACTGTGCTCCACTGTACTCTATCTCTACTGTGCTCCACTGTACTCTATCTCTACTGTACTTCACTGTACTCTATCTCTACTGTGCTCCACTGTACTCAATCTCTACTGTACTCCACTGTACTCTACCTCTACTGTGCTCCACTGTACTCTACCTCTACTGTGCTCTACTGTACTCTACCTCTACTGTGTTCCACTGTACTCTACCTCTACTCTACTCCACTGTACTCTATCTCTACTGTGCTCCACTGTACTCTACCTCTACTGTACTCCATTCTACTCTACCTCTACTGTACTCCACTGTACTCTATCTCTACTGTACTCCACTGTACTCTACCTCTACTGTACTGTACTGTTCTCTACCTCTACTGTACTCTACTGTACTCCACCTCTACTGTGCTCCACTGTACTCCACTGTACTCTACCTCTACTGTGCTCCACTGTGATCTACCTCTACTGTGCTCCACTGTACTCTACCTCTACTGTATTCACCTGTAATCTATCTCTACTGTACTCCACTGTACTCTATCTCTACTGTGATCCACTGTACTCTACCTCTACTCTGCTCCACTGTACTCTATCCCTACTGTGCTCCACTGTACTCTACCTCTACTCTACTCCACTGTACTCTATCTCTACTGTGCTCTACTGTACTCTATCTCTACTGTACTCCACTGTACTCTACCTCTACTGTGCTCCACTGTACTCCACTGTACTCTATCTCTACTGTGCTCCACTGTACTCTATCTCTACTGTACTCCACTGTACTCTACCTCTACTGTGCTCCACTGTACTCCACTGTATTCTATCTCTACTGTGCTCCACTGTACTCTACCTCTACTGTACTCCACTCTACTCTACCTCTACTGTGCTCCACTGTACTCTATCTCTACTGTGCTCCACTGTACTCTACCTCTACTGTGCTCTACTGTACTCTACTCTACTGTACTCCACTGTACTCTACCTCTACTGTACTCCACTGTACTCTACCTCTACTTTACTCCACTGTACTTTACCTCTACTCTACTCCACTGTACTCTACCTCTACTGTACTCTATTGTACTTCTATTCTAATGTGCTCCACTGTAATCCACTGTACTCTACCACTACTGTACTCCACTGTACTCTACCTCTATTGTGCTCTACTGTACTCTATCTCTACTGTGCTCCACTGTACTCTACCTCTACTGTACTCCACTGTACTCTATCTCTACTGTACTCCACTGTACTCCATCTCTACTGTACTCTCTCTCTACTGTACTCCACTGTACTCTACCTCTACTGTGCTCCACTGTACTCTACCTCTACTGTGCTCCACTGTACTCTACCTCTACTGTGCTCCACTGTACTCTACCTCTACTGTGCTCTACTGTACTCTATCTCTACTGTGTTCCACTGTACTCTACCTCTACTGTACTCTACTGTACTCTATCTCTACTGTGCTCCACTGTACTCTACCTCTACTGTACTGTACTGTTCTCTACCTCTACTGTACTCTACTGTACTCCACCTCTATAGTGCTCCACTGTACACCACTGTTCTACCTCTACTGTAGTCCACTGTACTCTACCTCTACAGCACTCCACTGTACTCTATCTCTACTGTAATCCACTGTGCTCTACCTCTACTGTACTCCACTGTACTCTATCTCTACTGTGCTCCACTGTACTCTACCTCTACTGTACTGTACTGTTCTCTACCTCTACTGTACTCTACTGTACTCCACCTTTACTGTGCTCCACTGTACACCACTGTTCTACCTCTACTGTACTCCACTGTACTCTACCTCTACTGCACACCACTGTACTCTATCTCTACTGTACTCCACTGTGCTCTACCTCTACTGTGCTCCACTGTATTCTATCTCTACTGTGCTCCACTGTACTCTTTCTCTACTGTACTCCACTGTACTCCACCTCTACTGTGCTACACTGTACTCTACCTCTATTGTGCTCTACTGTACTCTATCTCTACTGTACTCCACTGTACTCTATCTCTACTGTGATCCACTGTACTCTACCTCTACTGTACTCCACTGTACTCTATCTCTACTGTGCTCTACTGTACTCTATCTCTACTGTACTCCACTGTACTCTACCTCTACTGTGCTCCACTGTGCTCTTCTGTACTCTATCTCTACTGTACTCCACTGTACTCTATCTCTACTGTGATCCACTGTACTCTATCTCTACTGTACTCCACTGTACTCTACCTCTATTGTGCTCTACTGTACTCTATCTCTACTGTACTCCACTGTACTCTATCTCTACTGTGATCCACTGTACTCTACCTCTACTGTACTCCACTGTACTCTATCTCTACTGTGCTCTACTGTACTCTATCTCTACTGTACTCCACTGTACTCTACCTCTACTGTGCTCCACTGTACTCCACTGTACTCTATCTCTACTGTACTCCACTGTACTCTACCTCTACTGTGCTCCACTGTACTCCACTGTACTCTATCTCTACTGTGCTCCACTGTACTCTACCTCTACTGTACTCCACTCTACTCTACCTCTACTGTGCTCCACTGTACTCTACCTCTACTGTAATCCACTCTACTCTACCTCTACTGTACTCCACTCCACTCTACCTCTACTGTGCTCCACTGTACTCTACCTCTACTGTAATCCACTCTAATCTACCTCTACTGGGCTCCACTGTACTCTACCTCTACTTTACTCCACTGTACTCTATCTCTACCGTGCTCCACTGTGCTCCACTGTACTCTACCTCTACTGTATTGTACTGTTCTCTACCTCTACTGTACTCTTCTGTACGCCACCTCTACTGTGCTCCACTGTACTCTACCTCTACTGTACTCTACTGTTCTCTACCTCTACTGTACTCTACTGTACTCTACTCTACTGTACTCCACTCTACTCTATCTCTAATGTGCTCTACTGTACTCTACTCTACTGTACTCCACTGTACTCTACCTCTACTGTACTCCACTGTACTCTACCTCTACTTTTCTCCACTGTACTTTACCTCTACTCTACTCCACTGTACTCTACCTCTACTGTACTCTACTGTACTCCTATTCTAATGTGCTCCACTGTAATCCACTGTACTCTACCACTACTGTACTCCACTGTACTCTACCTCTATTGTGCTCTACTGTACTCTATCTCTACAGTGCTCCACTGTACTCTACCTCTACTGTACTCCACTGTACTCTATCTCTACTGTACTCCACTGTACTCTATCTCTACTGTACTCCACTGTACTCTACTGTGCTGCACTGTACTTTACCTCTACTGTGCTCCACTGTACTCTACCTCTACTGTACTGTACTGTTCTCTACCTCTACTGTACTCTACTGTACTCCACCTCTACTGTGCTCCACTGTACACCACTGTTCTACCTCTACTGTACTCCACTGTACTCTACCTCTACTGCACTCCACTGTACTCTATCTCTACTGTACTCCACTGTGCTCTACCTCTACTGTGCTCCACTGTACTCTATCTCTACTTTACTCCACTGTACTCTATCTCTACTCTGCTCCACTGTACTCTATCTCTACTGTACTCCACTGTACTCTACCTCTACTGTGCTCTACTGTACTCTACTCTACTGTATTCCACTGTACTCTACCTCTACTGTACTCCACTGTACTCTACCTCTATTTTACTCCACTGTACTTTACCTCTACTCTACGCCACTGTACTCTACCTCTACTGTACTCCACTGTACTCTACCTCTACTCTACTGTACTGTTCTCTACCTCTACTGTACTCTACTGTACTCCACCTCTACTGTGCTCCACTGTACTCCACTGTACTCTACCTCTACTGTGCTCCACTGTAATCTACCTCTACTGTGCTCCACTGTACTCTACCTCTACTGTACTCCACTGTACTCTACCTCTACTGTACTCCACTGTACTCTACCTCTACTTTACTCCACTGTACTTTACCTCTACTCTACTCCACTGTACTCTACCTCTACTGTACTGTACTGTTCTCTACCTCTACTGTACTCTACTGTACTCCACCTCTATAGTGCTCCACTGTACACCACTGTTCTACCTCTACTGTAGTCCACTGTACTCTACCTCTACAGCACTCCACTGTACTCTATCTCTACTGTAATCCACTGTGCTCTACCTCTACTGTACTCCACTGTACTCTATCTCTACTGTGCTCCACTGTACTCTACCTCTACTGTACTGTACTGTTCTCTACCTCTACTGTACTCTACTGTACTCCACCTTTACTGTGCTCCACTGTACACCACTGTTCTACCTCTACTGTACTCCACTGTACTCTACCTCTACTGCACACCACTGTACTCTATCTCTACTGTACTCCACTGTGCTCTACCTCTACTGTGCTCCACTGTATTCTATCTCTACTGTGCTCCACTGTACTCTTTCTCTACTGTACTCCACTGTACTCCACCTCTACTGTGCTCCACTGTACACTACCTCTATTGTGCTCTACTGTACTCTATCTCTACTGTACTCCACTGTACTCTATCTCTACTGTGATCCACTGTACTCTACCTCTACTGTACTCCACTGTACTCTATCTCTACTGTGTTCTACTGTACTCTTTCTCTACTGTACTCCACTGTACTCTACCTCTACTGTGCTCCACTGTGCTCTTCTGTACTCTATCTCTACTGTACTCCACTGTACTCTATCTCTACTGTGATCCACTGTACTCTATCTCTACTGTACTCCACTGTACTCTACCTCTATTGTGCTCTACTGTACTCTATCTCTACTGTACTCCACTGTACTCTATCTCTACTGTGATCCACTGTACTCTACCTCTACTGTACTCCACTGTACTCTATCTCTACTGTGCTCTACTGTACTCTATCTCTACTGTACTCCACTGTACTCTACCTCTACTGTGCTCCACTGTACTCCACTGTACTCTATCTCTACTGTACTCCACTGTACTCTACCTCTACTGTGCTCCACTGTACTCCACTGTACTCTATCTCTACTGTGCTCCACTGTACTCTACCTCTACTGTACTCCACTCTACTCTACCTCTACTGTGCTCCACTGTACTCTACCTCTACTGTAATCCACTCTACTCTACCTCTACTGTACTCCACTCCACTCTACCTCTACTGTGCTCCACTGTACTCTACCTCTACTGTAATCCACTCTAATCTACCTCTACTGGGCTCCACTGTACTCTACCTCTACTTTACTCCACTGTACTCTATCTCTACCGTGCTCCACTGTGCTCCACTGTACTCTACCTCTACTGTATTGTACTGTTCTCTACCTCTACTGTACTCTTCTGTACGCCACGTCTACTGTGCTCCACTGTACTCTACCTCTACTGTACTCTACTGTTCTCTACCTCTACTGTACTCTACTGTACTCTACTCTACTGTACTCCACTCTACTCTATCTCTAATGTGCTCTACTGTACTCTACTCTACTGTACTCCACTGTACTCTACCTCTACTGTACTCCACTGTACTCTACCTCTACTTTTCTCCACTGTACTTTACCTCTACTCTACTCCACTGTACTCTACCTCTACTGTACTCTACTGTACTCCTATTCTAATGTGCTCCACTGTAATCCACTGTACTCTACCACTACTGTACTCCACTGTACTCTACCTCTATTGTGCTCTACTGTACTCTATCTCTACAGTGCTCCACTGTACTCTACCTCTACTGTACTCCACTGTACTCTATCTCTACTGTACTCCACTGTACTCTATCTCTACTGTACTCCACTGTACTCTACTGTGCTGCACTGTACTCTACCTCTACTGTGCTCCACTGTACTCTACCTCTACTTTACTGTACTGTTCTCTACCTCTACTGTACTCTACTGTACTCCACCTCTACTGTGCTCCACTGTACACCACTGTTCTACCTCTACTGTACTCCACTGTACTCTACCTCTACTGCACTCCACTGTACTCTATCTCTACTGTACTCCACTGTGCTCTACCTCTACTGTGCTCCACTGTACTCTATCTCTACTTTACTCCACTGTACTCTATCTCTACTCTGCTCCACTGTACTCTATCTCTACTGTACTCCACTGTACTCTACCTCTACTGTGCTCTACTGTACTCTACTCTACTGTATTCCACTGTACTCTACCTCTACTGTACTCCACTGTACTCTACCTCTATTTTACTCCACTGTACTTTACCTCTACTCTACGCCACTGTACTCTACCTCTACTGTACTCCACTGTACTCTACCTCTACTCTACTGTACTGTTCTCTACCTCTACTGTACTCTACTGTACTCCACCTCTACTGTGCTCCACTGTACTCCACTGTACTCTACCTCTACTGTGCTCCACTGTAATCTACCTCTACTGTGCTCCACTGTACTCTACCTCTACTGTACTCCACTGTACTCTACCTCTACTGTACTCCACTGTACTCTACCTCTACTTTACTCCACTGTACTTTACCTCTACTCTACTCCACTGTACTCTACCTCTACTGTACTGTACTGTTCTCTACCTCTACTGTACTCTACTGTACTCCACCTCTATAGTGCTCCACTGTACACCACTGTTCTACCTCTACTGTAGTCCACTGTACTCTACCTCTACAGCACTCCACTGTACTCTATCTCTACTGTAATCCACTGTGCTCTACCTCTACTGTACTCCACTGTACTCTATCTCTACTGTGCTCCACTGTACTCTACCTCTACTGTACTGTACTGTTCTCTACCTCTACTGTACTCTACTGTACTCCACCTTTACTGTGCTCCACTGTACACCACTGTTCTACCTCTACTGTACTCCACTGTACTCTACCTCTACTGCACACCACTGTACTCTATCTCTACTGTACTCCACTGTGCTCTACCTCTACTGTGCTCCACTGTATTCTATCTCTACTGTGCTCCACTGTACTCTTTCTCTACTGTACTCCACTGTACTCCACCTCTACTGTGCTCCACTGTACTCTACCTCTATTGTGCTCTACTGTACTCTATCTCTACTGTACTCCACTGTACTCTATCTCTACTGTGATCCACTGTACTCTACCTCTACTGTACTCCACTGTACTCTATCTCTACTGTGCTCTACTGTACTCTTTCTCTACTGTACTCCACTGTACTCTACCTCTACTGTGCTCCACTGTGCTCTTCTGTACTCTATCTCTACTGTACTCCACTGTACTCTATCTCTACTGTGATCCACTGTACTCTATCTCTACTGTACTCCACTGTACTCTACCTCTATTGTGCTCTACTGTACTCTATCTCTACTGTACTCCACTGTACTCTATCTCTACTGTGATCCACTGTACTCTACCTCTACTGTACTCCACTGTACTCTATCTCTACTGTGCTCTACTGTACTCTATCTCTACTGTACTCCACTGTACTCTACCTCTACTGTGCTCCACTGTACTCCACTGTACTCTATCTCTACTGTACTCCACTGTACTCTACCTCTACTGTGCTCCACTGTACTCCACTGTACTCTATCTCTACTGTGCTCCACTGTACTCTACCTCTACTGTACTCCACTCTACTCTACCTCTACTGTGCTCCACTGTACTCTACCTCTACTGTAATCCACCATACTCTACCTCTACTGTACTCCACTCCACTCTACCTCTACTGTGCTCCACTGTACTCTACCTCTACTGTAATCCACTCTAATCTACCTCTACTGGGCTCCACTGTACTCTACCTCTACTTTACTCCACTGTACTCTATCTCTACCGTGCTCCACTGTGCTCCACTGTACTCTACCTCTACTGTATTGTACTGTTCTCTACCTCTACTGTACTCTTCTGTACGCCACCTCTACTGTGCTCCACTGTACTCTACCTCTACTGTACTCTACTGTTCTCTACCTCTACTGTACTCTACTGTACTCTACTCTACTGTACTCCACTCTACTCTATCTCTAATCTGCTCTACTGTACTCTACTCTACTGTACTCCACTGTACTCTACCTCTACTGTACTCCACTGTACTCTACCTCTACTTTTCTCCACTGTACTTTACCTCTACTCTACTCCACTGTACTCTACCTCTACTGTACTCTACTGTACTCCTATTCTAATGTGCTCCACTGTAATCCACTGTACTCTACCACTACTGTACTCCACTGTACTCTACCTCTATTGTGCTCTACTGTACTCTATCTCTACAGTGCTCCACTGTACTCTACCTCTACTGTACTCCACTGTACTCTATCTCTACTGTACTCCACTGTACTCTATCTCTACTGTACTCCACTGTACTCTACTGTGCTGCACTGTACTCTACCTCTACTGTGCTCCACTGTACTCTACCTCTACTGTACTGTACTGTTCTCTACCTCTACTGTACTCTACTGTACTCCACCTCTACTGTGCTCCACTGTACACCACTGTTCTACCTCTACTGTACTCCACTGTACTCTACCTCTACTGCACTCCACTGTACTCTATCTCTACTGTACTCCACTGTGCTCTACCTCTACTGTGCTCCACTGTACTCTATCTCTACTGTACTCCACTGTACTCTATCTCTACTCTGCTCCACTGTACTCTATCTCTACTGTACTCCACTGTACTCTACCTCTACTGTGCTCTACTGTACTCTACTCTACTGTATTCCACTGTACTCTACCTCTACTGTACTCCACTGTACTCTACCTCTATTTTACTCCACTGTACTTTACCTCTACTCTACGCCACTGTACTCTACCTCTACTGTACTCCACTGTACTCTACCTCTACTCTACTGTACTGTTCTCTACCTCTACTGTACTCTACTGTACTCCACCTCTACTGTGCTCCACTGTACTCCACTGTACTCTACCTCTACTGTGCTCCACTGTAATCTACCTCTACTGTGCTCCACTGTACTCTACCTCTACTGTACTCCACTGTACTCTACCTCTACTGTACTCCACTGTACTCTACCTCTACTTTACTCCACTGTACTTTACCTCTACTCTACTCCACTGTACTCTACCTCTACTGTATTCTATTGTACTCCTATTCTAATGTGCTCCACTGTAATCCACTGTACTCTACCACTACTGTACTCCACTGTACTCTACCTCTATTGTGCTCTACTGTACTCTATCTCTACTGTGCTCCACTGTACTCTACCTCTACTGTACTCCACTGTACTCTATCTCTACTGTACTCCACTGTACTCTATCTCTACTGTACTCTCTCTCTACTGTACTCCACTGTACTCTACCTCTACTGTGCTCCACTGTACTCTACCTCTACTGTGCTCCACTGTACTCTACCTCTACTGTGCTCCACTGTACTCTACCTCTACTGTGCTCTACTGTACTCTATCTCTACTGTGTTCCACTGTACTCTACCTCTACTGTACTCTACTGTACTCTATCTATACTGTGCTCCACTGTACTCTACCTCTACTGTACTGTACTGTTCTCTACCTCTACTGTACTCTACTGTACTCCACCTCTATAGTGCTCCACTGTACACCACTGTTCTACCTCTACAGTAGTCCACTGTACTCTACCTCTACTGCACTCCACTGTACTCTATCTCTACTGTAATCCACTGTGCTCTACCTCTACTGTACTCCACTGTACTCTATCTCTACTGTGCTCCACTGTACTCTACCTCTACTGTACTGTACTGTTCTCTACCTCTACTGTACTCTACTGTACTCCACCTCTACTGTGCTCCACTGTACATCACTGTTCTACCTCTACTGTACTCCACTGTACTCTACCTCTACTGCACACCACTGTACTCTATCTCTACTGTACTCCACTGTGCTCTACCTCTACTGTGCTCCACTGTATTCTATCTCTACTGTGCTCCACTGTACTCTTTCTCTACTGTACTCCACTGTACTCCACCTCTACTGTGCTCCACTGTACTCTACCTCTATTGTGCTCTACTGTACTCTATCTCTACTGTACTCCACTGTACTCTATCTCTACTGTGATCCACTGTACTCTACCTCTACTGTACTCCACTGTACTCTATCTCTACTGTGCTCTACTGTACTCTATCTCTACTGTACTCCACTGTACTCTACCTCTACTGTGCTCCACTGTACTCCACTGTACTCTATCTCTACTTTGCTCACCTGTACTCTACCTCTACTGTGCTCCACTGTACTCCACTCTACTCTATCTCTACTGTGCTCCACTGTACTCTACCTCTACTGTACTCCACTCTACTCTACCTCTACTGTGCTCCACTGTACTCTACCTCTACTGTAATCCACTCTACTCTACCTCTACTGTACTCCACTCCACTCTACCTCTACTGTGCTCCACTGTACTCTACCTCTACTGTAATCCACTCTACTCTACCTCTACTGGGCTCCACTGTACTCTACCTCTACTTTACTCCACTGTACTCTATCTCTACCGTGCTCCACTGTACACCACTGTTCTACCTCTACTGTACTCCACTGTACTCTACCTCTACTGCACTCCACTGTACTCTATCTCTACTGTACTCCACTGTGCTATACCTCTACTGTGCTCCACTTTACTCTATCTCTACTGTGCTACACTGTACTCTATCTCTACTGTACTCCACTGTACTCTATCTCTACTGTGCTCCACTGTACTCTACCTCTACTGTGCTCTATTGTACTCTATCTCTACTGTGTTCCACTGTACTCTACCTCTACTGTAATCCACTGTACTCTATCTCTACTGTGCTCCACTGTACTCTACCTCTACTGTATTGTACTGTTCTCTACCTCTACTGTACTCTTCTGTACTCCACCTCTACTGTGCTCCACTGTACTCTACCTCTACTGTACTCTACTGTTCTCTACCTCTACTGTACTCTACTGTACTCTACTCTAGTGTACTCCACTGTACTCTATCTCTACTGTGCTCTACTGTACTCTACTCTACTGTACTCCACTGTACTCCACTGTACTCTACCTCTACTTTTCTCCACTGTACTTTACCTCTACTCTACTCCACTGTACTCTACCTCTACTGTACTCTACTGTACTCCTATTCTAATGTGCTCCACTGTAATCCACTGTACTCTACCACTACTGTACTCCACTGTACTCTACCTCTATTGTGCTCTACTGTACTCTACCTCTACTGTACTGTACTGTTCTCTACCTCTACTGTACTCTACTGTACTCCACCTCTACTGTGCTCCACTGTACACCACTGTTCTACCTCTACTGTACTCCACTGTACTCTACCTCTACTGCACTCCACTGTACTCTATCTCTACTCTACTCCACTGTGCTCTACCTCTACTGTGCTCCACTGTACTCTATCTCTACTGTACTCCACTGTACTCTATCTCTACTCTGCTCCACTGTACTCTATCTCTACTGTACTCCACTGTACTCTATCTCTGCTGTGCTCCACTGTACTCTACCTCTACTGTACTGTACTGTACTCTACCTCTACTGTACTCTACTGTACTCCACCTCTACTGTGCTCACCGGTACTCCACTGTACTCTAACTCTACTGTACTCCACTGTACTCTACCTCTACTGCACTCCACTGTACTCTATCTCTACTGTACTCCACTGTGCTCTACCTCTACTGTGCTCCACTGTACTCTATCTTTACTGTACTCCACTGTACTCTACCTCTACTGTGCTCCACTGTACTCTACCTCTACTGTGCTCTACTGTACTCTATCTCTACTGTGTTCCACTGTACTCTACCTCTACTCTACTCCACTGTACTCTATCTCTACTGTGCTCCACTGTACTATACCTCTACTGTACTCCACTGTACTCTACCTCTACTGTACTCCACTGTACTCTATCTCTACTGTACTCCACTGTACTCTACCTCTACTGTACTGTACTGTTCTCTACCTCTACTGTACTCTACTGTACTCCACCTCTACTGTGCTCCACTGTACTCCACTGTACTCTACCTCTACTGTGCTCCACTGTGATCTACCTCTACTGTGCTCCACTGTACTCTACCTCTACTGTACTCACCTGTAATCTATCTCTACTGTACTCCACTGTACTCTATCTCTACTGTGATCCACTGTACTCTACCTCTACTCTGCTCCACTGTACTCTATCTCTACTGTTCTCCACTGTACTCTACCTCTACTGTACTCCACTGTACTCTATCTCTACTCTGCTCTACTGTACTCTATCTCTACTGTACTCCACTGTACTCTACCTCTACTGTGCTCCACTGTACTCCACTGTACTCTATCTCTACTGTGCTCCACTGTACTCTATCTCTACTGTACTCCACTGTACTCTACCTCTACTGTGCTCCACTGTACTCCACTGTACTCTATCTCTACTGTGCTCCACTGTACTCTACCTCTAGTGTACTCCACTCTACTCTACCTCTAATGTGCTCCACTGTACTCTACCTCTACTGTACTCCACTCTACTCTACCTCTACTGGGCTCCACTGTACTCTACCTCTACTGTACTCCACTGTACTCTATCTCTACCGTGCTCCACTGTACTCTACCTCTACTGTACTCCACTGTACTCTATCTCTACCGTGCTCCACTGTACTCTACCTCTACTGTACTCTATTGTACTCCTATTCTAATGTGCTACACTGTAATCCACTGTACTCTACCACTACTGTACTCCACTGTACTCTACCTCTATTGTGCTCTACTGTACTCTATCTCTACTGTGCTCCACTGTACTCTACCTCTACTGTACTCCACTGTACTCTATCTCTACTGTACTCCACTGTACTCTATCTCTACTGTACTCTCTCTCTACTGTACTCCACTGTACTCTACCTCTACTGTACTCCACTGTACTCTACCTCTACTTTACTCCACTGTACTTTACCTCTACTCTACTCCACTGTACTCTACCTCTACTGTACTCTACTGTACTCCACCTCTACTGTGCTCCACTGTACACCACTGTTCTACCTCTTCTGTACTCCACTGTACTCTACCTCTACTGCACTCCACTGTACTCTATCTCTACTGTAATCCACTCTGCTCTACCTCTATTGTACTCCACTGTACTCAATCTCTACTGTGCTCCACTGTACTCTACCTCTACTGTACTGTTCTCTACCTCTACTGTACTCTACTGTACTCCACCTCTACTGTGCTCCACTGTACACCACTGTTCTACCTGTACTGTACTCCACTGTACTCTACCTCTACTGCACACCACTGTACTCTATCTCTACTGTACTCCACTGTGCTCTACCTCTACTGTGCTCCACTGTATTCTATCTCTACTGTGCTCCACTGTACTCTTTCTCTACTGTACTCCACTGTACTCTACCTCTACTGTGCTCCACTGTACTCTACCTCTATTGTGCTCCACTGTACTCTATCTCTACTGTACTCCACTGTACTCTATCTCTACTGTGTTCCACTGTACTCTACCTCTACTTTACTCCACTGTACTCTATCTCTACTGTGCTCTACTGTACTCTATCTCTACTGTACTCCACTGTAATCTACCTCTACTGTGCTCCACTGTACTCCACTGTACTCTATCTCTACTGTGCTCCACTGTACTCTATCTCTACTGTACTCCACTGTACTCTACCTCTACTGTGCTCCACTGTACTCCACTGTACTCTATCTCTACTGTGCTCCACTGTACTCTACCTCTACTGTACTCCACTCTACTCTACCTCTACTGTGCTCCACTGTACTCTACCTCTACTGTAATCCACTCTACTCTACCTCTACTGGGCTCCACTGTACTCTACCTCTACTTTACTCCACTGTACTCTATCTCTACTGCACTCCACTGTACTCTATCTCTACTGTACTCCACTGTGCTATACCTCTACTGTGCTCCACTGTACTCTATCTCTACTGCACTCCACTGTACTCTATCTCTACTGTACTCCACTGTGCTATACCTCTACTGTGCTCCACTGTACTCTATCTCTACTGTGCTACACTGTACTCTATCTCTACTGTACTCCACTGTACTCTATCTCTACTGTGCTCCACTGTACTCTACCTCTACTGTGCTCTACTGTACTCTATCTCTACTGTGTTCCACTGTACTCTACCTCTACTGTACTCCACTGTACTCTATCTCTACTGTGCTCCACTGTACTCTACCTCTGCTGTATTGTACTGTTCTCTACCTCTACTGTACTCTACTGTACTCCACCTCTACTGTGCTCCACTGTACTCCACTGTACTCTACCTCTACTGTACTCCACTGTACTCTACCTCTACTGCACTCCACTGTACTCTATCTCTACTGTACTCCACTGTGCTCTACCTCTACTGTGCTCCACTGTACTCTATCTCTACTGTGCTCCACTGTACTCTATCTCTACTGTACTCCACTGTACTCTACCTCTACTGTGCTCCACTGTACTCTACCTCTACTGTGCTCTACTGTACTCTATCTCTACTGTGTTACACTGTACTCTACCTCTACTCTACTCCACTGTACTCTATCTCTACTGTGCTCCACTGTACTCTACCTCTACTGTACTCCACTGTACTCTACCTCTACTGTACTCCACTGTACTCTATCTCTACTGTACTCCACTGTACTCTACCTCTACTGTAATGTACTGTTCTCTACCTCTACTGTACTCTATTGTACTCCACCTCTACTGTGCTCCACTGTATTCCACTGTAGTCTACCTCTACTGTGCTCCACTGTGATCTACCTCTACTGTGCTCCACTGTACTCTACCTCTACTGTACTCACCTGTAATCTATCTCTACTGTACTCCACTGTACTCTATCTCTACTGTGATCCACTGTACTCTACCTCTACTCTGCTCCACTGTACTCTATCCCTACTGTGCTCCACTGTACTCTACCTCTACTGTACTCCACTGTACTCTATCTCTACTGTGCTCTACTGTACTCTATCTCTACTGTACTCCACTGTACTCTACCTCTACTGTGCTCCACTGTACTCCACTGTACTCTATCTCTACTGTGCTCCACTGTACTCTATCTCTACTGTACTCCACTGTACTCTACCTCTACTGTGCTCCACTGTACTCCACTGTACTCTATCTCTACTGTGCTCCACTGTACTCTACCTCTACTGTACTCCACTGTACTCTACCTCTACTGTGCTCCACTGTACTCCACTGTACTCTATCTCTACTGTGCTCCACTGTACTCTATCTCTACTGTACTCCACTGTACTCTACCTCTACTGTGCTCCACTGTACTCCACTGTACTCTATCTCTACTGTGCTCCACTGTACTCTACCTCTACTGTACTCCACTGTACTCTACCTCTACTGTGCTCCACTGTACTCCACTGTACTCTATCTCTACTGTGCTCCACTGTACTCTATCTCTACTGTACTCCACTCTACTCTACCTCTACTGTGCTCCACTGTACTCTACCTCTACTGTACTCCACTCTACTCTACCTCTACTGGGCTCCACTGTACTCTACCTCTACTGTACTCCACTGTACTCTATCTCTACTGTACTCCACTGTACTCTACCTCTACTCTACTGTACTGTTCTCTACCTCTACTGTACTCTACTGTACTCCACCTCTACTGTTCTCCACTGTACTCCATTGTACTCTACCTCTACTGTGCTCCACTGTAATCTACCTCTACTGTGCTCCACTGTACTCTACCTCTACTGTACTCCACTGTACTCTATCTCTACTGTACTCCACTGTACTCTACCTCTACTGTGCTGCACTGTACTCTACCTCTACTGTGCTCCACTGTACTCTACCTCTACTGTGCTCTACTGTACTCTATCTCTACTGTGTTCCACTGTACTCTACCTCTACTGTACTCCACTGTACTCTATCTCTACTGTGCTCCACTGTACTCTACCTCTACTGTACTGTACTGTTCTCTACCTCTACTGTACTCTACTGTATTCCACCTCTACTGTGCTCCACTGTACACCACTGTTCTACCTCTACTGTACTCCACTGTACTCTACCTCTACTGCACTCCACTGTACTCTATCTCTACTGTACTCCACTGTGCTCTACCTCTACTGTGCTCCACTGTACTCTATCTCTACTGTGCTCCACTGTACTCTTTCTCTACTGTACTCCACTGTATTCTACCTCTACTGTGCTCCACTGTACTCTACCTCTATTGTGCTCTACTGTACTCTATCTCTACTGTACTCCACTGTACTCTATCTCTACTGTGATCCACTGTACTCTACCTCTACTGTACTCCACTGTACTCTATCTCTACTGTGCTCTACTGTACTCTATCTCTACTGTACTCCACTGTACTCTACCTCTACTGTGCTCCACTGTACTCTATCTCTACTGTGCTCCACTGTACTCTATCTCTACTGTACTCCACTGTACTCTATCTCTACTGTGCTCCACTGTACTCTACCTCTACTGTAGTCCACTCTACTCTACCTCTACTGTACTCCACTGTACTCTACCTCTACTGTACTCCACTCTACTCTACCTCTACTGGGCTCAACTGTACTCTACCTCTACTGTACTCCACTGTACTCTATCTCTACCGTGCTCTACTGTACTCCACTCTACTCTACCTCTACTGGGCTCCACTGTACTCTACCTCTACTGTACTCCACTGTACTCTATCTCTACCGTGCTCCACTGTACACCACTGGTCTACCTCTACTGTACTCCACTGTACTCTACCTCTACTGCACTCCACTGTACTCTATCTCTACTGTACTCCACTGTGCTCTTCCTCTACTGTGCTCCACTGTACTCTATCTCTACTGTGCTCCACTGTACTCTATCTCTACTGTACTCCACTGTACTCTACCTCTACTGTGCTCCACTGTACTCTACCTCTACTGTGCTCCACTGTACTCTATCTCTACTGTACTCCACTGTACTCTACCTCTACTGTGCTCCACTGTACTCTACCTCTACTGTGCTCTACTGTACTCTATCTCTACTGTGTTCCACTGTACTCTACCTCTACTGTACTCCACTGTACTCTATCTCTACTGTGCTCCACTGTACTCTACCTCTACTGTACTGTACTATTCTCTACCTCTACTGTACTCTACTGTACTCCACCTCTACTGTGCTCCACTGTACTCTACCTCTACTGCACTCCACTGTACTCTATCTCTACTGTACTCCACTGTGCTCTACCTCTACTGTGCTCCACTGTACTCTATCTCTACTGTGCTCCACTGTACTCTATCTCTACTGTACTCCACTGTACTCTACCTCTACTGTGCTCCACTGTACTCTACCTCTACTGTGCTCTACTGTACTCTATCTCTACTGTGTTCCACTGTACTCTACCTCTACTCTACTCCACTGTACTCTATCTCTACTGTGCTCCACTGTACTGTACCTCTACTGTACTCCACTGTACTCTACCTCTACTGTACTCCACTGTACTCTATCTCTACTGTACTCCACTGTACTCTACCTCTACTGTACTGTACTGTTCTCTACCTCTACTGTACTCTACTGTACTCCACCTCTACTGTGCTCCACTGTACTCCACTGTTCTCTACCTCTATTGTGCTCCACTGTGATCTACCTCTACTGTGCTCCATTGTACTCTACCTCTACTGTACTCACCTGTAATCTATCTCTACTGTACTCCACTGTACTCTATCTCTACTGTGATCCACTGTACTCTACCTCTACTCTGCTCCATTGTACTCTATCTCTACTGTGCTCCACTGTACTCTACCTCTACTGTGCTCCACTGTACTCCACTGTTCTCTACCTCTATTGTGCTCCACTGTGATCTACCTCTACTGTACTCCACTGTACTCTATCTCTACTGTGCTCTACTGTACTCTATCTCTACTGTACTCCACTGTACTCTACCTCTACTGTGCTCCACTGTACTCCACTGTACTCTATCTCTACTGTGCTCCACTGTACTCTATCTCTACTGTACTCCACTGTACTCTACCTCTACTGTGCTCCACTGTCCTCCACTGTACTCTATCTCTACTGTGCTCCACTGTACTCTACCTCTACTGTACTCCACTGTACTCTACCTCTACTGTGCTCCACTGTACTCCACTGTACTCTATCTCTACTGTGCTCCACTGTACTCTATCTCTACTGTACTCCACTGTACTCTACCTCTACTGTGCTCCACTGTACTCCACTGTACTCTATCTCTACTGTGCTCCACTGTACTCTACCTCTACTGTACTCCACTGTACTCTACCTCTACTGTGCTCCACTGTACTCCACTGTACTCTATCTCTACTGTGCTCCACTGTACTCTATCTCTACTGTACTCCACTCTACTCTACCTCTACTGTGCTCCACTGTACTCTACCTCTACTGTACTCCACTCTACTCTACCTCTACTCTACTGTACTGTTCTCTACCTCTACTGTACTCTACTGTACTCCACCTCTACTGTTCTCCACTGTACTCCATTGTACTCTACCTCTACTGTGCTCCACTGTAATCTACCTCTACTGTGCTCCACTGTACTCTACCTCTACTGTGCTCCACTGTACTCTATCTCTACTGTGCTCTACTGTACTCTACTCTACTGTACTCCACTGTACTCTACCTCTACTGTACTCCACTGTACTCTACCTCTACTTTTCTCCACTGTACTTTACCTCTACTCTACTCCACTGTACTCTACCTCTACTGTACTCTACTGTACTCCTATTCTAATGTGCTCCACTGTAATCCACTGTACTCTACCACTACTGTACTCCACTGTACTCTACCTCTATTGTGCTCTACTGTACTCTATCTCTACTGTGCTCCACTGTACTCTACCTCTACTGTACTCCACTGTACTCTATCTCTACTGTACTCCACTGTACTCTATCTCTACTGTACTCCACTGTACTCTACCTCTACTGTGCTGCACTGTACTCTACCTCTACTGTGCTCCACTGTACTCTACCTCTACTGTGCTCTACTGTACTCTATCTCTACTGTGTTCCACTGTACTCTACCTCTACTGTACTCCACTGTACTCTATCTCTACTGTAATCCACTGTACTCTACCTCTACTGTACTGTACTGTTCTCTACCTCTACTGTACTCTACTGTATTCCACCTCTACTGTGCTCCACTGTACACCACTGTTCTACCTCTACTGTACTCCACTGTACTCTACCTCTACTGCACTCCACTGTACTCTATCTCTACTGTACTCCACTGTGCTTTACCTCTACTGTGCTCCACTGTACTCTATCTCTACTGTGCTCCACTGTACTCTTTCTCTACTGTACTCCACTGTATTCTACCTCTACTGTACTCCACTGTACTCTATCTCTACTGTACTCCACTGTGCTCTACCTCTACTGCACTCCACTGTACTCTATCTCTACTGTACTCCACTGTGCTTTACCTCTACTGTGCTCCACTGTACTCTATCTCTACTGTGCTCCACTGTACTCTATCTCTACTGTACTCCACTGTACTCTACCTCTATTGTGCTCTACTGTACTCTATCTCTACTGTACTCCACTGTACTCTATCTCTACTGTGATCCACTGTACTCTACCTCTACTGTACTCCACTGTACTCTATCTCTACTGTGCTATACTGTACTCTATCTCTACTGTACTCCACTGTACTCTACCTCTACTGTGCTCCACTGTACTCCACTGTACTCTATCTCTACTGTGCTCCACTGTACTCTATCTCTACTGCACTCCACTGTACTCTATCTCTGCTGTGCTCCACTGTACTCTACCTCTACTGTACTCCACTCTACTCTACCTCTACTGTACTCCACTGTACTCTACCTCTACTGTACTCCACTCTACTCTACCTCTACTGGGCTCCACTGTACTCTACCTCTACTGTACTCCACTGTACTCTATCTCTACCGTGCTCTACTGTACTCCACTCTACTCTACCTCTACTGGGCTCCACTGTACTCTACCTCTACTGTACTCCACTGTACTCTATCTCTACCGTGATCCACTGTACACCACTGGTCTACCTCTACTGTACTCCACTGTACTCTACCTCTACTGCACTCCACTGTACTCTATCTCTACTGTACTCCACTGTGCTCTTCCTCTACTGTGCTCCACTGTACTCTATCTCTACTGTGCTCCACTGTACTCTATCTCTACTGTACTCCACTGTACTCTACCTCTACTGTGCTCCACTGTACTCTACCTCTACTGTGCTCCACTGTACTCTATCTCTACTGTACTCCACTGTACTCTACCTCTACTGTGCTCCACTGTACTCTACCTCTACTGTGCTCTACTGTACTCTATCTCTACTGTGTTCCACTGTACTCTACCTCTACTGTACTCCACTGTACTCTATCTCTACTGTGCTCCACTGTACTCTACCTCTACTGTACTGTACTGTTCTCTACCTCTACTGTACTCTACTGTACTCCACCTCTACTGTGCTCCACTGTACTCTACCTCTACTGCACTCCACTGTACTCTATCTCTACTGTACTCCACTGTGCTCTACCTCTACTGTGCTCCACTGTACTCTATCTCTACTGTGCTCCACTGTACTCTATCTCTACTGTACTCCACTGTACTCTACCTCTACTGTGCTCCACTGTACTCTACCTCTACTGTGCTCTACTGTACTCTATCTCTACTGTGTTCCACTGTACTCTACCTCTACTCTACTCCACTGTACTCTATCTCTACTGTGCTCCACTGTACTGTACCTCTACTGTACTCCACTGTACTCTACCTCTACTGTACTCCACTGTACTCTATCTCTACTGTACTCCACTGTACTCTACCTCTACTGTACTGTACTGTTCTCTACCTCTACTGTACTCTACTGTACTCCACCTCTACTGTGCTCCACTGTACTCCACTGTTCTCTACCTCTATTGTGCTCCACTGTGATCTACCTCTACTGTGCTCCACTGTACTCTACCTCTACTGTACTCACCTGTAATCTATCTCTACTGTACTCCACTGTACTCTATCTCTACTGTGATCCACTGTACTCTACCTCTACTCTGCTCCATTGTACTCTATCTCTACTGTGCTCCACTGTACTCTACCTCTACTGTACTCCACTGTACTCTATCTCTACTGTGCTCTACTGTACTCTATCTCTACTGTACTCCACTGTACTCTACCTCTACTGTGATCCACTGTACTCCACTGTACTCTATCTCTACTGTGCTCCACTGTACTCTATCTCTACTGTACTCCACTGTACTCTATCTCTACTGTGCTCCACTGTACTCTACCTCTACTGTACTCCACTCTACTCTACCTCTACTGTACTCCACTGTACTCTACCTCTACTGTACTCCACTCTACTCTACCTCTACTGGGCTCCACTGTACTCTACCTCTACTGTACTCCACTGTACTCTATCTCTACCGTGCTCTACTGTACTCCACTCTACTCTACCTCTACTGGGCTCCACTGTACTCTACCTCTACTGTACTCCACTGTACTCTATCTCTACCGTGCTCCACTGTACACCACTGGTCTACCTCTACTGTACTCCACTGTACTCTACCTCTACTGCACTCCACTGTACTCTATCTCTACTGTACTCCACTGTGCTCTTCCTCTACTGTGCTCCACTGTACTCTATCTCTACTGTGCTCCACTGTACTCTATCTCTACTGTACTCCACTGTACTCTACCTCTACTGTGCTCCACTGTACTCTACCTCTACTGTGCTCTACTGTACTCTATCTCTACTGTGTTCCACTGTACTCTACCTCTACTGTACTCCACTGTACTCTATCTCTACTGTGCTCCACTGTACTCTACCTCTACTGTACTGTACTGTTCTCTACCTCTACTGTACTCTACTGTACTCCACCTCTACTGTGCTCCACTGTACTCTACCTCTACTGCACTCCACTGTACTCTATCTCTACTGTGCTCCACTGTAATCTACCTCTACTGTGCTCCACTGTACTCTACCTCTACTGTACTCCACTGTACTCTACCTCTACTGTACTCCACTGTACTCTACCTCTACTTTACTCCACTGTACTTTACCTCTACTCTACTCCACTGTACTCTACCTCTACTGTACTCTATTGTACTCCTATTCTAATGTGCTCCACTGTAATCCACTGTACTCTACCACTACTGTACTCCACTGTACTCTACCTCTATTGTGCTCTACTGTACTCTATCTCTACTGTGCTCCACTGTACTCTACCTCTACTGTACTCCACTGTACTCTATCTCTACTGTACTCCACTGTACTCCATCTCTACTGTACTCTCTCTCTACTGTACTCCACTGTACTCTACCTCTACTGTGCTCCACTGTACTCTACCTCTACTGTGCTCCACTGTACTCTACCTCTACTGTGCTCCACTGTACTCTACCTCTACTGTGCTCTACTGTACTCTATCTCTACTGTGTTCCACTGTACTCTACCTCTACTGTACTCTACTGTACTCTATCTCTACTGTGCTCCACTGTACTCTACCTCTACTGTACTGTACTGTTCTCTACCTCTACTGTACTCTACTGTACTCCACCTCTATAGTGCTCCACTGTACACCACTGTTCTACCTCTACTGTAGTCCACTGTACTCTACCTCTACAGCACTCCACTGTACTCTATCTCTACTGTAATCCACTGTGCTCTACCTCTACTGTACTCCACTGTACTCTATCTCTACTGTGCTCCACTGTACTCTACCTCTACTGTACTGTACTGTTCTCTACCTCTACTGTACTCTACTGTACTCCACCTCTACTGTGCTCCACTGTACACCACTGTTCTACCTCTACTGTACTCCACTGTACTCTACCTCTACTGCACACCACTGTACTCTATCTCTACTGTACTCCACTGTGCTCTACCTCTACTGTGCTCCACTGTATTCTATCTCTACTGTGCTCCACTGTACTCTTTCTCTACTGTACTCCACTGTACTCCACCTCTACTGTGCTCCACTGTACTCTACCTCTATTGTGCTCTACTGTACTCTATCTCTACTGTACTCCACTGTACTCTATCTCTACTGTGATCCACTGTACTCTACCTCTACTGTACTCCACTGTACTCTATCTCTACTGTGCTCTACTGTACTCTATCTCTACTGTACTCCACTGTACTCTACCTCTACTGTGCTCCACTGTGCTCTGCTGTACTCTATCTCTACTGTACTCCACTGTACTCTATCTCTACTGTGATCCACTGTACTCTACCTCTACTGTACTCCACTGTACTCTACCTCTATTGTGCTCTACTGTACTCTATCTCTACTGTACTCCACTGTACTCTATCTCTACTGTGATCCACTGTACTCTACCTCTACTGTACTCCACTGTACTCTATCTCTACTGTGCTCTACTGTACTCTATCTCTACTGTACTCCACTGTACTCTACCTCTACTGTGCTCCACTGTACTCCACTGTACTCTATCTCTACTGTACTCCACTGTACTCTACCTCTACTGTGCTCCACTGTACTCCACTGTACTCTATCTCTACTGTGCTCCACTGTACTCTACCTCTACTGTACTCCACTCTACTCTACCTCTACTGTGCTCCACTGTACTCTACCTCTACTGTAATCCACTCTACTCTACCTCTACTGTACTCCACTCCACTCTACCTCTACTGTGCTCCACTGTACTCTACCTCTACTGTAATCCACTCTAATCTACCTCTACTGGGCTCCACTGTACTCTACCTCTACTTTACTCCACTGTACTCTATCTCTACCGTGCTCCACTGTGCTCCACTGTACTCTACCTCTACTGTATTGTACTGTTCTCTACCTCTACTGTACTCTTCTGTACGCCACCTCTACTGTGCTCCACTGTACTCTACCTCTACTGTACTCTACTGTTCTCTACCTCTACTGTACTCTACTGTACTCTACTCTACTGTACTCCACTGTACTCTATCTCTACTGTGCTCTACTGTACTCTACTCTACTGTACTCCACTGTACTCTACCTCTACTGTACTCCACTGTACTCTACCTCTACTTTTCTCCACTGTACTTTACCTCTACTCTACTCCACTGTACTCTACCTCTACTGTACTCTACTGTACTCCTATTCTAATGTGCTCCACTGTAATCCACTGTACTCTACCACTACTGTACTCCACTGTACTCTACCTCTATTGTGCTCTACTGTACTCTATCTCTACAGTGCTCCACTGTACTCTACCTCTACTGTACTCCACTGTACTCTATCTCTACTGTACTCCACTGTACTCTATCTCTACTGTACTCCACTGTACTCTACCTCTACTGTGCTGCACTGTACTCTACCTCTACTGTGCTCCACTGTACTCTACTTCTACTGTGCTCTACTGTACTCTATCTCTACTGTGTTCCAGTGTACTCTACCTCTACTGTACTCCACTGTACTCTATCTCTACTGTGCTCCACTGTACTCTACCTCTACTGTACTGTACTGTTCTCTACCTCTACTGTACTCTAATGTACTCCACCTCTACTGTGTTCCACTGTACACCACTGTTCTACCTCTACTGTACTCCACTGTACTCTACCTCTACTGCACTCCACTGTACTCTATCTCTACTCTACTCCACTGTGCTCTACCTCTACTGTGCTCCACTGTACTCTATCTCTACTGTACTCCACTGTACTCTATCTCTACTCTGCTCCACTGTACTCTATCTCTACTGTACTCCACTGTACTCTATCTCTACTGTGCTCCACTGTACTCTACCTCTGCTGTACTGTACTGTACTCTACCTCTACTGTACTCTACTGTACTCCACCTCTACTGTGCTCACCGGTACTCCACTGTACTCTAACTCTACTGTACTCCACTCTACTCTACCTCTACTGCACTCCACTGTACTCTATCTCTACTGTACTCCACTGTGCTCTACCTCTACTGTGCTCCACTGTACTCTATCTCTACTGTGCTCCACTGTACTCTATCTCTACTGTACTCCACTGTACTCTACCTCTACTGTGCTCCACTGTACTCTACCTCTACTGTGCTCTACTGTACTCTATCTCTACTGTGTTCCACTGTACTCTACCTCTACTCTACTCCACTGTACTCTATCTCTACTGTGCTCCACTGTACTATACCTCTACTGTACTCCACTGTACTCTACCTCTACTGTACTCCACTGTACTCTATCTCTACTGTACTCCACTGTACTCTACCTCTACTGTACTGTACTGTTCTCTACCTCTACTGTACTCTACTGTACTCCACCTCTACTGTGCTCCACTGTACTCCACTGTACTCTACCTCTACTGTGCTCCACTGTGATCTACCTCTACTTTGCTCCACTGTACTCTACCTCTACTGTACTCACCTGTAATCTATCTCTACTGTACTCCACTGTACTCTATCTCTACTGTGATCCACTGTACTCTACCGCTACTCTGCTCCACTGTACTCTATCTCTACTGTTCTCCACTGTACTCTACCTCTACTGTACTCCACTGTACTCTATCTCTACTCTGCTCTACTGTACTCTATCTCTACTGTACTCCACTGTACTCTACCTCTACTGTGCTCCACTGTACTCCACTGTACTCTATCTCTACTGTGCTCCACTGTACTCTATCTCTACTGTACTCCACTGTACTCTACCTCTACTGTGCTCCACTGTACTCCACTGTACTCTATCTCTACTGTGCTCCACTGTACTCTACCTCTAGTGTACTCCACTCTACTCTACCTCTAATGTGCTCCACTGTACTCTACCTCTACTGTACTCCACTCTACTCTACCTCTACTGGGCTCCACTGTACTCTACCTCTACTGTACTCCACTGTACTCTATCTCTACCGTGCTCCACTGTACTCTATCTCTACTGTACTCCACTGTACTCTACCTCTACTCTACTGTACTGTTCTCTACCTCTACTGTACTCTACTTTACTCCACCTCTACTGTGCTCCACTGTACTCCACTGTACTCTACCTCTACTGTGCTCCACTGTAATCTACCTCTACTGTGCTCCACTGTACTCTACCTCTACTGTACTCCACTGTACTCTACCTCTACTGTACTCCACTGTACTCTACCTCTACTTTACTCCACTCTACTTTACCTCTACTCTACTCCACTGTACTCTACCTCTACTGTACTCTATTGTACTCCTATTCTAATGTGCTACACTGTAATCCACTGTACTCTACCACTACTGTACTCCACTGTACTCTACCTCTATTGTGCTCTACTGTACTCTATCTCTACTGTGCTCCACTGTACTCTACCTCTACTGTACTCCACTGTACTCTATCTCTACTGTACTCCACTGTACTCTATCTCTACTGTACTCTCTCTCTACTGTACTCCACTGTACTCTACCTCTACTGTACTCCACTGTACTCTACCTCTACTTTACTCCACTGTACTTTACCTCTACTCTACTCCACTGTACTCTACCTCTACTGTACTCTACTGTACTCCACCTCTACTGTGCTCCACTGTACACCACTGTTCTACCTCTACTGTACTCCACTGTACTCTACCTCTACTGCACTCCACTGTACTCTATCTCTACTGTAATCCACTCTGCTCTACCTCTACTGTACTCCACTCTACTCTACCTCTACTGGGCTCCACTGTACTCTACCTCTACTGTACTCCACTGTACTCTATCTCTACCGTGCTCTACTGTACTCCACTCTACTCTACCTCTACTGGGCTCCACTGTACTCTAAATCTACTGTACTCCACTGTACTCTACCTCTACTGCACTCCACTGTACTCTATCTCTACTGTACTCCACTGTGCTCTTCCTCTACCGTGCTCCACTGTACTCCACTGGTCTACCTCTACTGTACTCCACTGTACTCTACCTCTACTGCACTCCACTGTACTCTATCTCTACTGTACTCCACTGTGCTCTTCCTCTACTGTGCTCCACTGTACTCTATCTCTACTGTGCTCCACTGTACTCTATCTCTACTGTACTCCACTGTACTCTACCTCTACTGTGCTCCACTGTACTCTACCTCTACTCTGCTCTACTGTACTCTACCTCTGCTGTACTGTACTGTACTCTACCTCTACTGTACTCTACTGTACTCCACCTCTACTGTGCTCACCGGTACTCCACTGTACTCTAACTCTACTGTACTCCACTCTACTCTACCTCTACTGCACTCCACTGTACTCTATCTCTACTGTACTCCACTGTGCTCTTCCTCTACTGTGCTCCACTGTACTCTATCTCTACTGTGCTCCACTGTACTCTATCTCTACTGTACTCCACTGTACTCTACCTCTACTGTACTCCACTGTACTCTATCTCTACTGTACTCCACTGTACTCTATCTCTACTGTACTCCACTGTACTCTACCTCTACTGTGCTGCACTGTACTCTACCTCTACTGTGCTCCACTGTACTCTACCTCTACTGTGCTCTACTGTACTCTATCTCTACTGTGTTCCACTGTACTCTACCTCTACTGTACTCCACTGTACTCTATCTCTACTGTGCTCCACTGTACTCTACCTCTACTGTACTGTACTGTTCTCTACCTCTACTGTACTCCAATGTACTCCACCTCTACTGTGTTCCACTGTACACCACTGTTCTACCTCTACTGTACTCCACTGTACTCTACCTCTACTGCACTCCACTGTACTCTATCTCTACTCTACTCCACTGTGCTCTACCTCTACTGTGCTCCACTGTACTCTATCTCTACTGTACTCCACTGTACTCTATCTCTACTCTGCTCCACTGTACTCTATCTCTACTGTACTCCACTGTACTCTATCTCTACTGTGCTCCACTGTACTCTACCTCTGCTGTACTGTACTGTACTCTACCTCTACTGTACTCTACTGTACTCCACCTCTACTGTGCTCACCGGTACTCCACTGTACTCTAACTCTACTGTACTCCACTCTACTCTACCTCTACTGCACTCCACTGTACTCTATCTCTACTGTACTCCACTGTGCTCTACCTCTACTGTGCTCCACTGTACTCTATCTCTACTGTGCTCCACTGTACTCTATCTCTACTGTACTCCACTGTACTCTACCTCTACTGTGCTCCACTGTACTCTACCTCTACTGTGCTCTACTGTACTCTATCTCTACTGTGTTCCACTGTACTCTACCTCTACTCTACTCCACTGTACTCTATCTCTACTGTGCTCCACTGTACTATACCTCTACTGTACTCCACTGTACTCTACCTCTACTGTACTCCACTGTACTCTATCTCTACTGTACTCCACTGTACTCTACCTCTACTGTACTGTACTGTTCTCTACCTCTACTGTACTCTACTGTACTCCACCTCTACTGTGCTCCACTGTACTCCACTGTACTCTACCTCTACTGTGCTCCACTGTGATCTACCTCTACTTTGCTCCACTGTACTCTACCTCTACTGTACTCACCTGTAATCTATCTCTACTGTACTCCACTGTACTCTATCTCTACTGTGATCCACTGTACTCTACCGCTACTCTGCTCCACTGTACTCTATCTCTACTGTTCTCCACTGTACTCTACCTCTACTGTACTCCACTGTACTCTATCTCTACTCTGCTCTACTGTACTCTATCTCTACTGTACTCCACTGTACTCTACCTCTACTGTGCTCCACTGTACTCCACTGTACTCTATCTCTACTGTGCTCCACTGTACTCTATCTCTACTGTACTCCACTGTACTCTACCTCTACTGTGCTCCACTGTACTCCACTGTACTCTATCTCTACTGTGCTCCACTGTACTCTACCTCTAGTGTACTCCACTCTACTCTACCTCTAATGTGCTCCACTGTACTCTACCTCTACTGTACTCCACTCTACTCTACCTCTACTGGGCTCCACTGTACTCTACCTCTACTGTACTCCACTGTACTCTATCTCTACCGTGCTCCACTGTACTCTATCTCTACTGTACTCCACTGTACTCTACCTCTACTCTACTGTACTGTTCTCTACCTCTACTGTACTCTACTTTACTCCACCTCTACTGTGCTCCACTGTACTCCACTGTACTCTACCTCTACTGTGCTCCACTGTAATCTACCTCTACTGTGCTCCACTGTACTCTACCTCTACTGTACTCCACTGTACTCTACCTCTACTGTACTCCACTGTACTCTACCTCTACTTTACTCCACTGTACTTTACCTCTACTCTACTCCACTGTACTCTACCTCTACTGTACTCTATTGTACTCCTATTCTAATGTGCTACACTGTAATCCACTGTACTCTACCACTACTGTACTCCACTGTACTCTACCTCTATTGTGCTCTACTGTACTCTATCTCTACTGTGCTCCACTGTACTCTACCTCTACTGTACTCCACTGTACTCTATCTCTACTGTACTCCACTGTACTCTATCTCTACTGTACTCTCTCTCTACTGTACTCCACTGTACTCTACCTCTACTGTACTCCACTGTACTCTACCTCTACTTTACTCCACTGTACTTTACCTCTACTCTACTCCACTGTACTCTACCTCTACTGTACTCTACTGTACTCCACCTCTACTGTGCTCCACTGTACACCACTGTTCTACCTCTACTGTACTCCACTGTACTCTACCTCTACTGCACTCCACTGTACTCTATCTCTACTGTAATCCACTCTGCTCTACCTCTACTGTACTCCACTCTACTCTACCTCTACTGGGCTCCACTGTACTCTACCTCTACTGTACTCCACTGTACTCTATCTCTACCGTGCTCTACTGTACTCCACTCTACTCTACCTCTACTGGGCTCCACTGTACTCTACCTCTACTGTACTCCACTGTACTCTATCTCTACCGTGCTCCACTGTACTCCACTGGTCTACCTCTACTGTACTCCACTGTACTCTACCTCTACTGCACTCCACTGTACTCTATCTCTACTGTACTCCACTGTGCTCTTCCTCTACTGTGCTCCACTGTACTCTATCTCTACTGTGCTCCACTGTACTCTATCTCTACTGTACTCCACTGTACTCTACCTCTACTGTGCTCCACTGTACTCTACCTCTACTCTGCTCTACTGTACTCTATCTCTACTGTGTTCCACTGTACTCTACCTCTACTGTACTCCACTGTACTCTATCTCTACTGTGCTCCACTGTACTCTACCTCTACTGTACTGTACTGTTCTCTACCTCTACTGTACTCTACTGTACTCCACCTCTACTGTGCTCCACTGTACTCTACCTCTACTGCACTCCACTGTACTCTATCTCTACTGTACTCCACTGTACTCTACCTCTACTGTGCTCCACTGTACTCTACCTCTACTGTGCTCTACTGTACTCTATCTCTACTGTGTTCCACTGTACTCTACCTCTACTCTACTCCACTGTACTCTATCTCTACTGTGCTCAACTGTACTGTACCTCTACTGTACTCCACTGTACTCTACCTCTACTGTACTCCACTGTACTCTATCTCTACTGTACTCCACTGTACTCTACTTCTACTGTACTGTACTGTTCTCTACCTCTACTGTACTCTACTGTACTCCACCTCTACTGTGCTCCACTGTACTCCACTGTTCTCTACCTCTATTGTGCTCCACTGTGATCTACCTCTACTGTGCTCCACTGTACTCTACCTCTACTGTACTCACCTGTAATCTATCTCTACTGTACTCCACTGTACTCTATCTCTACTGTGATCCACTGTACTCTACCTCTACTCTGCTCCATTGTACTCTATCTCTACTGTGCTCCACTGTACTCTACCTCTACTGTACTCCACTGTACTCTATCTCTACTGTGCTCTACTGTACTCTATCTCTACTGTACTCCACTGTACTCTACCTCTACTGTGCTCCACTGTACTCCACTGTACTCTATCTCTACTGTGCTCCACTGTACTCTATCTCTACTGTACTCCACTGTACTCTACCTCTACTGTGCTCCACTGTACTCCACTGTACTCTATCTCTACTGTGCTCCACTGTACTCTACCTCTACTGTACTCCACTCTACTCTACCTCTACTGTGCTCCACTGTACTCTACCTCTACTGTACTCCACTCTACTCTACCTCTACTGGGCTCCACTGTACTCTACCTCTACTGTACTCCACTCTACTCTACCTCTACTCTGCTCCACTTTACTCTACCTCTACTGTACTCAACTCTACTCTACCTCTACTGGGCTCCACTGTACTCTACCTCTACTGTACTCCACTGTACTCTATCTCTACCGTGCTCCACTGTACTCTATCTCTACTGTACTCCATTGTACTCTACCTCTACTCTACTGTACTGTTCTCTACCTCTACTGTACTCTACTGTACTCCACCTCTACTGTGCTCCACTGTACTCCACTGTACTCTACCTCTACTGTGCTCCACTGTAATCTACCTCTACTGTGCTCCACTGTACTCTACCTCTACTGTGCTCCACTGTACTCTATCTCTACTGTGCTCTACTGTACTCTACTCTACTGTACTCCACTGTACTCTACCTCTACTGTACTCTACTGTACTCCACCTCTACTGTTCTCCACTGTACTCCATTGTACTCTACCTCTACTGTACTCCACTGTACTCTATTTCTACTGTTCTCCACTGTACTCAACCTCTACTGTACTGTACTGTTCTCTACCTCTACTGTACTCTACTGTACTCCACCTCTACTGTGCTCCACTGTACACCACTGTTCTACCTCTACTGTACTCCACTGTACTCTACCTCTACTGCACTCCACTGTACTCTATCTCTACTGTACTCCACTGTGCTCTACCTCTACTGTGCTCCACTGTACTCTATCTCTACTGTGCTCCACTGTACTCTACCTCTACTGTGCTCTACTGTACTATATCTCTACTGTACTCCACTGTACTCTATCTCTACTGTGATCCGGTGTACTCTACCTCTACTCTGCTCCACTGTACTCTATCTCTACTGTGCTCCACTGTACTCTACCTCTACTGTACTCCACTGTACTCTATCTCTACTGTGCTCTACTGTACTCTATATCTACTGTACTCCACTGTACTCTACCTCTACTGTACTCTCTCTCTACTGTACTCCACTGTACTCTACCTCTACTGTGCTCCACTGTACTCTACCTCTACTGTACTCCACTGTACTCTATCTCTACTGTGCTCCACTGTACTCTACCTCTATTGTACTGTACTGTTCTCTACCTCTACTGTACTCTACTGTACTCCACCTCTACTGTGCTCCACTGTACTCTACCTCTACTGCACTCCACTGTAGTCTATCTCTACTGTACTCCACTGTGCTCTACCTCTACTGTGCTCCACTGTACTCTATCTCTACTGTGCTCCACTGTACTCTATCTCTACTGTACTCCACTGTACTCTACCTCTACTGTGCTCCACTGTACTCTACCTCTACTGTGCTCTACTGTACTCTATCTCTAATGTGTTCCACTGTACTCTACCTCTACTCTACTCCACTGTACTCTATCTCTACTGTGCTCCACTGTACTATACCTCTACTGTACTCCACTGTACTCTATCTCTACTGTACTCCACTGTACTCTACCTCTACTGTATTGTACTGTACTCCACCTCTACTGTGCTCCACTGTACTCCACTGTTCTCTACCTCTATTGTGCTCCACTGTGATCTACCTCTACTGTGCTCCACTGTACTCTACCTCTACTGTACTCACCTGTAATCTATCTCTACTGTACTCCACTGTACTCTATCTCTACTGTGATCCACTGTACTCTACCTCTACTCTGCTCCATTGTACTCTATCTCTACTGTGCTCCACTGTACTCTACCTCTACTGTACTCCACTGTACTCTATCTCTACTGTGCTCTACTGTACTCTATCTCTACTGTACTCCACTGTACTCTACCTCTACTGTGCTCCACTGTACTCCACTGTACTCTATCTCTACTGTGCTCCACTGTACTCTATCTCTACTGTACTCCACTGTACTCTACCTCTACTGTGCTCCACTGTACTCCACTGTACTCTATCTCTACTGTGCTCCACTGTACTCTACCTCTACTGTACTCCACTCTACTCTACCTCTACTGTGCTCCACTGTACTCTACCTCTACTGTACTCCACTCTACTCTACCTCTACTGGGCTCAACTGTACTCTACCTCTACTGTACTCCACTCTACTCTACCTCTACTGTGCTCCACTTTACTCTACCTCTACTGTACTCAACTCTACTCTACCTCTACTGGGCTCCACTGTACTCTACCTCTACTGTACTCCACTGTACTCTATCTCTACCGTGCTCCACTGTACTCTATCTCTACTGTACTCCATTGTACTCTACCTCTACTCTACTGTACTGTTCTCTACCTCTACTGTACTCTACTGTACTCCACCTCTACTGTGCTCCACTGTACTCCACTGTACTCTACCTCTACTGTGCTCCACTGTAATCTACCTCCACTGTGCTCCACTGTACTCTACCTCTACTGTGCTCCACTGTACTCTATCTCTACTGTGCTCTACTGTACTCTACTCTACTGTACTCCACTGTACTCTACCTCTACTGTACTCCACTGTACTCTACCTCTACTTTTCTCCACTGTACTCTACCTCTACTGTACTCTACTGTACTCCTATTCTAATGTGCTCCACTGTAATCCACTGTACTCTACCACTACTGTACTCCACTGTACTCTACCTCTATTGTGCTCTACTGTACTCTATCTCTACTGTGCTCCACTGTACTCTACCTCTACTGTACTCCACTGTACTCTATATCTACTGTACTCCACTCTACTCTATCTCTACTGTACTCTCTCTCTACTGTACTCCACTGTACTCTACCTCTACTGTGCTCCACTGTACTCTACCTCTACTGTGCTCCACTGTACTCTACCTCTACTGTGCTCCACTGTACTCTACCTCTACTGTGCTCTACTGTACTCTATCTCTACTGTGTTCCACTGTACTCTACCTCTACTGTACTCCACTGTACTCTATTTCTACTGTGCTCCACTGTACTCAACCTCTACTGTACTGTACTGTTCTCTACCTCTACTGTACTCTACTGTACTCCACCTCTACTGTGCTCCACTGTACACCACTGTTCTACCTCTACTGTACTCCACTGTACTCTACCTCTACTGCACTCCACTGTACTCTATCTCTACTGTACTCCACTGTGCTCTACCTCTACTGTGCTCCACTGTACTCTATCTCTACTGTGCACCACTGTACTCTACCTCTACTGTGCTCTACTGTACTCTATCTCTACTGTACTCCACTGTACTCTATCTCTACTGTGATCCAGTGTACTCTACCTCTACTCTGCTCCACTGTACTCTATCTCTACTGTGCTCCACTGTACTCTACCTCTACTGTACTCCACTGTACTCTATCTCTACTGTGCTCTACTGTACTCTATATCTACTGTACTCCACTGTACTCTACCTCTACTGTACTCTCTCTCTACTGTACTCCACTGTACTCTACCTCTACTGTGCTCCACTGTACTCTACCTCTACTGTACTCCACTGTACTATATCTCTACTGTGCTCCACTGTACTCTAGCTCTATTGTACTGTACTGTTCTCTACCTCTACTGTACTCTACTGTACTCCACCTCTACTGTGCTCCACTGTACTCTACCTCTACTGCACTCCACTGTACTCTATCTCTACTGTACTCCACTGTGCTCTACCTCTACTGTGCTCCACTGTACTCTATCTCTACTGTGCTCCACTGTACTCTATCTCTACTGTACTCCACTGTACTCTACCTCTACTGTGCTCCACTGTACTCTACCTCTACTGTGCTCTACTGTACTCTATCTCTACTGTGTTCCACTGTACTCTACCTCTACTCTACTCCACTGTACTCTATCTCTACTGTGCTCCACTGTACTATACCTCTACTGTACTCCACTGTACTCTACCTCTACTGTACTCCACTGTACTCTATCTCTACTGTACTCCACTGTACTCTACCTCTACTGTACTGTACTGTACTCCACCTCTACTGTGCTCCACTGTACTCCACTGTTCTCTACCTCTATTGTGCTCCACTGTGATCTACCTCTACTTTGCTCCACTGTACTCTACCTCTACTGTACTCACCTGTAATCTATCTCTACTGTACTCCACTGTACTATATCTCTACTGTGATCCACTGTACTCTACCTCTACTCTGCTCCATTGTACTCTATCTCTACTGTTCTCCACTGTACTCTACCTCTACTGTACTCCACTGTACTCTATCTCTACTGTGCTCTACTGTACTCTATCTCTACTGTACTCCACTGTACTCTACCTCTACTGTGCTCCACTGTACTCCACTGTACTCTATCTCTACTGTGCTCCACTGTACTCTATCTCTACTGTACTCCACTGTACTCTACCTCTACTGTACTCCACTGTACTCTATCTCTACTGTGCTCTACTGTACTCTATCTCTACTGTACTCCACTGTACTCTACCTCTACTGTGCTCCACTGTACTCCACTGTACTCTATCTCTACTGTGCTCCACTGTACTCTATCTCTACTGTACTCCACTGTACTCTACCTCTACTGTGCTCCACTGTACTCCACTGTACTCTATCTCTACTGTGCTCCACTGTACTCTACCTCTACTGTACTCCACTCTACTCTACCTCTACTGTGCTCCACTGTACTCTACCTCTACTGTACTCCACTCTACTCTACCTCTACTGGGCTCCACTGTACTCTACCTCTACTGTACTCCACTCTACTCTACCTCTACTGTGCTCCACTTTACTCTACCTCTACTGTACTCAACTCTACTCTACTGGGCTCCACTGTACTCTACCTCTACTGTACTCCACTGTACTCTATCTCTACCGTGCTCCACTGTACTCTATCTCTACTGTACTCCATTGTACTCTACCTCTACTCTACTGTACTGTTCTCTACCTCTACTGTACTCTACTGTACTCCACCTCTACTGTGCTCCACTGTACTCCACTGTACTCTACCTCTACTGTGCTCCACTGTAATCTACCTCTACTGTGCTCCACTGTACTCTACCTCTACTGTGCTCCACTGTACTTTATCTCTACTGTGCTCTACTGTACTCTACTCTACTGTACTCCACTGTACTCTACCTCTACTGTACTCCACTGTACTCTATATCTACTGTACTCCACTCTACTCTATCTCTACTGTACTCTCTCTCTACTGTACTCCACTGTACTCTACCTCTACTGTGCTCCACTGTACTCTACCTCTACTGTGCTCCACTGTACTCTACCTCTACTGTGCTCCACTGTACTCTACCTCTACTGTGCTCTACTGTACTCTATCTCTACTGTGCTCTACTGTACTCTATCTCTACTGTGTTCCACTGTACTCTACCTCTACTGTACTCCACTGTACTCTATTTCTACTGTGCTCCACTGTAATCCACTGTACTCTACCACTACTGTACTCCACTGTACTCTACCTCTATTGTGCTCTACTGTACTCTATCTCTACTGTGCTCCACTGTACTCTACCTCTACTGTACTCCACTGTACTCTATATCTACTGTACTCCACTCTACTCTATCTCTACTGTACTCTCTCTCTACTGTACTCCACTGTACTCTACCTCTACTGTGCTCCACTGTACTCTACCTCTACTGTGCTCCACTGTACTCTACCTCTACTGTGCTCCACTGTACTCTACCTCTACTGTGCTCTACTGTACTCTATCTCTACTGTGTTCCACTGTACTCTACCTCTACTGTACTCCACTGTACTCTATTTCTACTGTGCTCCACTGTACTCAACCTCTACTGTACTGTACTGTTCTCTACCTCTACTATACTCTACTGTACTCCACCTCTACTGTGCTCCACTGTACACCACTGTTCTATCTCTACTGTACTCCACTGTACTCTACCTCTACTGCACTCCACTGTACTCTATCTCTACTGTACTCCACTGTGCTCTACCTCTACTGTGCTCCACTGTACTCTATCTCTACTGTGCTCCACTGTACTCTACCTCTACTGTGCTCTACTGTACTCTATCTCTACTGTACTCCACTGTACTCTATCTCTACTGTGATCCAGTGTACTCTACCTCTACTCTGCTCCACTGTACTCTATCTCTACTGTGCTCCACTGTACTCTACCTCTACTGTACTCCACTGTACTCTATCTCTACTGTGCTCTACTGTACTCTATATCTACTCTACTCCACTGTACTCTACCTCTACTGTACTCTATTGTACTCCTATTCTAATGTGCTCCACTGTAATCCACTGTACTCTACCACTACTGTACTCCACTGTACTCTACCTCTATTGTGCTCTACTGTACTCTATCTCTACTGTGCTCCACTGTACTCTACCTCTACTGTACTCCACTGTACTCTATCTCTACTGTACTCCACTGTACTCTATCTCTACTGTACTCTCTCTCTACTGTAATCCACTGTACTCTACCTCTACTGTGCTCCACTGTACTCTACCTCTACTGTGCTCCACTATACTCTACCTCTACTGTACTGTACTGTTCTCTACCTCTACTGTACTCTACTGTACTCCACCTATAGTGTGCTCCACTGTACACCACTGTTCTACCTCTACTGTACTCCACTGTACTCTACCTCTACTGCACTCCACTGTACTCTATCTCTACTGTAATCCACTGTGCTCTGCCTCTACTGTACTCCACTGTACTCTATCTCTACTGTTCTCCACTGTACTCTACCTCTACTGTACTGTACTGTTCTCTACCTCTACTGTACTCTACTGTACTCCACCTCTACTGTGCTCCACTGTACACCACTGTTCTACCTCTACTGTACTCCACTGTACTCTACCTCTACTGCACACCACTGTACTCTATCTCTACTGTACTCCACTGTGCTCTACCTCTACTGTGCTCCACTGTACTCTACCTCTACTGTGCTCCACTGTACTCTACCTCTATTGTGCTCTACTGTACTCTATCTCTACTGTACTCCACTGTACTCTATCTCTGCTGTGATCCACTGTACTCTACCTCTACTGTACTCCACTGTACTCTATCTCTACTGTGCTCTACTGTACTCTATCTTTACTGTACTCCACTGTACTCTACCTCTACTGTGCTCCACTGTACTCCACTGTACTCTATCTCTACTGTGCTCCACTGTACTCTATCTCTACTGTAGTCCACTGTACTCTACCTCTACTGTGCTCCACTGTACTCCACTGTACTCTATCTCTACTGTGCTCCACTGTACTCTACCTCTACTGTACTCCACTCTACTCTACCTCTACTGTGCTTTACTGTACTCTACCTCTACTGTAATCCACTCTACTCTACCTCTACTGGGCTCCACTGTACTCTACCTCTACTTTACTCCACTGTACTCTGTCTCTACCGTGCTCCACTGTACACCACTGTTCTACCACTACTGTACTCCACTGTACTCTACCTCTACTGCACTCCACTGTACTCTATCTCTACTGTACTCCACTGTGCTCTACCTCTACTGTGCTCCACTGTACTCTATCTCTACTGTGCTCCACTGTACTCTATCTCTACTGTACTCCACTGTACTCTATCTCTACTGTGCTCCACTGTACTCTACCTCTACTGTGCTCTACTGTACTCTATCTCTACTGTGTTCCACTGTACTCTACCTCTACTGTACACCACTGTACTCTATCTCTACTGTGCTCCACTGTACTCTACCTCTACTGTACTGTACTGTTCTCTACCTCTACTGTACTCTACTGTACTCCACCTCTACTGTGCTTCACTGTACTCCACTGTACTCTACCTCTACTGTACTCCACTGTACTCTACCTCTACTGCACTCCACTGTACTCTATCTCTACTGTACTCCACTGTGCTCTACCTCTACTGTGCTCCACTGTACTCTATCTCTACTGTACTCCACTGTACTCTATCTCTACTGTACTCCAATGTACTCTACCTCTACTCTGCCCCACTGTACTCTACCTCTACTGTGCTATACTGTACTCTATCTCTACTGTGTTCCACTGTACTCTACCTCTACTCTACTCCACTGTACTCTATCTCTACTGTGCTCCACTGTACTCTACCTCTACTGTACTCCACTGTACTCTACCTCTATTGTACTCCACTGTACTCTATCTCTACTGTACTCCACTGTACTCTACCTCTACTGTACTGTACTGTTCTCTACCTCTACTGTACTCTACTGTACTCCACCTCTACTGTGATCCACTGTACTCTACCTCTACTGTACTCCACTCTACTCTACCTCTAGTGTGCTCCACTGTACTCTACCTCTACTGTACTCCACTCTACTCTACCTCTACTGGGCTCCACTGTACTCTACCTCTACTGTACTCCACTGTACTCTATCTCTACCGTGCTCCACTGTACACCACTGTTCTCTCTCTACTGTACTCCACTGTACTCTACCTCTACTGCACTCCACTGTACTCTACCTCTACTGTACTCCACTGTACTCTATCTCTACTGTACTCCACTGTACTCTACCTCTACTCTACTGTACTGTTCTCTACCTCTACTGTACTCTACTGTACTCCACCTCTACTGTGCTCCACTGTACTCCACTGTACTCTACCTCTACTCTGCTCCACTGTAATCTACCTCTACTCTGCTCCACTGTACTCTACCACTACTGTGCTCCACTGTACTCTATCTCTACTGTGCTCTACTGTACTCTACTCTACTGTACTCCACTGTACTCTACCTCTACTGTACTCCACTGTACTCTACCTCTACTTTACTCCACTGTACTTTACCTCAACTCTACTCCACTGTACTCTACCTCTACTGTACTCTACTGTACTCCTATTCTAATGTGCTTCACTGTAATCCACTGTACTCTACCACTACTGTACTCCACTGTACTCTATCTCTACCGTGCTCCACTGTACTCTATCTCTACTCTACTCCACTGTACTCTACCTCTACTCTACTGTACTGTTCTCTACCTCTACTGTACTCTACTGTACTCCACCTCTACTGTGCTCCACTGTACTCCACTGTACTCTACCTCTACTGTGCTCCACTGTAATCTACCTCTACTGTGCTCCACTGTACTCTACCTCTACTGTGCTCACCTGTACTCTATCTCTACTGTGCTCTACTGTACTCTACTCTACTGTACTCCACTGTACTTTACCTCAACTCTACTCCGCTGTACTCTACCTCTACTGTACTCTACTGTACTCCTATTCTAATGTGCTCCACTGTAATCCACTGTATTCTACCACTACTGTACTCCACTGTACTCTACCTCTATTGTGCTCTACTGTACTCTATCTCTACTGTGCTCCACTCTACTCTACCTCTACTGTACTCCACTGTACTCTATCTCTACTGTACTCCACTGTACTCTATCTCTACTGTACTCTCTCTCTACTGTACTCCACTGTACTCAACCTCTACTGTGCTCCACTGTACTCTACCTCTACTGTGCTCAACTGTACTCTACCTCTACTGTGCTCCACTGTACTCTACCTCTACTGTGCTCTACTGTACTCTATCTCTACTGGGTTCCACTGTACTCTACCTCTACTGTACTCCACTGTACTCTATCTCTACTGTGCTCCACTGTACTCTACCTCTACTGTACTGTACTGTTCTCTACCTCTACTGTACTCTACTGTACTCCACCTCTACTGTGCTCCACTGTACACCACTGTTCTACCTCTACTGCACTCCACTGTACTCTACCTCTACTGCACTCCACTGTACTCTATCTCTACTGTACTCCACTGTACTCTATCTCTACTGTACTCCACTGTGCTCTACCTCTACTGTGCTCCACTGTACTCTATCTCTACTGTGCTCCACTGTACTCTGTCTCTACTGTACTCCACTGTACTCTACCTCTACTGTGCTCCACTGTACTCTACCTCTACTGTGCTCCACTGTACTCTACCTCTACTGTGCTCCACTGTACTCTACCTCTACTGTGCTCTACTGTACTCTATCTCTACTGTGCTCTACTGTACTCTATCTCTACTGTGTTCCACTGTACTCTACCTCTACTGTACTCCACTGTACTCTATTTCTACTGTGCTCCACTGTAATCCACTGTACTCTACCACTACTGTACTCCACTGTACTCTACCTCTATTGTGCTCTACTGTACTCTATCTCTACTGTGCTCCACTGTACTCTACCTCTACTGTACTCCACTGTACTCTATATCTACTGTACTCCACTCTACTCTATCTCTACTGTACTCTCTCTCTACTGTACTCCACTGTACTCTACCTCTACTGTGCTCCACTGTACTCTACCTCTACTGTGCTCCACTGTACTCTACCTCTACTGTGCTCCACTGTACTCTACCTCTACTGTGCTCTACTGTACTCTATCTCTACTGTGTTCCACTGTACTCTACCTCTACTGTACTCCACTGTACTCTATTTCTACTGTGCTCCACTGTACTCAACCTCTACTGTACTGTACTGTTCTCTACCTCTACTATACTCTACTGTACTCCACCTCTACTGTGCTCCACTGTACACCACTGTTCTATCTCTACTGTACTCCACTGTACTCTACCTCTACTGCACTCCACTGTACTCTATCTCTACTGTACTCCACTGTGCTCTACCTCTACTGTGCTCCACTGTACTCTATCTCTACTGTGCTCCACTGTACTCTACCTCTACTGTGCTCTACTGTACTCTATCTCTACTGTACTCCACTGTACTCTATCTCTACTGTGATCCAGTGTACTCTACCTCTACTCTGCTCCACTGTACTCTATCTCTACTGTGCTCCACTGTACTCTACCTCTACTGTACTCCACTGTACTCTATCTCTACTGTGCTCTACTGTACTCTATATCTACTCTACTCCACTGTACTCTATATCTACTCTACTCCACTGTACTCTACCTCTACTGTACTCTATTGTACTCCTATTCTAATGTGCTCCACTGTATTCTACCTCTATTGTGCTCTACTGTACTCTATCTCTACTGTGCTCCACTGTACTCTACCTCTACTGTACTCCACTGTACTCTATCTCTACTGTACTCCACTGTACTCTATCTCTACTGTACTCTCTCTCTACTGTAATCCACTGTACTCTACCTCTACTGTGCTCCACTGTACTCTACCTCTACTGTGCTCCACTATACTCTACCTCTACTGTACTGTACTGTTCTCTACCTCTACTGTACTCTACTGTACTCCACCTATAGTGTGCTCCACTGTACACCACTGTTCTACCTCTACTGTACTCCACTGTACTCTACCTCTACTGCACTCCACTGTACTCTATCTCTACTGTAATCCACTGTGCTCTGCCTCTACTGTACTCCACTGTACTCTATCTCTACTGTTCTCCACTGTACTCTACCTCTACTGTACTGTACTGTTCTCTACCTCTACTGTACTCTACTGTACTCCACCTCTACTGTGCTCCACTGTACACCACTGTTCTACCTCTACTGTACTCCACTGTACTCTACCTCTACTGCACACCACTGTACTCTATCTCTACTGTACTCCACTGTGCTCTACCTCTACTGTGCTCCACTGTACTCTACCTCTACTGTGCTCCACTGTACTCTACCTCTATTGTGCTCTACTGTACTCTATCTCTACTGTACTCCACTGTACTCTATCTCTGCTGTGATCCACTGTACTCTACCTCTACTGTACTCCACTGTACTCTATCTCTACTGTGCTCTACTGTACTCTATCTTTACTGTACTCCACTGTACTCTACCTCTACTGTGCTCCACTGTACTCCACTGTACTCTATCTCTACTGTGCTCCACTGTACTCTATCTCTACTGTACTCCACTGTACTCTACCTCTACTGTGCTCCACTGTACTCCACTGTACTCTATCTCTACTGTGCTCCACTGTACTCTACCTCTACTGTACTCCACTCTACTCTACCTCTACTGTGCTTTACTGTACTCTACCTCTACTGTAATCCACTCTACTCTACCTCTACTGGGCTCCACTGTACTCTACCTCTACTTTACTCCACTGTACTCTGTCTCTACCGTGCTCCACTGTACACCACTGTTCTACCACTACTGTACTCCACTGTACTCTACCTCTACTGCACTCCACTGTACTCTATCTCTACTGTACTCCACTGTGCTCTACCTCTACTGTGCTCCACTGTACTCTATCTCTACTGTGCTCCACTGTACTCTACCTCTACTGTACTCCACTGTACTCTATCTCTACTGTACTCCACTGTACTCTATCTCTACTGTACTCTCTCTCTACTGTAATCCACTGTACTCTACCTCTACTGTGCTCCACTGTACTCTACCTCTACTGTGCTCCACTATACTCTACCTCTACTGTACTGTACTGTTCTCTACCTCTACTGTACTCTACTGTACTCCACCTATAGTGTGCTCCACTGTACACCACTGTTCTACCTCTACTGTACTCCACTGTACTCTACCTCTACTGCACTCCACTGTACTCTATCTCTACTGTAATCCACTGTGCTCTGCCTCTACTGTGCTCCACTGTACTCTACCTCTACTGTGCTCTACTGTACTCTATCTCTACTGTGTTCCACTGTACTCTACCTCTACTGTACACCACTGTACTCTATCTCTACTGTGCTCCACTGTACTCTACCTCTACTGTACTGTACTGTTCTCTACCTCTACTGTACTCTACTGTACTCCACCTCTACTGTGCTTCACTGTACTCCACTGTACTCTACCTCTACTGTACTCCACTGTACTCTACCTCTACTGCACTCCACTGTACTCTATCTCTACTGTACTCCACTGTGCTCTACCTCTACTGTGCTCCACTGTACTCTATCTCTACTGTACTCCACTGTACTCTATCTCTACTGTACTCCAATGTACTCTACCTCTACTCTGCCCCACTGTACTCTACCTCTACTGTGCTATACTGTACTCTATCTCTACTGTGTTCCACTGTACTCTACCTCTACTCTACTCCACTGTACTCTATCTCTACTGTGCTCCACTGTACTCTACCTCTACTGTACTCCACTGTACTCTACCTCTATTGTACTCCACTGTACTCTATCTCTACTGTACTCCACTGTACTCTACCTCTACTGTACTGTACTGTTCTCTACCTCTACTGTACTCTACTGTACTCCACCTCTACTGTGATCCACTGTACTCTACCTCTACTGTACTCCACTCTACTCTACCTCTAGTGTGCTCCACTGTACTCTACCTCTACTGTACTCCACTCTACTCTACCTCTACTGGGCTCCACTGTACTCTACCTCTACTGTACTCCACTGTACTCTATCTCTACCGTGCTCCACTGTACACCACTGTTCTCTCTCTACTGTACTCCACTGTACTCTACCTCTACTGCACTCCACTGTACTCTACCTCTACTGTACTCCACTGTACTCTATCTCTACTGTACTCCACTGTACTCTACCTCTACTCTACTGTACTGTTCTCTACCTCTACTGTACTCTACTGTACTCCACCTCTACTGTGCTCCACTGTACTCCACTGTACTCTACCTCTACTCTGCTCCACTGTAATCTACCTCTACTCTGCTCCACTGTACTCTACCACTACTGTGCTCCACTGTACTCTATCTCTACTGTGCTCTACTGTACTCTACTCTACTGTACTCCACTGTACTCTACCTCTACTGTACTCCACTGTACTCTACCTCTACTTTACTCCACTGTACTTTACCTCAACTCTACTCCACTGTACTCTACCTCTACTGTACTCTACTGTACTCCTATTCTAATGTGCTTCACTGTAATCCACTGTACTCTACCACTACTGTACTCCACTGTACTCTATCTCTACCGTGCTCCACTGTACTCTATCTCTACTGTACTCCACTGTACTCTACCTCTACTCTACTGTACTGTTCTCTACCTCTACTGTACTCTACTGTACTCCACCTCTACTGTGCTCCACTGTACTCCACTGTACTCTACCTCTACTGTGCTCCACTGTAATCTACCTCTACTGTGCTCCACTGTACTCTACCTCTACTGTGCTCACCTGTACTCTATCTCTACTGTGCTCTACTGTACTCTACTCTACTGTACTCCACTGTACTTTACCTCAACTCTACTCCGCTGTACTCTACCTCTACTGTACTCTACTGTACTCCTATTCTAATGTGCTCCACTGTAATCCACTGTATTCTACCACTACTGTACTCCACTGTACTCTACCTCTATTGTGCTCTACTGTACTCTATCTCTACTGTGCTCCACTCTACTCTACCTCTACTGTACTCCACTGTACTCTATCTCTACTGTACTCCACTGTACTCTATCTCTACTGTACTCTCTCTCTACTGTACTCCACTGTACTCAACCTCTACTGTGCTCCACTGTACTCTACCTCTACTGTGCTCAACTGTACTCTACCTCTACTGTGCTCTACTGTACTCTACCTCTACTGTGCTCTACTGTACTCTATCTCTACTGGGTTCCACTGTACTCTACCTCTACTGTACTCCACTGTACTCTACCTCTACTGTACTGTACTGTTCTCTACCTCTACTGTACTCTACTGTACTCCACCTCTACTGTGCTCCACTGTACACCACTGTTCTACCTCTACTGCACTCCACTGTACTCTACCTCTACTGCACTCCACTGTACTCTATCTCTACTGTACTCCACTGTACTCTATCTCTACTGTACTCCACTGTGCTCTACCTCTACTGTGCTCCACTGTACTCTATCTCTACTGTGCTCCACTGTACTCTGTCTCTACTGTACTCCAATGTACTCTACCTCTACTCTGCTCCACTGTACTCTACCTCTACTGTGCTCTACTGTACTCTATCTCTACTGTGTTCCACTGTACTCTACCTCTACTCTACTCCACTGTACTCTATCTCTACTGTGCTCCACTGTACTCTACCTCTACTGTACTCCACTGTACTCTACCTCTATTGTATTCCACTGTACTCTATCTCTACTGTACTCCACTGTACTCTACCTCTACTGTACTGTACTGTTCTCTACCTCTACTGTACTCTACTGTACTCTACCTCTACTGTGCTCCACTGTACTCCACTGTACTCTACCTCTACTGCACTCCACTGTACTCTATCTCTACTGTACTCCACTGTGCTCTACCTCTACTGTGCTCCACTGTACTCTATCTCTACTGTGCTCCACTGTACTCTATCTCTACTGTACTCCACTGTACTCTATCTCTACTGTGCTCCACTGTACTCTACCTCTACTGTGCTCTACTGTACTCTATCTCTACTGTGTTCCACTGTACTCTACCTCTACTGTACTCCACTGTACTCTATCTCTACTGTGCTCCACTGTACTCTACCTCTACTGTACTGTACTGTTCTCTACCTCTACTGTACTCTACTGTACTCCATCTCTACTGTGCTTCACTGTACTCCACTGTACTCTACCTCTACTTTACTCCACTGTACTCTACCTCTACTGCACTCCACTGTACTCTATCTCTACTGTACTCCACTGTGCTCTACCTCTACTGTGCTCCACTGTACTCTATCTCTACTGTGCTCCACTGTACTCTATCTCTACTGTACTCCAATGTACTCTACCTCTACTCTGCTCCACTGTACTCTACCTCTACTGTGCTCTACTGTACTCTATCTCTACTGTGTTCCACTGTACTCTACCTCTACTCTACTCCACTGTACTCTATCTCTACTGTGCTCCACTGTACTCTACCTCTACTGTACTCCACTGTACTCTACCTCTATTGTACTCCACTGTACTCTATCTCTACTGTACTCCACTGTACTCTACCTCTACTGTACTGTACTGTTCTCTACCTCTACTGTACTCTACTGTACTCTACCTCTACTGTGCTCCACTGTACTCCACTGTACTCTACCTCTACTGTGCTCCACTGTGATCTACCTCTACTGTGCTCCACTGTACTCTACCTCTACTGTACTCACCTGTGATCTATCTCTACTGTACTCCACTGTACTCTATCTCTACTGTGATCCACTGTACTCTACCTCTACTCTGCTCCACTGTACTCTACCTCTACTGTACTCCACTGTACTCTATCTCTACTGTGCTCTACTGTACTCTATCTCTACTGTACTCCACTGTACTCTTCCTCTACTGTGCTCCACTGTACTCCACTGTACTCTATCTCTACTGTGCTCCACTGTACTCTACCTCTACTGTGCTCCACTGTACTCCACTGTACTCTATCTCTACTGTGCTCCACTGTACTCTACCTCTACTGTACTCCACTCTACTCTACCTCTACTGTGCTCCACTGTACTCTACCTCTACTGTACTCCACTCTACTCTACCTCTACAGGGCTCCACTGTACTCTACCTCTACTGTACTCCACTGTACTCTATCTCTACCGTGCTCCACTGTACTCTATCTCTACTGTACTCCACTGTACTCTACCTCTACCCTACTGTACTGTTCTCTACCTCTACTGTACTCTACTGTACTCCACCTCTACTGTGCTCCACTGTACTCCACTGTACTCTACCTCTACTGTGCTCCACTGTAATCTACCTCTACTGTGCTCCACTGTACTCTACCTCTACTGTGCTCCACTGTACTCTATCTCTACTGTGCTCTACTGTACTCTACTCTACTGTATTCCACTGTACTCTACCTCTACTGTACTCCACTGTACTCTACCTCTACTTTTCTCCACTGTACTTTACCTCTACTCTACTCCACTGTACTCTACCTCTACTGTACTCTACTGTACTCCTATTCCAATGTGCTCCACTGTAATCCACTGTACTCTACCACTACTGTACTCCACTGTACTCTACCTCTATTGTGCTCTACTGTACTCTATCTCTACTGTGCTCCACTGTACTCTACCTCTACTGTACTCCACTGTACTCTATCTCTACTGTACTCCACTGTACTCTATCTCTACTGTACTCTCTCTCTACTGTACTCCACTGTACTCTACCTCTACTGTGCTGCACTGTACTCTACCTCTACTGTGCTCCAATGTACTCTACCTCTACTGTGCTCTACTGTACTCTATCTCTACTGTGTTCCACTGTACTCTACCTCTAATGTACTGTACTGTTCTCTACCTCTACTGTACTCCACTCTACTCTACCTCTACTGTGCTTTACTGTACTCTACCTCTACTGTAATCCACTCTACTCTACCTCTACTGGGCTCCACTGTACTCTGCCTCTACTTTACTCCACTGTACTCTATCTCTACCGTGCTCCACTGTACACCACTGTTCTACAACTACTGTACTCCACTGTACTCTACCTCTACTGCACTCCACTGTACTCTATCTCTACTGTACTCCACTGTGCTCTACCTCTACTGTGCTCCACTGTACTCTATCTCTACTGTGCTCCACTGTACTCTATCTCTACTGTACTCCACTGTACTCTATCTCTACTGTGCTCCACTGTACTCTACCTCTACTGTGCTCTACTGTACTCTATCTCTACTGTGTTCCACTGTACTCTACCTCTACTGTACTCCACTGTACTCTATCTCTACTGTGCTCCACTGTACTCTACCTCTACTGTACTGTACTGTTCTCTACCTCTACTGTACTCTACTGTACTCCATCTCTACTGTGCTTCACTGTACTCCACTGTACTCTACCTCTACTTTACTCGACTGTACTCTACCTCTACTGCAATCCACTGTACTCTATCTCTACTGTACTCCACTGTGCTCTACCTCTACTGTGCTCCACTGTACTCTATCTGTACTGTGCTCCACTGTACTCTATCTCTACTGTACTCCAATGTACTCTACCTCTACTCTGCTCCACTGTACTCTACCTCTACTGTGCTCTACTGTACTCTATCTCTACTGTGTTCCACTGTACTCTACCTCTACTCTACTCCACTGTACTCTATCTCTACTGTGCTCCACTGTACTCTACCTCTACTGTACTCCACTGTACTCTACCTCTATTGTACTCCACTGTACTCTATCTCTACTGTACTCCACTGTACTCTACCTCTACTGTACTGTACTGTTCTCTACCTCTACTGTACTCTACTGTACTCTACCTCTACTGTGCTCCACTGTACTCCACTGTACTCTACCTCTACTGTGCTCCACTGTGATCTACCTCTACTGTGCTCCACTGTACTCTACCTCTACTGTACTCACCTGTGATCTATCTCTACTGTACTCCACTGTACTCTATCTCTACTGTGATCCACTGTACTCTACCTCTACTCTGCTCCACTGTACTCTACCTCTACTGTACTCCACTGTACTCTATCTCTACTGTGCTCTACTGTACTCTATCTCTACTGTACTCCACTGTACTCTTCCTCTACTGTGCTCCACTGTACTCCACTGTACTCTATCTCTACTGTGCTCCACTGTACTCTACCTCTACTGTGCTCCACTGTACTCCACTGTACTCTATCTCTACTGTGCTCCACTGTACTCTACCTCTACTGTACTCCACTCTACTCTACCTCTACTGTGCTCCACTGTACTCTACCTCTACTGTACTCCACTCTACTCTACCTCTACAGGGCTCCACTGTTCTCTACCTCTACTGTACTCCACTGTACTCTATCTCTACCGTGCTCCACTGTACTCTATCTCTACTGTACTCCACTGTACTCTACCTCTACCCTACTGTACTGTTCTCTACCTCTACTGTACTCTACTGTACTCCACCTCTACTGTGCTCCACTGTACTCCACTGTACTCTACCTCTACTGTGCTCCACTGTAATCTACCTCTACTGTGCTCCACTGTACTCTACCTCTACTGTGCTCCACTGTACTCTATCTCTACTGTGCTCTACTGTACTCTACTCTACTGTATTCCACTGTACTCTACCTCTACTGTACTCCACTGTACTCTACCTCTACTTTTCTCCACTGTACTTTACCTCTACTCTACTCCACTGTACTCTACCTCTACTGTACTCTACTGTACTCCTATTCTAATGTGCTCCACTGTAATCCACTGTACTCTACCACTACTGTACTCCACTGTACTCTACCTCTATTGTGCTCTACTGTACTCTATCTCTACTGTGCTCCACTGTACTCTACCTCTACTGTACTCCACTGTACTCTATCTCTACTGTACTCCACTGTACTCTATCTCTACTGTACTCTCTCTCTACTGTACTCCACTGTACTCTACCTCTACTGTGCTGCACTGTACTCTACCTCTACTGTGCTCCACTGTACTCTACCTCTACTGTGCTCTACTGTACTCTATCTCTACTGTGTTCCACTGTACTCTACCTCTACTGTACTGTACTGTTCTCTATCTCTACTGTGCTCCACTGTACTCTACTTCTACTGTACTGTACTGTTCTCTACCTCTACTGTACTCTACTGTACTCCACCTCTACTCTGCTCCACTGTACACCACTGTTCTACCTCTACTGTACTCCACTGTACTCTACCTCTACTGCACTCCACTGTACTCTATCTTTACTGTACTCCACTGTGCTCTACCTCTACTGTGCTCCACTGTACTCTATCTCTACTCTGCTCCACTGTACTCTATCTCTACTGTACTCCACTGTACTCTATCTCTACTGTGATCCACTGTACTCTACCTCTACTGTACTCCACTGTACTCTATCTCTACTGTGCTCTACTCTACTCTATCTCTACTGTACTCCACTGTACTCTACCTTTACTGTGCTCCACTGTACTCCATTGTACTCTATCTCTACTGTGCTCCACTGTACTCTATCTCTACTGTACTCCACTGTACTCTACCTCTACTGTGCTCCACTGTGCTCCACTGTACTCTACCTCTACTGTACTCCACTCTACTCTACCTCTACTGGGCTCCACTGTACTCTACCTCTACTGTACTCCACTGTACTCTATATCTACCGTTTTCCACTGTACACCACTGTTCTACCTCTACTGTACTCCACTGTACTCTACCTCTACTGCACTCCACTGTACTCTATCTCTACTCTACTCCACTGTGCTCTACCTCTACTGTGCTCCACTGTACTCTATCTCTACTGTGCTCCACTGTACTCTATCTCTACTGTACTCCACTGTACTCTACCTCTACTGTGCTCCACTGTACTCTACCTCTACTGTGCTCTACTGTACTCTATCTCTACTGTGTTCCACTGTACTCTACCTCTACTGTACTCCACTGTACTCTATCTCTACTGTGCTCCACTGTACTCTACCTCTACTGTACTGTACTGTTCTCTACCTCTACTGTACTCTACTGTACTCCACCTCTACTCTGCTCCACTGTACTCCACTGTACTCTACCTCTACTGCACTCCACTGTACTCTATCTCTACTGTGCTCCACTGTACTCTATCTCTACTGTACTCCACTGTACTCTATCTCTACTGTGCTCCATTGTACTCTATCTCTACTGTACTCCACTGTACTCTACCTCTACTGTGCTCCACTGTACTCCACTGTACTCTATCTCTACTGTGCTCCACTGTACTCTACCTTTACTGTACTCCACTCTACTCTACCTCTACTGTGCTCCACTGTACTCTACCTCTACTGTACTCCACTCTACTCTACCTCTACTGGGCTCCACTGTACTCTACCTCTGCTGTACTCCACTGTACTCTATCTCTACCGTGCTCCACTGTACTCTATCTCTACTGTACTCCACTGTACTCTACCTCTACTCTACTGTACTGTTCTCTACCTCTACTGTACTCTACTGTACTCCACCTCTACTGTGCTCCACTGTACTCCACTGTACTCTACCTCTACTGTGCTCCACTGTAATCTACCTCTACTGTGCTCCACTGTACTCTACCTCTACTGTGTTCCACTGTACTCTATCTCTACTCTGCTCTACTGTACTCTACTCTACTGTACTCCACTGTACTCTACCTCTACTTTACTCCACTGTACTCTACCTCTACTTTACTCCACTGTACTTTACCTCAACTCTACTCCACTGTACTCTACCTCTACTGTACTCTACTGTACTCCTATTTTAATGTGCTCCACTGTAATCCACTGTACTCTACCACTACTGTACTCCACTGTACTCTATCTTTACCGTGCTCCACTGTACTCTATCTCTACTGTACTCCACTGTACTCTACCTCTACTCTACTGTACTGTTCTCTACCTCTACTGTACTCTACTGTACTCCACCTCTACTGTGCTCCACTGTACTCCACTGTACTCTACCTCTACTGTGCTCCACTGTAATCTACCTCTACTGTGCTCCACTGTACTCTACCTCTACTGTGCTCCACTTTACTCTATCTCTACTGTGCTCTACTGTACTCTACTCTACTGTACTCCACTGTACTCTACCTCTACTGTACTCCACTGTACTCTACCTCTACTTTACTCCACTGTACTTTACCTCAACTCTACTCCACTGTACTCTACCTCTACTGTACTCCACTGTACTCTACCTCTATTGTGCTCTACTGTACTCTACTCTACTGTATTCCACTGTACTCTACCTCTACTGTACTCCACTGTACTCTACCTCTACTTTTCTCCACTCTACTTTACCTCTACTCTACTCCACTGTACTCTACCTCTACTGTACTCTACTGTACTCCTATTCTAATGTGCTCCACTGTAATCCACTGTACTCTACCACTACTGTACTCCACTGTACTCTACCTCTATTGTGCTCTACTGTACTCTATCTCTACTGTGCTCCACTGTACTCTACCTCTACTGTACTCCACTGTACTCTATCTCTACTGTACTCCACTGTACTCTATCTCTACTGTACTCTCTCTCTACTGTACTCCACTGTACTCTACCTCTACTGTGCTGCACTGTACTCTACCTCTACTGTGCTCCACTGTACTCTACCTCTACTGTGCTCTACTGTACTCTATCTCTACTGTGTTCCACTGTACTCTACCTCTACTGTACTGTACTGTTCTCTATCTCTACTGTGCTCCACTGTACTCTACTTCTACTGTACTGTACTGTTCTCTACCTCTACTGTACTCTACTGTACTCCACCTCTACTCTGCTCCACTGTACACCACTGTTCTACCTCTACTGTACTCCACTGTACTCTACCTCTACTGCACTCCACTGTACTCTATCTTTACTGTACTCCACTGTGCTCTACCTCTACTGTGCTCCACTGTACTCTATCTCTACTCTGCTCCACTGTACTCTATCTCTACTGTACTCCACTGTACTCTATCTCTACTGTGATCCACTGTACTCTACCTCTACTGTACTCCACTGTACTCTATCTCTACTGTGCTCTACTCTACTCTATCTCTACTGTACTCCACTGTACTCTACCTTTACTGTGCTCCACTGTACTCCATTGTACTCTATCTCTACTGTGCTCCACTGTACTCTATCTCTACTGTACTCCACTGTACTCTACCTCTACTGTGCTCCACTGTACTCCACTGTACTCTATCTCTACTGTGCTCCACTGTACTCTACCTCTACTGTACTCCACTCTACTCTACCTCTACTGGGCTCCACTGTACTCTACCTCTACTGTACTCCACTGTACTCTATATCTACCGTGCTCCACTGTACACCACTGTTCTACCTCTACTGTACTCCACTGTACTCTACCTCTACTGCACTCCACTGTACTCTATCTCTACTCTACTCCACTGTGCTCTACCTCTACTGTGCTCCACTGTACTCTATCTCTACTGTGCTCCACTGTACTCTATCTCTACTGTACTCCACTGTACTCTACCTCTACTGTGCTCCACTGTACTCTACCTCTACTGTGCTCTACTGTACTCTATCTCTACTGTGTTCCACTGTACTCTACCTCTACTGTACTCCACTGTACTCTATCTCTACTGTGCTCCACTGTACTCTACCTCTACTGTACTGTACTGTTCTCTACCTCTACTGTACTCTACTGTACTCCACCTCTACTCTGCTCCACTGTACTCCACTGTACTCTACCTCTACTGCACTCCACTGTACTCTATCTCTACTGTGCTCCACTGTACTCTATCTCTACTGTACTCCACTGTACTCTATCTCTACTGTGCTCCATTGTACTCTATCTCTACTGTACTCCACTGTACTCTACCTCTACTGTGCTCCACTGTACTCCACTGTACTCTATCTCTACTGTGCTCCACTGTACTCTACCTTTACTGTACTCCACTCTACTCTACCTCTACTGTGCTCCACTGTACTCTACCTCTACTGTACTCCACTCTACTCTACCTCTACTGGGCTCCACTGTACTCTACCTCTGCTGTACTCCACTGTACTCTATCTCTACCGTGCTCCACTGTACTCTATCTCTACTGTACTCCACTGTACTCTACCTCTACTCTACTGTACTGTTCTCTACCTCTACTGTACTCTACTGTACTCCACCTCTACTGTGCTCCACTGTACTCCACTGTACTCTACCTCTACTGTGCTCCACTGTACTCTACCTCTACTGTGTTCCACTGTACTCTATCTCTACTGTGCTCTACTGTACTCTACTCTACTGTACTCCACTGTACTCTACCTCTACTGTACTCCACTGTACTCTACCTCTACTTTACTCCACTGTACTTTACCTCAACTCTACTCCACTGTACTCTACCTCTACTGTACTCTACTGTACTGCTATTTTAATGTGCTCCACTGTAATCCACTGTACTCTACCACTACTGTACTCCACTGTACTCTATCTTTACCGTGCTCCACTGTACTCTATCTCTACTGTACTCCACTGTACTCTGCCTCTACTCTACTGTACTGTTCTCTACCTCTACTGTACTCTACTGTACTCCACCTCTACTGTGCTCCACTGTACTCCACTGTACTCTACCTCTACTGTGCTCCACTGTAATCTACCTCTACTGTGCTCCACTGTACTCTACCTCTACTGTGCTCCATTTTACTCTATCTCTACTGTGCTCTACTGTACTCTACTCTACTGTACTCCACTGTACTCTACCTCTACTGTACTCCACTGTACTCTACCTCTACTTTACTCCACTGTACTTTACCTCAACTCTACTCCACTGTACTCTACCTCTACTGTACTCTACTGTACTCCTATTCTAATGTGCTCCACTGTAATTCACTGTACTCTACCACTACTGTACTCCACTGTACTCTAACTCTATTGTGCTCTACTGTACTCTATCTCTACTGTGCTCCACTGTACTCTACCTCTACTCTACTCCACTGTACTCTATCTCTACTGTACTCCACTGTACTCTATCTCTACTGTACTCTCTCTCTACTGTACTCCACTGTACTCTACCTCTACTCTGCTGCACTGTACTCTACCTCTACTGTGCTCCACTGTACTCTACCTCTACTGTGCTCTACTGCACTCTATCTCTACTGTGTTACACTGTACTCTACCTCTACTCTACTCCACTGTACTCTATCTCTACTGTGCTCCACTGTACTCTACCTCTACTGTACTGTACTGTTCTCTACCTCTACTGTACTCTATTGTACTCCACCTCTACTGTGCTCCACTGTACACCACTGTTCTACCTCTACTGTACTCCACTGTACTCTACCTCTACTGTACTCCACTGTGCTCTACCTCTACTGTGCTCCACTGTACTATATCTCTACTGTGCTCCACTGTACTCTTTCTCTACTGTACTCCACTGTACTCTACCTCTACTGTCCTCCACTGTACTCTACCTCTATTGTGCTCTACTGTACTCTATCTCTACTGTACTCCACTGTACTCTATCTCTACTGTGCTCTACTGTACTCTATCTCTACTGTACTCCACTGTACTCTACCTCTACTGTGCTCCACTGTACTCCACGGTACTCTATCTCTACTGTGCTCCACTGTACTCTATCTCTACTGTACTCCACTGTACTCTACCTCTACTGTGCTCCACTGTACTCCACTGTACTCTATCTCTACTGTGCTAAACTGTACTCTACCTCTACTGTACTCCACTCTAGTCTACCTCTACTGTGCTCCACTGTACTCTACCTCTACTGTACTCCACTCTACTCTACCTCTACTGGGCTCCACTGTACTCTACCTCTACTGTACTCCACTGTACTCTATCTCTACCGTGCTCCACTGTACACCACTGTTCTACCTCTACTGTACTCCATTGTACTCTACCTCTAGTGCACTCCACTGTAATCTATCTCTACTCTACTCCACTATGCTCTACCTCTACTGTGCTCCACTGTACTCTATCTCTACTGTGCTCCACTGTACTCTATCTCTACTGTACTCCACTGTACTCTACCTCTACTGTGCTCCACTGTACTCTACCTCTACTGTGCTCTACTGTACTCTATCTCTACTGTGTTCCACTTTACTCTACCTCTACTGTACTCCACTGTACTCTATCTCTACTGTGCTCCACTGTACTCTACCTCTACTGTACTGTACTGTTCTCTACCTCTACTGTACTCTACTGTACTCCACCTCTACTGTGCTCCACTGTACTCCACTGTACTCTACCTCTACTGTACTCCACTGTACTCTACCTAAACTGCACTCCACTGTACTCTACCTCTACTGTACTCCACTGTACTCTATCTCTACTGTACTCCACTGTACTCTACCTCTACTGTACTGTACTGTTCTCTACCTCTACTGTACTCTACTGTACTCCACCTCTACTGTGCTCCACTGTACTCCACTGTACTCTACCTCTACTGTGCTCCACTGTGATCTACCTCTACTGTGCTCCACTGTACTCTACCTCTACTGTACTCACCTGTAATCTATCTCTACTGTACTCCACTGTACTCTATCTCTACTGTGATCCACTGTACTCTACCTCTACTCTGCTCCACTGTACTCTATCTCTACTGTGCTCCACTGTACTCTACCTCTACTGTACTCCACTGTACTCTATCTCTACTTTGCTCTACTGTACTCTATCTCTACTGTACTCCACTGTACTCTACCTCTACTGTGCTCCACTGTACTCCACTGTACTCTATCTCTACTGTGCTGCACTGTACTCTACCTCTACTGTGCTCCACTGTACTCTACCTCTACTGTGCTCTACTGTACTCTATCTCTACTGTGTTCCACTGTACTCTACCTCTACTGTACTGTACTGTTCTCTATCTCTACTGTGCTCCACTGTACTCTACTTCTACTGTACTGTACTGTTCTCTACCTCTACTGTACTCTACTGTACTCCACCTCTACTCTGCTCCACTGTACACCACTGTTCTACCTCTACTGTACTCCACTGTACTCTACCTCTACTGCACTCCACTGTACTCTATCTTTACTGTACTCCACTGTGCTCTACCTCTACTGTGCTCCACTGTACTCTATCTCTACTCTGCTCCACTGTACTCTATCTCTACTGTACTCCACTGTACTCTATCTCTACTGTGATCCACTGTACTCTACCTCTACTGTACTCCACTGTACTCTATCTCTACTGTGCTCTACTCTACTCTATCTCTACTGTACTCCACTGTACTCTACCTTTACTGTGCTCCACTGTACTCCATTGTACTCTATCTCTACTGTGCTCCACTGTACTCTATCTCTACTGTACTCCACTGTACTCTACCTCTACTGTGCTCCACTGTACTCCACTGTACTCTATCTCTACTGTGCTCCACTGTACTCTACCTCTACTGTACTCCACTCTACTCTACCTCTACTGGGCTCCACTGTACTCTACCTCTACTGTACTCCACTGTACTCTATATCTACCGTGCTCCACTGTACACCACTGTTCTACCTCTACTGTACTCCACTGTACTCTACCTCTACTGCACTCCACTGTACTCTATCTCTACTCTACTCCACTGTGCTCTACCTCTACTGTGCTCCACTGTACTCTATCTCTACTGTGCTCCACTGTACTCTATCTCTACTGTACTCCACTGTACTCTACCTCTACTGTGCTCCACTGTACTCTACCTCTACTGTGCTCTACTGTACTCTATCTCTACTGTGTTCCACTGTACTCTACCTCTACTGTACTCCACTGTACTCTATCTCTACTGTGCTCCACTGTACTCTACCTCTACTGTACTGTACTGTTCTCTACCTCTACTGTACTCTACTGTACTCCACCTCTACTCTGCTCCACTGTACTCCACTGTACTCTACCTCTACTGCACTCCACTGTACTCTATCTCTACTGTGCTCCACTGTACTCTATCTCTACTGTACTCCACTGTACTCTATCTCTACTGTGCTCCATTGTACTCTATCTCTACTGTACTCCACTGTACTCTACCTCTACTGTACTGTACTGTTCTCTACCTCTACTGTACTCTACTGTACTCCACCTCTACTCTGCTCCACTGTACTCCACTGTACTCTACTCTACTGTACTCCACTGTACTCTACCTCTACTGTACTCCACTGTACTCTACCTCTACTTTACTCCACTGTACTTTACCTCAACTCTACTCCACTGTACTCTACCTCTACTGTACTCTACTGTACTCCTATTCTAATGTGCTCCACTGTAATTCACTGTACTCTACCACTACTGTACTCCACTGTACTCTAACTCTATTGTGCTCTACTGTACTCTATCTCTACTGTGCTCCACTGTACTCTACCTCTACTCTACTCCACTGTACTCTATCTCTACTGTACTCCACTGTACTCTATCTCTACTGTACTCTCTCTCTACTGTACTCCACTGTACTCTACCTCTACTGTGCTGCACTGTACTCTACCTCTACTGTGCTCCACTGTACTCTACCTCTACTGTGCTCTACTGCACTCTATCTCTACTGTGTTACACTGTACTCTACCTCTACTCTACTCCACTGTACTCTATCTCTACTGTGCTCCACTGTACTCTACCTCTACTGTACTGTACTGTTCTCTACCTCTACTGTACTCTATTGTACTCCACCTCTACTGTGCTCCACTGTACACCACTGTTCTACCTCTACTGTACTCCACTGTACTCTACCTCTACTGCACTCCACTGTACTCTACCTCTACTGTACTCCACTGTGCTCTACCTCTACTGTGCTCCACTGTACTATATCTCTACTGTGCTCCACTGTACTCTTTCTCTACTGTACTCCACTGTACTCTACCTCTACTGTCCTCCACTGTACTCTACCTCTATTGTGCTCTACTGTACTCTATCTCTACTGTACTCCACTGTACTCTATCTCTACTGTGCTCTACTGTACTCTATCTCTACTGTACTCCACTGTACTCTACCTCTACTGTGCTCCACTGTACTCCACGGTACTCTATCTCTACTGTGCTCCACTGTACTCTATCTCTACTGTACTCCACTGTACTCTACCTCTACTGTGCTCCACTGTACTCCACTGTACTCTATCTCTACTGTGCTAAACTGTACTCTACCTCTACTGTACTCCACTCTAGTCTACCTCTACTGTGCTCCACTGTACTCTACCTCTACTGTACTCCACTCTACTCTACCTCTACTGGGCTCCACTGTACTCTACCTCTACTGTACTCCACTGTACTCTATCTCTACCGTGCTCCACTGTACACCACTGTTCTACCTCTACTGTACTCCATTGTACTCTACCTCTAGTGCACTCCACTGTAATCTATCTCTACTCTACTCCACTATGCTCTACCTCTACTGTGCTCCACTGTACTCTATCTCTACTGTGCTCCACTGTACTCTATCTCTACTGTACTCCACTGTACTCTACCTCTACTGTGCTCCACTGTACTCTACCTCTACTGTGCTCTACTGTACTCTATCTCTACTGTGTTCCACTTTACTCTACCTCTACTGTACTCCACTGTACTCTATCTCTACTGTGCTCCACTGTACTCTACCTCTACTGTACTGTACTGTTCTCTACCTCTACTGTACTCTACTGTACTCCACCTCTACTGTGCTCCACTGTACTCCACTGTACTCTACCTCTACTGTACTCCACTGTACTCTACCTAAACTGCACTCCACTGTACTCTACCTCTACTGTACTCCACTGTACTCTATCTCTACTGTACTCCACTGTACTCTACCTCTACTGTACTGTACTGTTCTCTACCTCTACTGTACTCTACTGTACTCCACCTCTACTGTGCTCCACTGTACTCCACTGTACTCTACCTCTACTGTGCTCCACTGTGATCTACCTCTACTGTGCTCCACTGTACTCTACCTCTACTGTACTCACCTGTAATCTATCTCTACTGTACTCCACTGTACTCTATCTCTACTGTGATCCACTGTACTCTACCTCTACTCTGCTCCACTGTACTCTATCTCTACTGTGCTCCACTGTACTCTACCTCTACTGTACTCCACTGTACTCTATCTCTACTTTGCTCTACTGTACTCTATCTCTACTGTACTCCACTGTACTCTACCTCTACTGTGCTCCACTGTACTCCACTGTACTCTATCTCTACTGTGCTGCACTGTACTCTACCTCTACTGTGCTCCACTGTACTCTACCTCTACTGTGCTCTACTGTACTCTATCTCTACTGTGTTCCACTGTACTCTACCTCTACTGTACTGTACTGTTCTCTATCTCTACTGTGCTCCACTGTACTCTACTTCTACTGTACTGTACTGTTCTCTACCTCTACTGTACTCTACTGTACTCCACCTCTACTCTGCTCCACTGTACACCACTGTTCTACCTCTACTGTACTCCACTGTACTCTACCTCTACTGCACTCCACTGTACTCTATCTTTACTGTACTCCACTGTGCTCTACCTCTACTGTGCTCCACTGTACTCTATCTCTACTCTGCTCCACTGTACTCTATCTCTACTGTACTCCACTGTACTCTATCTCTACTGTGATCCACTGTACTCTACCTCTACTGTACTCCACTGTACTCTATCTCTACTGTGCTCTACTCTACTCTATCTCTACTGTACTCCACTGTACTCTACCTTTACTGTGCTCCACTGTACTCCATTGTACTCTATCTCTACTGTGCTCCACTGTACTCTATCTCTACTGTACTCCACTGTACTCTACCTCTACTGTGCTCCACTGTACTCCACTGTACTCTATCTCTACTGTGCTCCACTGTACTCTACCTCTACTGTACTCCACTCTACTCTACCTCTACTGGGCTCCACTGTACTCTACCTCTACTGTACTCCACTGTACTCTATATCTACCGTGCTCCACTGTACACCACTGTTCTACCTCTACTGTACTCCACTGTACTCTACCTCTACTGCACTCCACTGTACTCTATCTCTACTCTACTCCACTGTGCTCTACCTCTACTGTGCTCCACTGTACTCTATCTCTACTGTGCTCCACTGTACTCTATCTCTACTGTACTCCACTGTACTCTACCTCTACTGTGCTCCACTGTACTCTACCTCTACTGTGCTCTACTGTACTCTATCTCTACTGTGTTCCACTGTACTCTACCTCTACTGTACTCCACTGTACTCTATCTCTACTGTGCTCCACTGTACTCTACCTCTACTGTACTGTACTGTTCTCTACCTCTACTGTACTCTACTGTACTCCACCTCTACTCTGCTCCACTGTACTCCACTGTACTCTACCTCTACTGCACTCCACTGTACTCTATCTCTACTGTGCTCCACTGTACTCTATCTCTACTGTACTCCACTGTACTCTATCTCTACTGTGCTCCATTGTACTCTATCTCTACTGTACTCCACTGTACTCTACCTCTACTGTGCTCCACTGTACTCCACTGTACTCTATCTCTACTGTGCTCCACTGTACTCTACCTTTACTGTACTCCACTCTACTCTACCTCTACTGTGCTCCACTGTACTCTACCTCTACTGTACTCCACTCTACTCTACCTCTACTGGGCTCCACTGTACTCTACCTCTGCTGTACTCCACTGTACTCTATCTCTACCGTGCTCCACTGTACTCTATCTCTACTGTACTCCACTGTACTCTACCTCTACTCTACTGTACTGTTCTCTACCTCTACTGTACTCTACTGTACTCCACCTCTACTGTGCTCCACTGTACTCCACTGTACTCTACCTCTACTGTGCTCCACTGTACTCTACCTCTACTGTGTTCCACTGTACTCTATCTCTACTGTGCTCTACTGTACTCTACTCTACTGTACTCCACTGTACTCTACCTCTACTGTACTCCACTGTACTCTACCTCTACTTTACTCCACTGTACTTTACCTCAACTCTACTCCACTGTACTCTACCTCTACTGTACTCTACTGTACTCCTATTTTAATGTGCTCCACTGTAATCCACTGTACTCTACCACTACTGTACTCCACTGTACTCTATCTTTACCGTGCTCCACTGTACTCTATCTCTACTGTACTCCACTGTACTCTGCCTCTACTCTACTGTACTGTTCTCTACCTCTACTGTACTCTACTGTACTCCACCTCTACTGTGCTCCACTGTACTCCACTGTACTCTACCTCTACTGTGCTCCACTGTAATCTACCTCTACTGTGCTCCACTGTACTCTACCTCTACTGTGCTCCATTTTACTCTATCTCTACTGTGCTCTACTGTACTCTACTCTACTGTACTCCACTGTACTCTACCTCTACTGTACTCCACTGTACTCTACCTCTACTTTACTCCACTGTACTTTACCTCAACTCTACTCCACTGTACTCTACCTCTACTGTACTCTACTGTACTCCTATTCTAATGTGCTCCACTGTAATTCACTGTACTCTACCACTACTGTACTCCACTGTACTCTAACTCTATTGTGCTCTACTGTACTCTATCTCTACTGTGCTCCACTGTACTCTACCTCTACTCTACTCCACTGTACTCTATCTCTACTGTACTCCACTGTACTCTATCTCTACTGTACTCTCTCTCTACTGTACTCCACTGTACTCTACCTCTACTGTGCTGCACTGTACTCTACCTCTACTGTGCTCCACTGTACTCTACCTCTACTGTGCTCTACTGCACTCTATCTCTACTGTGTTACACTGTACTCTACCTCTACTCTACTCCACTGTACTCTATCTCTACTGTGCTCCACTGTACTCTACCTCTACTGTACTGTACTGTTCTCTACCTCTACTGTACTCTATTGTACTCCACCTCTACTGTGCTCCACTGTACACCACTGTTCTACCTCTACTGTACTCCACTGTACTCTACCTCTACTGCACTCCACTGTACTCTACCTCTACTGTACTCCACTGTGCTCTACCTCTACTGTGCTCCACTGTACTATATCTCTACTGTGCTCCACTGTACTCTTTCTCTACTGTACTCCACTGTACTCTACCTCTACTGTCCTCCACTGTACTCTACCTCTATTGTGCTCTACTGTACTCTATCTCTACTGTACTCCACTGTACTCTATCTCTACTGTGCTCTACTGTACTCTATCTCTACTGTACTCCACTGTATTCTACCTCTACTGTGCTCCACTGTACTCCACGGTACTCTATCTCTACTGTGCTCCACTGTACTCTATCTCTACTGTACTCCACTGTACTCTACCTCTACTGTGCTCCACTGTACTCCACTGTACTCTATCTCTACTGTGCTAAACTGTACTCTACCTCTACTGTACTCCACTCTAGTCTACCTCTACTGTGCTCCACTGTACTCTACCTCTACTGTACTCCACTCTACTCTACCTCTACTGGGCTCCACTGTACTCTACCTCTACTGTACTCCACTGTACTCTATCTCTACCGTGCTCCACTGTACACCACTGTTCTACCTCTACTGTACTCCATTGTACTCTACCTCTAGTGCACTCCACTGTAATCTATCTCTACTCTACTCCACTATGCTCTACCTCTACTGTGCTCCACTGTACTCTATCTCTACTGTGCTCCACTGTACTCTATCTCTACTGTACTCCACTGTACTCTACCTCTACTGTGCTCCACTGTACTCTACCTCTACTGTGCTCTACTGTACTCTATCTCTACTGTGTTCCACTTTACTCTACCTCTACTGTACTCCACTGTACTCTATCTCTACTGTGCTCCACTGTACTCTACCTCTACTGTACTGTACTGTTCTCTACCTCTACTGTACTCTACTGTACTCCACCTCTACTGTGCTCCACTGTACTCCACTGTACTCTACCTCTACTGTACTCCACTGTACTCTACCTAAACTGCACTCCACTGTACTCTACCTCTACTGTACTCCACTGTACTCTATCTCTACTGTACTCCACTGTACTCTACCTCTACTGTACTGTACTGTTCTCTACCTCTACTGTACTCTACTGTACTCCACCTCTACTGTGCTCCACTGTACTCCACTGTACTCTACCTCTACTGTGCTCCACTGTGATCTACCTCTACTGTGCTCCACTGTACTCTACCTCTACTGTACTCACCTGTAATCTATCTCTACTGTACTCCACTGTACTCTATCTCTACTGTGATCCACTGTACTCTACCTCTACTCTGCTCCACTGTACTCTATCTCTACTGTGCTCCACTGTACTCTACCTCTACTGTACTCCACTGTACTCTATCTCTACTTTGCTCTACTGTACTCTATCTCTACTGTACTCCACTGTACTCTACCTCTACTGTGCTCCACTGTACTCCACTGTACTCTATCTCTACTGTGCTCCACTGTACTCTATCTCTACTGTACTCCACTGTACTCTACCTCTACTGTGCTCCACTGTACTCCACTGTACTCTATCTCTACTGTGCTCCACTTTACTCTACCTCTACTGTACTCCACTCTACTCTACCTCTACTGTGCTCCACTGTACTCTACCTCTACTGTACTCCACTCTACTCTACCTCTACTGGGCTCCACTGTACTCTACCTCTACTGTACTCCACTGTACTCTACCTCTACTGTACTCCACTGTACTCTATCTCTACCGTGCTCCACTGTACTATATCTCTACCGTGCTCCACTGTACTCTATCTCTACTGTACTCCACTGTACTCTACCTCTACTCTACTGTACTGTTCTCTACCTCTACTGTACTCTACTGTACTCCACCTCTACTGTGCTCCACTGTACTCCACTGTACTCTACCTCTACTGTGCTCCACTGTAATCTACGTCTACTGTGCTCCACTGTACTCTACCTCTACTGTGCTCCACTGTACTCTATCTCTACTGTGCTCTACTGTACTCTACTCTACTGTACTCCACTGTACTCTACCTCTACTGTACTCCACTGTACTCTACCTCTACTTTACTCCACTGTACTTTACCTCAACTCTACTCCACTGTACTCTACCTCTACTGTACTCTACTGTACTCCTATTCTAATGTGCTCCACTGTAATCCACTGTATTCTACCACTACTGTACTCCACTGTAATCTACCTCTATTGTGCTCTACTGTACTCTATCTCTACTGTGCTCCACTGTACTCTACCTCTACTGTGCTCCACTGTACTCTATCTCTACTGTACTCCACTGTACTCTATCTCTACTGTACTCTCTCTCTACTGTACTCCACTGTACTCTACCTCTACTGTGCTCCACTGTACTCTATCTCTACTGTGCTCCACTGTACTCTTTCTCTACTGTACTCCACTGTACTCTACCTCTACTGTGCTCCACTGTACTCTACCTCTATTGTGCTCTACTGTACTCTATCTCTACTGTACTCCACTGTACTCTATCTCTACTGTGATCCACTGTACTCTACCTCTACTGTACTCCACTGTACTCTATCTCTACTGTGCTCTACTGTACTCTATCTCTACTGTACTCCACTGTACTCTACCTCTACTGTGCTCCACTGTACTCCACTGTACTCTATCTCTACTGTGCTCCACTGTACTCTATCTCTACTGTACTCCACTGTACTCTACCTCTACTGTGCTCCACTGTACTCCACTGTACTCTATCTCTACTGTGCTCCACTGTACTCTACCTCTACTGTACTCCACTGTACTCTACCTCTACTGTGCTCCACTGTACTCTACCTCTACTGTACTCCACTCTACTCTACCTCTACTGGGCTCCACTGTACTCTACCTCTACTGTACTCCACTGTACTCTATCTCTACTGTGCTCCACTGTACACCACTGTTCTACCTCTACTGTACTCCACTGTACTCTACCTCTACTGCACTCCACTGTACTCTATCTCTACTCTACTCCACTGTACTCTACCTCTACTGTACTCCACTGTACTCTACCTCTACTGTACTCCACTGTACTCTATCTCTACCGTGCTCCACTGTACTCTATCTCTACTGTACTCCACTGTACTCTACCTCTACTCTACTGTACTGTTCTCTACCTCTACTGTACTCTACTGTACTCCACCTCTACTGTACTCCACTGTACTCTACCTCTACTGCACTCCACTGTACTCTACCTCTACTGTACTCCACTGTACTCTATCTCTACTGTACTCCACTGTACTCTACCTCTACTGTACTGTACTGTTCTCTACCTCTACTGTACTCTACTGTACTCCACCTCTACTGTGCTCCACTGTACTCCACTGTACTCTACCTCTACTGTGCTCCACTGTGATCTACCTCTACTGTGCTCCACTGTACTCTACCTCTACTGTACTCACCTGTAATCTATCTCTACTGTACTCCACTGTACTCTATCTCTACTGTGATCCACTGTACTCTACCTCTACTCTGCTCCACTGTACTCTATCTCTACTGTGCTCCACTGTACTCTACCTCTACTGTACTCCACTGTACTCTATCTCTACTTTGCTCTACTGTACTCTATCTCTACTGTACTCCACTGTACTCTACCTCTACTGTGCTCCACTGTACTCCACTGTACTCTATCTCTACTGTGCTCCACTGTACTCTATCTCTACTGTACTCCACTGTACTCTACCTCTACTGTGCTCCACTGTACTCCACTGTACTCTATCTCTACTGTGCTCCACTTTACTCTACCTCTACTGTACTCCACTCTACTCTACCTCTACTGTGCTCCACTGTACTCTACCTCTACTGTACTCCACTCTACTCTACCTCTACTGGGCTCCACTGTACTCTACCTCTACTGTACTCCACTGTACTCTACCTCTACTGTACTCCACTGTACTCTATCTCTACCGTGCTCCACTGTACTATATCTCTACTGTACTCCACTGTACTCTACCTCTAGTCTACTGTACTGTTCTCTACCTCTACTGTACTCTACTGTACTCCACCTCTACTGTGCTCCACTGTACTCCACTGTACTCTACCTCTACTGTGCTCCACTGTAATCTACCTCTACTGTGCTCCACTGTACTTTACCACTACTGTGCTCCACTGTACTCTATCTCTACTGTGCTCTACTGTACTCTACTCTACTGTACTCCACTGTACTCTACCTCTACTGTACTCCACTGTACTCTACCTCTACGTTACTCCACTGTACTTTACCTCAACTCTACTCCACTGTACTCTACCTCTACTGTACTCTACTGTACTCCTATTCTAATGTGCTCCACTGTAATCCACTGTACTCTACCACTACTGTACTCCACTGTACTCTATCTCTACCGTGCTCCACTGTACTCTATCTCTACTGTACTCCACTGTACTCTACCTCTACTCTACTGTACTGTTCTCTACCTCTACTGTACTCTACTGTACTCCACCTCTACTGTGCTCCACTGTACTCCACTGTACTCTACCTCTACTGTGCTCCACTGTAATCTACCTCTACTGTGCTCCACTGTACTCTACCTCTACTGTGCTCCACTGTACTCTATCTCTACTGTGCTCTACTGTACTCTACTCTACTGTACTCCACTGTACTCTACCTCTACTGTACTCCACTGTACTCTACCTCTACTTTACTCCACTGTACTTTACCTCAACTCTACTCCACTGTACTCTACCTCTACTGTACTCTACTGTACTCCTATTCTAATGTGCTCCACTGTAATCCACTGTATTCTACCACTACTGTACTCCACTGTACTCTACCTCTATTGTGCTCTACTGTACTCTATCTCTACTGTGCTCCACTGTACTCTACCTCTACTGTGCTCCACTGTACTCTATCTCTACTGTACTCCACTGTACTCTATCTCTACTGTACTCTCTCTCTACTGTACTCCACTGTACTCTACCTCTACTGTGCTCCACTGTACTCTATCTCTACTGTGCTCCACTGTACTCTTTCTCTACTGTACTCCACTGTACTCTACCTCTACTGTGCTCCACTGTACTCTACCTCTATTGTGCTCTACTGTACTCTATCTCTACTGTACTCCACTGTACTCTATCTCTACTGTGATCCACTGTACTCTACCTCTACTGTACTCCACTGTACTCTATCTCTACTGTGCTCTACTGTACTCTATCTCTACTGTACTCCACTGTACTCTACCTCTACTGTGCTCCACTGTACTCCACTGTACTCTATCTCTACTGTGCTCCACTGTACTCTATCTCTACTGTACTCCACTGTACTCTACCTCTACTGTGCTCCACTGTACTCCACTGTACTCTATCTCTACTGTGCTCCACTGTACTCTACCTCTACTGTACTCCACTGTACTCTACCTCTACTGTGCTCCACTGTACTCTACCTCTACTGTACTCCACTCTACTCTACCTCTACTGGGCTCCACTGTACTCTACCTCTACTGTACTCCACTGTACTCTATCTCTACCGTGCTCCACTGTACACCACTGTTCTACCTCTACTGTACTCCACTGTACTCTACCTCTACTGCACTCCACTGTACTCTATCTCTACTCTACTCCACTGTACTCTACCTCTACTGTACTCCACTGTACTCTACCTCTACTGTACTCCACTGTACTCTATCTCTACCGTGCTCCACTGTACTCTATCTCTACTGTACTCCACTGTACTCTACCTCTACTCTACTGTACTGTTCTCTACCTCTACTGTACTCTACTGTACTCCACCTCTACTGTGCTCCACTGTACTCCAATGTACTCTACCTCTACTGTGCTCCACTGTAATCTACCTCTACTGTGCTCCACTGTACTCTACCACTACTGTGCTCCACTGTACTCTATCTCTACTGTGCTCTACTGTACTCTACTCTACTGTACTCCACTGTACTCTACCTCTACTGTACTCCACTGTACTCTACCTCTACTTTACTCCACTGTACTTTACCTCAACTCTACTCCACTGTACTCTACCTCTACTGTACTCTACTGTACTCCTATTCTAATGTGCTCCACTGTAATCCACTGTACTCTACCACTACTGTACTCCACTGTACTCCATCTCTACCGTGCTCCACTGTACTCTATCTCTACTGTACTCCACTGTACTCTACCTCTACTCTACTGTACTGTTCTCTACCTCTACTGTACTCTACTGTACTCCACCTCTACTGTTTTCCACTGTACTCCACTGTACTCTACCTCTACTGTGCTCCACTGTAATCTACCTCTACTGTGCTCCACTGTACTCTACCTCTACTGTGCTCCACTGTACTCTATCTCTACTGTGCTCTACTGTACTCTACTCTACTGTACTCCACTGTACTCTACCTCTACTGTACTCCACTGTACTCTACCTCTACTGTACTCCACTGTACTCTATCTCTACCGTGCTCCACTGTACACCACTGTTCTACCTCTACTGTACTCCATTGTACTCTACCTCTACTGCACTCCACTGTAATCTATCTCTACTCTACTCCACTATGCTCTACCTCTACTGTGCTCCACTGTACTCTATCTCTACTGTGCTCCACTGTACTCTATCTTTACTGTACTCCACTCTACTCTACCTCTACTGTGCTCTACTGTACTCTATCTCTACTGTGTTCCACTTTACTCTACCTCTACTGTACTCCACTGTAATCTATCTCTACTGTGCTCCACTGTACTCTACCTCTACTGTACTGTACTGTTCTCTACCTCTACTGTACTCTACTGTACTCCACCTCTACTGTGCTCCACTGTAATCCACTGTACTCTACCTCTACTGTACTCCACTGTACTCTACCTCTACTGCACTCCACTGTACTCTACCTCTACTGTACTCCACTGTACTCTATCTCTACTGTACTCCACTGTACTCTACCTCTACTGTACTGTACTGTTCTCTACCTCTACTGTACTCTACTGTACTCCACCTCTACTGTGCTCCACTGTACTCCACTGTACTCTACCTCTACTGTGCTCCACTGTGATCTACCTCTACTGTGCTCCACTGTACTCTACCTCTACTGTACTCACCTGTAATCTATCTCTACTGTACTCCACTGTACTCTATCTCTACTGTGATCCACTGTACTCTACCTCTACTCTGCTCCACTGTACTCTATCTCTACTGTGCTCCACTGTACTCTACCTCTACTGTACTCCACTGTACTCTATCTCTACTTTGCTCTACTGTACTCTATCTCTACTGTACTCCACTGTACTCTACCTCTACTGTGCTCCACTGTACTCCACTGTACTCTATCTCTACTGTGCTCCACTGTACTCTATCTCTACTGTACTCCACTGTACTCTACCTCTACTGTGCTCCACTGTACTCCACTGTACTCTATCTCTACTGTGCTCCACTGTACTCTAACTCTACTGTACTCCACTCTACTCTACCTCTACTGTGCTCCACTGTACTCTACCTCTACTGTACTCCACTCTACTCTACCTCTACTGGGCTCCACTGTACTCTACCTCTACTGTACTCCACTGTACTCTACCTCTACTGTACTCCACTGTACTCTATCTCTACCGTGCTCCACTGTACTATATCTCTACTGTACTCCACTGTACTCTACCTCTAGTCTACTGTACTGTTCTCTACCTCTACTGTACTCTACTGTACTCCACCTCTACTGTGCTCCACTGTACTCCACTGTACTCTACCTCTACTGTGCTCCACTGTAATCTACCTCTACTGTGCTCCACTGTACACTACCTCTACTGTGCTCCACTGTACTCTATCTCTACTGTGCTCTACTGTACTCTACTCTACTGTACTCCACTGTACTCTACCTCTACTGTACTCCACTGTACTCTACCTCTACGTTACTCCACTGTACTTTACCTCAACTCTACTCCACTGTACTCTACCTCTACTGTACTCTACTGTACTCCTATTCTAATGTGCTCCACTGTAATCCACTGTACTCTACCACTACTGTACTCCACTGTACTCTATCTCTACCGTGCTCCACTGTACTCTATCTCTACTGTACTCCACTGTACTCTACCTCTACTCTACTGTACTGTTCTCTACCTCTACTGTACTCTACTGTACTCCACCTCTACTGTGCTCCACTGTACTCCACTGTACTCTACCTCTACTGTGCTCCACTGTAATCTACCTCTACTGTGCTCCACTGTACTCTACCTCTACTGTGCTCCACTGTACTCTATCTCTACTGTGCTCTACTGTACTCTACTCTACTGTACTCCACTGTACTCTACCTCTACTGTACTCCACTGTACTCTACCTCTACTTTACTCCACTGTACTTTACCTCAACTCTACTCCACTGTACTCTACCTCTACTGTACTCTACTGTACTCCTATTCTAATGTGCTCCACTGTAATCCGCTGTATTCTACCACTACTGTACTCCACTGTACTCTACCTCTATTGTGCTCTACTGTACTCTATCTCTACTGTGCTCCACTGTACTCTACCTCTACTGTGCTCCACTGTACTCTATCTCTACTGTACTCCACTGTACTCTATCTCTACTGTACTCTCTCTCTACTGTACTCCACTGTACTCTACCTCTACTGTGCTCCACTGTACTCTATCTCTACTGTGCTCCACTGTACTCTTTCTCTACTGTACTCCACTGTACTCTACCTCTACTGTGCTCCACTGTACTCTACCTCTATTGTGCTCTACTGTACTCTATCTCTACTGTACTCCACTGTACTCTATCTCTACTGTGATCCACTGTACTCTACCTCTACTGTACTCCACTGTACTCTATCTCTACTGTGCTCTACTGTACTCTATCTCTACTGTACTCCACTGTACTCTACCTCTACTGTGCTCCACTGTACTCCACTGTACTCTATCTCTACTGTGCTCCACTGTACTCTATCTCTACTGTACTCCACTGTACTCTACCTCTACTGTGCTCCACTGTACTCCACTGTACTCTATCTCTACTGTGCTCCACTGTACTCTACCTCTACTGTACTCCACTGTACTCTACCTCTACTGTGCTCCACTGTACTCTACCTCTACTGTACTCCACTCTACTCTACCTCTACTGGGCTCCACTGTACTCTACCTCTACTGTACTCCACTGTACTCTATCTCTACCGTGCTCCACTGTACACCACTGTTCTACCTCTACTGTACTCCACTGTACTCTACCTCTACTGCACTCCACTGTACTCTATCTCTACTCTACTCCACTGTACTCTACCTCTACTGTACTCCACTGTACTCTACCTCTACTGTACTCCACTGTACTCTATCTCTACCCTGCTCCACTGTACTCTATCTCTACTGTACTCCACTTTACTCTACCTCTACTCTACTGTACTGTTCTCTACCTCTACTGTACTCTACTGTACTCCACCTCTACTGTGCTCCACTGTACTCCAATGTACTCTACCTCTACTGTGCTCCACTGTAATCTACCTCTACTGTGCTCCACTGTACTCTACCACTACTGTGCTCCACTGTACTCTATCTCTACTGTGCTCTACTGTACTCTACTCTACTGTACTCCACTGTACTCTACCTCTACTGTACTCCACTGTACTCTACCTCTACTTTACTCCACTGTACTTTACCTCAACTCTACTCCACTGTACTCTACCTCTACTGTACTCTACTGTACTCCTATTCTAATGTGCTCCACTGTAATCCACTGTACTCTACCACTACTGTACTCCACTGTACTCTATCTCTACCGTGCTCCACTGTACTCTATCTCTACTGTACTCCACTGTACTCTACCTCTACTCTACTGTACTGTTCTCTACCTCTACTGTACTCTACTGTACTCCACCTCTACTGTGCTCCACTGTACTCCACTGTACTCTACCTCTACTGTGCTCCACTGTACTCTATCTCTACTGTGCTCTACTGTACTCTACTCTACTGTACTCCACTGTACTCTACCTCTACTGTACTCCACTGTACTCTACCTCTACTTTACTCCACTGTACTTTACCTCAACTCTACTCCACTGTACTCTACCTCTACTGTACTCTACTGTACTCCTATTCTAATGTGCTCCACTGTAATCCACTGTATTCTACCACTACTGTACTCCACTGTACTCTACCTCTATTGTGCTCTACTGTACTCTATCTCTACTGTGCTCCACTGTACTCTACCTCTACTGTACTCCACTGTACTCTATCTCTACTGTACTCCACTGTACTCTATCTCTACTGTACTCTCTCTCTACTGTACTCCACTGTACTCTACCTCTACTGTGCTCCACTGTACTCTATCTCTACTGTGCTCCACTCTACTCTTTCTCTACTGTACTCCACTGTACTCTACCTCTACTGTGCTCCACTGTACTCTACCTCTATTGTGCTCTACTGTACTCTATCTCTACTGTACTCCACTGTACTCTATCTCTACTGTGATCCACTGTACTCTACCTCTACTGTACTCCACTGTACTCTATCTCTACTGTGCTCTACTGTACTCTATCTCTACTGTACTCCACTGTACTCTACCTCTACTGTACTCCACTGTACTCCACTGTACTCTATCTCTACTGTGCTCCACTGTACTCTATCTCTACTGTACTCCACTGTACTCTACCTCTACTGTGCTCCACTGTACTCCACTGTACTCTATCTCTACTGTGCTCCACTGTACTCTACCTCTACTGTACTCCACTGTACTCTACCTCTACTGTGCTCCACTGTACTCTACCTCTACTGTACTCCACTCTACTCTACCTCTACTGGGCTCCACTGTACTCTACCTCTACTGTACTCCACTGTACTCTATCTCTACCATGCTCCACTGTACACCACTGTTCTACCTCTACTGTACTCCACTGTACTCTACCTCTACTGCACTCCACTGTACTCTATCTCTACTCTACTCCACTGTACTCTACCTCTACTGTACTCCACTGTACTCTACCTCTACTGTACTCCACTGTACTCTATATTTACCGTGCTCCACTGTACTCTATCTCTACTGTACTCCACTGTACTCTACCTCTACTCTACTGTACTGTTCTCTACCTCTACTGTACTCTACTGTACTCCACCTCTACTGTGCTCCACTGTACTCCACTGTACTCTACCTCTACTGTGCTCCACTGTAATCTACCTCTACTGTGCTCCACTGTACTCTACCTCTACTGTGCTCCACTGTACTCTATCTCTACTGTGCTCTACTGTACTCTACCTCTACTTTACTCCACTGTACTTTACCTCAACTCTACTCCACTGTACTCTACCTCTACTGTACTCTACTGTACTCCTATTCTAATGTGCTCCACTGTAATCCACTGTACTCTACCACTACTGTACTCCACTGTACTCTACCTCTATTGTGCTCTACTGTACTCTATCTCTACTGTGCTCCACTGTACTCTACCTCTACTGTACTCCACTGTACTATGTCTCTACTGTACTCCACTGTACTCTATCTCTAATGTGCTCCACTGTAATCCACTGTACTCTACCTCTACTGTGCTCCACTGTACTCTACCTCTACTGTGCTCCACTGTACTCTACCTCTACTGTGCTCTACTGCACTCTATCTCTACTGTGTTACACTGTACTCTACCTCTACTCTACTCCACTGTACTCTATCTCTACTGTGCTCCACTGTACTCTACCTCTACTGTACTGTACTGTTCTCTACCTCTACTGTACTCTATTGTACTCCACCTCTACTGTGCTCCACTGTACACCACTGTTCTACCTCTACTGTACTCCACTGTACTCTACCTCTACTGCACTCCACTGTACTCTACCTCTACTGTACTCCACTGTACTCTACCTCTACTGTCCTCCACTGTACTCTACCTCTATTGTGCTCTACTGTACTCTATCTCTACTGTACTCCACTGTACTCTATCTCTACTGTGCTCTACTGTACTCTACTCTACTGTACTCCACTGTACTCTACCTCTACTGTACTCCACTGTACTCTACCTCTACTTTACTCCACTGTACTTTACCTCAACTCTACTCCACTGTACTCTACCTCTACTGTACTCTACTGTACTCCTATTCTAATGTGCTCCACTGTAATCCACTGTATTCTACCACTACTGTACTCCACTGTACTCTACCTCTATTGTGCTCTACTGTACTCTATCTCTACTGTGCTCCACTGTACTCTACCTCTACTGTACTCCACTGTACTCTATCTCTACTGTACTCCACTGTACTCTATCTCTACTGTACTCTCTCTCTACTGTACTCCACTGTACTCTACCTCTACTGTGCTCCACTGTACTCTATCTCTACTGTGCTCCACTCTACTCTTTCTCTACTGTACTCCACTGTACTCTACCTCTACTGTGCTCCACTGTACTCTACCTCTATTGTGCTCTACTGTACTCTATCTCTACTGTACTCCACTGTACTCTATCTCTACTGTGATCCACTGTACTCTACCTCTACTGTACTCCACTGTACTCTATCTCTACTGTGCTCTACTGTACTCTATCTCTACTGTACTCCACTGTACTCTACCTCTACTGTGCTCCACTGTACTCCACTGTACTCTATCTCTACTGTGCTCCACTGTACTCTATCTCTACTGTACTCCACTGTACTCTACCTCTACTGTGCTCCACTGTACTCCACTGTACTCTATCTCTACTGTGCTCCACTCAACTCTACCTCTACTGTACTCCACTGTACTCTACCTCTACTGTGCTCCACTGTACTCTACCTCTACTGTACTCCACTCTACTCTACCTCTACTGGGCTCCACTGTACTCTACCTCTACTGTACTCCACTGTACTCTATCTCTACCATGCTCCACTGTACACCACTGTTCTACCTCTACTGTACTCCACTGTACTCTACCTCTACTGCACTCCACTGTACTCTATCTCTACTCTACTCCACTGTACTCTACCTCTACTGTACTCCACTGTACTCTACCTCTACTGTACTCCACTGTACTATATCTTTACCGTGCTCCACTGTACTCTATCTCTACTGTACTCCACTGTACTCTACCTCTACTCTACTGTACTGTTCTCTACCTCTACTGTACTCTACTGTACTCCACCTCTACTGTGCTCCACTGTACTCCACTGTACTCTACCTCTACTGTGCTCCACTGTAATCTACCTCTACTGTGCTCCACTGTACTCTACCTCTACTGTGCTCCACTGTACTCTATCTCTACTGTGCTCTACTGTACTCTACTCTACTGTACTCCACTGTACTCCACCTCTACTGTACTCCACTGTACTCTACTTCTACTTTACTCCACTGTACTTTACCTCAACTCTACTCCACTGTACTCTACCTCTACTGTACTCTACTGTACTCCTATTCTAATGTGCTCCACTGTAATCCACTGTACTCTACCACTACTGTACTCCACTGTACTCTACCTCTATTGTGCTCTACTGTACTCTATCTCTACTGTGCTCCACTGTACTCTACCTCTACTGTACTCCACTGTACTCTATCTCTACTGTACTCCACTGTACTCTATCTCTAATGTGCTCCACTGTAATCCACTGTACTCTACCTCTACTGTGCTGCACTGTACTCTACCTCTACTGTGCTCCACTGTACTCTACCTCTACTGTGCTCTACTGCACTCTATCTCTACTGTGTTACACTGTACTCTACCTCTACTCTACTCCACTGTACTCTATCTCTACTGTGCTCCACTGTACTCTACCTCTACTGTACTGTACTGTTCTCTACCTCTACTGTACTCTATTGTACTCCACCTCTACTGTGCTCCACTGTACACCACTGTTCTATCTCTACTGTACTCCACTGTACTCTACCTCTACTGCACTCCACTGTACTCTACCTCTACTGTACTCCACTGTGCTCTACCTCTACTGTGCTCCACTGTACTATATCTCTACTGTGCTCCACTGTACTCTTTCTCTACTGTACTCCACTGTACTCTACCTCTACTGTCCTCCACTGTACTCTACCTCTATTGTGCTCTACTGTACTCTATCTCTACTGTACTCCACTGTACTCTATCTCTACTGTGATCCACTGTACTCTACCTCTACTGTACTCCACTGTACTCTATCTCTACTGTGCTCTACTGTACTCTATCTCTATTGTACTCCACTGTACTCTACCTCTACTGTGCTCCACTGTACTCCACTGTACTCTATCTCTACTGTGCTCCACTGTACTCTATCTCTACTGTACTCCACTGTACTCTACCTCTACTGTGCTCCACTGTACTCCACTGTACTCTATCTCTACTGTGCTCCACTGTACTCTACCTCTACTGTACTCCACTCTACTCTACCTCTACTGTGCTCCACTGTACTCTACCTCTACTGTACTCCACTCTACTCTACCTCTACTGGGCTCCACTGTACTCTACCTCTACTCTACTCCACTGTACTCTATCTCTACCATGCTCCACTGTACACCACTGTTCTACCTCTACTGTACTCCATTGTACTCTACCTCTACTGCACTCCACTGTAATCTATCTCTACTCTACTCCACTATGCTCTACCTCTACTGTGCTCCACTGTACTCCACCTCTACTGTGCTCCACTGTACTCCACTGTACTCTACCTCTACTGTGCTCCACTGTAATCTACCTCTACTGTGCTCCACTGTACTCTACCACTACTGTGCTCCACTGTACTCTATCTCTACTGTGCTCTACTGTTCTCTACTCTACTGTACTCCACTGTACTCTACCTCTACTGTACTCTACTGTACTCTACCTCTACGTTACTCCACTGTACTTTACCTCAACTCTACTCCACTGTACTCTACCTCTACTGTACTCTACTGTACTCCTATTCTAATGTGCTCCACTGTAATCCACTGTACTCTACCACTACTGTACTCCACTGTACTCTATCTCTACCGTGCTCCACTGTACTCTATCTCTACTGTACTCCACTGTACTCTACCTCTACTCTACTGTACTGTTCTCTAGCTCTACTGTACTCTACTGTACTCCACCTCTACTGTGCTCCACTGTACTCCACTGTACTCCACTGTACTCTACCTCTACTGTGCTCCACTGTAATCTACCTCTACTGTGCTCCACTGTACTCTACCTCTACTGTGCTCCACTGTACTCTATCTCTACTGTGCTCTACTGTACTCTACTCTACTGTACTCCACTGTACTCTACCTCTACTGTACTCCACTGTACTCTACCTCTACTTTACTCCACTGTACTTTACCTCAACTCTACTCCACTGTACTCTACCTCTACTGTACTCTACTGTACTCCTATTCTAATGTGCTCCACTGTAATCCACTGTATTCTACCACTACTGTACTCCACTGTACTCTACCTCTATTGTGCTCTACTGTACTCTATCTCTACTGTGCTCCACTGTACTCTACCTCTACTGTACTCCACTGTACTCTATCTCTACTGTACTCCACTGTACTCTATCTCTACTGTACTCTCTCTCTACTGTACTCCACTGTACTCTACCTCTACTGTGCTCCACTGTACTCTATCTCTACTGTGCTCCACTGTACTCTTTCTCTACTGTACTCCACTGTACTCTACCTCTACTGTGCTCCACTGTACTCTACCTCTATTGTGCTCTACTGTACTCTATCTCTACTGTACTCCACTGTACTCTATCTCTACTGTGATCCACTGTACTCTACCTCTACTGTACTCCACTGTACTCTATCTCTACTGTGCTCTACTGTACTCTATCTCTACTGTACTCCACTGTACTCTACCTCTACTGTGCTCCACTGTACTCCATTGTACTCTATCTCTACTGTACTCCACTGTACTCTACCTCTACTGTGCTCCACTGTACTCCACTGTACTCTATCTCTACTGTGCTCCACTGTACTCTACCTCTACTGTACTCCACTGTACTCTACCTCTACTGTGCTCCACTGTACTCTACCTCTACTGTACTCCACTGTACTCTACCTCTACTGCACTCCACTGTACTCTATCTCTACTGTACTCCACTGTACTCTATCTCTACTGTACTCTCTCTCTACTGTACTCCACTGTACTCTACCTCTACTGTGCTGCACTGTACTCTACCTCTACTGTGCTCCACTGTACTCTACCTCTACTGTGCTCTACTGCACTCTATCTCTACTGTGTTACACTGTACTCTACCTCTACTCTACTCCACTGTACTCTATCTCTACTGTGCTCCACTGTACTCTACCTCTACTGTACTGTACTGTTCTCTACCTCTACTGTACTCTACTGTACTCCACCTCTACTGTGCTCCACTGTACACCACTGTTCTACCTCTACTGTACTCCACTGTACTCTACCTCTACTGCACTCCACTGTACTCTATCTCTACTGTACTCCACTGTGCTCTACCTCTACTGTGCTCCACTGTACTCTATCTCTACTGTGCTCCACTGTACTTTTTCTCTACTGTACTCCACTGTACTCTACCTCTACTGTGCTCCACTGTACTCTACCTCTATTGTGCTCTACTGTACTCTATCTCTACTGTACTCCACTGTACTCTTTCTCTACTGTGATCCACTGTACTCTACCTCTACTGTACTCCACTGTACTCTATCTCTACTGTGCTCTACTGTACTCTATCTCTACTGTACTCCACTGTACTCTACCTCTACTGTGCTCCACTGTACTCTATCTCTACTGTGCTCCACTGTACTCTACCTCTACTGTACCCCACTCTACTCTACCTCTACTGTGCTCCACTGTACTCTACCTCTACTGTACTCCACTCTACTCTACCTCTACTGGGCTCCACTGTACTCTACCTCTACTGTACTCCACTGTACTCTATCTCTACCGTGCTCCACTGTACACCACTGTTCTACCTCTACTGTACTCCACTCTACTCTACCTCTACTGCACTCCACTGTACTCTATCTCTACTCTACTCCACTGTGCTCTACCTCTACTGTGCTCCACTGTACTCTATCTCTACTGTGCTCCACTGTACTCTATCTCTACTGTACTCCACTGTACTCTACCTCTACTGTGCTCCACTGTACTCTATCTCTACTGTGCTCTACTGTACTCTACTCTACTGTACTCCACTGTACTCCACCTCTACTGTACTCCACTGTACTCTACTTCTACTTTACTCCACTGTACTTTACCTCAACTCTACTCCACTGTACTCTACCTCTACTGTACTCTACTGTACTCCTATTCTAATGTGCTCCACTGTAATCCACTGTACTCTACCACTACTGTACTCCACTGTACTCTACCTCTATTGTGCTCTACTGTACTCTATCTCTACTGTGCTCCACTGTACTCTACCTCTACTGTACTCCACTGTACTCTATCTCTACTGTACTCCACTGTACTCTATCTCTAATGTGCTCCACTGTAATCCACTGTACTCTACCTCTACTGTGCTGCACTGTACTCTACCTCTACTGTGCTCCACTGTACTCTACCTCTACTGTGCTCTACTGCACTCTATCTCTACTGTGTTACACTGTACTCTACCTCTACTCTACTCCACTGTACTCTATCTCTACTGTGCTCCACTGTACTCTACCTCTACTGTACTGTACTGTTCTCTACCTCTACTGTACTCTATTGTACTCCACCTCTACTGTGCTCCACTGTACACCACTGTTCTATCTCTACTGTACTCCACTGTACTCTACCTCTACTGCACTCCACTGTACTCTACCTCTACTGTACTCCACTGTGCTCTACCTCTACTGTGCTCCACTGTACTATATCTCTACTGTGCTCCACTGTACTCTTTCTCTACTGTACTCCACTGTACTCTACCTCTACTGTCCTCCACTGTACTCTACCTCTATTGTGCTCTACTGTACTCTATCTCTACTGTACTCCACTGTACTCTATCTCTACTGTGATCCACTGTACTCTACCTCTACTGTACTCCACTGTACTCTATCTCTACTGTGCTCTACTGTACTCTATCTCTATTGTACTCCACTGTACTCTACCTCTACTGTGCTCCACTGTACTCCACTGTACTCTATCTCTACTGTGCTCCACTGTACTCTATCTCTACTGTACTCCACTGTACTCTACCTCTACTGTGCTCCACTGTACTCTACCTCTACTGTACTCCACTCTACTCTACCTCTACTGTGCTCCACTGTACTCTACCTCTACTGTACTCCACTCTACTCTACCTCTACTGGGCTCCACTGTACTCTACCTCTACTCTACTCCACTGTACTCTATCTCTACCATGCTCCACTGTACACCACTGTTCTACCTCTACTGTACTCCATTGTACTCTACCTCTACTGCACTCCACTGTAATCTATCTCTACTCTACTCCACTATGCTCTACCTCTACTGTGCTCCACTGTACTCCACCTCTACTGTGCTCCACTGTACTCCACTGTACTCTACCTCTACTGTGCTCCACTGTAATCTACCTCTACTGTGCTCCACTGTACTCTACCACTACTGTGCTCCACTGTACTCTATCTCTACTGTGCTCTACTGTTCTCTACTCTACTGTACTCCACTGTACTCTACCTCTACTGTACTCTACTGTACTCTACCTCTACGTTACTCCACTGTACTTTACCTCAACTCTACTCCACTGTACTCTACCTCTACTGTACTCTACTGTACTCCTATTCTAATGTGCTCCACTGTAATCCACTGTACTCTACCACTACTGTACTCCACTGTACTCTATCTCTACCGTGCTCCACTGTACTCTATCTCTACTGTACTCCACTGTACTCTACCTCTACTCTACTGTACTGTTCTCTAGCTCTACTGTACTCTACTGTACTCCACCTCTACTGTGCTCCACTGTACTCCACTGTACTCCACTGTACTCTACCTCTACTGTGCTCCACTGTAATCTACCTCTACTGTGCTCCACTGTACTCTACCTCTACTGTGCTCCACTGTACTCTATCTCTACTGTGCTCTACTGTACTCTACTCTACTGTACTCCACTGTACTCTACCTCTACTGTACTCCACTGTACTCTACCTCTACTTTACTCCACTGTACTTTACCTCAACTCTACTCCACTGTACTCTACCTCTACTGTACTCTACTGTACTCCTATTCTAATGTGCTCCACTGTAATCCACTGTATTCTACCACTACTGTACTCCACTGTACTCTACCTCTATTGTGCTCTACTGTACTCTATCTCTACTGTGCTCCACTGTACTCTACCTCTACTGTACTCCACTGTACTCTATCTCTACTGTACTCCACTGTACTCTATCTCTACTGTACTCTCTCTCTACTGTACTCCACTGTACTCTACCTCTACTGTGCTCCACTGTACTCTATCTCTACTGTGCTCCACTGTACTCTTTCTCTACTGTACTCCACTGTACTCTACCTCTACTGTGCTCCACTGTACTCTACCTCTATTGTGCTCTACTGTACTCTATCTCTACTGTACTCCACTGTACTCTATCTCTACTGTGATCCACTGTACTCTACCTCTACTGTACTCCACTGTACTCTATCTCTACTGTGCTCTACTGTACTCTATCTCTACTGTACTCCACTGTACTCTACCTCTACTGTGCTCCACTGTACTCCATTGTACTCTATCTCTACTGTACTCCACTGTACTCTACCTCTACTGTGCTCCACTGTACTCCACTGTACTCTATCTCTACTGTGCTCCACTGTACTCTACCTCTACTGTACTCCACTGTACTCTACCTCTACTGTGCTCCACTGTACTCTACCTCTACTGTACTCCACTGTACTCTACCTCTACTGCACTCCACTGTACTCTATCTCTACTGTACTCCACTGTACTCTATCTCTACTGTACTCTCTCTCTACTGTACTCCACTGTACTCTACCTCTACTGTGCTGCACTGTACTCTACCTCTACTGTGCTCCACTGTACTCTACCTCTACTGTGCTCTACTGCACTCTATCTCTACTGTGTTACACTGTACTCTACCTCTACTCTACTCCACTGTACTCTATCTCTACTGTGCTCCACTGTGCTCTACCTCTACTGTACTGTACTGTTCTCTACCTCTACTGTACTCTACTGTACTCCACCTCTACTGTGCTCCACTGTACACCACTGTTCTACCTCTACTGTACTCCACTGTACTCTATCTCTACTGTACTCCACTGTGCTCTACCTCTACTGTGCTCCACTGTACTCTATCTCTACTGTGCTCCACTGTACTTTTTCTCTACTGTACTCCACTGTACTCTACCTCTACTGTGCTCCACTGTACTCTACCTCTATTGTGCTCTACTGTACTCTATCTCTACTGTACTCCACTGTACTCTTTCTCTACTGTGATCCACTGTACTCTACCTCTACTGTACTCCACTGTACTCTATCTCTACTGTGCTCTACTGTACTCTATCTCTACTGTACTCCACTGTACTCTACCTCTACTGTGCTCCACTGTACTCTATCTCTACTGTGCTCCACTGTACTCTACCTCTACTGTACCCCACTCTACTCTACCTCTACTGTGCTCCACTGTACTCTACCTCTACTGTACTCCACTCTACTCTACCTCTACTGGGCTCCACTGTACTCTACCTCTACTGTACTCCACTGTACTCTATCTCTACCGTGCTCCACTGTACACCACTGTTCTACCTCTACTGTACTCCACTCTACTCTACCTCTACTGCACTCCACTGTACTCTATCTCTACTCTACTCCACTGTGCTCTACCTCTACTGTGCTCCACTGTACTCTATCTCTACTGTGCTCCACTGTACTCTATCTCTACTGTACTCCACTGTACTCTACCTCTACTGTGCTCCACTGTACTCTACCTCTACTGTGCTCTACTGTACTCTATCTCTACTGTGTTCCACTTTACTCTACCTCTACTGTACTCCACTGTACTCTATCTCTACTGTGCTCCACTGTACTCTACCTCTACTGTACTGTACTGTTCTCTACCTCTACTGTACTCTACTGTACTCCACCTCTACTGTGCTCCACTGTACTCCACTGTACTCTACCTCTACTGTACTCCACTGTACTCTACCTCTACTGCACTCCACTGTACTCTATCTCTACTCTACTCCACTGTGCTCTACCTCTACTGTGCTCCACTGTACTCTATCTCTACTGTGCTCCACTGTACTCTATCTCTACTGTACTCCACTGTACTCTACCTCTACTGTGCTCCACTGTACTCTACCTCTACTGTGCTCTACTGTACTCTATCTCTACTGTGTTCCACTTTACTCTACCTCTACTGTACTCCACTGTACTCTATCTCTACTGTGCTCCACTGTACTCTACCTCTACTGTACTGTACTGTTCTCTACCTCTACTGTACTCTACTGTACTCCACCTCTACTGTGCTCCACTGTACTCCACTGTACTCTACCTCTACTGTACTCCACTGTACTCTACCTCTACTGCACTCCACTGTACTCTATCTCTACTCTACTCCACTGTGCTCTACCTCTACTGTGCTCCACTGTACTCTATCTCTACTGTGCTCCACTGTACTCTATCTCTACTGTACTCCACTGTACTCTACCTCTACTGCACTCCACTGTACTCTATCTCTACTCTACTCCACTGTGCTCTACCTCTACTGTGCTCCACTGTACTCTATCTCTACTGTGCTCCACTGTACTATATCTCTACTGTGCTCCACTGTACTCTACCTCTACTGTGCTCTACTGTACTCTATCTCTACTGTGTTCCACTTTACTCTACCTCTACTGTACTCCACTGTACTCTATCTCTACTGTGCTCCACTGTACTCTACCTCTACTGTACTGTACTGTTCTCTACCTCTACTGTACTCTACTGTACTCCACCTCTACTGTGCTCCACTGTACTCCACTGTACTCTACCTCTACTGTACTCCACTGTACTCTACCTCTACTGCACTCCACTGTACTCTATCTCTAATGTACTCCACTGTGCTCTACCTCTACTGTGCTTCACTGTACTCTATCTCTACTGTGCTCCACTGTACTCTATCTCTACTGTACTCCACTGTACTCTACCTCTACTGTGCTCCACTGTACTCTACCTCTACTGTGCTCTACTGTACTCTATCTCTACTGTGTTCCACTGTACTCTACCTCTACTCTACTCCACTGTACTCTATCTATACTGTGCTCCACTGTACTCTACCTCTACTGTACTCCACTGTACTCTATCTCTACTGTACTCCACTGTACTCTACCTCTACTGTACTGTACTGTTCTCTACCTCTACTGTACTCTACTGTACTCCACCTCTACTGTGCTCCACTGTACTCCACTGTACTCTACCTCTACTGTGCTCCACTGTGATCTACCTCTACTGTGCTCCACTGTACTCTACCTCTACTGTACTCACCTGTAATCTATCTCTACTGTACTCCACTGTACTCTATCTCTACTGTGATCCACTGTACTCTACCTCTACTCTGCTCCACTGTACTCTATCTCTACTGTGCTCCACTGTACTCTACCTCTACTGTACTCCACTCTACTCTACCTCTACTGTACTCTACTGTACTCCACCTCTACTGTGCTCCACTGTACTCCACTGTACTCTACCTCTACTGTGCTCCACTGTAATCTACCTCTACTGTGCTCCACTGTACTCTACCTCTACTGTGCTCCACTGTACTCTATCTCTACTGTGCTCTACTGTACTCTACTCTACTGTACTCCACTGTACTCTACCTCTACTGTACTCCACTGTACTCTACCTCTACTTTACTCCACTGTACTTTACCTCAACTCTACTCCACTGTACTCTACCTCTACTGTACTCTACTGTACTCCTATTCTAATGTGCTCCACTGTAATCCACTGTATTCTACCACTACTGTACTCCACTGTACTCTACCTCTATTGTGCTCTACTGTACTCTATCTCTACTGTGCTCCACTGTACTCTACCTCTACTCTACTCCACTGTACTCTATCTCTACTGTACTCCACTGTACTCTATCTCTACTGTACTCTCTCTCTACTGTACTCCACTGTACTCTACCTCTACTGTGCTCCACTGTACTCTATCTCTACTGTGCTCCACTGTACTCTACCTCTACTCTACTCCACTGTACTCTATCTCTACTGTACTCCACTGTACTCTATCTCTACTGTACTCTTTCTCTACTGTACTCTTTCTCTACTGTACTCCACTGTACTCTACCTCTACTGTGCTCCACTGTACTCTACCTCTATTGTGCTCTACTGTACTCTATCTCTACTGTACTCCACTGTACTCTATCTCTACTGTGATCCACTGTACTCTACCTCTACTGTACTCCACTGTACTCTATCTCTACTGTGCTCTACTGTACTCTATCTCTACTGTACTCCACTGTACTCTACCTCTACTGTGCTCCACTGTACTCCACTGTACTCTATCTCTACTGTGCTCCACTGTACTCTATCTCTACTGTACTCCACTGTACTCTACCTCTACTGTGCTCCACTGTACTCCACTGTACTCTATCTCTACTGTGCTCCACTGTACTCTACCTCTACTGTACTCCACTGTACTCTACCTCTACTGTGCTCCACTGTACTCTACCTCTACTGTACTCCACTCTACTCTACCTCTACTGGGCTCCACTGTACTCTACCTCTACTGTACTCCACTGTACTCTATCTCTACCATGCTCCACTGTACACCACTGTTCTACCTCTACTGTACTCCACTGTACTCTACCTCTACTGCACTCCACTGTACTCTATCTCTACTCTACTCCACTGTACTCTACCTCTACTGTACTCCACTGTACTCTACCTCTACTGTACTCCACTGTACTCTATCTTTACCGTGCTCCACTGTACTCTATCTCTACTGTACTCCACTGTACTCTACCTCTACTCTACTGTAGTGTTCTCTACCTCTACTGTACTCTACTGTACTCCACCTCTACTGTGCTCCACTGTACTCCACTGTACTCTACCTCTACTGTGCTCCACTGTAATCTACCTCTACTGTGCTCCACTGTACTCTACCTCTACTGTGCTCCACTGTACTCTATCTCTACTGTGCTCTACTGTACTCTACTCTACTGTACTCCACTGTACTCTACCTCTACTGTACTCCACTGTACTCTACCTCTACTTTACTCCACTGTACGTTACCTCAACTCTACTCCACTGTACTCTACCTCTACTGTACTCTACTGTACTCCTATTCTAATGTGCTCCACTGTAATCCACTGTACTCTACCACTACTGTACTCCACTGTACTCTACCTCTATTGTGCTCTACTGTACTCTATCTCTACTGTGCTCCACTGTACTCTACCTCTACTGTACTCCACTGTACTCTATCTCTACTGTACTCCACTGTACTCTATCTCTAATGTGCTCCACTGTAATCCACTGTACTCTACCTCTACTGTGCTGCACTGTACTCTACCTCTACTGTGCTCCACTGTACTCTACCTCTACTGTGCTCTACTGCACTCTATCTCTACTGTGTTACACTGTACTCTACCTCTACTCTACTCCACTGTACTCTATCTCTACTGTGCTCCACTGTACTCTACCTCTACTGTACTGTACTGTTCTCTACCTCTACTGTACTCTACTGTACTCCACCTCTACTGTGCTCCACTGTACACCACTGTTCTACCTCTACTGTACTCCACTGTACTCTACCTCTACTGCACTCCACTGTACTCTATCTCTACTGTACTCCACTGTGCTCTACCTCTACTGTGCTCCACTGTACTCTATCTCTACTGTGCTCCACTGTACTTTTTCTCTGCTGTACTCCATTGTACTCTACCTCTACTGTGCTCCACTGTACTCTACCTCTATTGTGCTCTACTGTACTCTATCTCTACTGTACTCCACTGTACTCTTTCTCTACTGTGATCCACTGTACTCTACCTCTACTGTACTCCACTGTACTCTATCGCTACTGTGCTCTACTGTACTCTATCTCTACTGTACTCCACTGTACTCTACCTCTACTGTGCTCCACTGTACTCCACTGTACTCTATCTCTACTGTGCTCCACTGTACTCTACCTCTACTGTACCCCACTCTACTCTACCTCTACTGTGCTCCACTGTACTCTACCTCTACTGTACTCCACTCTACTCTACCTCTACTGGGCTCCACTGTACTCTACCTCTACTGTACTCCACTGTACTCTATCTCTACCGTGCTCCACTGTACACCACTGTTCTACCTCTACTGTACTCCACTGTACTCTACCTCTACTGCACTCCACTATACTCTATCTCTACTCTACTCCACTGTGCTCTACCTCTACTGTGCTCCACTGTACTCTATCTCTACTGTGCTCCACTGTACTCTATCTCTACTGTACTCCACTGTACTCTACCTCTACTGTGCTCCACTGTACTCTACCTCTACTGTGCTCTACTGTACTCTATCTCTACTGTGTTCCACTTTACTCTACCTCTACTGTACTCCACTGTACTCTATCTCTACTGTGCTCCACTGTACTCTACCTCTACTGTACTGTACTGTTCTCTACCTCTACTGTACTCTACTGTACTCCACCTCTACTGTGCTCCACTGTACTCCACTGTACTCTACCTCTACTGTACTCCACTGTACTCTACCTCTACTGCACTCCACTGTACTCTATCTCTACTCTACTCCACTGTGCTCTACCTCTACTGTGCTCCACTGTACTCTATCTCTACTGTGCTCCACTGTACTCTATCTCTACAGTACTCCACTGTACTCTACCTCTACTGTGCTCCACTGTACTCTACCTCTACTGTACTCCACTGTACTCTATCTCTACTGTACTCCACTGTACTCTACCTCTACTGTACTGTACTGTTCTCTACCTCTACTGTACTCTACTGTACTCCACCTCTACTGTGCTCCACTGTACTCCACTGTACTCTACCTCTACTGTGCTCCACTGTGATCTACCTCTACTGTGCTCCACTGTACTCTACCTCTACTGTACTCACCTGTAATCTATCTCTACTGTACTCCACTGTACTCTATCTCTACTGTGATCCACTGTACTCTACCTCTACTCTGCTCCACTGTACTCTATCTCTACTGTGCTCCACTGTACTCTAGCTCTACTGTACTCCACTGTACTCTATCTCTACTTTGCTCTACTGTACTCTATCTCTACTGTACTCCACTGTACTCTACCTCTACTGTGCTCCACTGTACTCCACTGTACTCTATCTCTACAGTGCTCCACTGTACTCTATCTCTACTGTACTCCACTGTACTCTACCTCTACTGTGCTCCACTGTACTCCACTCTACTCTATCTCTACTGTGCTCCACTGTACTCTACCTCTACTGTACTCCACTGTACTCTACCTCTACTGTGCTCCACTGTACTCTACCTCTACTGTACTCCACTCTACTCTACCTCTACTGGGCTCCACTGTACTCTACCTCTACTGTACTTCACTGTACTCTACCTCTACTGTACTCCACTGTACTCTATCTCTACCGTGCTCCACTGTACTATATCTCTACTGTACTCCACTGTACTCTACCTCTAGTCTACTGTACTGTTCTCTACCTCTACTGTACTCTACTGTACTCCACCTCTACTGTGCTCCACTGTACTCCACTGTACTCTACCTCTACTGTGCTCCACTGTAATCTATCTCTACTGTGCTCCACTGTACTCTACCACTACTGTGCTCCACTGTACTCTATCTCTACTGTGCTCTACTGTACTCTACTCTACTGTACTCCACTGTACTCTACCTCTACTGTACTCCACTGTACTCTACCTCTACTTTACTCCACTGTACTTTACCTCAACTCTACTCCACTGTACTCTACCTCTACTGTACTCTACTGTACTCCTATTCTAATGTGCTCCACTGTAATCCACTGTACTCTACCACTACTGTACTCCACTGTACTCTATCTCTACTATGCTCCACTGTACTCTATCTCTACTGTACTCCACTGTACTCTACCTCTACTCTACTGTACTGTTCTCTACCTCTACTGTACTCTACTGTACTCCACCTCTACTGTGCTCCACTGTACTCCACTGTACTCTACCTCTACTGTGCTCCACTGTAATCTATCTCTACTGTGCTCCACTGTACTCTACCTCTACTGTACTCACCTGTAATCTATCTCTACTGTACTCCACTGTACTCTATCTCTACTCTGATCCACTGTACTCTACCTCTACTCTGCTCCACTGTACTCTATCTCTACTGTGCTCCACTGTACTCTAGCTCTACTGTACTCCACTGTACTCTATCTCTACTTTGCTCTACTGTACTCTATCTCTACTGTACTCCACTGTACTCTACCTCTACTGTGCTCCACTGTACTCCACTGTACTCTATCTCTACAGTGCTCCACTGTACTCTATCTCTACTGTACTCCACTGTACTCTACCTCTACTGTGCTCCACTGTACTCCACTCTACTCTATCTCTACTGTGCTCCACTGTACTCTACCTCTACTGTACTCCACTGTACTCTACCTCTACTGTGCTCCACTGTACTCTACCTCTACTGTACTCCACTCTACTCTACCTCTACTGGGCTCCACTGTACTCTACCTCTACTGTACTTCACTGTACTCTACCTCTACTGTACTCCACTGTACTCTATCTCTACCGTGCTCCACTGTACTATATCTCTACTGTACTCCACTGTACTCTACCTCTAGTCTACTGTACTGTTCTCTACCTCTACTGTACTCTACTGTACTCCACCTCTACTGTGCTCCACTGTACTCCACTGTACTCTACCTCTACTGTGCTCCACTGTAATCTATCTCTACTGTGCTCCACTGTACTCTACCACTACTGTGCTCCACTGTACTCTATCTCTACTGTGCTCTACTGTACTCTACTCTACTGTACTCCACTGTACTCTACCTCTACTGTACTCCACTGTACTCTACCTCTACTTTACTCCACTGTACTTTACCTCAACTCTACTCCACTGTACTCTACCTCTACTGTACTCTACTGTACTCCTATTCTAATGTGCTCCACTGTAATCCACTGTACTCTACCACTACTGTACTCCACTGTACTCTATCTCTACTATGCTCCACTGTACTCTATCTCTACTGTACTCCACTGTACTCTACCTCTACTCTACTGTACTGTTCTCTACCTCTATTGTACTCTACTGTACTCCACCTCTACTGTGCTCCACTGTACTCCACTGTACTCTACCTCTACTGTGCTCCACTGTAATCTACCTCTACTGTGCTCCACTGTACTCTACATCTACTGTGCTCCACTGTACTCTATCTCTACTGTGCTCTACTGTACTCTACTCTACTGTACTCCACTGTACTCTACCTCTACTGTACTCCACTGTACTCTACCTCTACTTTACTCCACTGTACTTTACCTCAACTCTACTCCACTGTACTCTACCTCTACTGTACTCTACTGTACTCCTATTCTAATGTGCTCCACTGTAATCCACTGTATTCTACCACTACTGTACTCCACTGTACTCTACCTCTATTGTGCTCTACTGTACTCTATCTCTACTGTGCTCCACTGTACTCTACCTCTACTGTACTCCACTGTACTCTATCTCTACTGTACTCCACTGTACTCTATCTCTACTGTACTCTCTCTCTACTGTACTCCACTGTACTCTACCTCTACTGTGCTCCACTGTACTCTATCTCTACTGTGCTCCACTGTACTCTTTCTCTACTGTACTCCACTGTACTCTACCTCTACTGTGCTCCACTGTACTCTACCTCTATTGTGCTCTACTGTACTCTATCTCTACTGTACTCCACTGTACTCTATCTCTACTGTGATCCACTGTACTCTACCTCTACTGTACTCCACTGTACTCTATCTCTACTGTGCTCTACTGTACTCTATCTCTACTGTACTCCACTGTACTCTACCTCTACTGTGCTCCACTGTACTCCACTGTACTCTACCTCTACTGTGCTCCACTGTAATCTACCTCTACTGTGCTCCACTGTACTCTACCTCTACTGTACTCCACTGTACTCTACCTCTACTGTACTCCACTGTACTCTACCTCTACTTTACTCCACTGTACTTTACCTCTACTCTACTCCACTGTACTCTACCTCTACTGTACTGTACTGTTCTCTACCTCTACTGTACTCTACTGTACTCACCCTCTACTGTGCTCCACTGTACACCACTGTTCTACCTCTACTGTACTCCACTGTACTCTACCTCTACTGCACTCCACTGTACTCTATCTCTACTGTACTCCACTGTGCTCTACATCTACTGTGCTCCACTGTACTCCACTGTACTCTATCTCTACTGTGCTCCACTGTACTCTATCTCTACTGTACTCCACTGTACTCTACCTCTACTGTGCTCCACTGTACTCCACTCTACTCTATCTCTACTGTGCTCCACTGTACTCTACCTCTACTGTACTCCACTCTACTCTACCTCTACTGTGCTCCACTGTACTCTACCTCTACTGTACTCCACTCTACTCTACCTCTACTGGGCTCCACTGTACTCTACCTCTACTGTACTTCACTGTACTCTACCTCTACTGTACTCCACTGTACTCTATCTCTACCGTGCTCCACTGTACTATATCTCTACTGTACTCCACTGTACTCTACCTCTAGTCTACTGTACTGTTCTCTACCTCTACTGTACTCTACTGTACTCCACCTCTACTGTGCTCCACTGTACTCCACTGTACTCTACCTCTACTGTGCTCCACTGTAATCTACCTCTACTGTGCTCCACTGTACTCTACCACTACTGTGCTCCACTGTACTCTATCTCTACTGTGCTCTACTGTACTCTACCTCTACTGTACTCCACTGTACTCTACCTCTACTTTACTCCACTGTACTTTACCTCAACTCTACTCCACTGTACTCTACCTCTACTGTACTCTACTGTACTCCTATTCTAATGTGCTCCACTGTAATCCACTGTACTCTACCACTACTGTACTCCACTGTACTCTATCTCTACTATGCTCCACTGTACTCTATCTCTACTGTACTCCACTGTACTCTACCTCTACTCTACTGTACTGTTCTCTACCTCTACTGTACTCTACTGTACTCCACCTCTACTGTGCTCCACTGTACTCCACTGTAGTCTACCTCTACTGTGCTCCACTGTAATCTACCTCTACTGTGCTCCACTGTACTCTACCTCTACTGTGCTCCACTGTACTCTATCTCTACTGTGCTCTACTGTACTCTACTCTACTGTACTCCACTGTACTCTACCTCTACTGTACTCCACTGTACTCTACCTCTACTTTACTCCACTGTACTTTACCTCAACTCTACTCCACTGTACTCTACCTCTACTGTACTCTACTGTACTCCTATTCTAATGTGCTCCACTGTAATCCACTGTATTCTACCACTACTGTACTCCACTGTACTCTACCTCTATTGTGCTCTACTGTACTCTATCTCTACTGTGCTCCACTGTACTCTACTTCTACTGTACTCCACTGTACTCTATCTCTACTGTACTCCACTGTACTCTATCTCTACTGTACTCTCTCTCTACTGTACTCCACTGTACTCTACCTCTACTGTGCTCCACTGTACTCTATCTCTACTGTGCTCCACTGTACTCTTTCTCTACTGTACTCCACTGTACTCTACCTCTACTGTGCTCCACTGTACTCTACCTCTATTGTGCTCTACTGTACTCTATCTCTACTGTACTCCACTGTACTCTATCTCTACTGTGATCCACTGTACTCTACCTCTACTGTACTCCACTGTACTCTATCTCTACTGTGCTCTACTGTACTCTATCTCTACTGTACTCCACTGTACTCTACCTCTACTGTGCTCCACTGTACTCCACTGTACTCTATCTCTACTGTGCTCCACTGTACTCTATCTCTACTGTACTCCACTGTACTCTACCTCTACTGTGCTCCACTGTACTCCACTGTACTCTATCTCTACTGTGCTCCACTGTACTCTACCTCTACTGTACTCCACTGTACTCTACCTCTACTGTGCTCCACTGTACTCTACCTCTACTGTACTCCACTCTACTCTACCTCTACTGGGCTCCACTGTACTCTACCTCTACTGTACTCCACTGTACTCTATCTCTACCGTGCTCCACTGTACACCACTGTTCTACCTCTACTGTACTCCACTGTACTCTACCTCTACTGCACTCCACTGTACTCTATCTCTACTCTACTCCACTGTACTCTACCTCTACTGTACTCCACTGTACTCTACCTCTACTGTACTCCACTGTACTCTACCTCTACTGTACTGTACTGTTCTCTACCTCTACTGTACTCTACTGTACTCCACCTCTACTGTGCTCCACTGTACACCACTGTTCTACCTCTACTGTACTCCACTGTACTCTACCTCTACTGCACTCCACTGTACTCTATCTCTACTGTACTCCACTGTGCTCTACCTCTACTGTGCTCCACTGTACTCTATCTCTACTGTGCTCCACTGTACTTTTTCTCTACTGTACTCCACTGTACTCTACCTCTACTGTGCTCCACTGTACTCTACCTCTATTGTGCTCTACTGTACTCTATCTCTACTGTACTCCACTGTACTCTTTCTCTACTGTGATCCACTGTACTCTACCTCTACTGTACTCCACTGTACTCTATCTCTACTGTGCTCTACTGTACTCTATCTCTACTGTACTCCACTGTACTCTACCTCTACTGTGCTCCACTGTACTCTATCTCTACTGTGCTCCACTGTACTCTACCTCTACTGTACTCCACTCTACTCTACCTCTACTGTGCTCCACTGTACTCTACCTCTACTGTACTCCACTCTACTCTACCTCTACTGGGCTCCACTGTACTCTACCTCTACTGTACTCCACTGTACTCTATCTCTACCGTGCTCCACTGTACACCACTGTTCTACCTCTACTGTACTTCACTGTACTCTACCTCTACTGCACTCCACTGTACTCTATCTCTACTCTACTCCAGTGTGTTCTACCTCTACTGTGCTCCACTGTACTCTATCTCTACTGTGCTCCACTGTACTCTATCTCTACTGTACTCCACTGTACTCTACCTCTACTGTGCTCCACTGTACTCTACCTCTACTGTGCTCTACTGTACTCTATCTCTACTGTGTTCCACTTTACTCTACCTCTACTGTACTCCACTGTACTCTATCTCTACTGTGCTCCACTGTACTCTACCTCTACTGTACTGTACTGTTCTCTACCTCTACTGTACTCTACTGTACTCCACTTCTACTGTGCTCCACTGTACTCCATTGTACTCTACCTCTACTGTACTCCACTGTACTCTACCTCTACTGCACTCCACTGTACTCTATCTCTAATGTACTCCACTGTGCTCTACCTCTACTGTGCTTCACTGTACTCTATCTCTACTGTGCTCCACTGTACTCTATCTCTACTGTACTCCACTGTACTCTACCTCTACTGTGCTCCACTGTACTCTACCTCTACTGTGCTCTACTGTACTCTATCTCTACTGTGTTCCACTGTACTCTACCTCTACTCTACTCCACTGTACTCTATCTCTACTTTGCTCCACTGTACTCTACCTCTACTGTACTCCACTGTACTCTATCTCTACTGTACTCCACTGTACTCTACCTCTACTGTACTGTACTGTTCTCTACCTCTAGTGTACTCTACTGTACTCCACCTCTACTGTGGTCCACTGTACTCCACTGTACTCTACATCTACTGTGCTCCACTGTGATCTACCTCTACTGTGCTCCACTGTACTCTACCTCTACTGTACTCAACTGTAATCTATCTCTACTGTACTCCACTGTACTCTATCTCTACTGTGATCCACTGTACTCTACCTCTACTCTGCTCCACTGTACTCTATCTCTACTGTGCTCCACTGTACTCTACCTCTACTGTACTCCACTGTACTCTACCTCTACTGTGCTCCACTGTACTCCACTGTACTCTATATCTACTGTGCTCCACTGTAATCTACCTCTACTGTGCTCCACTGTACTCTACCTCTACTGTGCTCAACTGTACTCTATCTCTACTGTGCTCTACTGTAATCTACTCTACTGTACTCCACTGTACTCTACCTCTACTGTCCTCCACTGTACTCTACCTCTACTTTTCTCCACTGTAATCTACCTCTACTGTACTCTACTGTACTCCTATTCTAATGTGCTCCACTGTAATCCACTGTACTCTACCACTACTGTACTCCACTGTACTCTACCTCTATTGTGCTCTACTGTACTCTATCTCTACTGTGCTCCACTGTACTCTATCTCTACTGTACTCCACTGTACTCTACCTCTACTGTGCTCCACTGTACTCTACCTCTACTGTGCTCTACTGTACTCTATCTCTACTGTGTTCCACTTTACTCTACCTCTACTGTACTCCACTGTACTCTATCTCTACTGTGCTCCACTGTACTCTACCTCTACTGTACTGTACTGTTCTCTACCTCTACTGTACTCTACTGTACTCCACCTCTACTGTGCTCCACTGTACTCCACTGTACTCTACCTCTACTGTACTCCACTGTACTCTACCTCTACTGCACTCCACTGTACTCTATCTCTAATGTACTCCACTGTGCTCTACCTCTACTGTGCTTCACTGTACTCTATCTCTACTGTGCTCCACTGTACTCTATCTCTACTGTACTCCACTGTACTCTACCTCTACTGTGCTCCACTGTACTCTACCTCTACTGTGCTCTACTGTACTCTATCTCTACTGTGTTCCACTGTACTCTACCTCTACTCTACTCCACTGTACTCTATCTCTACTTTGCTCCACTGTACTCTACCTCTACTGTACTCCACTGTACTCTATCTCTACTGTACTCCACTGTACTCTACCTCTACTGTACTGTACTGTTCTCTACCTCTAGTGTACTCTACTGTACTCCACCTCTACTGTGGTCCACTGTACTCCACTGTACTCTACATCTACTGTGCTCCACTGTGATCTACCTCTACTGTGCTCCACTGTACTCTACCTCTACTGTACTCAACTGTAATCTATCTCTACTGTACTCCACTGTACTCTATCTCTACTGTGATCCACTGTACTCTACCTCTACTCTGCTCCACTGTACTCTATCTCTACTGTGCTCCACTGTACTCTACCTCTACTGTACTCCACTGTACTCTACCTCTACTGTGCTCCACTGTACTCCACTGTACTCTATATCTACTGTGCTCCACTGTAATCTACCTCTACTGTGCTCCACTGTACTCTACCTCTACAGTGCTCCACTGTACTCTATCTCTACTGTGCTCTACTGTAATCTACTCTACTGTACTCCACTGTACTCTACCTCTACTGTCCTCCACTGTACTCTACCTCTACTTTTCTCCACTGTAATCTACCTCTACTGTACTCTACTGTACTCCTATTCTAATGTGCTCCACTGTAATCCACTGTACTCTACCACTACTGTACTCCACTGTACTCTACCTCTATTGTGCTCTACTGTACTCTATCTCTACTGTGCTCCACTGTACTCTACCTCTACTGTACTCCACTGTACTCTATCTCTACTGTACTCCATTGTACTCTATCTCTACTGTACTCTCTCTCTACTGTACTCCACTGTACTCTACCTCTACTGTGCTCCACTGTACTCTACCTCTACTGTGGTCCACTGTACTCTACCTATATTGTGCTCCACTGTACTCTACCTCTACTGTGCTCTACTGTACTCTATCTCTACTGTGTTCCACTGTACTCTACCTCTACTGTACTCCACTGTACTCTATCTCTACTGTGCTCCACTGTACTCTACCTCTACTGTACTGTACTGTTCTCTACCTCTACTGTACTCTACTGTACTCCACCTCTACTGTGCTCCACTGTACACCACTGTTCTACCTCTACTGTACTCCACTGTACTCTACCTCTACTGCACTCCACTGTACTCTATCTCTACTGTACTCCACTGTGCTCTACCTCTACTGTGCTCCACCTCTACTGTGCTCCACTGTACTCTATCTCTACTGTGCTCCACTGTACTCTACCTCTACTGTGCTCTACTGTACTCTATCTCTACTGTACTCCACTGTACTCTATCTCTACTGTGATCCACTGTACTCTACCTCTACTCTGCTCCACTGTACTCTATCTCTACTGTGCTCCACTGTACTCTACCTCTACTGTACTCCACTCTACTCTATCTCTACTGTGCTCTACTGTACTCTATCTCTACTGTACTCCACTGTACTCTACCTCTACTGTGCTCCACTGTACTCCACTGTACTCTATCTCTACTGTGCTCCACTGTACTCTATCTCTACTGTACTCCACTGTACTCTACCTCTACTGTGCTCCACTGTACTCCACTGTACTCTATCTCTACTGTGCTCCACTGTACTCTACCTCTACTGTACTCCACTCTACTCTACCTCTACTGTGCTCCACTGTACTCTACCTCTACTGTACTCCACTCTACTCTACCTCTACTGGGCTCCACTGTACTCTAACTCTACTGTACTCCACTGTACTCTATCTCTACCGTGCTCCACTGTACTCTATCTCTACTGTACTCCACTGTACTCTACCTCTACTCTACTGTACTGTTCTCTACCTCTACTGTACTCAACTGTACTCCACCTCTACTGTGCTCCACTGTACTCCACTGTACTCTACCTCTACTGTGCTCCACTGTAATCTACCTCTACTGTGCTCCACTCTACTCTACCTCTACTGTACTCCACTGTACTCTACCTCTACTGTACTCCACTGTACTCTACCTCTACTTTACTCCACTGTACTTTACCTCTACTCTACTCCACTGTACTCTACCTCTACTGTACTCCATTGTACTCCTATTCTAATGTGCTCCACTGTAATCCACTGTACTCTACCACTACTGTACTCCACTGTACTCTACCTCTATTGTGCTCTACTGTACTCTATCTCTACTGTGCTCCACTGTACTCTACCTCTACTGTACTCCACTGTACTCTATCTCTACTGTACTCCACTGTACTCTCTCTCTACTGTACTCCACTGTACTCTACCTCTACTGTGATCCACTGTACTCTACCTCTACTCTGCTCCACTGTACTCTACCTCTACTGTGCTCTACTGTACTCTATCTCTACTGTGCTCCACTGTACTCTACCTCTACTGTACTCCACTGTACTCTACCTTCACTGTACTCCACTGTACTCTATCTCTACTGTACTCCACTGTACTCTACCTCTACTGTACTGTACTGTTCTCTACCTCTACTGTACTCTACTGTACTCCACCTCTACTGTGCTCCACTGTACTCCACTGTACTCTACCTCTACTCTGCTCCACTGTACTCTATCTCTACTGTGCTCCACTGTACTCTACCTCTACTGTACTCCACTGTACTCTATCTCTACTGTGCTCTACTGTACTCTATCTCTACTGTACTCCACTGTACTCTACCTCTACTGTGCTCCAATGTACTCCACTGTACTCTATCTCTACTGTGCTCCACTGTACTCTATCTCTACTGTACTCCACTGTACTCTACCTCTACTGTGCTCCACTGTACTCCACTGTATTCTATCTCTACTGTGCTCCACTGTACTCTACCTCTACTGTACTCCACTTTACTCTACCTCTACTGTGCTCCACTGTACTCTACCTCTACTGTGCTCCACTCTACTCTACCTCTACTGGGCTCCACTGTACTCTACCTCTACTGTACTCCACTGTACTCTATCTCTACCGTGCTCCACTGTACTCTATCTCTACTGTACTCCACTGTGCTCTACATCTACTGTGCTCCACTGTACTCTATCTCTACTGTACTCCACTGTACTCTATCTCTACCGTGCTCCACTGTACTCTATCTCTACTGTACTCCACTGTACTCTACCTCTACTGCACTCCACTGTACTCTATCTCTACTGTACTCCACTGTACTCTATCTCTACTGTACTCCACTGTACTCTATCTCTACCGTGCTCCACTGTACTCTATCTCTACTGTACTCCACTGTACTCTACCTCTACTGCACTCCACTGTACTCTACCTCTACTGCACTCCACTGTACTCTACCTCTACTGTACTCCACTGTACTCTATCTCTACCGTGCTCCACTGTACTCTATCTCTACTGTACTCCACTGTACTCTACCTCTACTGCACTCCACTGTACTCTATCTCTACTGTACTCCACTGTGCTCTACATCTACTGTGCTCCACTGTACTCCATTGTACTCTATCTCTACTGTGCTCCACTGTACTCTATCTCTACTGTACTCCACTGTACTCTACCTCTACTGTGCTCCACTGTACTCCACTCTACTCTATCTCTACTGTGCTCCACTGTACTCTACCTCTACTGTACTCCACTCTACTCTACCTCTACTGTGCTCCACTGTACTCTACCTCTACTGTACTCCACTCTACTCTACCTCTACTGGGCTCCACTGTACTCTACCTCTACTGTACTTCACTGTACTCTACCTCTACTGTACTCCACTGTACTCTATCTCTACCGTGCTCCACTGTACTATATCTCTACTGTACTCCACTGTACTCTACCTCTAGTCTACTGTACTGTTCTCTACCTCTACTGTACTCTACTGTACTCCACCTCTACTGTGCTCCACTGTACTCCACTGTACTCTACCTCTACTGTGCTCCACTGTAATCTACCTCTACTGTGCTCCACTGTACTCTACCACTACTGTGCTCCACTGTACTCTATCTCTACTGTGCTCTACTGTACTCTACCTCTACTGTACTCCACTGTACTCTACCTCTACTTTACTCCACTGTACTTTACCTCAACTCTACTCCACTGTACTCTACCTCTACTGTACTCTACTGTACTCCTATTCTAATGTGCTCCACTGTAATCCACTGTACTCTACCACTACTGTACTCCACTGTACTCTATCTCTACTATGCTCCACTGTACTCTATCTCTACTGTACTCCACTGTACTCTACCTCTACTCTACTGTACTGTTCTCTACCTCTACTGTACTCTACTGTACTCCACCTCTACTGTGCTCCACTGTACTCCACTGTAGTCTACCTCTACTGTGCTCCACTGTAATCTACCTCTACTGTGCTCCACTGTACTCTACCTCTACTGTGCTCCACTGTACTCTATCTCTACTGTGCTCTACTGTACTCTACTCTACTGTACTCCACTGTACTCTACCTCTACTGTACTCCACTGTACTCTACCTCTACTTTACTCCACTGTACTTTACCTCAACTCTACTCCACTGTACTCTACCTCTACTGTACTCTACTGTACTCCTATTCTAATGTGCTCCACTGTAATCCACTGTATTCTACCACTACTGTACTCCACTGTACTCTACCTCTATTGTGCTCTACTGTACTCTATCTCTACTGTGCTCCACTGTACTCTACTTCTACTGTACTCCACTGTACTCTATCTCTACTGTACTCCACTGTACTCTATCTGTACTGTACTCTCTCTCTACTGTACTCCACTGTACTCTACCTCTACTGTGCTCCACTGTACTCTATCTCTACTGTGCTCCACTGTACTCTTTCTCTACTGTACTCCACTGTACTCTACCTCTACTGTGCTCCACTGTACTCTACCTCTATTGTGCTCTACTGTACTCTATCTCTACTGTACTCCACTGTACTCTATCTCTACTGTGATCCACTGTACTCTACCTCTACTGTACTCCACTGTACTCTATCTCTACTGTGCTCTACTGTACTCTATCTCTACTGTACTCCACTGTACTCTACCTCTACTGTGCTCCACTGTACTCCACTGTACTCTATCTCTACTGTGCTCCACTGTACTCTATCTCTACTGTACTCCACTGTACTCTACCTCTACTGTGCTCCACTGTACTCCACTGTACTCTATCTCTACTGTGCTCCACTGTACTCTACCTCTACTGTACTCCACTGTACTCTACCTCTACTGTGCTCCACTGTACTCTACCTCTACTGTACTCCACTCTACTCTACCTCTACTGGGCTCCACTGTACTCTACCTCTACTGTACTCCACTGTACTCTATCTCTACCGTGCTCCACTGTACACCACTGTTCTACCTCTACTGTACTCCACTGTACTCTACCTCTACTGCACTCCACTGTACTCTATCTCTACTCTACTCCACTGTACTCTACCTCTACTGTACTCCACTGTACTCTACCTCTACTGTACTCCACTGTACTCTACCTCTACTGTACTGTACTGTTCTCTACCTCTACTGTACTCTACTGTACTCCACCTCTACTGTGCTCCACTGTACACCACTGTTCTACCTCTACTGTACTCCACTGTACTCTACCTCTACTGCACTCCACTGTACTCTATCTCTACTGTACTCCACTGTGCTCTACCTCTACTGTGCTCCACTGTACTCTATCTCTACTGTGCTCCACTGTACTTTTTCTCTACTGTACTCCACTGTACTCTACCTCTACTGTGCTCCACTGTACTCTACCTCTATTGTGCTCTACTGTACTCTATCTCTACTGTACTCCACTGTACTCTTTCTCTACTGTGATCCACTGTACTCTACCTCTACTGTACTCCACTGTACTCTATCTCTACTGTGCTCTACTGTACTCTATCTCTACTGTACTCCACTGTACTCTACCTCTACTGTGCTCCACTGTACTCTATCTCTACTGTGCTCCACTGTACTCTACCTCTACTGTACTCCACTCTACTCTACCTCTACTGTGCTCCACTGTACTCTACCTCTACTGTACTCCACTCTACTCTACCTCTACTGGGCTCCACTGTACTCTACCTCTACTGTACTCCACTGTACTCTATCTCTACCGTGCTCCACTGTACACCACTGTTCTACCTCTACTGTACTTCACTGTACTCTACCTCTACTGCACTCCACTGTACTCTATCTCTACTCTACTCCAGTGTGTTCTACCTCTACTGTGCTCCACTGTACTCTATCTCTACTGTGCTCCACTGTACTCTATCTCTACTGTACTCCACTGTACTCTACCTCTACTGTGCTCCACTGTACTCTACCTCTACTGTGCTCTACTGTACTCTATCTCTACTGTGGTCCACTTTACTCTACCTCTACTGTACTCCACTGTACTCTATCTCTACTGTGCTCCACTGTACTCTACCTCTACTGTACTGTACTGTTCTCTACCTCTACTGTACTCTACTGTACTCCACCTCTACTGTGCTCCACTGTACTCCACTGTACTCTACCTCTACTGTACTCCACTGTACTCTACCTCTACTGCACTCCACTGTACTCTATCTCTACTCTACTCCACTGTGCTCTACCTCTACTGTGCTCCACTTTACTCTATCTCTACTGTGCTCCACTGTACTCTATCTCTACTGTACTCCACTGTACTCTACCTCTACTGTGCTCCACTGTACTCTACCTCTACTGTGCTCTACTGTACTCTATCTCTACTGTGTTCCACTTTACTCTACCTCTACTGTACTCCACTGTACTCTATCTCTACTGTGCTCCACTGTACTCTACCTCTACTGTACTGTACTGTTCTCTACCTCTACTGTACTCTACTGTACTCCACTTCTACTGTGCTCCACTGTACTCCATTGTACTCTACCTCTACTGTACTCCACTGTACTCTACCTCTACTGCACTCCACTGTACTCTATCTCTAATGTACTCCACTGTGCTCTACCTCTACTGTGCTTCACTGTACTCTATCTCTACTGTGCTCCACTGTACTCTATCTCTACTGTACTCCACTGTACTCTACCTCTACTGTGCTCCACTGTACTCTACCTCTACTGTGCTCTACTGTACTCTATCTCTACTGTGTTCCACTGTACTCTACCTCTACTCTACTCCACTGTACTCTATCTCTACTTTGCTCCACTGTACTCTACCTCTACTGTACTCCACTGTACTCTATCTCTACTGTACTCCACTGTACTCTACCTCTACTGTACTGTACTGTTCTCTACCTCTAGTGTACTCTACTGTACTCCACCTCTACTGTGGTCCACTGTACTCCACTGTACTCTACATCTACTGTGCTCCACTGTGATCTACCTCTACTGTGCTCCACTGTACTCTACCTCTACTGTACTCAACTGTAATCTATCTCTACTGTACTCCACTGTACTCTATCTCTACTGTGATCCACTGTACTCTACCTCTACTCTGCTCCACTGTACTCTATCTCTACTGTGCTCCACTGTACTCTACCTCTACTGTACTCCACTGTACTCTACCTCTACTGTGCTCCACTGTACTCCACTGTACTCTATATCTACTGTGCTCCACTGTAATCTACCTCTACTGTGCTCCACTGTACTCTACCTCTACTGTGCTCAACTGTACTCTATCTCTACTGTGCTCTACTGTAATCTACTCTACTGTACTCCACTGTACTCTACCTCTACTGTCCTCCACTGTACTCTACCTCTACTTTTCTCCACTGTAATCTACCTCTACTGTACTCTACTGTACTCCTATTCTAATGTGCTCCACTGTAATCCACTGTACTCTACCACTACTGTACTCCACTGTACTCTACCTCTATTGTGCTCTACTGTACTCTATCTCTACTGTGCTCCACTGTACTCTATCTCTACTGTACTCCACTGTACTCTACCTCTACTGTGCTCCACTGTACTCTACCTCTACTGTGCTCTACTGTACTCTATCTCTACTGTGTTCCACTTTACTCTACCTCTACTGTACTCCACTGTACTCTATCTCTACTGTGCTCCACTGTACTCTACCTCTACTGTACTGTACTGTTCTCTACCTCTACTGTACTCTACTGTACTCCACCTCTACTGTGCTCCACTGTACTCCACTGTACTCTACCTCTACTGTACTCCACTGTACTCTACCTCTACTGCACTCCACTGTACTCTATCTCTAATGTACTCCACTGTGCTCTACCTCTACTGTGCTTCACTGTACTCTATCTCTACTGTGCTCCACTGTACTCTATCTCTACTGTACTCCACTGTACTCTACCTCTACTGTGCTCCACTGTACTCTACCTCTACTGTGCTCTACTGTACTCTATCTCTACTGTGTTCCACTGTACTCTACCTCTACTCTACTCCACTGTACTCTATCTCTACTTTGCTCCACTGTACTCTACCTCTACTGTACTCCACTGTACTCTATCTCTACTGTACTCCACTGTACTCTACCTCTACTGTACTGTACTGTTCTCTACCTCTAGTGTACTCTACTGTACTCCACCTCTACTGTGGTCCACTGTACTCCACTGTACTCTACATCTACTGTGCTCCACTGTGATCTACCTCTACTGTGCTCCACTGTACTCTACCTCTACTGTACTCAACTGTAATCTATCTCTACTGTACTCCACTGTACTCTATCTCTACTGTGATCCACTGTACTCTACCTCTACTCTGCTCCACTGTACTCTATCTCTACTGTGCTCCACTGTACTCTACCTCTACTGTACTCCACTGTACTCTACCTCTACTGTGCTCCACTGTACTCCACTGTACTCTATATCTACTGTGCTCCACTGTAATCTACCTCTACTGTGCTCCACTGTACTCTACCTCTACAGTGCTCCACTGTACTCTATCTCTACTGTGCTCTACTGTAATCTACTCTACTGTACTCCACTGTACTCTACCTCTACTGTCCTCCACTGTACTCTACCTCTACTTTTCTCCACTGTAATCTACCTCTACTGTACTCTACTGTACTCCTATTCTAATGTGCTCCACTGTAATCCACTGTACTCTACCACTACTGTACTCCACTGTACTCTACCTCTATTGTGCTCTACTGTACTCTATCTCTACTGTGCTCCACTGTACTCTACCTCTACTGTACTCCACTGTACTCTATCTCTACTGTACTCCATTGTACTCTATCTCTACTGTACTCTCTCTCTACTGTACTCCACTGTACTCTACCTCTACTGTGCTCCACTGTACTCTACCTCTACTGTGGTCCACTGTACTCTACCTATATTGTGCTCCACTGTACTCTACCTCTACTGTGCTCTACTGTACTCTATCTCTACTGTGTTCCACTGTACTCTACCTCTACTGTACTCCACTGTACTCTATCTCTACTGTGCTCCACTGTACTCTACCTCTACTGTACTGTACTGTTCTCTACCTCTACTGTACTCTACTGTACTCCACCTCTACTGTGCTCCACTGTACACCACTGTTCTACCTCTACTGTACTCCACTGTACTCTACCTCTACTGCACTCCACTGTACTCTATCTCTACTGTACTCCACTGTGCTCTACCTCTACTGTGCTCCACCTCTACTGTGCTCCACTGTACTCTATCTCTACTGTGCTCCACTGTACTCTACCTCTACTGTGCTCTACTGTACTCTATCTCTACTGTACTCCACTGTACTCTATCTCTACTGTGATCCACTGTACTCTACCTCTACTCTGCTCCACTGTACTCTATCTCTACTGTGCTCCACTGTACTCTACCTCTACTGTACTCCACTCTACTCTATCTCTACTGTGCTCTACTGTACTCTATCTCTACTGTACTCCACTGTACTCTACCTCTACTGTGCTCCACTGTACTCCACTGTACTCTATCTCTACTGTGCTCCACTGTACTCTATCTCTACTGTACTCCACTGTACTCTACCTCTACTGTGCTCCAATGTACTCCACTGTACTCTATCTCTACTGTGCTCCACTGTACTCTACCTCTACTGTACTCCACTCTACTCTACCTCTACTGTGCTCCACTGTACTCTACCTCTACTGTACTCCACTCTACTCTACCTCTACTGGGCTCCACTGTACTCTAACTCTACTGTACTCCACTGTACTCTATCTCTACCGTGCTCCACTGTACTCTATCTCTACTGTACTCCACTGTACTCTACCTCTACTCTACTGTACTGTTCTCTACCTCTACTGTACTCAACTGTACTCCACCTCTACTGTGCTCCACTGTACTCCACTGTACTCTACCTCTACTGTGCTCCACTGTAATCTACCTCTACTGTGCTCCACTCTACTCTACCTCTACTGTACTCCACTGTACTCTACCTCTACTGTACTCCACTGTACTCTACCTCTACTTTACTCCACTGTACTTTACCTCTACTCTACTCCACTGTACTCTACCTCTACTGTACTCCATTGTACTCCTATTCTAATGTGCTCCACTGTAATCCACTGTACTCTACCACTACTGTACTCCACTGTACTCTACCTCTATTGTGCTCTACTGTACTCTATCTCTACTGTGCTCCACTGTACTCTACCTCTACTGTACTCCACTGTACTCTATCTCTACTGTACTCCACTGTACTCTCTCTCTACTGTACTCCACTGTACTCTACCTCTACTGTGATCCACTGTACTCTACCTCTACTGTGCTCCACTGTACTCTACCTCTACTGTGCTCTACTGTACTCTATCTCTACTGTGCTCCACTGTACTCTACCTCTACTGTACTCCACTGTACTCTACCTTCACTGTACTCCACTGTACTCTATCTCTACTGTACTCCACTGTACTCTACCTCTACTGTACTGTACTGTTCTCTACCTCTACTGTACTCTACTGTACTCCACCTCTACTGTGCTCCACTGTACTCCACTGTACTCTACCTCTACTCTGCTCCACTGTACTCTATCTCTACTGTGCTCCACTGTACTCTACCTCTACTGTACTCCACTGTACTCTATCTCTACTGTGCTCTACTGTACTCTATCTCTACTGTACTCCACTGTACTCTACCTCTACTGTGCTCCAATGTACTCCACTGTACTCTATCTCTACTGTGCTCCACTGTACTCTATCTCTACTGTACTCCACTGTACTCTACCTCTACTGTGCTCCACTGTACTCCACTGTATTCTATCTCTACTGTGCTCCACTGTACTCTACCTCTACTGTACTCCACTTTACTCTACCTCTACTGTGCTCCACTGTACTCTACCTCTACTGTGCTCCACTCTACTCTACCTCTACTGGGCTCCACTGTACTCTACCTCTACTGTACTCCACTGTACTCTATCTCTACCGTGCTCCACTGTACTCTATCTCTACTGTACTCCACTGTACTCTACCTCTACTCTACTGTACTGTTCTCTACCTCTACTGTACTCAACTGTACTCCACCTCTACTGTGCTCCACTGTACTCCACTGTACTCTACCTTTACTGTGCTCCACTGTAATCTACCTCTACTGTGCTCCACTGTACTCTACATCTACTGTACTCCACTGTACTCTACCTCTACTGTACTCCACTGTACTCTACCTCTACTTTACTCCACTGTACTTTACCTCTACTCTACTTCACTGTACTCTACCTCTACTGTACTCTATTGTACTCCTATTCTAATGTGCTCCACTGTAATCCACTGTACTCTACCACTACTGTACTCTACCTCTATTGTGCTCTACTGTACTCTATCTCTACTGTGATCCACTGTACTCTACCTCTACTGTACTCCACTGTACTCTATCTCTACTGTACTCCACTGTACTCTATCTCTACTGTACTCTCTCTCTACTGTACTCCACTGTACTCTACCTCTACTGTACTCCACTGTACTCTATCTCTACTGTACTCCACTGTACTCTACCTCTACTGTACTGTACTGTTCTTTACCTCTACTGTACTCTACTGTACTCCACCTCTACTGTGCTCCACTGTACTCCACTGTACTCTACCTCTACTGTGCTCCACTGTGATCTACCTCTACTGTGCTCCACTGTACTCTACCTCTACTGTACTCACCTGTAATCTATCTCTACTGTACTCCACTGTACTCTATCTCTACTGTGATCCACTGTACTCTACCTCTACTGTGCTCCACTGTACTCTATCTCTACTGTGCTCCACTGTACTCTACCTCTACTGTACTCCACTGTACTCTATCTCTACTGTGCTCTACTGTACTCTATCTCTACTGTACTCCACTGTACTCTACCTCTACTGTGCTCCACTGTACTCCACTGTACTCTATCTCTACTGTGCTCCACTGTTCTCTATCTCTACTGTACTCCACTGTACTCTACCTCTACTGTGCTCTACTGTACTCTATCTCTACTGTGTTCCACTGTACTCTACCTCTACTGTACTCCACTGTACTCTATCTCTACTGTGCTCCACTGTACTCTACCTCTACTGTACTGTACTGTTCTCTACCTCTACTGTACTCTACTGTACTCCACCTCTACTGTGCTCCACTGTACACCACTGTTCTACCTCTACTGTACTCCACTGTACTCTATCTCTACTGTGATCCACTGTACTATATCTCTACTGTACTCCACTGTACTCTACCTCTACTGTGCTCCACTGTACTCTACCTCTACTGTGCTCTACTGTACTCTATCTCTACTGTGTTCCACTGTACTCTACCTCTACTCTACTCCACTGTACTCTATCTCTACTGTGCTCCACTGTACTCTACCTCTACTGTACTCCACTGTACTCTATCTCTACTGTACTCCACTGTACTCTACCTCTACTGTACTGTACTGTTCTCTACCTCTACTGTACTCTACTGTACTCCACCTCTACTGTGCTCCACTGTACTCCACTGTACTCTACATATACTGTGCTCCACTGTGATCTACCTCTACTGTGCTCCACTGTACTCTACCTCTACTGTACTCACCTGTAATCTATCTCTACTGTACTCCACTGTACTCTATCTCTACTGTGATCCACTGTACTCTACCTCTACTCTGCTCCACTGTACTCTATCTCTACTGTGCTCCACTGTACTGTACTCCACTGTACTCTACCTCTACTGTGCTCCACTGTACTCCACTGTACTCTATATCTACTGTGCTCCACTGTAATCTACTGTACTCTATATCTACTGTGCTCCACTGTAATCTACCTCTACTGTGCTCCACTGTAATCTACCTCTACTGTGCTCCACTGTACTCTATCTCTACTGCGCTCTACTGTACTCTACTCTACTGTACTCCACTGTACTCTACCTCTACTGTACTCCACTGTACTCTACCTCTACTTTTCTCCACTGTAATCTACCTCTACTGTACTCTACTGTACTCCTATTCTAATGTGCTCCACTGTAATCCACTGTACTCTACCACTACTGTACTCCACTGTACTCTACCTCTATTGTGCTCTACTGTACTCTATCTCTACTGTGCTCCACTGTACTCTACCTCTACTGTACTCCACTGTACTCTATCTCTACTGTACTCCACTGTACTCTATCTCTACTGTACTCTCTCTCTACTGTACTCCACTGTACTCTACCTCTACTGTGCTCCACTGTACTCTACCTCTACTGTGCTCCACTGTACTCTACCTCTACTGTGCTCCACTGTACTCTACCTCTACTGTGCTCTACTGTACTCTATCTCTACTGTGTTCCACTGTACTCTACCTCTTCTGTACTCCACTGTACTCTATCTCTACTGTGCTCCACTGTACTCTACCTCTACTGTACTGTACTGTTCTCTACCTCTACTGTACTCTACTGTACTCCACCTCTACTGTGCTCCACTGTACACCACTGTTCCACCTCTACTGTACTCCACTGTACTCTACCTCTACTGCACTCCACTGTACTCTATCTCTACTGTACTCCACTGTGCTCTACCTCTACTGTGCTCCACTGTACTCTATCTCTACTGTGCTCCACTGTACTCTACCTCTACTGTGCTCTACTGTACTCTATCTCTACTGTACTCCATTGTACTCTATCTCTACTGTGATCCACTGTACTCTACCTCTACTCTGCTCCACTGTACTCTATCTCTACTGTGCTCCACTGTACTCTACCTCTACTGTACTCCACTCTACTCTATCTCTACTGTGCTCTACTGTACTCTATCTCTACTGTACTCCACTGTACTGTACTCCACTGTACTCTACCTCTACTGTGCTCCACTGTACTCCACTGTACTCTATCTCTACTGTGCTCCACTGTACTCTATCTCTACTGTACTCCACTGTACTCTACCTCTACTGTGCTCCACTGTACTCCACTGTACTCTATCTCTACTGTGCTCCACTGTACTCTACCTCTACTGTACTCCACTCTAATCTACCTCTACTGTGCTCCACTGTACTCTACCTCTACTGTACTCCACTCTACTCTACCTCTACTGGGCTCCACTGTACTCTACCTCTACTGTACTCCACTGTACTCTATCTCTACCGTGCTCCACTGTACTCTATCTCTACTGTACTCCACTGTACTCTACCTCTACTCTACTGTACTGTTCTCTACCTCTACTGTACTCAACTGTACTCCACCTCTACTGTGCTCCACTGTACTCCACTGTACTCTACCTCTACTGTGCTCCACTGTAATCTACCTCTACTGTGCTCCACTGTACTCTACCTCTACTGTACTCCACTGTACTCTACCTCTACTGTACTCCACTGTACTCTACCTCTACTTTACTCCACTGTACTTTACCTCTACTCTACTCCACTGTACTCTACCTCTACTGTACTCCATTGTACTCCTATTCTAATCTGCTCCACTGTAATCCACTATACTCTACCACTACTGTACTCCACTTTACTCTACCTCTATTGTGCTCTACTGTACTCTATCTCTACTGTGCTCCACTGTACTCTACCTCTACTGTACTCCACTGTACTCTATCTCTACTGTACTCCACTGTACTCTCTCTCTACTGTACTCCACTGTACTCTACCTCTACTGTGCTCCACTGTACTCTACCTCTACTGTGCTCCACTGTACTCTACCTCTACTGTGCTCTACTGTACTCTATCTCTACTGTGCTCCACTGTACTCTACCTCTACTGTACTCCACTGTACTCTACCTTCACTGTACTCCACTGTACTCTATCTCTACTGTACTCCACTGTACTCTACCTCTACTGTACTGTACTGTTCTCTACCTCTACTGTACTCTACTGTACTCCACCTCTACTGTGCTCCACTGTACTCTACTGTACTCTACCTCTACTCTGCTCCACTGTACTCTATCTCTACTGTGCTCCACTGTACTCTACCTCTACTGTACTCCACTGTACTCTATCTCTACTGTGCTCTACTGTACTCTATCTCTACTGTACTCCACTGTACTCTACCTCTACTGTGCTCCACTGTACTCCACTGTACTCTATCTCTACTGTGCTCCACTGTACTCTATCTCTACTGTACTCCACTGTACTCTACCTCTACTGTGCTCCACTGTACTCCACTGTATTCTATCTCTACTGTGCTCCACTGTACTCTACCTCTACTGTACTCCACTTTACTCTACCTCTACTGTGCTCCACTGTACTCTACCTCTACTGTACTCCACTCTACTCTACCTCTACTGGGCTCCACTGTACTCTACCTCTACTGTACTCCACTGTACTCTATCTCTACCGTGCTCCACTGTACTCTATCTCTACTGTACTCCACTGTACTCTACCTCTACTCTACTGTACTGTTCTCTACCTCTACTGTACTCAACTGTACTCCACCTCTACTGTGCTCCACTGTACTCCAATGTACTCTACCTCTACTGTGCTCCACTGTAATCTACCTCTACTGTGCTCCACTGTACTCTACATCTACTGTACTCCACTGTACTCTACCTCTACTGTACTCCACTGTACTCTACCTCTACTTTACTCCACTGTACTTTACCTCTACTCTACTTCACTGTACTCTACCTCTACTGTACTCTATTGTACTCCTATTCTAATGTGCTCCACTGTAATCCACTGTACTCTACCACTACTGTACTCTACCTCTATTGTGCTCTACTGTACTCTATCTCTACTGTACTCCACTGTACTCTATCTCTACTGTACTCCACTGTACTCTATCTCTACTGTACTCCACTGTACTCTATCTCTACTGTACTCTCTCTCTACTGTACTCCACTGTACTCTACCTCTACTGTACTCCACTGTACTCTATCTCTACTGTACTCCACTGTACTCTACCGTCACTATACTGTACTGTTCTCTACCTCTACTGTACTCTACTGTACTCCACCTCTACTGTGCTCCACTGTACTCCACTGTACTCTACCTCTACTGTGCTCCACTGTGATCTACCTCTACTGTGCTCCACTGTACTCTACCTCTACTGTACTCACCTGTAATCTATCTCTACTGTACTCCACTGTACTCTATATCTACTGTGATCCACTGTACTCTACCTCTACTCTGCTTCACTGTACTCTATCTCTACTGTGCTCCACTGTACTCTACCTCTACTGTACTCCACTGTACTCTATCTCTACTGTGCTCTACTGTACTCTATCTCTACTGTACTCCACTGTACTCTACCTCTACTGTGCTCCACTGTACTCCACTGTACTCTATCTCTACTGTGCTCCACTGTACTCTATCTCTACTGTACTCCACTGTACTCTACCTCTACTGTGCTCCACTGTACTCCACTGTACTCTATCTCCACTGTGCTCCAAAGTACTCTACCTCTACTGTACTCCACTCTACTCTACCTCTACTCTGCTCCACTGTACTCTACCTCTACTGTACTCCACTCTACTCTACCTCTACTGGGCTCCACTGTACTCTACCTCTACTGTACTCCACTGTACTCTATCTCTACCGTGCTCCACTGTACTCTATCTCTACTGTATTCCACTGTACTCTACCTCTACTCTACTGTACTGTTCTCTACCTCTACTGTACTCTACTGTACTCCACCTCTACTGTGCTCCACTGTACTCCACTGTACTATACCTCTACTGTGCTCCACTGTAATCTACCTCTACTGTGCTCCACTGTACTCTACCTCTACTGTGCTCCACTGTACTCTATCTCTACTGTGCTCTACTGTACTCTACTCTACTGTACTCCACTGTACTCTACCTCTACTGTACTCCACTGTACTCTACCTCTACTTTTCTCCACTGTACTCTACCTCTACTGTACTCTACTGTACTCCTATTCTAATGTGCTCCACTGTAATCCACTGTACTCTACCACTACTGTACTCCACTGTACTCTACCTCTATTGTGCTCTACTGTACTCTATCTCTACTGTGCTCCACTGTACTCTACCTCTACTGTACTCCACTGTACTCCACCTCTACTGTGCTCCACTGTACTCCACTGTACTCTACCTCTACTGTGCTCCACTGTAATCTACCTCTACTGTGCTCCACTGTACTCTACCTCTACTGTACTCCACTGTACTCTACCTCTACTGTACTCCACTGTACTCTACCTCTACTGTACTCCACTGTACTGTATCTCTACTGTACTCCACTGTACTCTATCTCTACTGTACTCTCTCTCTACTGTACTCCACTGTACTCTACCTCTACTGTACTCCACTGTACTCTATCTCTACTGTACTCCACTGTACTCTACCTCTACTGTACTGTACTGTTCTCTACCTCTACTGTACTCTACTGTACTCCACCTCTACTGTGCTCCACTGTACTCCACTGTACTCTACCTCTACTGTGCTCCACTGTGATCTACCTCTACTGTGCTCCACTGTACTCTACCTCTACTGTACTCACCTGTAATCTATCTCTACTGTACTCCACTGTACTCTATCTCTACTGTGATCCACTGTACTCTACCTCTACTCTGCTCCACTGTACTCTATCTCTACTGTGCTCCACTGTACTCTACCTCTACTGTACTCCACTGTACTCTATCTCTACTGTGCTCTACTGTACTCTATCTCTACTGTACTCCACTGTACTCTACCTCTACTGTGCTCCACTGTACTCCACTGTACTCTATCTCTACTGTGCTCCACTGTTCTCTATCTCTACTGTACTCCACTGTACTCTACCTCTACTGTGCTCTACTGTACTCTATCTCTACTGTGTTCCACTGTACTCTACCTCTACTGTACTCCACTGTACTCTATCTCTACTGTGCTCCACTGTACTCTACCTCTACTGTACTGTACTGTTCTCTACCTCTACTGTACTCTACTGTACTCCACCTCTACTGTGCTCCACTGTACACCACTGTTCTACCTCTACTGTACTCCACTGTACTCTATCTCTACTGTGCTCCACTGTACTCTATCTCTACTGTACTCCACTGTACTCTACCTCTACTGTGCTCCACTGTACTCTACCTCTACTGTGCTCTACTGTACTCTATCTCTACTGTGTTCCACTGTACTCTACCTCTACTCTACTCCACTGTACTCTATCTCTACTGTGCTCCACTGTACTCTACCTCTACTGTACTCCACTGTACTCTATCTCTACTGTACTCCACTGTACTCTACCTCTACTGTACTGTACTGTTCTCTACCTCTACTGTACTCTACTGTACTCCACCTCTACTGTGCTCCACTGTACTCCACTGTACTCTACATATACTGTGCTCCACTGTGATCTACCTCTACTGTGCTCCACTGTACTCTACCTCTACTGTACTCACCTGTAATCTATCTCTACTGTACTCCACTGTACTCTATCTCTACTGTGATCCACTGTACTCTACCTCTACTCTGCTCCACTGTACTCTATCTCTACTGTGCTCCACTGTACTGTACTCCACTGTACTCTACCTCTACTGTGCTCCACTGTACTCCACTGTACTCTATATCTACTGTGCTCCACTGTAATCTACTGTACTCTATATCTACTGTGCTCCACTGTAATCTACCTCTACTGTGCTCCACTGTAATCTACCTCTACTGTGCTCCACTGTACTCTATCTCTACTGCGCTCTACTGTACTCTACTCTACTGTACTCCACTGTACTCTACCTCTACTGTACTCCACTGTACTCTACCTCTACTTTTCTCCACTGTAATCTACCTCTACTGTACTCTACTGTACTCCTATTCTAATGTGCTCCACTGTAATCCACTGTACTCTACCACTACTGTACTCCACTGTACTCTACCTCTATTGTGCTCTACTGTACTCTATCTCTACTGTGCTCCACTGTACTCTACCTCTACTGTACTCCACTGTACTCTATCTCTACTGTACTCCACTGTACTCTATCTCTACTGTACTCTCTCTCTACTGTACTCCACTGTACTCTACCTCTACTGTGCTCCACTGTACTCTACCTCTACTGTGCTCCACTGTACTCTACCTCTACTGTGCTCCACTGTACTCTACCTCTACTGTGCTCTACTGTACTCTATCTCTACTGTGTTCCACTGTACTCTACCTCTACTGTACTCCACTGTACTCTATCTCTACTGTGCTCCACTGTACTCTACCTCTACTGTACTGTACTGTTCTCTACCTCTACTGTACTCTACTGTACTCCACCTCTACTGTGCTCCACTGTACACCACTGTTCTACCTCTACTGTACTCCACTGTACTCTACCTCTACTGCACTCCAGTGTACTCTATCTCTACTGTACTCCACTGTGCTCTACCTCTACTGTGCTCCACTGTACTCTATCTCTACTGTGCTCCACTGTACTCTACCTCTACTGTGCTCTACTGTACTCTATCTCTACTGTACTCCATTGTACTCTATCTCTACTGTGATCCACTGTACTCTACCTCTACTCTGCTCCACTGTACTCTATCTCTACTGTGCTCCACTGTACTCTACCTCTACTGTACTCCACTCTACTCTATCTCTACTGTGCTCTACTGTACTCTATCTCTACTGTACTTTACTGTACTCTACCTCTAATGTGCTCCACTGTACTCCACTGTACTCTATCTCTACTGTGCTCCACTGTACACTATCTCTACTGTACTCCACTGTACTCTACCTCTACTGTGCTCCACTGTACTCCACTGTACTCTATCTCTACTGTGCTCCACTGTACTCTACCTCTACTGTACTCCACTCTAATCTACCTCTACTGTGCTCCACTGTACTCTACCTCTACTGTACTCCACTCTACTCTACCTCTACTGGGCTCCACTGTACTCTACCTCTACTGTACTCCACTGTACTCTATCTCTACCGTGCTCCACTGTACTCTATCTCTACTGTACTCCACTGTACTCTACCTCTACTCTACTGTACTGTTCTCTACCTCTACTGTACTCAACTGTACTCCACCTCTACTGTGCTCCACTGTACTCCACTGTACTCTACCTCTACTGTGCTCCACTGTAATCTACCTCTACTGTGCTCCACTGTACTCTACCTCTACTGTACTCCACTGTACTCTACCTCTACTGTACTCCACTGTACTCTACCTCTACTTAACTCCACTGTACTTTACCTCTACTCTACTCCACTGTACTCTACCTCTACTGTACTCCATTGTACTCCTATTCTAATCTGCTCCACTGTAATCCACTGTACTCTACCACTACTGTACTCCACTTTACTCTACCTCTATTGTGCTCTACTGTACTCTATCTCTACTGTGCTCCACTGTACTCTACCTCTACTGTACTCCACTGTACTCTATCTCTACTGTACTCCACTGTACTCTCTCTCTACTGTACTCCACTGTACTCTACCTCTACTGTGCTCCACTGTACTCTACCTCTACTGTGCTCCACTGTACTCTACCTCTACTGTGCTCTACTGTACTCTATCTCTACTGTGCTCCACTGTACTCTACCTCTACTGTACTCCACTGTACTCTACCTTCACTGTACTCCACTGTACTCTATCTCTACTGTACTCCACTGTACTCTACCTCTACTGTACTGTACTGTTCTCTACCTCTACTGTACTCTACTGTACTCCACCTCTACTGTGCTCCACTGTACTCCACTGTACTCTACCTCTACTCTGCTCCACTGTACTCTATCTCTACTGTGCTCCACTGTACTCTACCTCTACTGTACTCCACTGTACTCTATCTCTACTGTGCTCTACTGTACTCTATCTCTACTGTACTCCACTGTACTCTACCTCTACTGTGCTCCACTGTACTCCACTGTACTCTATCTCTACTGTGCTCCACTGTACTCTATCTCTACTGTACTCCACTGTACTCTACCTCTACTGTGCTCCACTGTACTCCACTGTATTCTATCTCTACTGTGCTCCACTGTACTCTACCTCTACTGTACTCCACTTTACTCTAACTCTACTGTGCTCCACTGTACTCTACCTCTACTGTACTCCACTCTACTCTACCTCTACTGGGCTCCACTGTACTCTACCTCTACTGTACTCCACTTTACTCTATCTCTACCGTGCTCCACTGTACTCTATCTCTACTGTACTCCACTGTACTCTACCTCTACTCTACTGTACTGTTCTCTACCTCTACTGTACTCAACTGTACTCCACCTCTACTGTGCTCCACTGTACTCCACTGTACTCTACCTCTACTGTGCTCCACTGTAATCTACCTCTACTGTGCTCCACTGTACTCTACATCTACTGTACTCCACTGTACTCTACCTCTACTGTACTCCACTGTACTCTACCTCTACTTTACTCCACTGTACTTTACCTCTACTCTACTTCACTGTACTCTACCTCTACTGTACTCTATTGTACTCCTATTCTAATGTGCTCCACTGTAATCCACTGTACTCTACTACTACTGTACTCTACCTCTATTGTGCTCTACTGTACACTATCTCTACTGTGATCCACTGTACTCTACCTCTACTGTACTCCACTGTACTCTATCTCTACTGTACTCCACTGTACTCTATCTCTACTGTACTCTCTCTCTACTGTACTCCACTGTACTCTACCTCTACTGTACTCCACTGTACTCTATCTCTACTGTACTCCACTGTACTCTACCTCTACTGTACTGTACTGTTCTCTACCTCTACTGTACTCTACTGTACTCCACCTCTACTGTGCTCCACTGTACTCCACTGTGATCTACCTCTACTGTGCTCCACTGTACTCTACCTCTACTGTACTCACCTGTAATCTATCTCTACTGTACTCCACTGTACTCTATCTCTACTGTGATCCACTGTACTCTACCTCTACTCTGCTCCACTGTACTCTATCTCTACTGTGCTCCACTGTACTCTACCTCTACTGTACTCCACTGTACTCTATCTCTACTGTGCTCTACTGTACTCTATCTCTACTGTACTCCACTGTACTCTACCTCTACTGTGCTCCACTGTACTCCACTGTACTCTATCTCTACTGTTCTCCACTGTACTCTATCTCTACTGTACTCCTCTGTACTCTACCTCTACTGTGCTCCACTGTACTCCACTGTACTCTATCTCCACTGTGCTCCACTGTACTCTACCTCTACTGTACTCCACTCTACTCTACCTCTACTCTGCTCCACTGTACTCTACCTCTACTGTACTCCACTCTACTCTACCTCTACTGGGCTCCACTGTACTCTACCTCTACTGTACTCCACTGTACTCTATCTCTACCGTGCTCCACTGTACTCTATCTCTACTGTATTCCACTGTACTCTACCTCTACTCTACTGTACTGTTCTCTACCTCTACTGTACTCTACTGTACTCCACCTCTACTGTGCTCCACTGTACTCCACTGTACTATACCTCTACTGTGCTCCACTGTAATCTACCTCTACTGTGCTCCACTGTACTCTACCTCTACTGTGCTCCACTGTACTCTATCTCTACTGTGCTCTACTGTACTCTACTCTACTGTACTCCACTGTACTCTACCTCTACTGTACTCCACTGTACTCTACCTCTACTTTTCTCCACTGTACTCTACCTCTACTGTACTCTACTGTACTCCTATTCTAATGTGCTCCACTGTAATCCACTGTACTCTACCACTACTGTACTCCACTGTACTCTACCTCTATTGTGCTCTACTGTACTCTATCTCTACTGTGCTCCACTGTACTCTACCTCTACTGTACTCCACTGTACTCCACCTCTACTGTGCTCCACTGTACTCCACTGTACTCTACCTCTACTGTGCTCCACTGTACTCTACCTCTACTGTGCTCCACTGTACTCTACCTCTACTGTACTCCACTGTACTCTACCGCTACTGTACTCCACTGTACTCTACCTCTACTGTACTCCACTGTACTCTACCTCTACTTTACTCCACTGTACTTTACCTCTACTCTACTCCACTGTACTCTACCTCTACTGTACTCTATTGTACTCCTATTCTAATGTGCTCCACTGTAATCCACTGTACTCTACCACTACTGTACTCCACTGTACTCTACCTCTATTGTGCTCTACTTTACTCTATCTCTACTGTGCTCCACTGTACTCTACCTCTACTGTACTCCACTGTACTCTATCTCTACTGTACTCCACTGTACTCTATCTCTACTGTACTCTCTCTCTACTGTACTCCACTGTACTCTACCTCTACTGTGCTCCACTGTACTCTACCTCTACTGTGCTCCACTGTACTCTACCTCTACTGTGCTCCACTGTACTCTACCTCTACGTTGCTCTACTGTACTCTATCTCTACTGTGCTCCACTGTACTCTACCTCTACTGTACTCCACTGTACTCTACCTGCACTGTACTCCACTGTACTCTATCTCTACTGTACTCCACTGTACTCTACCTCTACTGTACTGTACTGTTCTCTACCTCTACTGTACTCTACTGTACTCCACCTCTACTGTGCTCCACTGTACTCCACTGTACTCTACCTCTACTGTGCTCCACTGTGATCTACCTCTACTGTGCTCCACTGTACTCTACCTCTACTGTACTCACCTGTAATCTATCTCTACTGTACTCCACTGTACTCTATCTCTACTGTGATCCACTGTACTCTACCTCTACTCTGATCCACTGTACTCTATCTCTACTGTGCTCCACTGTACTCTACCTCTACTGTACTCCACTGTACTCTATCTCTACTGTGCTCTACTGTACTCTATCTCTACTGTACTCCACTGTACTCTACCTCTACTGTGCTCCACTGTACTCCACTGTACTCTATCTCTACTCTGATCCACTGTACTCTATCTCTACTGTGCTCCACTGTACTCTACCTCTACTGTACTCCACTGTACTCTATCTCTACTGTGCTCTACTGTACTCTATCTCTACTGTACTCCACTGTACTCTACCTCTACTGTGCTCCACTGTACTCCACTGTACTCTATCTCTACTGTGCTCCACTGTACTCTATCTCTACTGTACTCCACTGTACTCTACCTCTACTGTGCTCCACTGTACTCCACTGTACTCTATCTCTACTGTGCTCCACTGTACTCTACCTCTACTGTACTCCACTCTACTCTACCTCTACTCTGCTCCATTGTAATCTACCTCTACTGTACTCCACTCTACTCTACCTCTACTGGGCTCCACTGTACTCTACCTCTACTGTACTCCACTGTACTCTATCTCTACCGTGCTCCACTGTACTCTATCTCTACTGTACTCCACTGTACTCTACCTCTACTCTACTGTACTGTTCTCTACCTCTACTGTACTCTACTGTACTCCACCTCTACTGTGCTCCACTGTACTCCACTGTACTATACCTCTACTGTGCTCCACTGTAATCTACCTATACTGTGCTCCACTGTACTCTACCTCTACTGTGCTCCACTCTACTCTATCTCTACTGTGCTCTACTGTACTCTAATCTACTGTACTCCACTGTACTCTACCTCTACTGTACTCCACTGTACTCTACCTCTACTTTTCTCCACTGTACTCTACCTCTACTGTACTCTACTGTACTCCTATTCTAATGTGCTCCACTGTAATCCACTGTACTCTACCACTACTGTACTCCACTGTACTCTACCTCTATTGTGCTCTACTGTACTCTATCTCTACTGTGCTCCACTGTACTCTACCTCTACTGTACTCCACTTTACTCTATCTCTACTGTACTCCACTGTACTCTATCTCTACTGTACTCTCTCTCTACTGTACTCCACTGTACTCTACCTCTACTGTGCTCCACTGTACTCTACCTCTACTGTGCTCCACTCTACTCTACCTCTACTGTGCTCCACTGTACTCTACCTCTACTGTGCTCTACTGTACTATACCTCTACTGTACTCCACTGTACTCTACCTCTACTGTGCTCCACTGTACTCTACCTCTACTGTGTTCCACTGTACTCTACCTCTACTGTACTCCACTGTACTCTATCTCTACTGTGCTCCACTGTACTCTACCTCTACTGTACTGTACTGTTCTCTACCTCTACTGTACTCTACTGTACTCCACCTCTACTGTGCTCCACTGTACATCACTGTTCTACCTCTACTGTACTCCACTGTACTCTACCTCTACTGCACTCCACTGTACTCTATCTATACTGTACTCCACTGTGCTCTACCTCTACTGTGCTCCACTGTACTCTATCTCTACTGTGCTCCACTGTACTCTACCTCTACTGTGCTCTACTGTACTCTATCTCTACTGTACTCCACTGTACTCTATCTCTACTGTGATCCACTGTACTCTACCTCTACTCTGCTCCACTGTACTCTATCTTTACTGTGCTCCACTGTACTCTACCTCTACTGTACTCCACTGTACTCTATCTCTACTGTGCTCTACTGTACTCTATCTCTACTGTACTCCACTGTACTCTACCTCTACTGTGCTCCACTGTACTCCACTGTACTCTATCTCTACTGTGCTCCACTGTACTCTATCTCTACTGTACTCCACTGTACTCTATCTCTACTGTGCTCCACTGTACTCTATCTCTACTGTACTCCACTGTACTCTACCTCTACTCTACTGTACTGTTCTCTACCTCTACTGTACTCAACTGTACTCCACCTCTACTGTGCTCCACTGTACTCCACTGTAATCTATCTCTACTGTGATCCACTGTACTCTACCTCTGCTGTGCTCCACTGTACTCTATCTCTATTGTGCTCTACTGTACTCTACTCTACTGTACTCCACTGTACTCTACCTCTACTGTACTCCACTGTACTCTACCTCTACTTTACTCCACTGTACTCTACCTCTACTTTACTCCACTGTACTTTACCTCAACTCTACTCCACTGTACTCTACCTCTACTGTACTCTACTGTACTCCTATTCTAATGTGCTCCACTGTAATCCACTGTATTCTACCACTACTGTACTCCACTGTACTCTACCTCTATTGTGCTCTACTGTACTCTATCTCTACTGTGCTCCACTGTACTCTACCTCTACTGTACTCCACTGTACTCTACCTCTACTGCATTCCACTGTACTCTATCTCTACTGTACTCCACTGTACTCTATCTCTACTAAACTCTCTCTCTACTGTACTCCACTGTACTCTACCTCTACTGTGCTGCACTGTACTCTACCTCTACTGTGCTCCACTGTACTCTACCTCTACTGTGCTCTACTGCACTCTATCTCTACTGTGTTACACTGTACTCTACCTCTACTCTACTCCACTGTACTCTATCTCTACTGTGCTCCACTGTACTCTACCTCTACTGTACTGTACTGTTCTCTACCTCTACTGTACTCTACTGTACTCCACCTCTACTGTGCTCCACTGTACACCACTGTTCTACCTCTACTGTACTCCACTGTACTCTATCTCTACCGTGCTCCACTGTACTCTATCTCTACTGTGCTCCACTGTACTCTATCTCTACTGTACTCCACTGTACTCTACCTCTACTGTGCTCCACTGTACTCTACCTCTACTGTGCTCTACTGTACTCTATCTCTACTGTGCTCCACTTTACTCTACCTCTACTGTACTCCACTGTACTCTATCTCTACTGTGCTCCACTGTACTCTATCTCTACCGTGCTCCACTGTACACCACTGTTCTACCTCTACTGTACTCCACTGTACTCTACCTCTACTGTGCTCCACTGTACTCTACCTCTACTGTACTCACCTGTAATCTATCTCTACTGTACTCCACTGTACTCTATATCTACTGTGATCCACTGTACTCTACCTCTACTCTGCTCCACTGTACTCTACCTCTACTGTGCTCCACTGTACTCCACTGTATTCTATCTCTACTGTGCTCCACTGTACTCTACCTCTACTGTACTCCACTTTACTCTACCTCTACTGTGCTCCACTGTACTCTACCTCTACTGTACTCCACTCTACTCTACCTCTACTGGGCTCCACTGTACTCTACCTCTACTGTACTCCACTGTACTCTATCTCTACCGTGCTCCACTGTACTCTATCTCTACTGTACTCCACTGCACTCTACCTCTACTCTACTGTACTGTTCTCTACCTCTACTGTACTCAACTGTACTCCACCTCTACTGTGCTCCACTGTACTCCACTGTACTCTACCTCTACTGTGCTCCACTGTAATCTACCTCTACTGTGCTCCACTGTACTCTACATCTACTGTACTCCACTGTACTCTACCTCTACTGTACTCCACTGTACTCTACCTCTACTTTACTCCACTGTACTTTACCTCTACTCTACTTCACTGTACTCTACCTCTACTGTACTCTATTGTACTCCTATTCTAATGTGCTCCACTGTAATCCACTGTACTCTACCACTACTGTACTCTACCTCTATTGTGCTCTACTGTACTCTATCTCTACTGTGATCCACTGTACTCTACCTCTACTGTACTCCACTGTACTCTATCTCTACTGTACTCCACTGTACTCTATCTCTACTGTACTCTCTCTCTACTGTACTCCACTGTACTCTACCTCTACTGTACTCCACTGTACTCTATCTCTACTGTACTCCACTGTACTCTACCTCTACTGTACTGTACTGTTCTCTACCTCTACTGTACTCTACTGTACTCCACCTCTACTGTGCTCCACTGTACTCCACTGTACTCTACCTCTACTGTGCTCCACTGTGATCTACCTCTACTGTGCTCCACTGTACTCTACCTCTACTGTACTCACCTGTAATCTATCTCTACTGTACTCCACTGTACTCTATCTCTACTGTGATCCACTGTACTCTACCTCTACTCTGCTCCACTGTACTCTATCTCTACTGTGCTCCACTGTACTCTACCTCTACTGTACTCCACTGTACTCTATCTCTACTGTGCTCTACTGTACTCTATCTCTACTGTACTCCACTGTACTCTACCTCTACTGTGCTCCACTGTACTCCACTGTACTCTATCTCTACTGTGCTCCACTGTTCTCTATCTCTACTGTACTCCACTGTACTCTACCTCTACTGTGCTCTACTGTACTCTGTCTCTACTGTGTTCCACTGTACTCTACCTCTACTGTACTCCACTGTACTCTATCTCTACTGTGCTCCACTGTACTCTACCTCTACTGTACTGTACTGTTCTCTACCTCTACTGTACTCTACTGTACTCCACCTCTACTGTGCTCCACTGTACACCACTGTTCTACCTCTACTGTACTCCACTGTACTCTATCTCTACTGTGATCCACTGTACTCTATCTCTACTGTACTCCACTGTACTCTACCTCTACTGTGCTCCACTGTACTCTACCTCTACTGTGCTCTACTGTACTCTATCTCTACTGTGTTCCACTGTACTCTACCTCTACTCTACTCCACTGTACTCTATCTCTACTGTGCTCCACTGTACTCTACCTCTACTGTACTCCACTGTACTCTATCTCTACTGTACTCCACTGTACTCTACCTCTACTGTACTGTACTGTTCTCTACCTCTACTGTACTCTACTGTACTCCACCTCTACTGTGCTCCACTGTACTCCACTGTACTCTACATATACTGTGCTCCACTGTGATCTACCTCTACTGTGCTCCACTGTACTCTACCTCTACTGTACTCACCTGTAATCTATCTCTACTGTACTCCACTGTACTCTATCTCTACTGTGATCCACTGTACTCTACCTCTACTCTGCTCCACTGTACTCTATCTCTACTGTGCTCCACTGTACTGTACTCCACTGTACTCTACCTCTACTGTGCTCCACTGTACTCCACTGTACTCTATATCTACTGTGCTCCACTGTAATCTACTGTACTCTATATCTACTGTGCTCCACTGTAATCTACCTCTACTGTGCTCCACTGTAATCTACCTCTACTGTGCTCCACTGTACTCTATCTCTACTGCGCTCTACTGTACTCTACTCTACTGTACTCCACTGTACTCTACCTCTACTGTACTCCACTGTACTCTACCTCTACTTTTCTCCACTGTAATCTACCTCTACTGTACTCTACTGTACTCCTATTCTAATGTGCTCCACTGTAATCCACTGTACTCTACCACTACTGTACTCCACTGTACTCTACCTCTATTGTGCTCTACTGTACTCTATCTCTACTGTGCTCCACTGTACTCTACCTCTACTGTACTCCACTGTACTCTATCTCTACTGTACTCCACTGTACTCTATCTCTACTGTACTCTCTCTCTACTGTACTCCACTGTACTCTACCTCTACTGTGCTCCACTGTACTCTACCTCTACTGTGCTCCACTGTACTCTACCTCTACTGTGCTCCACTGTACTCTACCTCTACTGTGCTCTACTGTACTCTATCTCTACTGTGTTCCACTGTACTCTACCTCTACTGTACTCCACTGTACTCTATCTCTACTGTGCTCCACTGTACTCTACCTCTACTGTACTGTACTGTTCTCTACCTCTACTGTACTCTACTGTACTCCACCTCTACTGTGCTCCACTGTACACCACTGTTCTACCTCTACTGTACTCCACTGTACTCTACCTCTACTGCACTCCACTGTACTCTATCTCTACTGTACTCCACTGTGCTCTACCTCTACTGTGCTCAAGTGTACTCTATATCTACTGTGCTCCACTGTACTCTACCTCTACTCTGCTCCACTGTACTCTATCTCTACTGTGCTCCACTGTACTCTACCTCTACTGTACTCCACTCTACTCTACCTCTATTGTGCTCTACTGTACACTATCTCTACTGTGATCCACTGTACTCTACCTCTACTGTACTCCACTGTACTCTATCTCTACTGTACTCCACTGTACTCTATCTCTACTGTACTCTCTCTCTACTGTACTCCACTGTACTCTACCTCTACTGTACTCCACTGTACTCTATCTCTACTGTACTCCACTGTACTCTACCTCTACTGTACTGTACTGTTCTCTACCTCTACTGTACTCTACTGTACTCCACCTCTACTGTGCTCCACTGTACTCCACTGTGATCTACCTCTACTGTGCTCCACTGTACTCTACCTCTACTGTACTCACCTGTAATCTATCTCTACTGTACTCCACTGTACTCTATCTCTACTGTGATCCACTGTACTCTACCTCTACTCTGCTCCACTGTACTCTATCTCTACTGTGCTCCACTGTACTCTACCTCTACTGTACTCCACTGTACTCTATCTCTACTGTGCTCTACTGTACTCTATCTCTACTGTACTCCACTGTACTCTACCTCTACTGTGCTCCACTGTACTCCACTGTACTCTATCTCTACTGTTCTCCACTGTACTCTATCTCTACTGTACTCCTCTGTACTCTACCTCTACTGTGCTCCACTGTACTCCACTGTACTCTATCTCCACTGTGCTCCACTGTACTCTACCTCTACTGTACTCCACTCTACTCTACCTCTACTCTGCTCCACTGTACTCTACCTCTACTGTACTCCACTCTACTCTACCTCTACTGGGCTCCACTGTACTCTACCTCTACTGTACTCCACTGTACTCTATCTCTACCGTGCTCCACTGTACTCTATCTCTACTGTATTCCACTGTACTCTACCTCTACTCTACTGTACTGTTCTCTACCTCTACTGTACTCTACTGTACTCCACCTCTACTGTGCTCCACTGTACTCCACTGTACTATACCTCTACTGTGCTCCACTGTAATCTACCTCTACTGTGCTCCACTGTACTCTACCTCTACTGTGCTCCACTGTACTCTATCTCTACTGTGCTCTACTGTACTCTACTCTACTGTACTCCACTGTACTCTACCTCTACTGTACTCCACTGTACTCTACCTCTACTTTTCTCCACTGTACTCTACCTCTACTGTACTCTACTGTACTCCTATTCTAATGTGCTCCACTGTAATCCACTGTACTCTACCACTACTGTACTCCACTGTACTCTACCTCTATTGTGCTCTACTGTACTCTATCTCTACTGTGCTCCACTGTACTCTACCTCTACTGTACTCCACTGTACTCCACCTCTACTGTGCTCCACTGTACTCCACTGTACTCTACCTCTACTGTGCTCCACTGTAATCTACCTCTACTGTGCTCCACTGTACTCTACCTCTACTGTACTCCACTGTACTCTACCGCTACTGTACTCCACTGTACTCTACCTCTACTGTACTCCACTGTACTCTACCTCTACTTTACTCCACTGTACTTTACCTCTACTCTACTCCACTGTACTCTACCTCTACTGTACTCTATTGTACTCCTATTCTAATGTGCTCCACTGTAATCCACTGTACTCTACCACTACTGTACTCCACTGTACTCTACCTCTATTGTGCTCTACTTTACTCTATCTCTACTGTGCTCCACTGTACTCTACCTCTACTGTACTCCACTGTACTCTATCTCTACTGTACTCCACTGTACTCTATCTCTACTGTACTCTCTCTCTACTGTACTCCACTGTACTCTACCTCTACTGTGCTCCACTGTACTCTACCTCTACTGTGCTCCACTGTACTCTACCTCTACTGTGCTCCACTGTACTCTACCTCTACGTTGCTCTACTGTACTCTATCTCTACTGTGCTCCACTGTACTCTACCTCTACTGTACTCCACTGTACTCTACCTGCACTGTACTCCACTGTACTCTATCTCTACTGTACTCCACTGTACTCTACCTCTACTGTACTGTACTGTTCTCTACCTCTACTGTACTCTACTGTACTCCACCTCTACTGTGCTCCACTGTACTCCACTGTACTCTACCTCTACTGTGCTCCACTGTGATCTACCTCTACTGTGCTCCACTGTACTCTACCTCTACTGTACTCACCTGTAATCTATCTCTACTGTACTCCACTGTACTCTATCTCTACTGTGATCCACTGTACTCTACCTCTACTCTGATCCACTGTACTCTATCTCTACTGTGCTCCACTGTACTCTACCTCTACTGTACTCCACTGTACTCTATCTCTACTGTGCTCTACTGTACTCTATCTCTACTGTACTCCACTGTACTCTACCTCTACTGTGCTCCACTGTACTCCACTGTACTCTATCTCTACTCTGATCCACTGTACTCTATCTCTACTGTGCTCCACTGTACTCTACCTCTACTGTACTCCACTGTACTCTATCTCTACTGTGCTCTACTGTACTCTATCTCTACTGTACTCCACTGTACTCTACCTCTACTGTGCTCCACTGTACTCCACTGTACTCTATCTCTACTGTGCTCCACTGTACTCTATCTCTACTGTACTCCACTGTACTCTACCTCTACTGTGCTCCACTGTACTCCACTGTACTCTATCTCTACTGTGCTCCACTGTACTCTACCTCTACTGTACTCCACTCTACTCTACCTCTACTCTGCTCCATTGTACTCTACCTCTACTGTACTCCACTCTACTCTACCTCTACTGGGCTCCACTGTACTCTACCTCTACTGTACTCCACTGTACTCTATCTCTACCGTGCTCCACTGTACTCTATCTCTACTGTACTCCACTGTACTCTACCTCTACTCTACTGTACTGTTCTCTACCTCTACTGTACTCTACTGTACTCCACCTCTACTGTGCTCCACTGTACTCCACTGTACTATACCTCTACTGTGCTCCACTGTAATCTACCTATACTGTGCTCCACTGTACTCTACCTCTACTGTGCTCCACTCTACTCTATCTCTACTGTGCTCTACTGTACTCTAATCTACTGTACTCCACTGTACTCTACCTCTACTGTACTCCACTGTACTCTACCTCTACTTTTCTCCACTGTACTCTACCTCTACTGTACTCTACTGTACTCCTATTCTAATGTGCTCCACTGTAATCCACTGTACTCTACCACTACTGTACTCCACTGTACTCTACCTCTATTGTGCTCTACTGTACTCTATCTCTACTGTGCTCCACTGTACTCTACCTCTACTGTACTCCACTTTACTCTATCTCTACTGTACTCCACTGTACTCTATCTCTACTGTACTCTCTCTCTACTGTACTCCACTGTACTCTACCTCTACTGTGCTCCACTGTACTCTACCTCTACTGTGCTCCACTCTACTCTACCTCTACTGTGCTCCACTGTACTCTACCTCTACTGTGCTCTACTGTACTATACCTCTACTGTACTCCACTGTACTCTACCTCTACTGTGCTCCACTGTACTCTACCTCTACTGTGTTCCACTGTACTCTACCTCTACTGTACTCCACTGTACTCTATCTCTACTGTGCTCCACTGTACTCTACCTCTACTGTACTGTACTGTTCTCTACCTCTACTGTACTCTACTGTACTCCACCTCTACTGTGCTCCACTGTACATCACTGTTCTACCTCTACTGTACTCCACTGTACTCTACCTCTACTGCACTCCACTGTACTCTATCTATACTGTACTCCACTGTGCTCTACCTCTACTGTGCTCCACTGTACTCTATCTCTACTGTGCTCCACTGTACTCTACCTCTACTGTGCTCTACTGTACTCTATCTCTACTGTACTCCACTGTACTCTATCTCTACTGTGATCCACTGTACTCTACCTCTACTCTGCTCCACTGTACTCTATCTTTACTGTGCTCCACTGTACTCTACCTCTACTGTACTCCACTGTACTCTATCTCTACTGTGCTCTACTGTACTCTATCTCTACTGTACTCCACTGTACTCTACCTCTACTGTGCTCCACTGTACTCCACTGTACTCTATCTCTACTGTGCTCCACTGTACTCTATCTCTACTGTACTCCACTGTACTCTATCTCTACTGTGCTCCACTGTACTCTATCTCTACTGTACTCCACTGTACTCTACCTCTACTCTACTGTACTGTTCTCTACCTCTACTGTACTCAACTGTACTCCACCTCTACTGTGCTCCACTGTACTCCACTGTAATCTATCTCTACTGTGATCCACTGTACTCTACCTCTGCTGTGCTCCACTGTACTCTACCTCTACTGTGCACCACTGTACTCCACTGTACTCTACCTCTACTGTGCTCCACTGTAATCTACTCTACTGTGCTCCACTGTACTCCACTGTACTCTACCTCTACTGTGCTCCACTGTAATCTACCTCTACTGTGCTCCACTGTACTCTACCTCTACTGTACTCCACTGTACTCTACCTCTACTGTACTCCACTGTACTCTACCTCTACTCTACTCCACTGTACTCTACCTCTACTGTACTCTATTGTACTCATGTTCTAATGTGCTCCACTGTAATCCACTGTACTCTACCACTACTGTACTCTACCTCTATTGTGCTCTACTGTACTCCAATGTACTCTACCTCTACTGTGCTCCACTGTTCTCTACCTCTACTGTACTCTACTGTACTCCACCTCTACTGTGCTCCACTGTACTCCACTGTACTCTACCTCTACTGTGCTCCACTGTAATCTACCTCTACTGTGCTCCACTGTACTCTACCTCTACTGTGCTCCACTGTACTCTATCTCTATTGTGCTCTACTGTACTCTACTCTACTGTACTCCACTGTACTCTACCTCTACTGTACTCCACTGTACTCTACCTCTACTTTACTCCACTGTACTCTACCTCTACTTTACTCCACTGTACTTTACCTCAACTCTACTCCACTGTACTCTACCTCTACTGTACTCTACTGTACTCCTATTCTAATGTGCTCCACTGTAATCCACTGTATTCTACCACTACTGTACTCCACTGTACTCTACCTCTATTGTGCTCTACTGTACTCTATCTCTACTGTGCTCCACTGTACTCTACCTCTACTGTACTCCACTGTACTCTACCTCTACTGCATTCCACTGTACTCTATCTCTACTGTACTCCACTGTACTCTATCTCTACTAAACTCTCTCTCTACTGTACTCCACTGTACTCTACCTCTACTGTGCTGCACTGTACTCTACCTCTACTGTGCTCCACTGTACTCTACCTCTACTGTGCTCTACTGCACTCTATCTCTACTGTGTTACACTGTACTCTACCTCTACTCTACTCCACTGTACTCTATCTCTACTGTGCTCCACTGTACTCTACCTCTACTGTACTGTACTGTTCTCTACCTCTACTGTACTCTACTGTACTCCACCTCTACTGTGCTCCACTGTACACCACTGTTCTACCTCTACTGTACTCCACTGTACTCTATCTCTACCGTGCTCCACTGTACTCTATCTCTACTGTGCTCCACTGTACTCTATCTCTACTGTACTCCACTGTACTCTACCTCTACTGTGCTCCACTGTACTCTACCTCTACTGTGCTCTACTGTACTCTATCTCTACTGTGCTCCACTTTACTCTACCTCTACTGTACTCCACTGTACTCTATCTCTACTGTGCTCCACTGTACTCTATCTCTACCGTGCTCCACTGTACACCACTGTTCTACCTCTACTGTACTCCACTGTACTCTACCTCTACTGTGCTCCACTGTACTCTACCTCTACTGTACTCACCTGTAATCTATCTCTACTGTACTCCACTGTACTCTATATCTACTGTGATCCACTGTACTCTACCTCTACTCTGCTCCACTGTACTCTACCTCTACTGTGCTCCACTGTACTCCACTGTATTCTATCTCTACTGTGCTCCACTGTACTCTACCTCTACTGTACTCCACTTTACTCTACCTCTACTGTGCTCCACTGTACTCTACCTCTACTGTACTCCACTCTACTCTACCTCTACTGGGCTCCACTGTACTCTACCTCTACTGTACTCCACTGTACTCTATCTCTACCGTGCTCCACTGTACTCTATCTCTACTGTACTCCACTGCACTCTACCTCTACTCTACTGTACTGTTCTCTACCTCTACTGTACTCAACTGTACTCCACCTCTACTGTGCTCCACTGTACTCCACTGTACTCTACCTCTACTGTGCTCCACTGTAATCTACCTCTACTGTGCTCCACTGTACTCTACATCTACTGTACTCCACTGTACTCTACCTCTACTGTACTCCACTGTACTCTACCTCTACTTTACTCCACTGTACTTTACCTCTACTCTACTTCACTGTACTCTACCTCTACTGTACTCTATTGTACTCCTATTCTAATGTGCTCCACTGTAATCCACTGTACTCTACCACTACTGTACTCTACCTCTATTGTGCTCTACTGTACTCTATCTCTACTGTGATCCACTGTACTCTACCTCTACTGTACTCCACTGTACTCTATCTCTACTGTACTCCACTGTACTCTATCTCTACTGTACTCTCTCTCTACTGTACTCCACTGTACTCTACCTCTACTGTACTCCACTGTACTCTATCTCTACTGTACTCCACTGTACTCTACCTCTACTGTACTGTACTGTTCTCTACCTCTACTGTACTCTACTGTACTCCACCTCTACTGTGCTCCACTGTACTCCACTGTACTCTACCTCTACTGTGCTCCACTGTGATCTACCTCTACTGTGCTCCACTGTACTCTACCTCTACTGTACTCACCTGTAATCTATCTCTACTGTACTCCACTGTACTCTATCTCTACTGTGATCCACTGTACTCTACCTCTACTCTGCTCCACTGTACTCTATCTCTACTGTGCTCCACTGTACTCTACCTCTACTGTACTCCACTGTACTCTATCTCTACTGTGCTCTAATGTACTCTATCTCTACTGTACTCCACTGTACTCTACCTCTACTGTGCTCCACTGTACTCCACTGTACTCTATCTCTACTGTGCTCCACTGTTCTCTATCTCTACTGTACTCCACTGTACTCTACCTCTACTGTGCTCTACTGTACTCTGTCTCTACTGTGTTCCACTGTACTCTACCTCTACTGTACTCCACTGTACTCTATCTCTACTGTGCTCCACTGTACTCTACCTCTACTGTACTGTACTGTTCTCTACCTCTACTGTACTCAACTGTACTCCACCTCTACTGTGCTCCACTGTACTCCACTGTAATCTATCTCTACTGTGATCCACTGTACTCTACCTCTGCTGTGCTCCACTGTACTCTACCTCTACTGTGCACCACTGTACTCCACTGTACTCTACCTCTACTGTGCTCCACTGTAATCTACTCTACTGTGCTCCACTGTACTCCACTGTACTCTACCTCTACTGTGCTCCACTGTAATCTACCTCTACTGTGCTCCACTGTACTCTACCTCTACTGTACTCCACTGTACTCTACCTCTACTGTACTCCACTGTACTCTACCTCTACTCTACTCCACTGTACTCTACCTCTACTGTACTCTATTGTACTCATGTTCTAATGTGCTCCACTGTAATCCACTGTACTCTACCACTACTGTACTCTACCTCTATTGTGCTCTACTGTACTCCAATGTACTCTACCTCTACTGTGCTCCACTGTTCTCTACCTCTACTGTACTCTACTGTACTCCACCTCTACTGTGCTCCACTGTACTCCACTGTACTCTACCTCTACTGTGCTCCACTGTAATCTACCTCTACTGTGCTCCACTGTACTCTACCTCTACTGTGCTCCACTGTACTCTATCTCTATTGTGCTCTACTGTACTCTACTCTACTGTACTCCACTGTACTCTACCTCTACTGTACTCCACTGTACTCTACCTCTACTTTACTCCACTGTACTCTACCTCTACTTTACTCCACTGTACTTTACCTCAACTCTACTCCACTGTACTCTACCTCTACTGTACTCTACTGTACTCCTATTCTAATGTGCTCCACTGTAATCCACTGTATTCTACCACTACTGTACTCCACTGTACTCTACCTCTATTGTGCTCTACTGTACTCTATCTCTACTGTGCTCCACTGTACTCTACCTCTACTGTACTCCACTGTACTCTACCTCTACTGCATTCCACTGTACTCTATCTCTACTGTACTCCACTGTACTCTATCTCTACTAAACTCTCTCTCTACTGTACTCCACTGTACTCTACCTCTACTGTGCTGCACTGTACTCTACCTCTACTGTGCTCCACTGTACTCTACCTCTACTGTGCTCTACTGCACTCTATCTCTACTGTGTTACACTGTACTCTACCTCTACTCTACTCCACTGTACTCTATCTCTACTGTGCTCCACTGTACTCTACCTCTACTGTACTGTACTGTTCTCTACCTCTACTGTACTCTACTGTACTCCACCTCTACTGTGCTCCACTGTACACCACTGTTCTACCTCTACTGTACTCCACTGTACTCTATCTCTACCGTGCTCCACTGTACTCTATCTCTACTGTGCTCCACTGTACTCTATCTCTACTGTACTCCACTGTACTCTACCTCTACTGTGCTCCACTGTACTCTACCTCTACTGTGCTCTACTGTACTCTATCTCTACTGTGCTCCACTTTACTCTACCTCTACTGTACTCCACTGTACTCTATCTCTACTGTGCTCCACTGTACTCTATCTCTACCGTGCTCCACTGTACACCACTGTTCTACCTCTACTGTACTCCACTGTACTCTACCTCTACTGTGCTCCACTGTACTCTACCTCTACTGTACTCACCTGTAATCTATCTCTACTGTACTCCACTGTACTCTATATCTACTGTGATCCACTGTACTCTACCTCTACTCTGCTCCACTGTACTCTACCTCTACTGTGCTCCACTGTACTCCACTGTATTCTATCTCTACTGTGCTCCACTGTACTCTACCTCTACTGTACTCCACTTTACTCTACCTCTACTGTGCTCCACTGTACTCTACCTCTACTGTACTCCACTCTACTCTACCTCTACTGGGCTCCACTGTACTCTACCTCTACTGTACTCCACTGTACTCTATCTCTACCGTGCTCCACTGTACTCTATCTCTACTGTACTCCACTGCACTCTACCTCTACTCTACTGTACTGTTCTCTACCTCTACTGTACTCAACTGTACTCCACCTCTACTGTGCTCCACTGTACTCCACTGTACTCTACCTCTACTGTGCTCCACTGTAATCTACCTCTACTGTGCTCCACTGTACTCTACATCTACTGTACTCCACTGTACTCTACCTCTACTGTACTCCACTGTACTCTACCTCTACTTTACTCCACTGTACTTTACCTCTACTCTACTTCACTGTACTCTACCTCTACTGTACTCTATTGTACTCCTATTCTAATGTGCTCCACTGTAATCCACTGTACTCTACCACTACTGTACTCTACCTCTATTGTGCTCTACTGTACTCTATCTCTACTGTGATCCACTGTACTCTACCTCTACTGTACTCCACTGTACTCTATCTCTACTGTACTCCACTGTACTCTATCTCTACTGTACTCTCTCTCTACTGTACTCCACTGTACTCTACCTCTACTGTACTCCACTGTACTCTATCTCTACTGTACTCCACTGTACTCTACCTCTACTGTACTGTACTGTTCTCTACCTCTACTGTACTCTACTGTACTCCACCTCTACTGTGCTCCACTGTACTCCACTGTACTCTACCTCTACTGTGCTCCACTGTGATCTACCTCTACTGTGCTCCACTGTACTCTACCTCTACTGTACTCACCTGTAATCTATCTCTACTGTACTCCACTGTACTCTATCTCTACTGTGATCCACTGTACTCTACCTCTACTCTGCTCCACTGTACTCTATCTCTACTGTGCTCCACTGTACTCTACCTCTACTGTACTCCACTGTACTCTATCTCTACTGTGCTCTACTGTACTCTATCTCTACTGTACTCCACTGTACTCTACCTCTACTGTGCTCCACTGTACTCCACTGTACTCTATCTCTACTGTGCTCCACTGTTCTCTATCTCTACTGTACTCCACTGTACTCTACCTCTACTGTGCTCTACTGTACTCTGTCTCTACTGTGTTCCACTGTACTCTACCTCTACTGTACTCCACTGTACTCTATCTCTACTGTGCTCCACTGTACTCTACCTCTACTGTACTGTACTGTTCTCTACCTCTACTGTACTCTACTGTACTCCACCTCTACTGTGCTCCACTGTACACCACTGTTCTACCTCTACTGTACTCCACTGTACTCTATCTCTACTGTGATCCACTGTACTCTATCTCTACTGTACTCCACTGTACTCTACCTCTACTGTGCTCCACTGTACTCTACCTCTACTGTGCTCTACTGTACTCTATCTCTACTGTGTTCCACTGTACTCTACCTCTACTCTACTCCACTGTACTCTATCTCTACTGTGCTCCACTGTACTCTACCTCTACTGTACTCCACTGTACTCTATCTCTACTGTACTCCACTGTACTCTACCTCTACTGTACTGTACTGTTCTCTACCTCTACTGTACTCTACTGTACTCCACCTCTACTGTGCTCCACTGTACTCCACTGTACTCTACATATACTGTGCTCCACTGTGATCTACCTCTACTGTGCTCCACTGTACTCTACCTCTACTGTACTCACCTGTAATCTATCTCTACTGTACTCCACTGTACTCTATCTCTACTGTGATCCACTGTACTCTACCTCTACTCTGCTCCACTGTACTCTATCTCTACTGTGCTCCACTGTACTGTACTCCACTGTACTCTACCTCTACTGTGCTCCACTGTACTCCACTGTACTCTATATCTACTGTGCTCCACTGTAATCTACTGTACTCTATATCTACTGTGCTCCACTGTAATCTACCTCTACTGTGCTCCACTGTAATCTACCTCTACTGTGCTCCACTGTACTCTATCTCTACTGCGCTCTACTGTACTCTACTCTACTGTACTCCACTGTACTCTACCTCTACTGTACTCCACTGTACTCTACCTCTACTTTTCTCCACTGTAATCTACCTCTACTGTACTCTACTGTACTCCTATTCTAATGTGCTCCACTGTAATCCACTGTACTCTACCACTACTGTACTCCACTGTACTCTACCTCTATTGTGCTCTACTGTACTCTATCTCTACTGTGCTCCACTGTACTCTACCTCTACTGTACTCCACTGTACTCTATCTCTACTGTACTCCACTGTACTCTATCTCTACTGTACTCTCTCTCTACTGTACTCCACTGTACTCTACCTCTACTGTGCTCCACTGTACTCTACCTCTACTGTGCTCCACTGTACTCTACCTCTACTGTGCTCCACTGTACTCTACCTCTACTGTGCTCTACTGTACTCTATCTCTACTGTGTTCCACTGTACTCTACCTCTACTGTACTCCACTGTACTCTATCTCTACTGTGCTCCACTGTACTCTACCTCTACTGTACTGTACTGTTCTCTACCTCTACTGTACTCTACTGTACTCCACCTCTACTGTGCTCCACTGTACACCACTGTTCTACCTCTACTGTACTCCACTGTACTCTACCTCTACTGCACTCCACTGTACTCTATCTCTACTGTACTCCACTGTGCTCTACCTCTACTGTGCTCAAGTGTACTCTATATCTACTGTGCTCCACTGTACTCTACCTCTACTCTGCTCCACTGTACTCTATCTCTACTGTGCTCCACTGTACTCTACCTCTACTGTACTCCACTCTACTCTATCTCTACTGTGCTCTACTGTACTCTATCTCTACTGTACTCCACTGTACTCTACCTCTACTGTGCTCCACTGTACTCCACTGTACTCTATCTCTACTGTGCTCCACTGTACTCTATCTCTACTGTACTCCACTGTACTCTACCTCTACTGTGCTCCACTGTACTCCACTGTACTCTATCTCTACTGTGCTCCACTGTACTCTACCTCTACTGTACTCCACTCTAATCTACCTCTACTGTGCTCCACTGTACTCTACCTCTACTGTACTCCACTCTACTCTACCTCTACTAGGCTCCACTGTACTCTACCTCTACTGTACTCCACTGTACTCTATCTCTACCGTGCTCCACTGTACTCTATCTCTACTGTACTCCACTGTACTCTACCTCTACTCTACTGTACTGTTCTCTACCTCTACTGTACTCAACTGTACTCCACCTCTACTGTGCTCCACTGTACTCCACTGTACTCTACCTCTACTGTGCTCCACTGTAATCTACCTCTACTGTGCTCCACTGTACTCTACCTCTACTGTACTCCACTGTACTCTACCTCTACTGTACTCCACTGTACTCTACCTCTACTTTACTCCACTGTACTTTACCTCTACTCTACTCCACTGTACTCTACCTCTACTGTACTCCATTGTACTCCTATTCTAATCTGCTCCACTGTAATCCACTGTACTCTACCACTACTGTACTCCACTTTACTCTACCTCTATTGTGCTCTACTGTACTCTATCTCTACTGTGCTCCACTGTACTCTACCTCTACTGTACTCCACTGTACTCTATCTCTACTGTACTCCACTGTACTCTCTCTCTACTGTACTCCACTGTACTCTACCTCTACTGTGCTCCACTGTACTCTACCTCTACTGTGCTCCACTGTACTCTACCTCTACTGTGCTCTACTGTACTCTATCTCTACTGTGCTCCACTGTACTCTACCTCTACTGTACTCCACTGTACTCTACCTTCACTGTACTCCACTGTACTCTATCTCTACTGTACTCCACTGTACTCTACCTCTACTGTACTGTACTGTTCTCTACCTCTACTGTACTCTACTGTACTCCACCTCTACTGTGCTCCACTGTACTCTACTGTACTCTACCTCTACTCTGCTCCACTGTACTCTATCTCTACTGTGCTCCACTGTACTCTACCTCTACTGTACTCCACTGTACTCTATCTCCACTGTACTCTATCTCTACTGTGCTCTACTGTACTCTATCTCTACTGTACTCCACTGTACTCTACCTCTACTGTGCTCCACTGTACTCCACTGTACTCTATCTCTACTGTGCTCCACTGTACTCTATCTCTACTGTACTCCACTGTACTCTACCTCTACTGTGCTCCACTGTACTCCACTGTATTCTATCTCTACTGTGCTCCACTGTACTCTACCTCTACTGTACTCCACTTTACTCTACCTCTACTGTGCTCCACTGTACTCTACCTCTACTGTACTCCACTCTACTCTACCTCTACTGGGCTCCACTGTACTCTACCTCTACTGTACTCCACTGTACTCTATCTCTACCGTGCTCCACTGTACTCTATCTCTACTGTACTCCACTGTACTCTACCTCTACTCTACTGTACTGTTCTCTACCTCTACTGTACTCAACTGTACTCCACCTCTACTGTGCTCCACTGTACTCCAATGTACTCTACCTCTACTGTGCTCCACTGTAATCTACCTCTACTGTGCTCCACTGTACTCTACATCTACTGTACTCCACTGTACTCTACCTCTACTGTACTCCACTGTACTCTACCTCTACTTTACTCCACTGTACTTTACCTCTACTCTACTTCACTGTACTCTACCTCTACTGTACTCTATTGTACTCCTATTCTAATGTGCTCCACTGTAATCCACTGTACTCTACCACTACTGTACTCTACCTCTATTGTGCTCTACTGTACTCTATCTCTACTGTGATCCACTGTACTCTACCTCTACTGTACTCCACTGTACTCTATCTCTACTGTACTCCACTGTACTCTATCTCTACTGTACTCTCTCTCTACTGTACTCCACTGTACTCTACCTCTACTGTACTCCACTGTACTCTATCTCTACTGTACTCCACTGTACTCTACCTCTACTGTACTGTACTGTTCTCTACCTCTACTGTACTCTACTGTACTCCACCTCTACTGTGCTCCACTGTACTCCACTGTACTCTACCTCTACTGTGCTCCACTGTGATCTACCTCTACTGTGCTCCACTGTACTCTACCTCTACTGTACTCACCTGTAATCTATCTCTACTGTACTCCACTGTACTCTATATCTACTGTGATCCACTGTACTCTACCTCTACTCTGCTCCACTGTACTCTATCTCTACTGTGCTCCACAGTACTCTACCTCTACTGTACTCCACTGTAGTCTATCTCTACTGTGCTCTACTGTACTCTATCTCTACTGTACTCCACTGTACTCTACCTCTACTGTGCTCCACTGTACTCCACTGTACTCTATCTCTACTGTGCTCCACTGTACTCTATCTCTACTGTACTCCACTGTACTCTACCTCTACTGTGCTCCACTGTACTCCACTGTACTCTATCTCCACTGTGCTCCACTGTACTCTACCTCTACTGTACTCCACTCTACTCTACCTCTACTCTGCTCCACTGTACTCTACCTCTACTGTACTCCACTCTACTCTACCTCTACTGGGCTCCACTGTACTCTACCTCTACTGTACTCCACTGTACTCTATCTCTACCGTGCTCCACTGTACTCTATCTCTACTGTATTCCACTGTACTCTACCTCTACTCTACTGTACTGTTCTCTACCTCTACTGTACTCTACTGTACTCCACCTCTACTGTGCTCCACTGTACTCCACTGTACTATACCTCTACTGTGCTCCACTGTAATCTACCTCTACTGTGCTCCACTGTACTCTACCTCTACTGTGCTCCACTGTACTCTATCTCTACTGTGCTCTACTGTACTCTACTCTACTGTACTCCACTGTACTCTACCTCTACTGTACTCCACTGTACTCTACCTCTACTTTTCTCCACTGTACTCTACCTCTACTGTACTCTACTGTACGCCTATTCTAATGTGCTCCACTGTAATCCACTGTACTCTACCACTACTGTACTCCACTGTACTCTACCTCTATTGTGCTCTACTGTACTCTATCTCTACTGTGCTCCACTGTACTCTACCTCTACTGTACTCCACTGTACTCCACCTCTACTGTGCTCCACTGTACTCCACTGTACTCTACCTCTACTGTGCTCCACTGTAATCTACATCTACTGTGCTCCACTGTACTCTACCTCTACTGTACTCCACTGTACTCTACCTCTACTGTACTCCACTGTACTCTACCTCTACTGTACTCCACTGTACTCTATCTCTACTGTACTCCACTGTACTCTATCTCTACTGTACTCTCTCTCTACTGTACTCCACTGTACTCTACCTCTACTGTACTCCACTGTACTCTATCTCTACTGTACTCCACTGTACTCTACCTCTACTGTACTGTACTGTTCTCTACCTCTACTGTACTCTACTGTACTCCACCTCTACTGTGCTCCACTGTACTCCACTGTACTCTACCTCTACTGTGCTCCACTGTGATCTACCTCTACTGTGCTCCACTGTACTCTACCTCTACTGTACTCACCTGTAATCTATCTCTACTGTACTCCACTGTACTCTATCTCTACTGTGATCCACTGTACTCTACCTCTACTCTGCTCCACTGTACTCTATCTCTACTGTGCTCCACTGTACTCTACCTCTACTGTACTCCACTGTACTCTATCTCTACTGTGCTCTACTGTACTCTATCTCTACTGTACTCCACTGTACTCTACCTCTACTGTGCTCCACTGTACTCCACTGTACTCTATCTCTACTGTGCTCCACTGTTCTCTATCTCTACTGTACTCCACTGTACTCTACCTCTACTGTGCTCTACTGTACTCTATCTCTACTGTGTTCCACTGTACTCTACCTCTACTGTACTCCACTGTACTCTATCTCTACTGTGCTCCACTGTACTCTACCTCTACTGTACTGTACTGTTCTCTACCTCTACTGTACTCTACTGTACTCCACCTCTACTGTGCTCCACTGTACACCACTGTTCTACCTCTACTGTACTCCACTGTACTCTATCTCTACTGTGCTCCACTGTACTCTATCTCTACTGTACTCCACTGTACTCTACCTCTACTGTGCTCCACTGTACTCTACCTCTACTGTGCTCTACTGTACTCTATCTCTACTGTGTTCCACTGTACTCTACCTCTACTCTACTCCACTGTACTCTATCTCTACTGTGCTCCACTGTACTCTACCTCTACTGTACTCCACTGTACTCTATCTCTACTGTACTCCACTGTACTCTACCTCTACTGTACTGTACTGTTCTCTACCTCTACTGTACTCTACTGTACTCCACCTCTACTGTGCTCCACTGTACTCCACTGTACTCTACATATACTGTGCTCCACTGTGATCTACCTCTACTGTGCTCCACTGTACTCTACCTCTACTGTACTCACCTGTAATCTATCTCTACTGTACTCCACTGTACTCTATCTCTACTGTGATCCACTGTACTCTACCTCTACTCTGCTCCACTGTACTCTATCTCTACTGTGCTCCACTGTACTGTACTCCACTGTACTCTACCTCTACTGTGCTCCACTGTACTCCACTGTACCCTATATCTACTGTGCTCCACTGTAATCTACTGTACTCTATATCTACTGTGCTCCACTGTAATCTACCTCTACTGTGCTCCACTGTAATCTACCTCTACTGTGCTCCACTGTACTCTATCTCTACTGCGCTCTACTGTACTCTACTCTACTGTACTCCACTGTACTCTACCTCTACTGTACTCCACTGTACTCTACCTCTACTTTTCTCCACTGTAATCTACCTCTACTGTACTCTACTGTACTCCTATTCTAATGTGCTCCACTGTAATCCACTGTACTCTACCACTACTGTACTCCACTGTACTCTACCTCTATTGTGCTCTACTGTACTCTATCTCTACTGTGCTCCACTGTACTCTACCTCTACTGTACTCCACTGTACTCTATCTCTACTGTACTCCACTGTACTCTATCTCTACTGTACTCTCTCTCTACTGTACTCCACTGTACTCCACCTCTACTGTGCTCCACTGTACTCTACCTCTACTGTGCTCCACTGTACTCTACCTCTACTGTGCTCCACTGTACTCTACCTCTACTGTGCTCTACTGTACTCTATCTCTACTGTGTTCCACTGTACTCTACCTCTACTGTACTCCACTGTACTCTATCTCTACTGTGCTCCACTGTACTCTACCTCTACTGTACTGTACTGTTCTCTACCTCTACTGTACTCTACTGTACTCCACCTCTACTGTGCTCCACTGTACACCACTGTTCTACCTCTACTGTACTCCACTGTACTCTACCTCTACTGCACTCCACTGTACTCTATCTCTACTGTACTCCACTGTGCTCTACCTCTACTGTGCTCCACTGTACTCTATCTCTACTGTGCTCCACTGTACTCTACCTCTACTGTGCTCTACTGTACTCTATCTCTACTGTACTCCATTGTACTCTATCTCTACTGTGATCCACTGTACTCTACCTCTACTCTGCTCCACTGTACTCTATCTCTACTGTGCTCCACTGTACTCTACCTCTACTGTACTCCACTCTACTCTATCTCTACTGTGCTCTACTGTACTCTATCTCTACTGTACTCCACTGTACTCTACCTCTACTGTGCTCCACTGTACTCCACTGTACTCTATCTCTACTGTGCTCCACTGTACTCTATCTCTACTGTACTCCACTGTACTCTACCTCTACTGTGCTCCACTGTACTCCACTGTACTCTATCTCTACTGTGCTCCACTGTACTCTACCTCTACTGTACTCCACTCTAATCTACCTCTACTGTGCTCCACTGTACTCTACCTCTACTGTACTCCACTCTACTCTACCTCTACTGGGCTCCACTGTACTCTACCTCTACTGTACTCCACTGTACTCTATCTCTACCGTGCTCCACTGTACTCTATCTCTACTGTACTCCACTGTACTCTACCTCTACTCTACTGTACTGTTCTCTACCTCTACTGTACTCAACTGTACTCCACCTCTACTGTGCTCCACTGTACTCCACTGTACTCTACCTCTACTGTGCTCCACTGTAATCTACCTCTACTGTGCTCCACTGTACTCTACCTCTACTGTACTCCACTGTACTCTACCTCTACTGTACTCCACTGTACTCTACCTCTACTTTACTCCACTGTACTTTACCTCTACTCTACTCCACTGTACTCTACCTCTACTGTACTCCATTGTACTCCTAGTCTAATCTGCTCCACTGTAATCCACTGTACTCTACCACTACTGTACTCCACTTTACTCTACCTCTATTGTGCTCTACTGTACTCTATCTCTACTGTGCTCCACTGTACTCTACCTCTACTGTACTCCACTGTACTCTATCTCTACTGTACTCCACTGTACTCTCTCTCTACTGTACTCCACTGTACTCTACCTCTACTGTGCTCCACTGTACTCTACCTCTACTGTGCTCCACTGTACTCTACCTCTACTGTGCTCTACTGTACTCTATCTCTACTGTGCTCCACTGTACTCTACCTCTACTGTACTCCACTGTACTCTACCTTCACTGTACTCCACTGTACTCTATCTCTACTGTACTCCACTGTACTCTACCTCTACTGTACTGTACTGTTCTCTACCTCTACTGTACTCTACTGTACTCCACCTCTACTGTGCTCCACTGTACTCTACTGTACTCTACCTCTACTCTGCTCCACTGTACTCTATCTCTACTGTGCTCCACTGTACTCTACCTCTACTGTACTCCACTGTACTCTATCTCTACTGTGCTCTACTGTACTCTATCTCTACTGTACTCCACTGTACTCTACCTCTACTGTGCTCCACTGTACTCCACTGTACTCTATCTCTACTGTGCTCCAATGTACTCTATCTCTACTGTACTCCACTGTACTCTACCTCTACTGTGCTCCACTGTACTCCACTGTATTCTATCTCTACTGTGCTCCACTGTACTCTACCTCTACTGTACTCCACTTTACTCTACCTCTACTGTGCTCCACTGTACTCTACCTCTACTGTACTCCACTCTACTCTACCTCTACTGGGCTCCACTGTACTCTACCTCTACTGTACTCCACTGTACTCTATCTCTACCGTGCTCCACTGTACTCTATCTCTACTGTACTCCACTGTACTCTACCTCTACTCTACTGTACTGTTCTCTACCTCTACTGTACTCAACTGTACTCCACCTCTACTGTGCTCCACTGTACTCCAATGTACTCTACCTCTACTGTGCTCCACTGTAATCTACCTCTACTGTGCTCCACTGTACTCTACATCTACTGTACTCCACTGTACTCTACCTCTACTGTACTCCACTGTACTCTACCTCTACTTTACTCCACTGTACTTTACCTCTACTCTACTTCACTGTACTCTACCTCTACTGTACTCTATTGTACTCCTATTCTAATGTGCTCCACTGTAATCCACTGTACTCTACCACTACTGTACTCTACCTCTATTGTGCTCTACTGTACTCTATCTCTACTGTGATCCACTGTACTCTACCTCTACTGTACTCCACTGTACTCTATCTCTACTGTACTCCACTGTACTCTATCTCTACTGTACTCCACTGTACTCTATCTCTACTGTACTCTCTCTCTACTGTACTCCACTGTACTCTACCTCTACTGTACTCCACTGTACTCTATCTCTACTGTACTCCACTGTACTCTACCTCTACTGTACTGTACTGTTCTCTACCTCTACTGTACTCTACTGTACTCCACCTCTACTGTGCTCCACTGTACTCCACTGTACTCTACCTCTACTGTGCTCCACTGTGATCTACCTCTACTGTGCTCCACTGTACTCTACCTCTACTGTACTCACCTGTAATCTATCTCTACTGTACTCCACTGTACTCTATATCTACTGTGATCCACTGTACTCTACCTCTACTCTGCTCCACTGTACTCTATCTCTACTGTGCTCCACTGTACTCTACCTCTACTGTACTCCACTGTACTCTATCTCTACTGTGCTCTACTGTACTCTATCTCTACTGTACTCCACTGTACTCTACCTCTACTGTGCTCCACTGTACTCCACTGTACTCTATCTCTACTGTGCTCCACTGTACTCTATCTCTACTGTACTCCACTGTACTCTACCTCTACTGTGCTCCACTGTACTCCACTGTACTCTATCTCCACTGTGCTCCACTGTACTCTACCTCTACTGTACTCCACTCTACTCTACCTCTACTCTGCTCCACTGTACTCTACCTCTACTGTACTCCACTCTACTCTACCTCTACTGGGCTCCACTGTACTCTACCTCTACTGTACTCCACTGTACTCTATCTCTACCGTGCTCCACTGTACTCTATCTCTACTGTATTCCACTGTACTCTACCTCTACTCTACTGTACTGTTCTCTACCTCTACTGTACTCTACTGTACTCCACCTCTACTGTGCTCCACTGTACTCCACTGTACTATACCTCTACTGTGCTCCACTGTAATCTACCTCTACTGTGCTCCACTGTACTCTACCTCTACTGTGCTCCACTGTACTCTATCTCTACTGTGCTCTACTGTACTCTACTCTACTGTACTCCACTGTACTCTACCTCTACTGTACTCCACTGTACTCTACCTCTACTTTTCTCCACTGTACTCTACCTCTACTGTACTCTACTGTACTCCTATTCTAATGTGCTCCACTGTAATCCACTGTACTCTACCACTACTGTACTCCACTGTACTCTACCTCTATTGTGCTCTACTGTACTCTATCTCTACTGTGCTCCACTGTACTCTACCTCTACTGTACTCCACTGTACTCCACCTCTACTGTGCTCCACTGTACTCCACTGTACTCTACCTCTACTGTGCTCCACTGTAATCTACCTCTACTGTGCTCCACTGTACTCTACCTCTACTGTACTCCACTGTACTCTACCTCTACTGTACTCCACTGTACTCTACCTCTACTGTACTCCACTGTACTCTATCTCTACTGTACTCCACTGTACTCTATCTCTACTGTACTCTCTCTCTACTGTACTCCACTGTACTCTACCTCTACTGTACTCCACTGTACTCTATCTCTACTGTACTCCACTGTACTCTACCTCTACTGTACTGTACTGTTCTCTACCTCTACTGTACTCTACTGTACTCCACCTCTACTGTGCTCCACTGTACTCCACTGTACTCTACCTCTACTGTGCTCCACTGTGATCTACCTCTACTGTGCTCCACTGTACTCTACCTCTACTGTACTCACCTGTAATCTATCTCTACTGTACTCCACTGTACTCTATCTCTACTGTGATCCACTGTACTCTACCTCTACTCTGCTCCACTGTACTCTATCTCTACTGTGCTCCACTGTACTCTACCTCTACTGTACTCCACTGTACTCTATCTCTACTGTGCTCTACTGTACTCTATCTCTACTGTACTCCACTGTACTCTACCTCTACTGTGCTCCACTGTACTCCACTGTACTCTATCTCTACTGTGCTCCACTGTTCTCTATCTCTACTGTACTCCACTGTACTCTACCTCTACTGTGCTCTACTGTACTCTATCTCTACTGTGTTCCACTGTACTCTACCTCTACTGTACTCCACTGTACTCTATCTCTACTGTGCTCCACTGTACTCTACCTCTACTGTACTGTACTGTTCTCTACCTCTACTGTACTCTACTGTACTCCACCTCTACTGTGCTCCACTGTACACCACTGTTCTACCTCTACTGTACTCCACTGTACTCTATCTCTACTGTGCTCCACTGTACTCTATCTCTACTGTACTCCACTGTACTCTACCTCTACTGTGCTCCACTGTACTCTACCTCTACTGTGCTCTACTGTACTCTATCTCTACTGTGTTCCACTGTACTCTACCTCTACTCTACTCCACTGTACTCTATCTCTACTGTGCTCCACTGTACTCTACCTCTACTGTACTCCACTGTACTCTATCTCTACTGTACTCCACTGTACTCTACCTCTACTGTACTGTACTGTTCTCTACCTCTACTGTACTCCACCTCTACTGTGCTCCACTGTACTCCACTGTACTCTACATATACTGTGCTCCACTGTGATCTACCTCTACTGTGCTCCACTGTACTCTACCTCTACTGTACTCACCTGTAATCTATCTCTACTGTACTCCACTGTACTCTATCTCTACTGTGATCCACTGTACTCTACCTCTACTCTGCTCCACTGTACTCTATCTCTACTGTGCTCCACTGTACTGTACTCCACTGTACTCTACCTCTACTGTGCTCCACTGTACTCCACTGTACTCTATATCTACTGTGCTCCACTGTAATCTACTGTACTCTATATCTACTGTGCTCCACTGTAATCTACCTCTACTGTGCTCCACTGTAATCTACCTCTACTGTGCTCCACTGTACTCTATCTCTACTGCGTTCTACTGTACTCTACTCTACTGTACTCCACTGTACTCTACCTCTACTGTACTCCACTGTACTCTACCTCTACTTTTCTCCACTGTAATCTACCTCTACTGTACTCTACTGTACTCCTATTCTAATGTGCTCCACTGTAATCCACTGTACTCTACCACTACTGTACTCCACTGTACTCTACCTCTATTGTGCTCTACTGTACTCTATCTCTACTGTGCTCCACTGTACTCTACCTCTACTGTACTCCACTGTACTCTATCTCTACTGTACTCCACTGTACTCTATCTCTACTGTACTCTCTCTCTACTGTACTCCACTGTATTCTACCTCTACTGTGCTCCACTGTACTCTACCTCTACTGTGCTCCACTGTACTCTACCTCTACTGTGCTCCACTGTACTCTACCTCTACTGTGCTCTACTGTACTCTATCTCTACTGTGTTCCACTGTACTCTACCTCTACTGTACTCCACTGTACTCTATCTCTACTGTGCTCCACTGTACTCTATCTCTACTGTACTGTACTGTTCTCTACCTCTACTGTACTCTACTGTACTCCACCTCTACTGTGCTCCACTGTACAACGCTGTTCTACCTCTACTGTACTCCACTGTACTCTACCTCTACTGCACTCCACTGTACTCTATCTCTACTGTACTCCACTGTGCTCTAACTCTACTGTGCTCCACTGTACTCTATCTCTACTGTGCTCCACTGTACTCTACCTCTACTGTGCTCTACTGTACTCTATCTCTACTGTACTCCATTGTACTCTATCTCTACTGTGATCCACTGTACTCTACCTCTACTCTGCTCCACTGTACTCTATCTCTACTGTGCTCCACTGTACTCTACCTCTACTGTACTCCACTCTACTCTATCTCTACTGTGCTCTACTGTACTCTATCTCTACTGTACTCCACTGTACTCTACCTCTACTGTGCTCCACTGTACTCCACTGTACTCTATCTCTACTGTGCTCCACTGTACTCTATCTCTACTGTACTCCACTGTACTCTACCTCTACTGTGCTCCACTGTACTCCACTGTACTCTATCTCTACTGTGCTCCACTGTACTCTACCTCTACTGTACTCCACTCTAATCTACCCCTACTGTGCTCCACTGTACTCTACCTCTACTGTACTCCACTCTACTCTACCTCTACTGGGCTCCACTGTACTCTACCTCTACTGTACTCCACTGTACTCTATCTCTACCGTGCTCCACTGTACTCTATCTCTACTGTACTCCACTGTACTCTACCTCTACTCTACTGTACTGTTCTCTACCTCTACTGTACTCAACTGTACTCCACCTCTACTGTGCTCCACTGTACTCCACTGTACTCTACCTCTACTGTGCTCCACTGTAATCTACCTCTACTGTGCTCCACTGTACTCTACCTCTACTGTACTCCACTGTACTCTACCTCTACTGTACTCCACTGTACTCTACCTCTACTTAACTCCACTGTACTTTACCTCTACTCTACTCCACTGTACTCTACCTCTACTGTACTCCATTGTACTCCTATTCTAATCTGCTCCACTGTAATCCACTGTACTCTACCACTACTGTACTCCACTTTACTCTACCTCTATTGTGCTCTACTGTACTCTATCTCTACTGTGCTCCACTGTACTCTACCTCTACTGTACTCCACTGTACTCTATCTCTACTGTACTCCACTCTACTCTCTCTCTACTGTACTCCACTGTACTCTACCTCTACTGTGCTCCACTGTACTCTACCTCTACTGTGCTCCACTGTACTCTACCTCTACTGTGCTCTACTGTACTCTATCTCTACTGTGCTCCACTGTACTCTACCTCTACTGTACTCCACTGTACTCTACCTTCACTGTACTCCACTGTACTCTATCTCTACTGTACTCCACTGTACTCTACCTCTACTGTACTGTACTGTTCTCTACCTCTACTGTACTCTACTGTACTCCACCTCTACTGTGCTCCACTGTACTCCACTGTACTCTACCTCTACTCTGCTCCACTGTACTCTATCTCTACTGTGCTCCACTGTACTCTACCTCTACTGTACTCCACTGTACTCTATCTCTACTGTGCTCTACTGTACTCTATCTCTACTGTACTCCACTGTACTCTACCTCTACTGTGCTCCACTGTACTCCACTGTACTCTATCTCTACTGTGCTCCACTGTACTCTATCTCTACTGTACTCCACTGTACTCTATTTCTACTGTGCTCCACTGTACTCCACTGTATTCTATCTCTACTGTGCTCCACTGTACTCTACCTCTACTGTACTCCACTTTACTCTACCTCTACTGTGCTCCACTGTACTCTACCTCTACTGTACTCCACTCTACTCTACCTCTACTGGGCTCCACTGTACTCTACCTCTACTGTACTCCACTGTACTCTATCTCTACCGTGCTCCACTGTACTCTATCTCTACTGTACTCCACTGTACTCTACCTCTACTCTACTGTACTGTTCTCTACCTCTACTGTACTCAACTGTACTCCACCTCTACTGTGCTCCACTGTACTCCACTGTACTCTACCTCTACTGTGCTCCACTGTAATCTACCTCTACTGTGCTCCACTGTACTCTACATCTACTGTACTCCACTGTACTCTACCTCTACTGTACTCCACTGTACTCTACCTCTACTTTACTCCACTGTACTTTACCTCTACTCTACTTCACTGTACTCTACCTCTACTGTACTCTATTGTACTCCTATTCTAATGTGCTCCACTGTAATCCACTGTACTCTACCACTACTGTACTCTACCTCTATTGTGCTCTACTGTACTCTATCTCTACTGTGATCCACTGTACTCTACCTCTACTGTACTCCACTGTACTCTATCTCTACTGTACTCCACTGTACTCTATCTCTACTGTACTCTCTCTCTACTGTACTCCACTGTACTCTACCTCTACTGTACTCCACTGTACTCTATCTCTACTGTACTCCACTGTACTCTACCTCTACTGTACTGTACTGTTCTCTACCTCTACTGTACTCTACTGTACTCCACCTCTACTGTGCTCCACTGTACTCCACTGTACTCTACCTCTACTGTGCTCCACTGTGATCTACCTCTACTGTGCTCCACTGTACTCTACCTCTACTGTACTCACCTGTAATCTATCTCTACTGTACTCCACTGTACTCTATCTCTACTGTGATCCACTGTACTCTACCTCTACTCTGCTCCACTGTACTCTATCTCTACTGTGCTCCACTGTACTCTACCTCTACTGTACTCCACTGTACTCTATCTCTACTGTGCTCTACTGTACTCTATCTCTACTGTACTCCACTGTACTCTACCTCTACTGTGCTCCACTGTACTCCACTGTACTCTATCTCTACTGTTCTCCACTGTACTCTATCTCTACTGTACTCCACTGTACTCTACCTCTACTGTGCTCCACTGTACTCCACTGTACTCTATCTCCACTGTGCTCCACTGTACTCTACCTCTACTGTACTCCACTCTACTCTACCTCTACTCTGCTCCACTGTACTCCACTGTACTCTACCTCTACTGTGCTCCACTGTAATCTACCTCTACTGTGCTCCACTGTACTCTACCTCTACTGTACTCCACTGTACTCTACCTCTACTATACTCCACTGTACTCTACCTCTACTGTACTCCACTGTACTCTACCTCTACTTTACTCCACTGTACTTTACCTCTACTCTACTCCACTGTAGTCTACCTCTACTGTACTCTATTGTACTCCTATTCTAATGTGCTACACTGTAATCCACTGTACTCTACCACTACTGTACTCCACTGTACTCTACCTCTATTGTGCTCTACTTTACTCTATCTCTACTGTGCTCCACTGTACTCTACCTCTACTGTACTCCACTGTACTCTATCTCTACTGTACTCCACTGTACTCTATCTCTACTGTACTCTCTCTCTACTGTACTCCACTGTACTCTACCTCTACTGTGCTCCACTGTACTCTACCTCTACTGTGCTCCACTGTACTCTACCTCTACTGTGCTCCACTGTACTCTACCTCTACGTTGCTCTACTGTACTCTATCTCTACTGTGCTCCACTGTACTCTACCTCTACTGTACTCCACTGTACTCTACCTTCACTGTACTCCACTGTACTCTATCTCTACTGTACTCCACTGTACTCTACCTCTACTGTACTGTACTGTTCTCTACCTCTACTGTACTCTACTGTACTCCACCTCTACTGTGCTCCACTGTACTCCACTGTACTCTACCTCTACTGTGCTCCACTGTGATCTACCTCTACTGTGCTCCACTGTACTCTACCTCTACTGTACTCACCTGTAATCTATCTCTACTGTACTCCACTGTACTCTATCTCTACTGTGATCCACTGTACTCTACCTCTACTCTGATCCACTGTACTCTATCTCTACTGTGCTCCACTGTACTCTACCTCTACTGTACTCCACTGTACTCTATCTCTACTGTGCTCTACTGTACTCTATCTCTACTGTACTCCACTGTACTCTACCTCTACTGTGCTCCACTGTACTCCACTGTACTCTATCTCTACTCTGATCCACTGTACTCTATCTCTACTGTGCTCCACTGTACTCTACCTCTACTGTACTCCACTGTACTCTATCTCTACTGTGCTCTACTGTACTCTATCTCTACTGTACTCCACTGTACTCTACCTCTACTGTGCTCCACTGTACTCCACTGTACTCTATCTCTAATGTGCTCCACTGTACTCTATCTCTACTGTACTCCACTGTACTCTACCTCTACTGTGCTCCACTGTACTCCACTGTACTCTATCTCTACTGTGCTCCACTGTACTCTACCTCTACTGTACTCCACTCTACTCTACCTCTACTCTGCTCCATTGTACTCTACCTCTACTGTACTCCACTCTACTCTACCTCTACTGGGCTCCACTGTACTCTACCTCTACTGTACTCCACTGTACTCTATCTCTACCGTGCTCCACTGTACTCTATCTCTACTGTACTCCACTGTACTCTACCTCTACTCTACTGTACTGTTCTCTACCTCTACTGTACTCTACTGTACTCCACCTCTACTGTGCTCCACTGTACTCCACTGTACTATACCTCTACTGTGCTCCACTGTAATCTACCTATACTGTGCTCCACTGTACTCTACCTCTACTGTGCTCCACTCTACTCTATCTCTACTGTGCTCTACTGTACTCTAATCTACTGTACTGCACTGTACTCTACCTCTACTGTACTCCACTGTACTCTACCTCTACTTTTCTCCACTGTACTCTACCTCTACTGTACTCTACTGTACTCCTATTCTAATGTGCTCCACTGTAATCCACTGTACTCTACCACTACTGTACTCCACTGTACTCTACCTCTATTGTGCTCTACTGTACTCTATCTCTACTGTGCTCCACTGTACTCTACCTCTACTGTACTCCACTTTACTCTATCTCTACTGTACTCCACTGTACTCTATCTCTACTGTACTCTCTCTCTACTGTACTCCACTGTACTCTACCTCTACTGTGCTCCACTGTACTCTACCTCTACTGTGCTCCACTGTACTCTACCTCTACTGTGCTCCACTGTACTCTACCTCTACTGTGCTCTACTGTACTATACCTCTACTGTACTCCACTGTACTCTACCTCTACTGTGCTCCACTGTACTCTACCTCTACTGTGTTCCACTGTACTCTACCTCTACTGTACTCCACTGTACTCTATCTCTACTGTGCTCCACTGTACTCTACCTCTACTGTACTGTACTGTTCTCTACCTCTACTGTACTCTACTGTACTCCACCTCTACTGTGCTCCACTGTACACCACTGTTCTACCTCTACTGTACTCCACTGTACTCTACCTCTACTGCACTCCACTGTACTCTATATATACTGTACTCCACTGTGCTCTACCTCTACTGTGCTCCACTGTACTCTATCTCTACTGTGCTCCACTGTACTCTACCTCTACTGTGCTCTACTGTACTCTATCTCTACTGTACTCCACTGTACTCTATCTCTACTGTGATCCACTGTACTCTACCTCTACTCTGCTCCACTGTACTCTATCTTTACTGTGCTCCACTGTACTCTACCTCTACTGTACTCCACTGTACTCTATCTCTACTGTGCTCTACTGTACTCTATCTCTACTGTACTCCACTGTACTCTACCTCTACTGTGCTCCACTGTACTCCACTGTACTCTATCTCTACTGTGCTCCACTGTACTCTATCTCTACTGTACTCCACTGTACTCTATCTCTACTGTGCTCCACTGTACTCTATCTCTACTGTACTCCACTGTACTCTACCTCTACTCTACTGTACTGTTCTCTACCTCTACTGTACTCAACTGTACTCCACCTCTACTGTGCTCCACTGTACTCCACTGTAATCTATCTCTACTGTGATCCACTGTACTCTACCTCTGCTGTGCTCCACTGTACTCTACCTCTACTGTGCACCACTGTACTCCACTGTACTCTACCTCTACTGTGCTCCACTGTAATCTACTCTACTGTGCTCCACTGTACTCCACTGTACTCTACCTCTACTGTGCTCCACTGTAATCTACCTCTACTGTGCTCCACTGTACTCTACCTCTACTGTACTCCACTGTACTCTACCTCTACTGTACTCCACTGTACTCTACCTCTACTTTACTCCACTGTACTTTACCTCAACTCTACTCCACTGTACTCTACCTCTACTGTACTCTATTGTACTCATGTTCTAATGTGCTCCACTGTAATCCACTGTACTCTACCACTACTGTACTCTACCTCTATTGTGCTCTACTGTACTCCAATGTACTCTACCTCTACTGTGCTCCACTGTTCTCTACCTCTACTGTACTCTACTGTACTCCACCTCTACTGTGCTCCACTGTACTCCACTGTACTCTACCTCTACTGTGCTCCACTGTAATCTACCTCTACTGTGCTCCACTGTACTCTACCTCTACTGTGCTCCACTGTACTCTATCTCTATTGTGCTCTACTGTACTCTACTCTACTGTACTCCACTGTACTCTACCTCTACTGTACTCCAGTGTACTCTACCTCTACTTTACTCCACTGTACTTTACCTCAACTCTACTCCACTGTACTCTACCTCTACTGTACTCTACTGTACTCCTATTCTAATGTGCTCCACTGTAATCCACTGTATTCTACCACTACTGTACTCCACTGTACTCTACCTCTATTGTGCTCTACTGTACTCTATCTCTACTGTGCTCCACTGTACTCTACCTCTACTGTACTCCACTGTACTCTACCTCTACTGCATTCCACTGTACTCTATCTCTACTGTACTCCACTGTACTCTATCTCTACTAAACTCTCTCTCTACTGTACTCCACTGTACTCTACCTCTACTGTGCTGCACTGTACTCTACCTCTACTGTGCTCCACTGTACTCTACCTCTACTGTGCTCTACTGCACTCTATCTCTACTGTGTTACACTGTACTCTACCTCTACTCTACTCCACTGTACTCTATCTCTACTGTGCTCCACTGTACTCTACCTCTACTGTACTGTACTGTTCTCTACCTCTACTGTACTCTACTGTACTCCACCTCTACTGTGCTCCACTGTACACCACTGTTCTACCTCTACTGTACTCCACTGTACTCTATCTCTACCGTGCTCCACTGTACTCTATCTCTACTGTGCTCCACTGTACTCTATCTCTACTGTACTCCACTGTACTCTACCTCTACTGTGCTCCACTATACTCTACCTCTACTGTGCTCTACTGTACTCTATCTCTACTGTGCTCCACTTTACTCTACCTCTACTGTACTGTACTGTTCTCTACCTCTACTGTACTCTACTGTACTCCACCTCTACTGTGCTCTACTGTACTCCACTGTACTCTACCTCTACTGTGCTCCACTGTACTCCACTGTACTCTATATCTACTGTGCTCCACTGTAATCTACCTCTACTGTGCTCCACTGTACTCTACCTCTACTGTGCTCCACTGTACTCTATCTCTACTGTGCTCTACTGTATTCTACTCTACTGTACTCCACTGTACTCTACCTCTACTGTACTCCACTGTACTCTACCTCTACTTTTCTCCACTGTAATCTACCTCTACTGTACTCTACTGTACTCCTATTCTAATGTGCTCCACTGTAATCCACTGTACTCTACCACTACTGTACTCCACTGTACTCTACCTCTATTGTGCTCTACTGTACTCTATCTCTACTGTGCTCCACTGTACTCTACCTCTACTGTACTCCACTGTACTCTATCTCTACTGTACTCCACTGTACTCTATCTCTACTGTACTCTCTCTCTACTGTACTCCACTGTACTCTACCTCTACTGTGCTCCACTGTACTCTACCTCTACTGTGCTCCACTGTACTCTACCTCTACTGTGCTCCACTGTACTCTACCTCTACTGTGCTCTACTGTACTCTATCTCTACTGTGTTCCACTGTACTCTACCTCTACTGTACTCCACTGTACTCTATCTCTACTGTGCTCCACTGTACTCTACCTCTACTGTACTGTACTGTTCTCTACCTCTACTGTACTCTACTGTACTCCACCTCTACTGTGCTCCACTGTACACCACTGTTCTATCTCTACTGTACTCCACTGTACTCTACCTCTACTGCACTCCACTGTACTCTATCTCTACTGTACTCCACTGTGCTCTACCTCTACTGTGCTCCACTGTACTCTATCTCTACTGTGCTCCACTGTACTCTACCTCTACTGTGCTCTATCTCTACTGTACTCCACTGTACTCTATCTCTACTGTGATCCACTGTACTCTACCTCTACTCTGCTCCACTGTACTCTATCTCTACTGTGCTCCACTGTACTCTACCTCTACTGTACTCCACTCTACTCTATCTCTACTGTGCTCTACTGTACTCTATCTCTACTGTACTCCACTGTACTCTATCTCTACTGTGCTCCACTGTACTCCACTGTACTCTATCTCTACTGTGCTCCACTGTACTCTATCTCTACTGTACTCCACTGTACTCTACCTCTACTGTTCTCCACTGTACTCCACTGTACTCTATCTCTACTGTGCTCCACTGTACTCTACCTCTACTGTACTCCACTCTACTCTACCTCTACTGTGCTCCACTGTACTCTACCTCTACTGTGCTCTACTGTACTCTATCTCTACTGTGTTCCACTGTACTCTACCTCTACTGTACTCCACTGTACTCTATCTCTACTGTGCTCCACTGTACTCTACCTCTACTGTACTGTACTGTTCTCTACCTCTACTGTACTCTACTGTACTCCACCTCTACTGTGCTCCACTGTACACCACTGTTCTACCTCTACTGTACTCCACTGTACTCTACCTCTACTGCACTCCACTGTACTCTATCTCTACTGTACTCCACTGTGCTCTACCTCTACTGTGCTCCACTGTACTCTATCTCTACTGTGCTCCACTGTACTCTACCTCTACTGTGCTCTATCTCTACTGTACTCCACTGTACTCTATCTCTACTGTGATCCACTGTACTCTACCTCTACTCTGCTCCACTGTACTCTATCTCTACTGTGCTCCACTGTACTCTACCTCTACTGTACTCCACTCTACTCTATCTCTACTGTGCTCTACTGTACTCTATCTCTACTGTACTCCACTGTACTCTATCTCTACTGTGCTCCACTGTACTCCACTGTACTCTATCTCTACTGTGCTCCACTGTACTCTATCTCTACTGTACTCCACTGTACTCTACCTCTACTGTGCTCCACTGTACTCCACTGTACTCTATCTCTACTGTGCTCCACTGTACTCTACCTCTACTGTACTCCACTCTACTCTACCTCTACTGTGCTCCACTGTACTCTACCTCTACTGTACTCCACTCTACTCTACCTCTACTGGGCTCCACTGTACTCTACCTCTACTGTACTCCACTGTACTCTATCTCTACCGTGCTCCACTGTACTCTATCTCTACTGTACTCCGCTGTACTCTACCTCTACTCTACTGTACTGTTCTCTACCTCTACTGTACTCAACTGTACTCCACCTCTACTGTGCTCCACTGTACTCCACTGTACTCTACCTCTACTGTGCTCCACTGTAATCTACCTCTACTGTGCTCCACTGTACTCTACCTCTACTGTACTCCACTGTACTCTACCTCTACTGTACTCCACTGTACTCTACCTCTACTTTACTGCACTGTACTTTACCTCTACTCTACTCCACTGTACTCTACCTCTACTGTACTCCATTGTACTCCTATTCTAATGTGCTCCACTGTAATCCACTGTACTCTACCACTACTGTACTCCACTGTACTCTACCTATATTGTGCTCTACTGTACTCTATCTCTACTGTGCTCCACTGTACTCTACCTCTACTGTACTCCACTGTACTCTATCTCTACTGTACTCCACTGTACTCTCTCTCTACTGTACTCCACTGTACTCTACCTCTACTGTGCTCCACTGTACTCTACCTCTGCTGTGCTCCACTGTACTCTACCTCTACTGTGCTCTACTGTACTCTATCTCTACTGTGCTCTACTGTACTCTATCTCTACTGTACTCCACTGTACTCTATCTCTACTGTGCTCCACTGTACTCCACTGTACTCTATCTCTACTGTGCTCCACTGTACTCTATCTCTACTGTACTCCACTGTACTCTACCTCTACTGTGCTCCACTGTACTCCACTGTACTCTATCTCTACTGTGCTCCACTGTACTCTACCTCTACTGTACTCCACTCTACTCTACCTCTACTGTGCTCCACTGTACTCTACCTCTACTGTACTCCACTCTACTCTACCTCTACTGGGCTCCACTGTACTCTACCTCTACTGTACTCCACTGTACTCTATCTCTACCGTGCTCCACTGTACTCTATCTCTACTGTACTCCGCTGTACTCTACCTCTACTCTACTGTACTGTTCTCTACCTCTACTGTACTCAACTGTACTCCACCTCTACTGTGCTCCACTGTACTCAACTGTACTCTACCTCTACTGTGCTCCACTGTAATCTACCTCTACTGTGCTCCACTGTACTCTACCTCTACTGTACTCCACTGTAATCTACCTCTACTGTACTCCACTGTACTCTACCTCTACTTTACTGCACTGTACTTTACCTCTACTCTACTCCACTGTACTCTACCTCTACTGTACTCCATTGTACTCCTATTCTAATGTGCTCCACTGTAATCCACTGTACTCTACCACTACTGTACTCCACTGTACTCTACCTCTATTGTGCTCTACTGTACTCTATCTCTACTGTGCTCCACTGTACTCTACCTCTACTGTACTCCACTGTACTCTATCTCTACTGTACTCCACTGTACTCTCTCTCTACTGTACTCCACTGTACTCTACCTCTACTGTGCTCCACTGTACTCTACCTCTGCTGTGCTCCACTGTACTCTACCTCTACTGTGCTCTACTGTACTCTATCTCTACTGTGCTCCACTGTACTCTACCTCTACTGTACTCCACTGTACTCTACCTTCACTGTACTCCACTGTACTCTATCTCTACTGTACTCCACTGTACTCTACCTCTACTGTACTGTACTGTTCTCTACCTCTACTGTACTCTACTGTACTCCACCTCTACTGTGCTCCACTGTACTCCACTGTACTCTACCTCTACTCTGCTCCACTGTACTCTATCTCTACTGTGCTCCACTGTACTCTACCTCTACTGTACTCCACTGTACTCTATCTCTACTGTGCTCTACTGTACTCTATCTCTACTGTACTCCACTGTACTCTACCTCTACTGTGCTCCAATGTACTCCACTGTACTCTATCTCTACTGTGCTCCACTGTACTCTATCTCTACTGTACTCCACTGTACTCTACCTCTACTGTGCTCCACTGTACTCCACTGTATTCTATCTCTACTGTGCTCCACTGTACTCTACCTCTACTGTACTCCACTTTACTCTACCTCTACTGTGCTCCACTGTACTCTACCTCTACTGTACTCCACTCTACTCTACCTCTACTGGGCTCCACTGTACTCTATCTCTACTGTACTCCACTGTACTCTCTCTCTACTGTACTCCACTTTACTCTACCTCTACTGTGCTCCACTCTACTCTACCTCTACTGTACTCCACTGTACTCTATCTCTACTGTACTCCACTGTACTCTCTCTCTACTGTACTCCACTGTACTCTACCTCTACTGTGCTCCACTGTACTCTACCTCTACTGTGCTCCACTGTACTCTACCTCTACTGTGCTCTACTGTACTCTATCTCTTCTGTGCTCCACTGTACTCTACCTCTACTGTACTCCACTGTATTCTACCTTCACTGTACTCCACTGTACTCTATCTCTACTGTACTCCACTGTACTCTACATCTACTGTACTGTACTGTTCTCTACCTCTACTGTACTCTACTGTACTCCACCTCTACTGTGCTCCACTGTACTCCACTGTACTCTACCTCTACTCTGCTCCACTGTACTCTATCTCTACTGTGCTCCACTGTACTCTACCTCTACTGTACTCCACTGTACTCTATCTCTACTGTGCTCTACTGTACTCTATCTCTACTGTACTCCACTGTACTCTACCTCTACTGTGCTCCAATGTACTCCACTGTACTCTATCTCTACTGTGCTCCACTGTACTCTATCTCTACTGTACTCCACTGTACTCTACCTCTACTGTGCTCCACTGTACTCCACTGTATTCTATCTCTACTGTGCTCCACTGTACTCTACCTCTACTGTACTCCACTTTACTCTACCTCTACTGTGCTCCACTGTACTCTACCTCTACTGTACTCCACTCTACTCTACCTCTACTGGGCTCCACTGTACTCTACCTCTACTGTACTCCACTGTACTCTATCTCTACCGTGCTCCACTGTACTCTATCTCTACTGTATTCCACTGTACTCTACCTCTACTCTACTGTACTGTTCTCTACCTCTACTGTACTCAACTGTACTCCACCTCTACTGTGCTCCACTGTACTCCACTGTACTCTACCTCTACTGTGCTCCACTGTAATCTACCTCTACTGTGCTCCACTGTACTCTACATCTACTGTACTCCACTGTACTCTACCTCTACTGTACTCCACTGTACTCTACCTCTACTTTACTCCACTGTACTTTACCTCTACTCTACTCCACTGTACTCTACCTCTACTGTACTCCACTTTACTCTACCTCTACTGTACTCCACTGTACTCTATCTCTACCGTGCTCCACTGTACTCTATCTCTACTGTACTCCACTGTACTCTACCTCTACTCTACTGTACTGTTCTCTACCTCTACTGTACTCAACTGTACTCCACCTCTACTGTGCTCCACTGTACTCTACTGTACTCTATCTCTACTGTACTCCACTGTACTCTACCTCTACTGTGCTCCACTGTAATCTACCTCTACTGTGCTCCACTGTACTCTACATCTACTGTACTCCACTGTACTCTACCTCTACTGTACTCCACTGTACTCTACCTCTACTTTACTCCACTGTACTTTACCTCTACTCTACTCCACTGTACTCTACCTCTACTGTACTCTACTGTACTCCTATTCTAATGTGCTCCACTGTAATCCACTGTATTCTACCACTACTGTACTCCACTGTACTCTACCTCTATTGTGCTCTACTGTACTCTATCTCTACTGTGCTCCACTGTACTCTACCTCTACTGTACTCCACTGTACTCTACCTCTACTGCATTCCACTGTACTCTATCTCTACTGTACTCCACTGTACTCTATCTCTACTAAACTCTCTCTCTACTGTACTCCACTGTACTCTACCTCTACTGTGCTGCACTATACTCTACCTCTACTGTGCTCCACTGTACTCTACCTCTACTGTGCTCTACTGCACTCTATCTCTACTGTGTTACACTGTACTCTACCTCTACTCTACTCCACTGTACTCTATCTCTACTGTGCTCCACTGTACTCTACCTCTACTGTACTGTACTGTTCTCTACCTCTACTGTACTCTACTGTACTCCACCTCTACTGTGCTCCACTGTACACCACTGTTCTACCTCTACTGTACTCCACTGTACTCTACCTCTACTGCACTCCACTGTACTCTATCTCTACTGTACTCCACTGTGCTCTACCTCTACTGTGCTCCACTGTACTCTATCTCTACTGTGCTCCACTGTACTTTTTCTCTACTGTACTCCACTGTACTCTACCTCTACTGTGCTCCACTGTACTCTACCTCTATTGTGCTCTACTGTACTCTATCTCTACTGTACTCCACTGTACTCTTTCTCTACTGTGATCCACTGTACTCTACCTCTACTGTACTCCACTGTACTCTATCTCTACTGTGCTCTACTGTACTCTATCTCTACTGTACTCCACTGTACTCTACCTCTACTGTGCTCCACTGTACTCCACTGTACTCTATCTCTACTTTGCTCCACTGTACTCTACCTCTACTGTACTCCTATTCTAATGTGCTCCACTGTAATCCACTGTATTCTACCACTACTGTACTCCACTGTACTCTACCTCTATTGTGCTCTACTGTACTCTATCTCTACTGTGCTCCACTGTACTCTACCTCTACTGTACTCCACTGTACTCTACCTCTACTGCATTCCACTGTACTCTATCTCTACTGTACTCCACTGTACTCTATCTCTACTAAACTCTCTCTCTACTGTACTCCACTGTACTCTACCTCTACTGTGCTGCACTATACTCTACCTCTACTGTGCTCCACTGTAATCTACCTCTACTGTGCTCTACTGCACTCTATCTCTACTGTGTTACACTGTACTCTACCTCTACTCTACTCCACTGTACTCTATCTCTACTGTGCTCCACTGTACTCTACCTCTACTGTACTGTACTGTTCTCTACCTCTACTGTACTCTACTGTACTCCACCTCTACTGTGCTCCACTGTACACCACTGTTCTACCTCTACTGTACTCCACTGTACTCTACCTCTACTGCACTCCACTGTACTCTATCTCTACTGTACTCCACTGTGCTCTACCTCTACTGTGCTCCACTGTACTCTATCTCTACTGTGCTCCACTGTACTTTTTCTCTACTGTACTCCACTGTACTCTACCTCTACTGTGCTCCACTGTACTCTACCTCTATTGTGCTCTACTGTACTCTATCTCTACTGTACTCCACTGTACTCTTTCTCTACTGTGATCCACTGTACTCTACCTCTACTGTACTCCACTGTACTCTATCTCTACTGTGCTCTACTGTACTCTATCTCTACTGTACTCCACTGTACTCTACCTCTACTGTGCTCCACTGTACTCCACTGTACTCTATCTCTACTTTGCTCCACTGTACTCTACCTCTACTGTACTCCACTCTACTCTACCTCTACTGTGCTCCACTGTACTCTACCTCTACTGTACTCCACTCTACTCTACCTCTACTGGGCTCCACTGTACTCTACCTCTACTGTACTCCACTGTACTCTATCTCTACCGTGCTCCACTGTACACCACTGTTCTACCTCTACTGTACTCCACTGTACTCTACCTCTACTGCACTCCACTGTACTCTATCTCTACTCTACTCCACTGTGCTCTACCTCTACTGTGCTCCACTGTACTCTATCTCTACTGTGCTCCACTGTACTCTATCTCTACTGTACTCCACTGTACTCTACCTCTACTGTGCTCCACTGTACTCTACCTCTACTGTGCTCTACTGTACTCTATCTCTAAAGTGCTCCACTTTACTCTACCTCTACTGTACTCCACTGTACTCTATCTCTACTGTGCTCCACTGTACTCTACCTCTACTGTACTGTACTGTTCTCTACCTCTACTGTACTCTACTGTACTCCACCTCTACTGTGCTCCACTGTACTCCACTGTACTCTACCTCTACTGTACTCCACTGTACTCTACCTCTACTGCACTCCACTGTACTCTATCTCTAATGTACTCCACTGTGCTCTACCTCTACTGTGCTTCACTGTACTCTATCTCTACTGTGCTCCACTGTACTCTATCTCTACTGTACTCCACTGTACTCTACCTCTACTGTGCTCCACTGTACTCTACCTCTACTGTGCTCTACTGTACTCTATCTCTACTGTGTTCCACTGTACTCTACCTCTACTCTACTCCACTGTACTCTATCTCTACTGTGCTCCACTGTACTCTACCTCTACTGTACTCCACTGTACTCTATCTCTACTGTACTCCATCTCTACTGTACTCCACTGTACTCTACCTCTACTGTACTGTACTGTTCTCTACCTCTACTGTACTCTACTGTACTCCACCTCTACTGTGCTCCACTGTACTCTACATCTACTGTGCTCCACTGTGATCTACCTCTACTGTGCTCCACTGTACTCTACCTCTACTGTACTCACCTGTAATCTATCTCTACTGTACTCCACTGTACTCTATCTCTACTGTGATCCACTGTACTCTACCTCTACTCTGCTCCACTGTACTCTATCTCTACTGTGCTCCACTGTACTCTACCTCTACTGTACTCCACTGTACTCTACCTCTACTGTGCTCCACTGTACTCCACTGTACTCTATATCTACTGTGCTCCACTGTAATCTACCTCTACTGTGCTCCACTGTACTCTACCTCTACTGTGCTCCACTGTACTCTATCTCTACTGTGCTCTACTGTATTCTACTCTACTGTACTCCACTGTACTCTACCTCTACTGTACTCCACTGTACTCTACCTCTACTTTTCTCCACTGTAATCTACCTCTACTGTACTCTACTGTACTCCTATTCTAATGTGCTCCACTGTAATCCAATGTACTCTACCACTACTGTACTCCACTGTACTCTACCTCTATTGTGCTCTACTGTACTCTATCTCTACTGTGCTCCACTGTACTCTACCTCTACTGTACTCCACTGTACTCTATCTCTACTGTACTCCACTGTACTCTATCTCTACTGTACTCTCTCTCTACTGTACTCCACTGTACTCTACCTCTACTGTGCTCCACTGTACTCTACCTCTACTGTGCTCCACTGTACTCTACCTCTACTGTGCTCCACTGTACTCTACCTCTACTGTGCTCTACTGTACTCTATCTCCACTGTGTTCCACTGTACTCTACCTCTACTGTACTCCACTGTACTCTATCTCTACTGTGCTCCACTGTACTCTACCTCTACTGTACTGTACTGTTCTCTACCTCTACTCTACTCTACTGTACTCCACCTCTACTGTGCTCCACTGTACACCACTGTTCTACCTCTACTGTACTCCACTGTACTCTACCTCTACTGCACTCCACTGTACTCTATCTCTACTGTACTCCACTGTGCTCTACCTCTACTGTGCTCCACTGTACTCTATCTCTACTGTGCTCCACTGTACTCTACCTCTACTGTGCTCTATCTCTACTGTACTCCACTGTACTCTATCTCTACTGTGATCCACTGTACTCTACCTCTACTCTGCTCTACTGTACTCTATCTCTACTGTACTCCACTGTACTCTACCTCTACTGTGCTCCACTGTACTCCACTGTACTCTATCTCTACTGTGCTCCACTGTACTCTATCTCTACTGTACTCCACTGTACTCTACCTCTACTGTGCTCCACTGTACTCCACTGTACTCTATCTCTACTGTGCTCCACTGTACTCTACCTCTACTGTACTCCACTCTACTCTACCTCTACTGTGCTCCACTGTACTCTACCTCTACTGTACTCCACTCTACTCTACCTCTACTGGGCTCCACTGTACTCTACCTCTACTGTACTCCACTGTACTCTATCTCTACCGTGCTCCACTGTACTCTATCTCTACTGTACTCCGCTGTACTCTACCTCTACTCTACTGTACTGTTCTCTACCTCTACTGTACTCAACTGTACTCCACCTCTACTGTGCTCCACTGTACTCCACTGTACTCTACCTCTACTGTGCTCCACTGTAATCTACCTCTACTGTGCTCCACTGTACTCTACCTCTACTGTACTCCACTGTACTCTACCTCTACTGTACTCCACTGTACTCTACCTCTACTTTACTCCACTGTACTTTACCTCTACTCTACTCCACTGTACTCTACCTCTACTGTACTCCATTGTACTCCTATTCTAATGTGCTCCACTGTAATCCACTGTACTCTACCACTACTGTACTCCACTGTACTCTACCTCTATTGTGCTCTACTGTACTCTATCTCTACTGTGCTCCACTGTACTCTACCTCTACTGTACTCCACTGTACTCTATCTCTACTGTACTCCACTGTACTCTCTCTCTACTGTACTCCACTGTACTCTACCTCTACTGTGCTCCACTGTACTCTACCTCTACTGTGCTCCACTGTACTCTACCTCTACTGTGCTCTACTGTACTCTATCTCTACTGTGCTCCACTGTACTCTACCTCTACTGTACTCCACTGTACTCTACCTTCACTGTACTCCACTGTACTCTATCTCTACTGTACTCCACTGTACTCTACCTCTACTGTACTGTACTGTTCTCTACCTCTACTGTACTCTACTGTACTCCACCTCTACTGTGCTCCACTGTACTCCACTGTACTCTATCTCTACTCTGCTCCACTGTACTCTATCTATACTGTGCTCCACTGTACTCTACCTCTACTGTACTCCACTCTACTCTATCTCTACTGTGCTCTACTGTACTCTATCTCTACTGTACTCCACTGTACTCTACCTCTACTGTGCTCCAATGTACTCCACTGTACTCTATCTCTACTGTGCTCCACTGTACTCTATCTCTACTGTACTCCACTGTACTCTACCTCTACTGTGCTCCACTGTACTCCACTGTATTCTATCTCTACTGTGCTCCACTGTACTCTACCTCTACTGTACTCCACTTTACTCTACCTCTACTGTGCTCCACTGTACTCTACCTCTACTGTACTCCACTCTACTCTACCTCTACTGGGCTCCACTGTACTCTACCTCTACTGTACTCCACTGTACTCTACCTCTACTCTACTGTACTGTTCTCTACCTCTACTGTACTCAACTGTACTTCACCTCTACTGTGCTCCACTGTACTCCACTGTACTCTACCTCCACTGTGCTCCACTGTAATCTACCTCTACTGTGCTCCACTGTACTCTACATCTACTGTACTCCACTGTACTCTACCTCTACTGTACTCCACTGTACTCTACCTCTACTTTACTCCACTGTACTTTACCTCTACTCTACTCCACTGTACTCTACCTCTACTGTACTCCACTTTACTCTACCTCTACTGTGCTCCACTGTACTCTACCTCTACTGTACTCCACTCTACTCTACCTCTACTGGGCTCCACTGTACTCTACCTCTACTGTACTCCACTGTACTCTATCTCTACCGTGCTCCACTGTACTCTATCTCTACTGTACTCCACTGTACTCTACCTCTACTCTACTGTACTGTTCTCTACCTCTACTGTACTCAACTGTACTCCACCTCTACTGTGCTCCACTGTACTCTACTGTACTCTATCTCTACTGTACTCCACTGTACTCTACCTCTACTGTGCTCCACTGTAATCTACCTCTACTGTGCTCCACTGTACTCTACATCTACTGTACTCCACTGTACTCTACCTCTACTATACTCCACTGTACTCTACCTCTACTGTACTCCACTGTACTCTACCTCTACTATACTCCACTGTACTCTACCTCTACTTTACTCCACTTTACTCTACCTCTACTTTACTCCACTGTACTTTACCTCTACTCTACTCCACTGTACTCTACCTCTACCTCTACTCCTAACTCTATTGTACTCCTATTCTAATGTGCTCCAATGTAATCCATTGTACTCTACCACTACTGTACTCCACTGTACTCTACCTCTATTGTGCTCTACTGTACTCTATCTCTACTGTGCTCCACTGTACTCTACCTCTACTGTACTCCACTGTACTCTATCTCTACTGTACTCCACTGTACTCTATCTCTACTGTACTCTCTCTACTGTACTCCACTATACTCTACCTCTACTGTGCTCCACTGTACTCTACCTCTACTGTGCTCCACTGTACTCTACTTCTACTGTGCTCCACTGTACTCTACCTCTACTGTGCTCCAATGTACTCTATCTCTACTGTGTTCCACTGTACTCTACCTCTAATGTACTCTACTGTACTCTATCTCTACTGTGCTCCACTGTACTCTACCTCTACTGTACTGTACTGTTCTCTACCTCTACTGTACTCTACTGTACTCCACCTCTACTGTTGTCCACTGTACACCACTGTTCTACCTCTACTGTACTCCACTGTACTCCACCTCTACTGCACTCCACTGTACTCTATCTCTACTGTAATCCACTGTGCTCTACCTCTACTGTACTCCACTGTACTCTATCTCTACTATGCTCCACTGTACTCTACCTCTACTGTACTGTACTGTTCTCTACCTCTACTGTACTCTACTGTACTCCACCTCTACTGTGCTCCACTGTACACCACTGTTCTACCTCTACTGTACTCCACTGTACTCTACCTCTACTGCACACCACTGTACTCTATCTCTACTGTACTCCACTGTGCTCTACCTCTACTGTGCTCCACTGTACTCTATCTCTACTGTGCTCCACTGTACTCTACCTCTACTGTGCTCTACTGTACTCTATCTCTACTGTACTCCACTGTACTCTATCTCTACTGTGATCCACTGTACTCTACCTCTACTCTGCTCCACTGTACTCTATCTCTACTGTGCTCCACTGTACTCTACCTCTACTGTACTCCACTGTACTCTATATCTACTGTGCTCTACTGTACTCTATCTCTACTGTACTCCACTGTACTCTACCTCTACTGTGCTCCACTGTACTCCACTGTACTCTATCTCTACTGTGCTCCACTGTACTCTATCTCTACTGTACTCCACTGTACTCTACCTCTACTGTACTGTACTGTTCTCTACCTCTACTGTACTCTACTGTACTCCACCTCTACTGTGCTCCACTGTACACCACTGTTCTACCTCTACTGTACTCCACTGTACTCTACCTCTACTGCACTCCACTGTACTCTATCTCTACTGTAATCCACTGTGCTCTACCTCTACTGTACTCCACTGTACTCTATCTCTACTATGCTCCACTGTACTCTACCTCTACTGTACTGTACTGTTCTCTACCTCTACTGTACTCTACTGTACTCCACCTCTACTGTGCTCCACTGTACACCACTGTTCTACCTCTACTGTACTCCACTGTACTCTACCTCTACTGCACACCACTGTACTCTATCTCTACTGTACTCCACTGTGCTCTACCTCTACTGTGCTCCACTGTACTCTATCTCTACTGTGCTCCACTGTACTCTATCTCTACTGTGCTCCACTGTACTCTACCTCTACTGTGCTCTACTGTACTCTATCTCTACTGTACTCCACTGTACTCTATCTCTACTGTGATCCACTGTACTCTACCTCTACTCTGCTCCACTGTACTCTATCTCTACTGTGCTCCACTGTACTCTACCTCTACTGTACTCCACTGTACTCTATCTCTACTGTGCTCTACTGTACTCTATCTCTACTGTACTCCACTGTACTCTACCTCTACTGTGCTCCACTGTACTCCACTGTACTCTATCTCTACTGTGCTCCACTGTACTCTATCTCTACTGTACTCCACTGTACTCTACCTCTACTGTACTGTACTGTTCTCTACCTCTAATGTACTCTACTGTACTCCACCTCTACTGTGCTCCACTGTACACCACTGTTCTACCTCTACTGTACTCCACTGTACTCTACCTCTACTGCAAACCACTGTACTCTATCTCTACTGTACTCCACTGTGCTCTACCTCTACTGTGCTCCACTGTATTCTATCTCTACTGTGCTCCACTGTACTCTATCTCTACTGTGCTCTACTGTACTCTATTCTACTGTACTCCACTGTACTCTACCTCTACTGTACTCCACTGTACTCTACCTCTAATTTTCTCCACTGTACTCTACCTCTACTGTACTCTACTGTACTCCTATTCTAATGTGCTCCACTGTAATCCACTGTACTCTACCACTACTGTACTCCACTGTACTCTACCTCTATTGTGCTCTACTGTACTCTATCTCTACTGTGCTCCACTGTACTCTACCTCTACTGTACTCCACTGTACTCTACCTCTACTGTGCTCCACTGTACTCCACTGTACTCTATCTCTACTGTGCTCCACTGTACTCTACCTCTACTGTACTCCACTCTACTCTACCTCTACTGTGCTCCACTGTACTCTACCTCTACTGTACTCCACTCTACTCTACCTCTACTAGGCTCCACTGTACTCTACATCTACTGTACTCCACTGTACTCTATCTCTACCGTGCTCCACTGTACTCTATCTCTACTGTACTCCACTGTACTCTACCTCTACTCTACTGTACTGTTCTCTACCTCTACTGTACTCTACTGTACTCCACCTCTACTGTGCTCCACTGTACTCCACTCTACTCTACCTCTACTGTGCTCCACTGTAATCTACCTCTACTGTGCTCCACTGTATTCTACCTCTACTGTGCTCCACTGTACTCTATCTCTACTCTGCTCAACTGTACTCTACTCTACTGTACTCCACTGTACTCTACCTCTACTGTACTCCACTGTACTCTACCTCTACTTTTCTCCACTGTACTCTACCTCTACTGTACTCTACTGTACTCCTATTCTAATGTGCTCCACTGTAATCCACTGTACTCTACCACTACTGTATTCCACTGTACTCTACCTCTATTGTGATCTACTGTACTCTATCTCTACTGTGCTCCACTGTACTCTACCTCTACTGTACTCTCTCTCTACTGTACTCCACTGTACTCTACCTCTACTGTGCTCCACTGTACTCTACCTCTACTGTGCTCCACTGTACTCTACCTCTACTGTGCTCCACTGTTCTCTACCTCTACTGTGCTCTACTGTACTCTATCTCTACTGTGTTCCACTGTACTCTACCTCTACTGCACTCCACTGTACTCTATCTCTACTGTGCTCCACTCTACTCTACCTCTACTGTACTGTACTGTTCTCTACCTCTACTGTACTCTACTGTACTCCACCTCTACTGTGCTCCACTGTACAACACTGTTCTACCTCTACTGTACTCCACTGTACTCTACCTCTACTGCACTCCACTGTACTCTATCTCTACTGTAATCCACTGTGCTCTATCTCTACTGTACTCCACTGTACTCTATCTCTACTGTACTCCACTGTACTCTACCTCTACTGTACTCCACTGTACTCTATCTCTACTGTACTCCACTGTACTCTATCTCTACTGTACTCTCTCTCTACTGTACTCCACTGTACTCTACCTCTACTGTGCTCCACTGTACTCTATCTCTACTGTGCTCCACTGTACTCTATCTCTACTGTGCTCCACTGTACTCTACCTCTACTGTGCTCTACTGTACTCTATCTCTACTGTACTCCACTGTACTCTATCTCTACTGTGATCCACTGTACTCTACCTCTACTCTGCTCCACTGTACTCTACCTCTACTGGGCTCCACTGTACTCTACCTCTACTGTACTCCACTGTACTCTATTTCTACCATGCTCCACTGTTCTCTATCTCTACTGTACTCCACTGTACTCTACCTCTACTCTACTCTACTGTTCTCTACCTCTACTGTACTCTACTGTACTCCACCTCTACTGTGCTCCACTGTACTCCACTGTACTCTACCTCTACTGTGCTCCACTGTAATCTACCTCTACTGTGCTCCACTGTACTCTACCTCTACTGTGCTCCACTGTACTCTATCTCTACTGTGCTCTACTGTACTCTACTCTACTGTACTCCACTGTACTCTACCTCTACTGTACTCCACTGTACTCTACCTCTACTTTTCTCCACTGTACTCTACCTCTACCGTACTCTACTGTACTCCTATTCTAATGTGCTCCACTGTAATCCACTGTACTCTACCACTACTGTACTCCACTGTACTCTACCTCTATTGTGCTCTACTGTACTCTATCTCTACTCTGCTCCACTGTACTCTACCTCTACTGTACTCCACTGTACTCTATCTCTACGGTACTCCACTGTACTCTATCTCTATTGTACTCTCTCTCTACTGTACTCCACTGTACTCTACCTCTACTGTGCTCCACTGTACTCTACCTCTACTGTGCTCCACTGTACTCTACCTCTACTGTGCTCCACTGTACTCTACCTCTACTGTGCTCTACTGTACTCTATCTCTACTGTGTTCCACTGTACTCTACCTCTACTGTACTCCACTGTACTCTATCTCTATTGTGCTCCACTGTACTCTACCTCTACTGTACTGTACTGTTCTCTACCTCTACTGTACTCTACTTTACTCCACCTCTACTGTGCTCCACTGTACACCACTGTTCTACCTCTACTGTACTCCACTGTACTCTACCTCTACTGCACTCCACTGTACTCTATCTCTACTGTACTCCACTGTGCTCTACCTCTACTGTGCTCCACTGTACTCTATCTCTACTGTACTCCACTGTACTCTATCTCTACTGTGATCAACTGTACTCTACCTCTACTCTGCTCCACTGTACTCTATCTCTACTGTGCTCCACTGTACTCTATCTCTACTGTACTCCACTCTACTCTATCTCTACTGTGCTATACTGTACTCTATCTCTACTGTACTCCACTGTACTCTACCTCTACTGTGCTCCACTGTACTCCACTGTACTCTATCTCTACTGTGCTCCACTGTACTCTATCTCTACTGTACTCCACTGTACTCTACCTCTACTGTGCTCCACTGTACTCCACTGTACTCTATCTCTACTGTGCTCCACTGTACTCTACCTCTACTGTACTCCACTCTACTCTACCTCTACTGTGCTCCACTGTACTCTACCTCTACTGTACTCCACTCTACTCTACCTCTACTGGGCTCCACTGTACTCTACCTCTACTGTGCTCCACTGTACTCTATCTCTACTGTACTCCACTGTACTCTACCTCTACTGTGCTCCACTGTACTCCACTGTACTCTATCTCTACTGTGCTCCACTGTACTCTATCTCTACTGTACTCCACTGTACTCTACCTCTACTGTACTGTACTGTTCTCTACCTCTACTGTACTCTACTGTACTCCACCTCTACTGTGCTCCACTGTACACCACTGTTCTACCTCTACTGTACTCCACTGTACTCTACCTCTACTGCACTCCACTGTACTCTATCTCTACTGTAATCCACTGTGCTCTACCTCTACTGTACTCCACTGTACTCTATCTCTACTATGCTCCACTGTACTCTACCTCTACTGTACTGTACTGTTCTCTACCTCTACTGTACTCTACTGTACTCCACCTCTACTGTGCTCCACTGTACACCACTGTTCTACCTCTACTGTACTCCACTGTACTCTACCTCTACTGCACACCACTGTACTCTATCTCTACTGTACTCCACTGTGCTCTACCTCTACTGTGCTCCACTGTACTCTATCTCTACTGTGCTCCACTGTACTCTATCTCTACTGTGCTCCACTGTACTCTACCTCTACTGTGATCTACTGTACTCTATCTCTACTGTACTCCACTGTACTCTATCTCTACTGTGATCCACTGTACTCTACCTCTACTCTGCTCCACTGTACTCTATCTCTACTGTGCTCCACTGTACTCTACCTCTACTGTACTCCACTGTACTCTATCTCTACTGTGCTCTACTGTACTCTATCTCTACTGTACTCCACTGTACTCTACCTCTACTGTGCTCCACTGTACTCCACTGTACTCTATCTCTACTGTGCTCCACTGTACTCTATCTCTACTGTACTCCACTGTACTCTACCTCTACTGTACTGTACTGTTCTCTACCTCTAATGTACTCTACTGTACTCCACCTCTACTGTGCTCCACTGTACACCACTGTTCTACCTCTACTGTACTCCACTGTACTCTACCTCTACTGCAAACCACTGTACTCTATCTCTACTGTACTCCACTGTGCTCTACCTCTACTGTGCTCCACTGTATTCTATCTCTACTGTGCTCCACTGTACTCTATCTCTACTGTGCTCTACTGTACTCTACTCTACTGTACTCCACTGTACTCTACCTCTACTGTACTCCACTGTACTCTACCTCTACTTTTCTCCACTGTACTCTACCTCTACTGTACTCTACTGTACTCCTATTCTAATGTGCTCCACTGTAATCCACTGTACTCTACCACTACTGTACTCCACTGTACTCTACCTCTATTGTGCTCTACTGTACTCTATCTCTACTGTGCTCCACTGTACTCTACCTCTACTGTACTCCACTGTACTCTACCTCTACTGTGCTCCACTGTACTCCACTGTACTCTATCTCTACTGTGCTCCACTGTACTCTACCTCTACTGTACTCCACTCTACTCTACCTCTACTGTGCTCCACTGTACTCTACCTCTACTGTACTCCACTCTACTCTACCTCTACTAGGCTCCACTGTACTCTACATCTACTGTACTCCACTGTACTCTATCTCTACCGTGCTCCACTGTACTCTATCTCTACTGTACTCCACTGTACTCTACCTCTACTCTACTGTACTGTTCTCTACCTCTACTGTACTCTACTGTACTCCACCTCTACTGTGCTCCACTGTACTCCACTCTACTCTACCTCTACTGTGCTCCACTGTAATCTACCTCTACTGTGCTCCACTGTATTCTACCTCTACTGTGCTCCACTGTACTCTATCTCTACTCTGCTCAACTGTACTCTACTCTACTGTACTCCACTGTACTCTACCTCTACTCTACTCCACTGTACTCTACCTCTACTTTTCTCCACTGTACTCTACCTCTACTGTACTCTACTGTACTCCTATTCTAATGTGCTCCACTGTAATCCACTGTACTCTACCACTACTGTACTCCACTGTACTCTACCTCTATTGTGATCTACTGTACTCTATCTCTACTGTGCTCCACTGTACTCTACCTCTACTGTACTCTCTCTCTACTGTACTCCACTGTACTCTACCTCTACTGTGCTCCACTGTACTCTACCTCTACTGTGCTCCACTGTACTCTACCTCTACTGTGCTCCACTGTACTCTACCTCTACTGTGCTCTACTGTACTCTATCTCTACTGTGTTCCACTGTACTCTACCTCTACTGCACTCCACTGTACTCTATCTCTACTGTGCTCCACTCTACTCTACCTCTACTGTACTGTACTGTTCTCTACCTCTACTGTACTCTACTGTACTCCACCTCTACTGTGCTCCACTGTACAACACTGTTCTACCTCTACTGTACTCCACTGTACTCTACCTCTACTGCACTCCACTGTACTCTATCTCTACTGTGCTCCACTGTACTCTATCTCTACTGTGCTCCACTGTACTCTACCTCTACTGTGCTCTACTGTACTCTATCTCTACTGTACTCCACTGTACTCTATCTCTACTGTGATCCACTGTACTCTACCTCTACTCTGCTCCACTGTACTCTACCTCTACTGGGCTCCACTGTACTCTACCTCTACTGTACTCCACTGTACTCTATTTCTACCATGCTCCACTGTTCTCTATCTCTACTGTACTCCACTGTACTCTACCTCTACTCTACTCTACTGTTCTCTACCTCTACTGTACTCTACTGTACTCCACCTCTACTGTGCTCCACAGTAGAGGTACCCCTATAACTTCTGCCACTAAAGATTGCTTTATCAATAATCTTCCTAATCAGTTTCATCATCTCAGCATCCCGGATAGCTTAGAAGAACTTGATATTGCAACAGAAACGTTTAACTCTCTCTTTTCCAGCACTTTAGACGCAGTTGCTCCGTTGCGCTTAAAGAAGATTAAAGAAAATAGCCCAACGCCGTGGTACAGCGAGCACACCCGGGCCCTTAAGAGAGCAGCCAGAAAAATGGAGCGCAACTGGAAGAAAACTAAACTAGAGGTATTTCGGATTTCGTGGAAAGAGAGCTCGATTGCTTACAGAGAGGCTTTAAAAGCTGCTAGATCTGCTTATTTTTCAAACCTATTAGAAGAAAATAAACATAATCCAAGGTATTTATTTGAAACAGTGGCTAAACTAACGAAAAAGAAAGCTTCAAGCTCAGAAGTGTCCAAGCAACACAGCAGTGATGACTTTATGAACTTCTTCACTTATAAGATTGATAATATCAGGGACAAAATTATAACTATGCAACCGTCTACCACAGTATTGCATCAGGAAGTGCATTGTAGTCTCCCTGAGGAAAAATTTGATTCATTTGTTGCTATAGGAGAGGAAGAATTCAGCAAACTCGTTAATTCATCTAAATCGACAACTTGTATGTTAGATCCTATACCGACTAAGCTACTGAAAGAGATGTTTTCAGAGGTCACATATCCTCTTCTTAATATCATTAATTCATCTTTGTCTCTAGGATACGTACCAAAAACCTTTAAACTGGCTATGATAAAACCGCTTGTTAAAAAAACACAACTTGATCCTACAGAATTAGTCAATTACAGGCCGATCTCGAATCTGCCTTTTCTGTCAAAGATATTAGAGAAAGCAGTATCTTCACAACTGTGTTCCTTTCTAGAAAGAAATGATATCTGCGAGGATTTTCAGTCCGGATTTAGACCGTACCATAGTACTGAGACCGCTCTCATTAGAGTCACAAATGATTTGCTCTTATCATCCGATCGTGGTTGTATCTCTCTATTAGTGTTACTCGATCTTAGTGCTGCATTTGACACAATTGACCACAACATTCTTTTAAATAGACTAGAAAACTATGTGGGCATTAGTGGAATTGCACTAGCATGGTTTAAATCATACTTATCTGACCGTTATCAGTTTGTAGCAGTAAATGAAGAGATGTCTTATCGATCACAAGTTCAGTATGGCGTACCACAAGGCTCAGTACTAGGACCGTTGCTGTTCACTCTGTACATGCTACCATTAGGAGATATCATTAGGAAACATGGAGTTAGCTTTCACTGTTATGCCGATGATACTCAGCTGTATATTTCTTCAAAACCCAATGAAACTTACCAATTCACAAAATTAACGGAATGCATAGCTGATATAAAAAATTGGATGACTAGTAATTTCCTACTACTAAATTCTGAAAAGACAGAGATTCTAATTATTGGACAAAAAACTTCCACACGTAATAACCTAGAATACTGTCTAACACTTGATGGCTGCTCTGTCAAGTCTTCGTCGTCGGTTAGGAACCTGGGTGTGCTCTTTGATACCAACCTTTCTTTTGAAAGCCACGTGTCTAGTATCTGTAAAACTGCATTTTTCCATCTTAAAAATATATCTAAAATACGCCATATGCTCTCATTGGGAAATGCGGAACAATTAGTTCATGCGTTCATGACCTCAAGGCTAGATTATTGTAATGCTCTACTGGGTGGTTGCCCTGCACGCTTAATAAATAAACTACAGCTAGTTCAAAACGCCGCAGCTCGAGTTCTTACCAGAACCAGGAAATATGACCATATTAGCCCGGTTCTGTCAACACTGCATTGGCTCCCTATTAAACATCGTATAAATTTTAAAATATTGTTGATTACCTACAAAGCACTAAATGGTTTAGCTCCGCAGTACTTGAGCGAGCTCTTAACGTATTATAGTCCTTCACGTCTATTGCGATCTCAAAATTCCGGCCAGTTGATAATACCTAGAATATCTAAATCGACTGCAGGCGGTAGATCCTTTTCCTATTTAGCACCAAAACTTTGGAACAGTCTTCCTACCATTGTCCGGGAAGCAGACACACTCTGTCAGTTCAAAGCTAGACTAAAAACACATCTCTTTGACCTAGCATACACATAACACACTATAGACTTCTATAATTCAATGTTAGGCTGCATAGATTAGGTCAGCCGGAACTGGGAACACTTCCCTTAAATCTTGATGTACTCGCTACATCATAAGAAGAATGGCATCTACGCTAATATTAGTGTCTTTGTTTATCCCGAGGTTTTACCGCAGCCTGCCGGATCCAGGCCGTGTCCAGATCTGACGAAGGAGATCCGCCTGGACCAGATGACAATGCAGTGCTGAAGTGTCCACTATCCTCTCCCTATGGAGGATCCCTTTCCCACTCTACAGATAAAGCGTTGTGAATTCCGGCTCGCGTACCCCGAAGTGATAAAATAAAACAAAATTCTGTATCAAAATTTATAGGCAAGAAAAGTAGTTTGTTTAGGCTGGGTTGTATGAATTATAAACCTGCGCACATATTTTAAAAAGCACATAACTATAGAATCCATTCTGAATGAGCATGTGAACGCCGTCAGCGTTAATCACAGGTTCGCGTTTAAAGTCTGATCATTTCGACGGAGGTGAATCAATCAAAGTTAACTTTAGCTGGAAATAACATTATTCAAGAACCGCTATAATGCCAAAACAATCTGTTACCTTAAATTATATGTTTATCTCTGTAAAGCTGCTTTGAAACAATCCATTGTTAAAAGCGCTATATAAATGAAGATGACTTGACTTGACTTGACTCCACTGTACTCCACTGTACTCTACCTCTACTGTGCTCCACTGTAATCTACCTCTACTGTGCTCCACTGTACTCTACCTCTACTGTGCTCCACTGTACTCTATCTCTACTGTGCTCTACTGTACTCTACTCTACTGTACTCCACTGTACTCTACCTCTACTGTACTCCACTGTACTCTACCTCTACTTTTCTCCACTGTACTCTACCTCTACCGTACTCTACTGTACTCCTATTCTAATGTGCTCCACTGTAATCCACTGTACTCTACCACTACTGTACTCCACTGTACTCTACCTCTATTGTGCTCTACTGTACTCTATCTCTACTGTGCTCCACTGTACTCTACCTCTACTGTACTCCACTGTACTCTATCTCTACGGTACTCCACTGTACTCTATCTCTATTGTACTCTCTCTCTACTGTACTCCACTGTACTCTACCTCTACTGTGCTCCACTGTACTCTACCTCTACTGTGCTCCACTGTACTCTACCTCTACTGTGCTCCACTGTACTCTACCTCTACTGTGCTCTACTGTACTCTATCTCTACTGTGTTCCACTGTACTCTACCTCTACTGTACTCCACTGTACTCTATCTCTATTGTGCTCCACTGTACTCTACCTCTACTGTACTGTACTGTTCTCTACCTCTACTGTACTCTACTTTACTCCACCTCTACTGTGCTCCACTGTACACCACTGTTCTACCTCTACTGTACTCCACTGTACTCTACCTCTACTGCACTCCACTGTACTCTATCTCTACTGTACTCCACTGTGCTCTACCTCTACTGTGCTCCACTGTACTCTATCTCTACTGTACTCCACTGTACTCTATCTCTACTGTGATCAACTGTACTCTACCTCTACTCTGCTCCACTGTACTCTATCTCTACTGTGCTCCACTGTACTCTACCTCTACTGTACTCCACTCTACTCTATCTCTACTGTGCTATACTGTACTCTATCTCTACTGTACTCCACTGTACTCTACCTCTACTGTGCTCCACTGTACTCCACTGTACTCTATCTCTACTGTGCTCCACTGTACTCTATCTCTACTGTACTCCACTGTACTCTACCTCTACTGTGCTCCACTGTACTCCACTGTACTCTATCTCTACTGTGCTCCACTGTACTCTACCTCTACTGTACTCCACTCTACTCTACCTCTACTGTGCTCCACTGTACTCTACCTCTACTGTACTCCACTCTACTCTACCTCTACTGGGCTCCACTGTACTCTACCTCTACTGTACTCCACTGTACTCTATCTCTACCGTGCTCCACTGTACTCTATCTCTACTGTACTCCAATGTACTCTACCTCTACTCTACTGTACTGTTCTCTACCTCTTATGTACTCTACTGTACTCCACCTCTACTGTGCTCCACTGTACTCCACTGTACTCTACGTCTACTGTGCTCCACTGTAATCTACCTCTACTGTGCTCCACTGTACTCTACCTCTACTGTACTCCACTGTACTCTACCTCTACTGCACTCCACTGTACTCTACCTCTACTTTAATCCACTGTACTTCACCTCTACTCTACTCCACTGTACTCTACCTCTACTGTACTCTATTGTACTCATATTCTAATGTGCTCCACTGTAATCCACTGTACTCTACCACTACTGTACTCCACTGTACTCTACCTCTATTGTGCTCTACTGTACTCTATCTCTACTATGCTCCACTGTACTCTACCTCTACTGTACTCCACTGTACTCTATCTCTACTGTACTCCACTGTACTCTATCTCTACTGTACTCTATCTCTACTGTACTCCACTGTACTCTACCTCTACTGTGCTCCACTCTACTCTACCTCTACTGTGCTCCACTGTACTCTACCTCTACTGTGCTCCACTGTACTCTACCTCTACTGTGCTCTACTGTACTCTACCTCTACTGTGTTCCACTGTACTCTACCTCTACTGTACTCCACTGTACTCTATCTCTACTGTGCTCCACTGTACTCTACCTCTACTGTACTGTACTGTTCTCTACCTCTACTGTACTCTACTGTACTCCACCTCTAGTGTGCTCCACTGTACACCACTGTTCTACCTCTACTGTACTCCACTGTACTCTACCTCTACTGCACTCCACTGTACTCTATCTCTACTGTAATCCACTGTGCTCTACCTCTACTGTACTCCACTGTACTCTATCTCTACTGTGCTCCACTGTACTCTACCTCTACTGTACTGTACTGTTCTCTACCTCTACTGTACTCTACTGTACTCCACCTCTACTCTGCTCCACTGTACACCACTGTTCTACCTCTACTGTACTCCACTGTACTCTACCTCTACTGCACACCACTGTACTCTATCTCTACTGTACTCCACTATGCTCTACCTCTACTGTGCTCCACTGTACTCTATATCTACTGTGCTCCACTGTACTCTTTCTCTACTGTACTCCACTGTACTCTACCTCTACTGTGCTCCACTGTACTCTACCTCTATTGTGCTCTACTGTACTCTATCTCTACTGTACTCCACTGTACTCTATCTCTGCTGTGATCCACTGTACTCTACCTCTACTGTACTCCACTGTACTCTATCTCTACTGTGCTCTACTGTACTCTATCTCTACTGTACTCCACTGTACTCTACCTCTACTGTGCTCCACTGTACTGCTCTGTACTCTATCTCTACTGTGCTCCACTGTACTCTACCTCTACTGTGCTCCACTGTACTCCACTGTACTCTAACTCTACTGTGCTCCACTGTACTCTACCTCTACTGTAATCCACTCTACTCTACCTCTACTGTGCTCCACTGTACTCTACCTCTACTGTAATCCACTCTACTCTACCTCTACTGGGCTCCACTGTACTCTACCTCTACTTTACTCCACTGTACTCTATCTCTACCGTGCTCCACTGTACACCACTGTTCTAGCTCTACTGTACTTCACTGTACTCTACCTCTACTGCACTCCACTGTACTCTATCTCTACTGTACTCCACTGTGCTCTACCTCTACTGTGCTCCACTGTACTCTATCTCTACTGTGCTCCACTGTACTCTACCTCTACCGTACTGTACTGTTCTCTACCTCTACTGTACTCTACTGTACTCCACCTCTACTGTGCTCCACTGTACTCCACTGTACTCTACCTCTACTGTACTCCACTGTACTCTACCTCTACTGCACTCCACTGCACTCTATCTCTACTGTACTCCACTGTGCTCTACCTCTACTGTGCTCCACTGTAATCTATCTCTACTGTGCTCCACTGTACTCTATCTCTACTGTACTCCAATGTACTCTACCTCTACTGTGCTCCACTGTACTCTACCTCTACTGTGCTCTACTGTACTCTATCTCTACTGTGTTCCACTGTACTCTACCTCTACTCTGCTCCACTGTAATCTACCTCTACTGTGCTCCACTGTACTCTATCTCTACTGTGCTCCTCTGTACTCTATCTCTACTGTGCTCTACTGTACTCTACTCTACTGTACTCCACTGTACTCTACCTCTACTGTACTCCACTGTACTCTACCTCTACTTTTCTCCACTGTTCTCTACCTCTACTGTACTCTACTGTACTCCTATTCTAATGTGCTCCACTGTAATCCACTGTACTCTACCACTACTGTACTCCACTGTACTCTACCTCTATTGTGCTCTACTGTACTCTATCTCTACTGTGCTCCACTGTACTCTACCTCTACTGTACTCCACTGTACTCTATCTCTACGGTACTCCACTGTACTCTATCTCTACTGTACTCTCTCTCTACTGTACTCCACTGTACTCTACCTCTACTGTGCTCCACTGTACTCTACCTCTACTGTGCTCCACTGTACTCTACCTCTACTGTGCTCCACTGTACTCTACCTCTACTGTGCTCTACTGTACTCTATCTCTACTGTGTTCCACTGTACTCTACCTCTACTGTACTCCACTGTACTCTATCTCTATTGTGCTCCACTGTACTCTACCTCTACTGTACTGTACTGTTCTCTACCTCTACTGTACTCTACTTTACTCCACCTCTACTGTGCTCCACTGTACACCACTGTTCTACCTCTACTGTACTCCACTGTACTCTACCTCTACTGCACTCCACTGTACTCTATCTCTACTGTACTCCACTGTGCTCTACCTCTACTGTGCTCCACTGTACTCTATCTCTACTGTGCTCCACTGTACTCTACCTCTACTGTGCTCTACTGTACTCTATCTCTACTGTACTCCACTGTACTCTATCTCTACTGTGATCAACTGTACTCTACCTCTACTCTGCTCCACTGTACTCTATCTCTACTGTGCTCCACTGTACTCTACCTCTACTGTACTCCACTCTACTCTATCTCTACTGTGCTATACTGTACTCTATCTCTACTGTACTCCACTGTACTCTACCTCTACTGTGCTCCACTGTACTCCACTGTACTCTATCTCTACTGTGCTCCACTGTACTCTATCTCTACTGTACTCCACTGTACTCTACCTCTACTGTGCTCCACTGTACTCCACTGTACTCTATCTCTACTGTGCTCCACTGTACTCTACCTCTACTGTACTCTACTTTACTCCACCTCTACTGTGCTCCACTGTACACCACTGTTCTACCTCTACTGTACTCCACTGTACTCTACCTCTACTGCACTCCACTGTACTCTATCTCTACTGTACTCCACTGTGCTCTACCTCTACTGTGCTCCACTGTACTCTATCTCTACTGTACTCCACTGTACTCTATCTCTACTGTGATCAACTGTACTCTACCTCTACTCTGCTCCACTGTACTCTATCTCTACTGTACTCCACTGTACTCTACCTCTACTGTGCTCCACTGTACTCTAACTCTACTGTGCTCCACTGTACTCTACTTCTACTGTGCTCCACTGTACTCTACCTCTACTGTGCTCCAATAAACTCTATCTCTACTGTGTTCCACTGTACTCTACCTCTACTGTACTCTACTGTACTCTATCTCTACTGTGCTCCACTGTACTCTACCTCTACTGTACTGTACTGTTCTCTACCTCTACTGTACTCTACTGTACTCCACCTCTACTGTGCTCCACTGTACACCACTGTTCTACCTCTACTGTACTCCACTGTACTCTACCTCTACTGCACTCCACTGTACTCTATCTCTACTGTAATCCACTGTGCTCTACCTCTACTGTACTCCACTGTACTCTATCTCTACTATGCTCCACTGTACTCTACCTCTACTGTACTGTACTGTTCTCTACCTCTACTGTACTCTACTGTACTCCACCTCTACTGTGCTCCACTGTACACCACTGTTCTACCTCTACTGTACTCCACTGTACTCTACCTCTACTGCACACCACTGTACTCTATCTCTACTGTACTCCACTGTGCTCTACCTCTACTGTGCTCCACTGTACTCTATCTCTACTGTGCTCCACTGTACTCTACCTTTACTGTGCTCTACTGTACTCTATCTCTACTGTACTCCACTGTACTCTATCTCTACTGTGATCCACTGTACTCTACCTCTACTCTGCTCCACTGTACTCTATCTCTACTGTGCTCCACTGTACTCTACCTCTACTGTACTCCACTGTACTCTATCTCTACTGTGATCCACTCTACTCTACCTCTACTCTGCTCCACTGTAATCTACCTCTACTGTGCTCCACTGTACTCTATCTCTACTGTGCTCCACTGTACTCTATCTCTACTGTGCTCTACTGTACTCTACTCTACTGTACTCCACTGTACTCTACCTCTACTGTACTCCACTGTACTCTACCTCTACTTTTCTCCACTGTACTCTACCTCTACTGTACTCTACTGTACTCCTATTCTAATGTGCTCCACTGTAATCCACTGTACTCTACCACTACTGTACTCCACTGTACTCTACCTCTATTGTGCTCTACTGTACTCTATCTCTACTGTGCTCCACTGTACTCTACCTCTACTGTACTCCACTGTACTCTATCTCTACGGTACTCCACTGTACTCTATCTCTACTGTACTCTCTCTCTACTGTACTCCACTGTACTCTACCTCTACTGTGCTCCACTGTACTCTACCTCTACTGTGCTCCACTGTACTCTACCTCTACTGTGCTCCACTGTACTCTACCTCTACTGTGCTCTACTGTACTCTATCTCTACTGTGTTCCACTGTACTCTACCTCTACTTTACTCCACTGTACTCTATCTCTATTGTGCTCCACTGTACTCTACCTCTACTGTACTGTACTGTTCTCTACCTCTACTGTACTCTACTTTACTCCACCTCTACTGTGCTCCACTGTACACCACTGTTCTACCTCTACTGTACTCCACTGTACTCTACCTCTACTGCACTCCACTGTACTCTATCTCTACTGTACTCCACTGTGCTCTACCTCTACTGTGCTCCACTGTACTCTATCTCTACTGTGCTCCACTGTACTCTACCTCTACTGTGCTCTACTGTACTCTATCTCTACTGTACTCCACTGTACTCTATCTCTACTGTGATCAACTGTACTCTACCTCTACTCTGCTCCACTGTACTCTATCTCTACTGTGCTCCACTGTACTCTACCTCTACTGTACTCCACTCTACTCTATCTCTACTGTGCTATACTGTACTCTATCTCTACTGTACTCCACTGTACTCTACCTCTACTGTGCTCCACTGTACTCCACTGTACTCTATCTCTACTGTGCTCCACTGTACTCTATCTCTACTGTACTCCACTGTACTCTACCTCTACTGTGCTCCACTGTACTCCACTGTACTCTATCTCTACTGTGCTCCACTGTACTCTACCTCTACTGTACTCCACTCTACTCTACCTCTACTGTGCTCCACTGTACTCTACCTCTACTGTACTCCACTCTACTCTACCTCTACTGGGCTCCACTGTACTCTACCTCTACTGTACTCCACTGTACTCTATCTCTACCGTGCTCCACTGTACTCTATCTCTACTGTACTCCAATGTACTCTACCTCTACTCTACTGTACTGTTCTCTACCTCTACTGTACTCTACTGTACTCCACCTCTACTGTGCTCCACTGTACTCCACTGTACTCTACCTCTACTGTGCTCCACTGTAATCTACCTCTACTGTGCTCCACTGTACTCTACCTCTACTGTACTCCACTGTACTCTACCTCTACTGCACTCCACTGTACTCTACCTCTACTTTACTCCACTGTACTTTACCTCTACTCTACTCCACTGTACTCTACCTCTACTGTACTCTATTGTACTCATATTCTAATGTGCTCCACTGTAATCCACTGTACTCTACCACTACTGTACTCCACTGTACTCTACCTCTATTGTGCTCTACTGTACTCTATCTCTACTGTGCTCCACTGTACTCTACCTCTACTGTACTCCACTGTACTCTATCTCTACTGTACTCCACTGTACTCTATCTCTACTGTACTCTATCTCTACTGTACTCCACTGTACTCTACCTCTACTGTGCTCCACTGTACTCTACCTCTACTGTGCTCCACTGTACTCTATCTCTACTGTGCTCCACTGTACTCTACCTCTACTGTGTTCCACTGTACTCTACCTCTACTGTACTCCACTGTACTCTATCTCTACTGTGCTCCACTGTACTCTACCTCTACTGTACTGTACTGTTCTCTACCTCTACTGTACTCTACTGTACTCCACCTCTAGTGTGCTCCACTGTACACCACTGTTCTACCTCTACTGTACTCCACTGTACTCTACCTCTACTGCACTCCACTGTACTCTATCTCTACTGTAATCCACTGTGCTCTACCTCTACTGTAATCCACTGTGCTCTACCTCTACTGTACTCCACTGTACTCTATCTCTACTGTGCTCCACTGTACTCTACCTCTACTGTACTGTACTGTTCTCTACCTCTACTGTACTCTACTGTACTCCACCTCTACTCTGCTCCACTGTACACCACTGTTCTACCTCTACTGTACTCCACTGTACTCTACCTCTACTGCACACCACTGTACTCTATCTCTACTGTACTCCACCATGCTCTACCTCTACTGTGCTCCACTGTACTCTATATCTACTGTGCTCCACTGTACTCTTTCTCTACTGTACTCCACTGTACTCTACCTCTACTGTGCTCCACTGTACTCTACCTCTATTGTGCTCTATTGTACTCTATCTCTACTGTACTCCACTGTACTCTATCTCTGCTGTGATCCACTGTACTCTACCTCTACTGTACTCCACTGTACTCTATCTCTACTGTGCTCTACTGTACTCTATCTCTACTGTACTCCACTGTACTCTACCTCTACTGTGCTCCACTGTACTGCTCTGTACTCTATCTCTACTGTGCTCCACTGTACTCTATCTCTATTGACTCCACTGTACTCTACCTCTACTGTGCTCCACTGTACTCCACTGTACTCTATCTCTACTGTGCTCCACTGTACTCTACCTCTACTGTACTCCACTCTACTCTACCTCTACTGTGCTCCACTGTACTCTACCTCTACTGTAATCCACTCTACTCTACCTCTACTGGGCTCCACTGTACTCTACCTCTACTTTACTCCACTCTACTCTATCTCTACCGTGCTCCACTGTACACCACTGTTCTAGCTCTACTGTACTCCACTGTACTCTACCTCTACTGCACTCCACTGTACTCTATCTCTACTGTACTCCACTGTGCTCTACCTCTACTGTGCTCCACTGTACTCTATCTCTACTGTGCTCCACTGTACTCTATCTCTACGGTACTCCACTGTACTCTATCTCTACTGTGCTCCACTGTACTCTACCTCTACTGTGCTCTACTGTACTCTATCTCTACTGTGTTCCACTGTACTCTACCTCTACTGTACTCCACTGTACTCTATCTCTACTGTGCTCCACTGTACTCTACCTCTACCGTACTGTACTGTTCTCTACCTCTACTGTACTCTACTGTACTCCACCTCTACTGTGCTCCACTGTACTCCACTGTACTCTACCTCTACTGTACTCCACTGTACTCTACCTCTACTGCACTCCACTGCACTCTATCTCTACTGTACTCCACTGTGCTCTACCTCTACTGTGCTCCACTGTACTCTATCTCTACTGTGCTCCACTGTACTCTATCTCTACTGTACTCCAATGTACTCTACCTCTACTGTGCTCCACTGTACTCTACCTCTACTGTGCTCTACTGTACTCTATCTCTACTGTGTTCCACTGTACTCTACCTCTACTCTACTCCACTGTACTCTATCTCTACTGTGCTCCACTGTACTCTACCTCTACTGTACTCCACTGTACTCTACCTCTACTGTACTCCACTGTACTCTATCTCTACTGTACTCCACTGTTCTCTACCTCTACTGTACTGTACTGTTCTCTACCTCTACTGTACTCTACTGTACTCCACCTCTACTGTGCTCCACTGTACTCCACTGTACTCTACCTCTACTGTGCTCCACTGTGATCTACCTCTAATGTGCTCCACTGTACTCTACCTCTACTGTACTCACCTGTAATCTATCTCTACTGTACTCCACTGTACTCTATCTCTACTGTGATCCACTGTACTCTACCTCTACTCTGCTCCACTGTACTCTATCTCTACTGTGCTCCACTGTACTCTACCTCTACTGTACTCCACTGTACTCTACCTCTACTTTACTCCACTGTACTTTACCTCTACTCTACTCCACTGTACTCTACCTCTACTGTACTCTATTGTACTCCTATTCTAATGTGCTCCACTGTAATCCATTGTACTCTACCACTACTGTACTCCACTGTACTCTACCTCTATTGTGCTCTACTGTACTCTATCTCTACTGTGCTCCACTGTACTCTACCTCTACTGTACTCCACTGTACTCTATCTCTACTGTACTCCACTGTACTCTATCTCTACTGTACTCTCTCTCTACTGTACTCCACTGTACTCTACCTCTACTGTGCTCCACTGTACTCTACCTCTACTGTGCTCCACTGTCCTCTACTTCTACTGTGCTCCACTGTACTCTACCTCTACTGTGCTCCAATGTACTCTATCTCTACTGTGTTCCACTGTACTCTACCTCTACTGTACTCTACTGTACTCTATCTCTACTGTGCTCCACTGTACTCTACCTCTACTGTACTGTACTGTTCTCTACCTCTACTGTACTCTACTGTACTCCACCTCTACTGTGCTCCACTGTACACCACTGTTCTACCTCTACTGTACTCCACTGTACTCTACCTCTACTGCACACCACTGTACTCTATCTCTACTGTACTCCACTGTGCTCTACCTCTACTGTGCTCCACTGTACTCTATCTCTACTGTGCTCCACTGTACTCTACCTTTACTGTGCTCTACTGTACTCTATCTCTACTGTACTCCACTGTACTCTATCTCTACTGTGATCCACTGTACTCTACCTCTACTCTGCTCCACTGTACTCTATCTCTACTGTGCTCCACTGTACTCTACCTCTACTGTACTCCACTGTACTCTATCTCTACTGTGATCCACTGTACTCTACCACTACTCTGCTCCACTGTACTCTATCTCTACTGTGCTCCACTGTACTCTACCTCTACTGTACTCCACTGTACTCTATCTCTACTGTGCTCTACTGTACTCTATCTCTACTGTACTCCACTGTACTCTACCTCTACTGTGCTCCACTGTACTCCACTGTACTCTATCTCTACTGTGCTCCACTGTACTCTATCTCTACTGTACTCCACTGTACTCTACCTCTACTGTACTGTACTGTTCTCTACCTCTACTGTACTCTACTGTACTCCACCTCTACTGTGCTCCACTGTACACCACTGTTCTACCTCTACTGTACTCCACTGTACTCTACCTTTACTGCACTCCACTGTTCTCTATCTCTACTGTAATCCACTGTGCTCTACCTCTACTGTACTCCACTGTACTCTATCTCTACTATGCTCCACTGTTCTCTACCTCTACTGTACTCTACTCTACTCCACCTCTACTGTGCTCCACTGTACACCACTGTTCTACCTCTACTGTACTCCACTGTACTCTACCTCTACTGCACACCACTGTACTCTATCTCTACTGTACTCCACTGTGCTCTACCTCTACTGTGCTCCACTGTACTCTATCTCTACTGTGCTCCACTGTACTCTATCTCTACTGTGCTCCACTGTACTCTACCTCTACTGTGCTCTACTGTACTCTATCTCTACTGTACTCCATCTCTACTGTGATCCACTGTACTCTACCTCTACTCTGCTCCACTGTACTCTATCTCTACTGTGCTCCACTGTACTCTACCTCTACTGTACTCCACTGTACTCTATCTCTACTGTGCTCTACTGTACTCTATCTCTACTGTACTCCACTGTACTCTACCTCTACTGTGCTCCACTGTACTCCACTCTACTCTATCTCTACTGTGCTCCACTGTACTCTATCTCTACTGTACTCCACTGTACTCTACCTCTACTGTACTGTACTGTTCTGTACCTCTAATGTACTCTACTGTACTCCACCTCTACTGTGCTCCAATGTACACCACTGTTCTACCTCTGCTGTACTCCACTGTACTCTACCTCTACTGCACACCACTGTACTCTATCTCTACTGTACTCCACTGTGCTCTACCTCTACTGTGCTCCACTGTATTCTATCTCAACTGTGCTCCACTGTACTCTACCTCTACTGTGCTCCACTGTACTCTATCTCTACTGTGCTCTACTGTACTCTACTCTACTGTACTCCACTGTACTCTACCTCTACTGTACTCCACTGTACTCTACCTCTACTTTTCTCCACTGTACTCTACCTCTACTGTACTCTACTGTACTCCTATTCTAATGTGCTCCACTGTAATCCACTGTACTCTACCACTACTGTACTCCACTGTACTCTACCTCTATTGTGCTCTACTGTACTCTATCTCTACTGTGCTCCACTGTACTCTACCTCTACTGTACTCCACTGTACTCTACCTCTACTGTGCTCCACTGTACTCCACTGTACTCTATCTCTACTGTGCTCCACTGTACTCTACCTCTACTGTACTCCACTCTACTCTACCTCTACTGTGCTCCACTGTACTCTACCTCTACTGTACTCCACTCTACTCTACCTCTACTAGGCTCCACTGTACTCTACATCTACTGTACTCCACTGTACTCTATCTCTACCGTGCTCCACTGTACTCTATCTCTACTGTACTCCACTGTACTCTACCTCTACTCTACTGTACTGTTCTCTACCTCTACTGTACTCTACTGTACTCCACCTCTACTGTGCTCCACTGTACTCCACTGTACCCTACCTCTACTGTGCTCCACTGTAATCTACCTCTACTGTGCTCCACTGTACTCTACCTCTACTGTGCTCCACTGTACTCTATCTCTACTGTGCTCAACTGTACTCTACTCTACTGTACTCCACTGTACTCTACCTCTACTTTACTCCACTTTACTCTACCTCTACTTTTCTCCACAGTACTCTACCTCTACTGTACTCTACTGTACTCCTATTCTAATGTGCTCCACTGTAATCCACTGTACTCTACCACTACTGTACTCCACTGTACTCTACCTCTATTGTGCTCTACTGTACTCTATCTCTACTGTGCTCCACTGTACTCTACCTCTACTGTACTCTCTCTCTACTGTACTCCACTGTACTCTACCTCTACTGTGCTCCACTGTACTCTATCTCTACTGTGCTCCACTGTACTCTACCTCTACTGTACTCCACTGTACTCTATCTCTACTGTGCTCTACTGTACTCTATCTCTACTGTACTCCACTGTACTCTACCTCTACTGTGCTCCACTGTACTCTACCTCTACTGTACTCCACTGTACTCTACCTCTACTGCACTCCACTGTACTCTATCTCTACTGTACTCCACTGTGCTCTACCTCTACTGTGCTCCACTGTACTCTATCTCTACTGTGCTACACTGTACTCTATCTCTACTGTACTCCACTGTACTCTACCTCTACTGTGCTCCACTGTACTCTACCTCTACTGTGCTCTACTGTACTCCACTGTACTCTACCTCTACTGTACTCCACTGTACTCTACCTCTACTGCACTCCACTGTACTCTACCTCTACTGCACTCCACTGTACTCTATATCTACTGTACTCATCTGTGCTCTACCTCTACTGTGCTGCACTGTACTCTATCTCTACTGTGCTCCACTGTACTCTATCTCTAGTTTGTTCCACTGTACTCTACCTCTACTCTACTCCACTGTACTCTATCTCTACTGTGTTCCACTGTACTCTACCTCTACTGTACTCCACTGTACTCTACCTCTACTGTACTCCACTGTACTCTATCTCTACTGTACTCCACTGTACTCTACCTCTACTGTACTGTACTGTTCTCTACCTCTACTGTACTCTACTGTACTCCACCTCTACTGTGCTCCACTGTACTCCACTGTACTCTACCTCTACTGTGCTCCACTGTGATCTACCTCTACTGTGCTCCACTGTGATCTACCTCTAATGTGCTCCACTGTACTCTACCTCTACTGTACTCACCTGTAATCTATCTCTACTGTACTCCACTGTACTCTATCTCTACTGTGATCCACTGTACTCTACCTCTACTCTGCTCCACTGTACTCTATCTCTACTGTGCTCCACTGTACTCTACCTCTACAGTACTCCACTGTACTCTACCTCTACTTTACTCCACTGTACTTTACCTCTACTCTACTCCACTGTACTCTACCTCTACTGTACTCTATTGTACTCCTATTCTAATGTGCTCCACTGTAATCCATTGTACTCTACCACTACTGTACTCCACTGTACTCTACCTCTATTGTGCTCTACGGTACTCTATCTCTACTGTGCTCCACTGTACTCTACCTCTACTGTACTCCACTGTACTCTATCTCTACTGTACTCCACTGTACTCTATCTCTACTGTACTCTCTCTCTACTGTACTCCACTGTACTCTACCTCTACTGTGCTCCACTGTCCTCTACTTCTACTGTGCTCCACTGTACTCTACCTCTACTGTGCTCCAATGTACTCTATCTCTACTGTGTTCCACTGTACTCTACCTCTACTGTACTCTACTGTACTCTATCTCTACTGTGCTCCTCTGTACTCTACCTCTACTGTACTGTACTGTTCTCTACCTCTACTGTACTCTACTGTACTCCACCTCTACTGTGCTCCACTGTACACCACTGTTCTACCTCTACTGTACTCCACTGTACTCTACCTCTACTGCACTCCACTGTACTCTATCTCTACTGTAATCCACTGTGCTCTACCTCTACTGTACTCCACTGTACTCTATCTCTACTATGCTCCACTGTACTCTACCTCTACTGTACTGTACTGTTCTCTACCTCTACTGTACTCTACTGTACTCCACCTCTACTGTGCTCCACTGTACACCACTGTTCTACCTCTACTGTACTCCACTGTACTCTACCTCTACTGCACACCACTGTACTCTATCTCTACTGTACTCCACTGTGCTCTACCTCTACTGTGCTCCACTGTACTCTATCTCTACTGTGCTCCACTGTACTCTACCTTTACTGTGCTCTACTGTACTCTATCTCTACTGTACTCCACTGTACTCTATCTCTACTCTGATCCACTGTACTCTACCTCTACTCTGCTCCACTGTACTCTATCTCTACTGTGCTCCACTGTACTCTACCTCTACTGTACTCCACTGTACTCTATCTCTACTGTGATCCACTGTACTCTACCTCTACTCTGCTCCACTGTACTCTATCTCTACTGTGCTCCACTGTACTCTACCTCTACTGTACTCCACTGTACTCTGTCTCTACTGTGCTCTACTGTACTCTATCTCTACTGTACTCCACTGTACTCTACCTCTACTGTGCTCCACTGTACTCCACTGTACTCTATCTCTACTGTGCTCCACTGTACTCTATCTCTACTGTACTCCACTGTACTCTACCTCTACTGTACTGTACTGTTCTCTACCTCTACTGTACTCTACTGTACTCCACCTCTACTGTGCTCCACTGTACACCACTGTTCTACCTCTACTGTACTCCACTGTACTCTACCTTTACTGCACTCCACTGTACTCTATCTCTACTGTAATCCACTGTGCTCTACCTCTACTGTACTCCACTGTACTCTATCTCTACTATGCTCCACTGTTCTCTACCTCTACTGTACTCTACTCTACTCCACCTCTACTGTGCTCCACTGTACACCACTGTTCTACCTCTACTGTACTCCACTGTACTCTACCTCTACTGCACACCACTGTACTCTATCTCTACTGTACTCCACTGTGCTCTACCTCTACTGTGCTCCACTGTACTCTATCTCTACTGTGCTCCACTGTACTCTATCTCTACTGTGCTCCACTGTACTCTACCTCTACTGTGCTCTACTGTACTCTATCTCTACTGTACTCCACTGTACTCTATCTCTACTGTGATCCACTGTACTCTACCTCTACTCTGCTCCACTGTACTCTATCTCTACTGTGCTCCACTGTACTCTACCTCTACTGTACTCCACTGTACTCTATCTCTACTGTGCTCTACTGTACTCTATCTCTACTGTACTCCACTGTACTCTACCTCTACTGTGCTCCACTGTACTCCACTCTACTCTATCTCTACTGTGCTCCACTGTACTCTATCTCTACTGTACTCCACTGTACTCTACCTCTACTGTACTGTACTGTTCTGTACCTCTAATGTACTCTACTGTACTCCACCTCTACTGTGCTCCACTGTACACCACTGTTCTACCTCTGCTGTACTCCACTGTACTCTACCTCTACTGCACACCACTGTACTCTATCTCTACTGTACTCCACTGTGCTCTACCTCTACTGTGCTCCACTGTATTCTATCTCAACTGTGCTCCACTGTACTCTACCTCTACTGTGCTCCACTGTACTCTATCTCTACTGTGCTCTACTGTACTCTACTCTACTGTACTCCACTGTACTCTACCTCTACTGTACTCCACTGTACTCTACCTCTACTTTTCTCCACTGTACTCTACCTCTAGTGTACTCTACTGTACTCCTATTCTAATGTGCTCCACTGTAATCCACTGTACTCTACCACTACTGTACTCCACTGTACTCTACCTCTATTGTGCTCTACTGTACTCTATCTCTACTGTGCTCCACTGTACTCTACCTCTACTGTACTCCACTGTACTCTACCTCTACTGTGCTCCACTGTACTCCACTGTACTCTATCTCTACTGTGCTCCACTGTACTCTACCTCTACTGTACTCCACTCTACTCTACCTCTACTGTGCTCCACTGTACTCTACCTCTACTGTACTCCACTCTACTCTACCTCTACTAGGCTCCACTGTACTCTACATCTACTGTACTCCACTGTACTCTATCTCTACCGTGCTCCACTGTACTCTATCTCTACTGTACTCCACTGTACTCTACCTCTACTCTACTGTACTGTTCTCTACCTCTACTGTACTCTACTGTACTCCACCTCTACTGTGCTCCACTGTACTCCACTGTACCCTACCTCTACTGTGCTCCACTGTAATCTACCTCTACTGTGCTCCACTGTACTCTACCTCTACTGTGCTCCACTGTACTCTATCTCTACTGTGCTCAACTGTACTCTACTCTACTGTACTCCATTGTACTCTACCTCTACTTTACTCCACTGTACTCTACCTCTACTTTTCTCCACAGTACTCTACCTCTACTGTACTCTACTGTACTCCTATTCTAATGTGCTCCACTGTAATCCACTGTACTCTACCACTACTGTACTCCACTGTACTCTACCTCTATTGTGCTCTACTGTACTCTATCTCTACTGTGCTCCACTGTACTCTACCTCTACTGTACTCTCTCTCTACTGTACTCCACTGTACTCTACCTCTACTGTGCTCCACTGTACTCTACCTCTACTGTGCTCCACTGTACTCTACCTCTACTGTGCTCCACTGTACTCTACCTCTACTGTGCTCTACTGTACTCTATCTCTACTGTGTTCCACTGTACTCTACCTCTACTGCACTCCACTGTACTCTATCTCTACTGTGCTCCACTCTACTCTACCTCTACTGTACTGTACTGTTCTATACCTCTACTGTACTCTACTGTACTCCACCTCTACTGTGCTCCACTGTACAACACTGTTCTACCTCTACTGTACTCCACTGTACTCTACCTCTACTGCACTCCACTGTACTCTATCTCTACTGTGCTCCACTGTACTCTATCTCTACTGTGCTCCACTGTACTCTACCTCTACTGTGCTCTACTGTACTTTATCTCTACTGTACTCCACTGTACTCTATCTCTACTGTGATCCACTGTACTCTACCTCTACTCTGCTCCACTGTACTCTATCTCTACTGTGCTCCACTGTACTCTACCTCTACTGTACTCCACTGTACTCTATCTCTACTGTGCTCTACTGTACTCTATCTCTACTGTACTCCACTGTACTCTACCTCTACTGTGCTCCACTGTACTCTACCTCTACTGTACTCCACTGTACTCTACCTCTATTGCACTCCACTGTACTCTATCTCTACTGTACTCCACTGTGCTCTACCTCTACTGTGCTCCACTGTACTCTATCTCTACTGTGCTATACTGTACTCTATCTCTACTGTACTCCACTGTACTCTACCTCTACTGTGCTCCACTGTACTCTACCTCTACTGTGCTCTACTGTACTCCACTGTACTCTACCTCTACTGTACTCCACTGTACTCTACCTCTACTGCACTCCACTGTACTCTACCTCTACTGCACTCCACTGTACTCTATATCTACTGTACTCATCTGTGCTCTACCTCTACTGTGCTCCACTGTACTCTATCTCTACTGTGCTCCACTGTACTCTATCTCTACTGTGTTCCACTGTACTCTACCTCTACTCTACTCCACTCTACTCTACCTCTACTGTGCTCCACTGTACTCTACCTCTACTGTACTCCACTCTACTCTACCTCTACTAGGCTCCACTGTACTCTACATCTACTGTACTCCACTGTACTCTATCTCTACCGTGCTCCACTGTACTCTATCTCTACTGTACTCCACTGTACTCTACCTCTACTCTACTGTACTGTTCTCTACCTCTACTCTACTCTACTGTACTCCACCTCTACTGTGCTCCACTGTACTCCACTGTACCCTACCTCTACTGTGCTCCACTGTAATCTACCTCTACTGTGCTCCACTGTACTCTACCTCTACTGTGCTCCACTGTACTCTATCTCTACTGTGCTCAACTGTACTCTACTCTACTGTACTCCATTGTACTCTACCTCTACTTTACTCCACTGTACTCTACCTCTACTTTTCTCCACAGTACTCTACCTCTACTGTACTCTACTGTACTCCTATTCTAATGTGCTCCACTGTAATCCACTGTACTCTACCACTACTGTACTCCACTGTACTCTACCTCTATTGTGCTCTACTGTACTCTATCTCTACTGTGCTCCACTGTACTCTACCTCTACTGTACTCTCTCTCTACTGTACTCCACTGTACTCTACCTCTACTGTGCTCCACTGTACTCTACCTCTACTGTGCTCCACTGTACTCTACCTCTACTGTGCTCCACTGTACTCTACCTCTACTGTGCTCTACTGTACTCTATCTCTACTGTGTTCCACTGTACTCTACCTCTACTGCACTCCACTGTACTCTATCTCTACTGTGCTCCACTCTACTCTACCTCTACTGTACTGTACTGTTCTCTACCTCTACTGTACTCTACTGTACTCCACCTCTACTGTGCTCCACTGTACAACACTGTTCTACCTCTACTGTACTCCACTGTACTCTACCTCTACTGCACTCCACTGTACTCTATCTCTACTGTGCTCCACTGTACTCTATCTCTACTGTGCTCCACTGTACTCTACCTCTACTGTGCTCTACTGTACTTTATCTCTACTGTACTCCACTGTACTCTATCTCTACTGTGATCCACTGTACTCTACCTCTACTCTGCTCCACTGTACTCTATCTCTACTGTGCTCCACTGTACTCTACCTCTACTGTACTCCACTGTACTCTATCTCTACTGTGCTCTACTGTACTCTATCTCTACTGTACTCCACTGTACTCTACCTCTACTGTGCTCCACTGTACTCTACCTCTACTGTACTCCACTGTACTCTACCTCTACTGCACTCCACTGTACTCTATCTCTACTGTACTCCACTGTGCTCTACCTCTACTGTGCTCCACTGTACTCTATCTCTACTGTGCTATACTGTACTCTATCTCTACTGTACTCCACTGTACTCTACCTCTACTGTGCTCCACTGTACTCTACCTCTACTGTGCTCTACTGTACTCCACTGTACTCTACCTCTACTGTACTCCACTGTACTCTACCTCTACTGCACTCCACTGTACTCTACTACTACTGCACTCCACTGTACTCTATATCTACTGTACTCATCTGTGCTCTACCTCTACTGTGCTCCACTGTACTCTATCTCTACTGTGCTCCACTGTACTCTATCTCTACTGTGTTCCACTGTACTCTACCTCTACTCTACTCCACTGTACTCTATCTCTACTGTGTTCCACTGTACTCTACCTCTACTGTACTCCACTGTACTCTACCTCTACTGTACTCCACTGTACTCTATCTCTACTGTACTCCACTGTACTCTACCTCTACTGTACTGTACTGTTCTCTACCTCTACTGTACTCTACTGTACTCCACCTCTACTGTGCTCCACTGTACTCCACTGTACTCTACCTCTACTGTGCTCCACTGTGATCTACCTCTACTATGCTCCACTATACTCTACCTCTACTGTACTCCACTGTACTCTACCTCTACTGTACTCACCTTTAATCTATCTCTACTGTACTCCACTGTACTCTATCTCTACTGTGATCCACTGTACTCTACCTCTACTCTGCTCCACTGTACTCTACCTCTACTGTACTCCACTGTACTCTATCTCTACTGTGCTCTACTGTACTCTATCTCTACTGTACTCCACTGTACTCTACCTCTACTGTGCTCCACTGTACTCCACTGTACTCTATCTCTACTGTGCTCCACTGTACTCTATCTCTACTGTACTCCACTGTACTCTACCTCTACTGTGCTCCATTGTACTCCACTGTACTCTATCTCTACTGTGCTCCACTGTACTCTACCTCTACTGTACTCCACTCTACTCTACCTCTACTGTGCTCCACTGTACTCTACCTCTACTGTACTCCACTCTACTCTACCTCTACTGGGCTCCACTGTACTCTACCTCTACTGTACTCCACTGTACTCTATTTCTACTGTGCTCCACTGTACTCTATCTCTACTGTACTCCACTGTACTCTACCTCTACTCTACTCTACTCTACTGTTCTCTACCTCTACTGTACTCCACCTCTACTGTGCTCCACTGTACTCCACTGTACTCTACCTCTACTGTGCTCCACTGTAATCTACCTCTACTGTGCTCCACTGTACTCTACCTCTACTGTGCTCCACTGTACTCTATCTCTACTGTGCTCTACTGTACTCTACTCTACTGTACTCCACTGTACTCTACCTCTACTGTACTCCACTGTACTCTACCTCTACTTTTCTCCACTGTACTCTACCTCTACTGTACTCTACTGTACTCCTATTCTAATGTGCTCCACTGTAATCCACTGTACTCTACCACTACTGTACTCCACTGTACTCTACCTCTATTGTGCTCTACTGTACTCTATCTCTACTGTGCTCCACTGTACTCTACCTCTACTGTACTCCACTGTACTCTATCTCTACGGTACTCCACTGTACTCTATCTCTACTGTACTCTCTGTCTACTGTACTCCACTGTACTCTACCTCTACTGTGCTCCACTGTACTCTACCTCTACTGTGCTCCACTGTACTCTACCTCCACTGTGCTCCACTGTACTCTACCTCTACTGTGCTCTACTGTACTCTATCTCTACTGTGTTCCACTGTACTCTACCTCTACTGTACTCCACTGTACTCTATCTCTATTGTGCTCCACTGTACTCTACCTCTACTGTACTGTACTGTTCTCTACCTCTACTGTACTCTACTGTACTCCACCTCTATTGTGCTCCACTGTACACCACTGTTCTACCTCTACTGTACTCCACTGTACTCTACCTCTACTTCACTCCACTGTACTCTATCTCTACTGTACTCCACTGTACTCTACTTCTACTGTACTCCACTCTACTCTATCTCTACTGTGCTATACTGTACTCTATCTCTACTGTACTCCACTGTACTCTACCTCTACTGTGCTCCACTGTACTCCACTGTACTCTATCTCTACTGTGCTCCACTGTACTCTATCTCTACTGTACTCCACTGTACTCTACCTCTACTGTGCTCCACTGTACTCCACTGTACTCTATCTCTACTGTGCTCCACTGTACTCTACCTCTACTGTACTCCACTCTACTCTACCTCTACTGTGCTCCACTGTACTCTACCTCTACTGTACTCCACTCTACTCTACCTCTACTGGGCTCCACTGTACTCTACCTCTACTGTACTCCACTGTACTCTATCTCTACCGTGCTCCACTCTACTCTATCTCTACTGTACTCCAATGTACTCTACCTCTACTCTACTGTACTGTTCTCTACCTCTACTGTACTCTACTGTACTCCACCTCTACTGTGCTCCACTATACTCCACTGTACTCTACCTCTACTGTGCTCCACTGTAATCTACCTCTACTGTGCTCCACTGTACTCTACCTCTATTGTACTCCACTGTACTCTACCTCTACTGCACTCCACTGTACTCTACCTCTACTTTACTCCACTGTACTTTACCTCTACTCTACTCCACTGTACTCTACCTCTACTGTACTCTATTGTACTCCTATTCTAATGTGCTCCACTGTAATCCACTGTACTCTACCACTACTGTACTCCACTGTACTCTACCTCTATTGTGCTCTACTGTACTCTATCTCTACTGTGCTCCACTGTACTCTACCTCTACTGTACTCCACTGTACTCTATCTCTACTGTACTCCACTGTACTCTATCTCTACTGTACTCTATCTCTACTGTACTCCACTGTACTCTACCTCTACTGTGCTCCACTGTACTCTACCTCTACTGTGCTCCACTGTACTCTACCTCTACTGTGCTCCACTGTACTCTACCTCTACTGTGCTCTACTGTACTCTATCTCTACTGTGTTCCACTGTACTCTACCTCTACTGTACTCCACTGTACTCTATCTCTACTGTGCTCCACTGTACTCTACCTCTACTGTACTGTACTGTTCTCTACCTCTACTGTACTCCACCTCTAGTGTGCTCCACTGTACACCACTGTTCTACCTCTACTGTACTCCACTGTACTCTACCTCTACTGCACTCCACTGTACTCTATCTCTACTGTAATCCACTGTGCTCTACCTCTACTGTACTCCACTGTACTCTATCTCTACTGTGCTCCACTGTACTCTACCTCTACTGTACTGTACTGTTCTCTACCTCTACTGTACTCTACTGTACTCCACCTCTACTCTGCTCCATTGTACACCACTGTTCTACCTCTACTGTACTCCACTGTACTCTACCTCTACTGCAAACCACTGTACTCTATCTCTACTGTACTCCACTATGCTCTACCTCTACTGTGCTCCACTGTACTCTATATCTACTGTGCTCCACTGTACTCTTTCTCTACTGTACTCCACTGTACTCTACCTCTACTGTGCTCCACTGTACTCTACCTCTATTGTGCTCTACTGTACTCTATCTCTACTGTACTCCACTGTACTCTATCTCTGCTGTGATCCACTGTACTCTACCTCTACTGTACTCCACTGTACTCTATCTCTACTGTGCTCTACTGTACTCTATCTCTACTGTACTCAACTGTACTCTACCTCTACTGTGCTCCACTGTACTCCTCTGTACTCTATCTCTACTGTGCTCCACTGTACTCTATCTCTACTGTGCTCCACTGTACTCTACCTCTACTGTACTCCACTCTACTCTACCTCTACTGTGCTCCACTGTACTCTACCTCTACTGTAATCCACTCTACTCTACCTCTACTGGGCTCCACTGTACTCTACCTCTACTTTACTCCACTGTACTCTATCTCTACCGTGCTCCACTGTACACCACTGTTCTAGCTCTACTGTACTCCACTGTACTCTACCTCTACTGCACTCCACTGTACTCTATCTCTACTGTACTCCACTGTGCTCTACCTCTACTGTGCTCCACTGTACTCTATCTCTACTGTGCTCCACTGTACTCTATCTCTATGGTACTCCACTGTACTCTATCTCTACTGTGCTCCACTGTACTCTACCTCTACTGTGCTCTACTGTACTCTATCTCTACTGTGTTCCACTGTACTCTACCTCTACTGTACTCCACTGTACTCTATCTCTACTGTGCTCCACTGTACTCTACCTCTACTGTACTGTACTGTTCTCTACCTCTACTGTACTCTACTGTACTCCACCTCTACTGTGCTCCACTGTACTCCACTGTACTCTACCTCTACTGTACTCCACTGTACTCTACCTCTACTGCACTCCACTGCACTCTATCTCTACTGTACTCCACTGTGCTCTACCTCTACTGTGCTCCACTGTACTCTATCTCTACTGTGCTCCACTGTACTCTATCTCTACTGTGCTCTACTGTACTCTATCTCTACTGTGTTCCACTGTACTCTACCTCTACTGTGCTCCACTGTACTCTACCTCTACTGTGCTCTAATTTACTCTATCTCTACTGTGTTCCACTGTACTCTACCTCTACTCTACTCCACTGTACTCTATCTCTACTGTGCTCCACTGTACTCTACCTCTACTGTACTCCACTGTACTCTACCTCTACTGTACTCCACTGTACTCTATCTCTACTGTACTCCACTGTACTCTACCTCTACTGTACTGTACTGTTCTCTACCTCTACTGTACTCTACTGTACTCCACCTCTATTGTGCTCCACTGTACTCCACTGTACTCTACCTCTACTGTGCTCCACTGTGATCTACCTCTAATGTGCTCCACTGTACTCTACCTCTACTGTACTCACCTGTAATCTATCTCTACTGTACTCCACTGTACTCTATCTCTACTGTGATCCACTGTACTCTACCTCTACTCTGCTCCACTGTACTCTATCTCTACTGTGCTCCACTGTACTCTACCTCTACTGTACTCCACTGTACTCTATCTCTACTGTGCTCTACTGTACTCTTTCTCTACTGTACTCCACTGTACTCTACCTCTACTGTGCTCCAATGTACTCCACTGTACTCTATCTCTACTGTGCTCCACTGTACTCTATCTCTACTGTACTCCACTGTACTCTACTTCTACTGTGCTCCACTGTACTCCACTGTACTCTATCTCTACTGTGCTCCACTGTACTCTACCTCTACTGTACTCCACTCTACTCTACCTCTACTGTGCTCCACTGTACTCTACCTCTACTGTACTCCACTCTACTCTACCTCTACTGGGCTCCACTGTACTCTACCTCTACTGTACTCCACTGTACTCTATCTCTACTGTGCTCCACTGTACTCTATCTCTACTGTACTCCACTGTACTCTACCTCTACTGTGCTCCACTGTACTCTACCTCTACTGTGCTCTACTGTACTCTATCTCTACTGTGTTCCACTGTACTCTACCTCTACTGTACTCCACTGTACTCTATCTCTACTGTGCTCCACTGTACTCTACCTCTACTGTACTGTACTGTTCTCTACCTCTACTGTACTCTACTGTACTCCACCTCTACTGTGCTCCACTGTACTCCACTGTACTCTACCTCTACTGTACTCCACTGTACTCTACCTCTACTGCACTCCACTGTACTCTATCTCTACTGTACTCCACTGTGCTCTATCTCTACTGTGCTCCACTGTACTCTACCTCTACTGTGCTCCACTGTACTCTACCTCTACTGTGCTCTACTGTACTCTATCTCTACTGTGTTCCACTGTACTCTACCTCTACTGTACTCCACTGTACTCTATCTCTACTGTGCTCCACTGTACTCTACCTCTACTGTACTGTACTGTTCTCTACCTCTACTGTACTCTACTGTACTCCAACTCTACTGTGCTCCACTGTACACCACTGTTCTACCTCTACTGTACTCCACTGTACTCTACCTCTACTGCACTCCACTGTACTCTATCTCTACTGTACTCCACTGTGCTCTACCTCTACTGTGCTCCACTGTACTCTATCTCTACTGTGCTCCACTGTACTCTACCTCTACTCTGCTCTACTGTACTCTATCTCTACTGTACTCCACTGTACTCTATCTCTACTGTGATCCACTGTACTCTACCTCTACTCTGCTCCACTGTACTCCATCTCTACTGTGCTCCACTCTACTCTACCTCTACTGTACTCCACTGTACTCTATCTCTACTGTGCTCTACTGTACTCTATCTCTACTGTACTCCACTGTACTCTATCTCTACTGTGCTCCACTGTACTCCACTGTACTCTATCTCTACTGTGCTCCACTGTACTCTATCTCTACTGTACTCCACTGTACTCTACCTCTACTGTGCTCCACTGTACTCCACTGTACTCTATCTCTACTGTGCTCCACTATACTCTACCTCTACTGTACTCCACTCTACTCTACCTCTACTGTGCTCCACTGTACTCTACCTCTACTGTACTCCACTCTACTCTACTCTACCTCTACTGTACTGTACTGTTCTCTACCTCTACTGTACTCCACCTCTAGTGTGCTCCACTGTACACCACTGTTCTACCTCTACTGTACTCCACTGTACTCTACCTCTACTGCACTCCACTGTACTCTATCTCTACTGTAATCCACTGTGCTCTACCTCTACTGTACTCCACTGTACTCTATCTCTACTGTGCTCCACTGTACTCTACCTCTACTGTACTGTACTGTTCTCTACCTCTACTGTACTCTACTGTACTCCACCTCTACTCTGCTCCACTGTACACCACTGTTCTACCTCTACTGTACTCCACTGTACTCTACCTCTACTGCAAACCACTGTACTCTATCTCTACTGTACTCCACTATGCTCTACCTCTACTGTGCTCCACTGTACTCTATATCTACTGTGCTCCACTGTACTCTTTCTCTACTGTACTCCACTGTACTCTACCTCTACTGTGCTCCACTGTACTCTACCTCTATTGTGCTCTACTGTACTCTATCTCTACTGTACTCCACTGTACTCTATCTCTGCTGTGATCCACTGTACTCTACCTCTACTGTACTCCACTGTACTCTATCTCTACTGTGCTCTACTGTACTCTATCTCTACTGTACTCAACTGTACTCTACCTCTACTGTGCTCCACTGTACTCCTCTGTACTCTATCTCTACTGTGCTCCACTGTACTCTATCTCTACTGTGCTCCACTGTACTCTACCTCTACTGTACTCCACTCTACTCTACCTCTACTGTGCTCCACTGTACTCTACCTCTACTGTAATCCACTCTACTCTACCTCTACTGGGCTCCACTGTACTCTACCTCTACTTTACTCCACTGTACTCTATCTCTACCGTGCTCCACTGTACACCACTGTTCTAGCTCTACTGTACTCCACTGTACTCTACCTCTACTGCACTCCACTGTACTCTATCTCTACTGTACTCCACTGTGCTCTACCTCTACTGTGCTCCACTGTACTCTATCTCTACTGTGCTCCACTGTACTCTATCTCTATGGTACTCCACTGTACTCTATCTCTAGTGTGCTCCACTGTACTCTACCTCTACTGTGCTCTACTGTACTCTATCTCTACTGTGTTCCACTGTACTCTACCTCTACTGTACTCCACTGTACTCTATCTCTACTGTGCTCCACTGTACTCTACCTCTACTGTACTGTACTGTTCTCTACCTCTACTGTACTCTACTGTACTCCACCTCTACTGTGCTCCACTGTACTCCACTGTACTCTACCTCTACTGTACTCCACTGTACTCTACCTCTACTGCACTCCACTGCACTCTATCTCTACTGTACTCCACTGTGCTCTACCTCTACTGTGCTCCACTGTACTCTATCTCTACTGTGCTCCACTGTACTCTATCTCTACTGTGCTCTACTGTACTCTATCTCTACTGTGTTCCACTGTACTCTACCTCTACTGTGCTCCACTGTACTCTACCTCTACTGTGCTCTACTTTACTCTATCTCTACTGTGTTCCACTGTACTCTACCTCTACTCTACTCCACTGTACTCTATCTCTACTGTGCTCCACTGTACTCTACCTCTACTGTACTCCACTGTACTCTACCTCTACTGTACTCCACTGTACTCTATCTCTACTGTACTCCACTGTACTCTACCTCTACTGTACTGTACTGTTCTCTACCTCTACTGTACTCTACTGTACTCCACCTCTACTGTGCTCCACTGTACTCCACTGTACTCTACCTCTACTGTGCTCCACTGTGATCTACCTCTAATGTGCTCCACTGTACTCTACCTCTACTGTACTCACCTGTAATCTATCTCTACTGTACTCCACTGTACTCTATCTCTACTGTGATCCACTGTACTCTACCTCTACTCTGCTCCACTGTACTCTATCTCTACTGTGCTCCACTGTACTCTACCTCTACTGTACTCCACTGTACTCTATCTCTACTGTGCTCTACTGTACTCTTTCTCTACTGTACTCCACTGTACTCTACCTCTACTGTGCTCCAATGTACTCCACTGTACTCTATCTCTACTGTGCTCCACTGTACTCTATCTCTACTGTACTCCACTGTACTCTACTTCTACTGTGCTCCACTGTACTCCACTGTACTCTATCTCTACTGTGCTCCACTGTACTCTACCTCTACTGTACTCCACTCTACTCTACCTCTACTGTGCTCCACTGTACTCTACCTCTACTGTACTCCACTCTACTCTACCTCTACTGGGCTCCACTGTACTCTACCTCTACTGTACTCCACTGTACTCTATCTCTACTGTGCTCCACTGTACTCTATCTCTACTGTACTCCACTGTACTCTACCTCTACTGTGCTCCACTGTACTCTACCTCTACTGTGCTCTACTGTACTCTATCTCTACTGTGTTCCACTGTACTCTACCTCTACTGTACTCCACTGTACTCTATCTCTACTGTGCTCCACTGTACTCTACCTCTACTGTACTGTACTGTTCTCTACCTCTACTGTACTCTACTGTACTCCACCTCTACTGTGCTCCACTGTACTCCACTGTACTCTACCTCTACTCTACTCCACTGTACTCTACCTCTACTGCACTCCACTGTACTCTATCTCTACTGTACTCCACTGTGCTCTATCTCTACTGTGCTCCACTGTACTCTACCTCTACTGTGCTCCACTGTACTCTACCTCTACTGTGCTCTACTGTACTCTATCTCTACTGTGTTCCACTGTACTCTACCTCTACTGTACTCCACTGTACTCTATCTCTACTGTGCTCCACTGTACTCTACCTCTACTGTACTGTACTGTTCTCTACCTCTACTGTACTCTACTGTACTCCACCTCTACTGTGCTCCACTGTACACCACTGTTCTACCTCTACTGTACTCCACTGTACTCTACCTCTACTGCACTCCACTGTACTCTATCTCTACTGTACTCCACTGTGCTCTACCTCTACTGTGCTCCACTGTACTCTATCTCTACTGTGCTCCACTGTACTCTACCTCTACTCTGCTCTACTGTACTCTATCTCTACTGTACTCCACTGTACTCTATCTCTACTGTGATCCACTGTACTCTACCTCTACTCTGCTCCACTGTACTCCATCTCTACTGTGCTCCACTGTACTCTACCTCTACTGTACTCCACTGTACTCTATCTCTACTGTGCTCTACTGTACTCTATCTCTACTGTACTCCACTGTACTCTATCTCTACTGTGCTCCACTGTACTCCACTGTACTCTATCTCTACTGTGCTCCACTGTACTCTATCTCTACTGTACTCCACTGTACTCTACCTCTACTGTGCTCCACTGTACTCCACTGTACTCTATCTCTACTGTGCTCCACTATGCTCTACCTCTACTGTACTCCACTCTACTCTACCTCTACTGTGCTCCACTGTACTCTACCTCTACTGTACTCCACTCTACTCTACTCTACCTCTACTGGGCTCCACTGTACTCTACCACTACTGTACTCCACTGTACTCTATCTCTACCATGCTCCACTGTACTCTATCTCTACTGTACTCCACTGTACTCTACCTCTACTCTACTGTTCTCTACCTCTACTGTACTCTACTTTACTCCACCTCTACTGTGCTCCACTGTACTCTACCTCTATTGTACTCCACTGTACTCTACCTCTACTGTACTCTATTGTACTCCTATTCTAATGTGCTCCACTGTAATCCACTGTACTCTACCACTACTGTACTCCACTGTACTCTACCTCTATTGTGCTCTACTGTACTCTATCTCTACTGTTCTCCACTGTACTCTACCTCTACTGTACTCCACTGTACTCTATCTCTACTGTACTCCACTGTACTCTATCTCTAGTGTACTCTCTCTCTACTGTACTCCACTGTACTCTACCTCTACTGTGCTCCACTGTACTCTACTTCTACTGTGCTCCACTGTACTCTACCTCTACTGTGCTCCACTGTACTCTACCTCTACTATGCTCTACTGTACTCTATCTCTACTGTGTTCCACTGTACTCTACCTCTACTGTACTCTACTGTACTCTATCTCTACTGTGCTCCACTGTACTCTACCTCTACTGTACTGTACTGTTCTCCACCTCTACTGTACTCTACTGTACTCCATCTCTACTGTGCTCCACTGTACACCACTGTTCTACCTCTACTGTACTCCACTGTACTCTACCTCTACTGCACTCCACTGTACTCTATCTCTACTGTAATCCACTGTGCTCTACCTCTACTGTACTCCACTGTACTCTATCTCTACTTTGCTCAACTGTACTCTACCTCTACTGTACTGTACTGTTCTCTACCTCTACTGTACTCTACTGTACTCCACCTCTACTGTGCTCCACTGTACACCACTGTTCTACCTCTACTGTACTCCACTGTACTCTACCTCTACTGCACACCACTGTACTCTATCTCTACTCTACTCCACTGTGCTCTACCTCTACTGTGCTCCACTGTACTCTACCTCTACTGTACTCCACTGTACTCTATCTCTACTGTGCTCCACTGTACTCTACCTCTACTGTACTGTACTGTTCTCTACCTCTACTGTACTCTACTGTACTGAACCTCTACTGTGCTCCACTGTACTCCACTGTACTCTACCTCTACTGTACTCCACTGTACTCTACCTCTACTGCACTCCACTGTACTCTATCTCTACTGTACTCCACTGTGCTCTATCTCTACTGTGCTCCACTGTACTCTACCTCTACTGTGCTCCACTGTACTCTACCTCTACTGTGCTCTACTGTACTCTATCTCTACTGTGTTCCACTGTACTCTACCTCTACTGTACTCCACTGTACTCTATCTCTACTGTGCTCCACTGTACTCTACCTCTACTGTACTGTACTGTTCTCTACCTCTACTGTACTCTACTGTACTTCACCTCTACTGTGCTCCACTGTACACCACTGTTCTACCTCTACTGTACTCCACTGTACTCTACCTCTACTGCACTCCACTGTACTCTATCTCTACTGTACTCCACTGTGCTCTACCTCTACTGTGCTCCACTGTACTCTATCTCTACTGTGCTCCACTGTACTCTACCTCTACTGTGCTCTACTGTACTCTATCTCTACTGTGTTCCACTGTATTCTACCTCTACTGTACTCCACTGTACTCTATCTCTACTGTGCTCCACTGTACTCTACCTCTACTGTACTGTACTGTTCTCTACCTCTACTGTACTCTACTGTACTCCACCTCTACTGTGCTCCACTGTACTCCACTGTACTCTACCTCTACTGTACTCCACTGTACTCTACCTCTACTGCACTCCACTGTACTCTATCTCTACTGTACTCCACTGTGCTCTATCTCTACTGTGCTCCACTGTACTCTACCTCTACTGTGCTCCACTGTACTCTACCTCTACTGTGCTCTACTGTACTCTATCTCTACTGTGTTCCACTGTACTCTACCTCTACTGTACTCCACTGTACTCTATCTCTACTGTGCTCCACTGTACTCTACCTCTACTGTACTGTACTGTTCTCTACCTCTACTTTACTCTACTGTACTCAACCTCTACTGTGCTCCACTGTACACCACTGTTCTACCTCTACTGTACTCCACTGTACTCTACCTCTACTGCACTCCACTGTACTCTATCTCTACTGTACTCCACTGTGCTCTACCTCTACTGTGCTCCACTGTACTCTATCTCTACTGTGCTCCACTGTACTCTACCTCTACTCTGCTCTACTGTACTCTATCTCTACTGTACTCCAATGTACTCTATCTCTACTGTGATCCACTGTACTCTACCTCTACTGTACTGTACTGTTCTCTACCTCTACTGTACTCTACTGTACTCCACCTCTACTGTGCTCCACTGTACACCACTGTTCTACCTCTACTGTACTCTACTGTACTCTATCTCTACTGTGTTCCACTGTACTCTACCTCTACTGTGCTCCACTGTACTCCACTGTACTCTACCTCTACTGTACTCCACTGTACTCTACCTCTACTGCACTCCACTGTACTCTATCTCTACTGTACTCCACTGTGCTCTATCTCTACTGTGCTCCACTGTACTCTACCTCTACTGTGCTCCACTGTACTCTACCTCTACTGTGCTCTACTGTACTCTATCTCTACTGTGTTCCACTGTACTCTACCTCTACTGTACTCCACTGTACTCTATCTCTACTGTGCTCCACTGTACTCTACCTCTACTGTACTGTACTGTTCTCTACCTCTACTGTACTCTACTGTACTTCACCTCTACTGTGCTCCACTGTACACCACTGTTCTACCTCTACTGTACTCCACTGTACTCTACCTCTACTGCACTCCACTGTACTCTATCTCTACTGTACTCCACTGTGCTCTACCTCTACTGTGCTCCACTGTACTCTATCTCTACTGTGCTCCACTGTACTCTACCTCTACTGTGCTCTACTGTACTCTATCTCTACTGTGTTCCACTGTATTCTACCTCTACTGTACTCCACTGTACTCTATCTCTACTGTGCTCCACTGTACTCTACCTCTACTGTACTGTACTGTTCTCTACCTCTACTGTACTCTACTGTACTCCACCTCTACTGTGCTCCACTGTACTCCACTGTACTCTACCTCTACTGTACTCCACTGTACTCTACCTCTACTGCACTCCACTGTACTCTATCTCTACTGTACTCCACTGTGCTCTATCTCTACTGTGCTCCACTGTACTCTACCTCTACTGTGCTCCACTGTACTCTACCTCTACTGTGCTCTACTGTACTCTATCTCTACTGTGTTCCACTGTACTCTACCTCTACTGTACTCCACTGTACTCTATCTCTACTGTGCTCCACTGTACTCTACCTCTACTGTACTGTACTGTTCTCTACCTCTACTTTACTCTACTGTACTCAACCTCTACTGTGCTCCACTGTACACCACTGTTCTACCTCTACTGTACTCCACTGTACTCTACCTCTACTGCACTCCACTGTACTCTATCTCTACTGTACTCCACTGTGCTCTACCTCTACTGTGCTCCACTGTACTCTATCTCTACTGTGCTCCACTGTACTCTACCTCTACTCTGCTCTACTGTACTCTATCTCTACTGTACTCCAATGTACTCTATCTCTACTGTGATCCACTGTACTCTACCTCTACTGTACTGTACTGTTCTCTACCTCTACTGTACTCTACTGTACTCCACCTCTACTGTGCTCCACTGTACACCACTGTTCTACCTCTACTGTACTCTACTGTACTCTATCTCTACTGTGTTCCACTGTACTCTACCTCTACTGTACTCCACTGTACTCTATCTCTACTGTGCTCCACTGTACTCTATCTCTACTGTGCTCCACTGTACTCTACCTCTACTGTGCTCTACTGTACTCTATCTCTACTGTGTTCCACTGTACTCTACCTCTACTGTGATCCACTGTACTCTACCTCTACTCTGCTCCACTGTACTCTATCTCTACTGTGCTCCACTGTACTCTACCTCTACTGTACTCCACTGTACTCTATCTCTACTGTGCTCTACTGTACTCTATCTCTACTGTACTCCACTGTACTCTATCTCTACTGTGCTCCACTGTACTCCACTGTACTCTATCTCTACTGTGCTCCACTGTACTCTATCTCTACTGTACTCCACTGTACTCTACCTCTACTGTGCTCCACTGTACTCCACTGTACTCTATCTCTACTGTGCTCCACTATACTCTACCTCTACTGTACTCCACTCTACTCTACCTCTACTGTGCTCCACTGTACTCTACCTCTACTGTACTCCACTCTACTCTACCTCTACTGGGCTCCACTGTACTCTACCTCTACTGTACTCCACTGTACTCTATCTCTACCGTGCTCCACTGTACTCTATCTCTACTGTACTCCACTGTACTCTACCTCTACTACGATGGAATTGTCCGAAAAAACCTCTCAGCGACTGGCAACTCGGGAGCCCCCTGCAAACAGGGGTGCTGTCGTTGCTCGGCAGGGCTCGCGTCCTAGGCAGGCGCGTCCCGGTCGTCATCCTGCTACTGCCTCCCAACTGCGCTTGGCATGTTGGAATGTCCGCTCTCTCGGGGTGACTTCCTGTCTTGACGGAAACCATCCTCGGAAGTCTGCTGTTATAGACAGGGAACTTCTACGACTCAGGGTGGACATCGCAGCATTAAGCGAGACGTGGCTCACCGGAAGTGGCTCCGTACGTGAAGCTAACTTCACGTTTTACTGGACCGGCTATCCCGACAATGAAAGACCAAAGCATGGAGTGGGCTTTGCCATCTGTAACAAGCTGCTCTGTTTCACCGAAACTCCCATATCCATTTCTCCTAGGCTGTCGTCACTGCGACTGCACACCACAGCGGGTCCAGTGACATTACTTTCTACCTACGCCCCGACCCTAACTTCGCCAGACGATCAGAAAGATTCTTTCTATCTCCTGCTGAGTGAAACGCTCTCCAACATTAGTCGGGGCCACCGCATAGTCATCCTTGGCGATTTCAATGCTCGTGTGGGCAGTAACACCAACGCATGGCCAGACGTGCTTGGTCCACATGGTGTGGGCTCAATGAACGACAATGGACAGCGCCTCCTTGAGCTTTGCGCTTCACACAAGATGTGCATTCCATCATCTTTCTTTGAAGGCTCTACATGGTCCAAGATGACATGGCAACACCCACGCTCTAAACGCTGGCATCAACTCGACCATTTGATCATCCAAAAAGCACACCTTCAGGACCTCATTCATGTCAGGTCTATGCACTCTGCTGACTGTGACACAGATCATTCACTCGTGCGATGCAAGATTAAACTCATACCCAAGAGAATCCACCGGTCTCGCCCAAAGCCATCTCCGACGTTCGACACCCTTGCAACCAAGTCAAAGGAAAACTGCCAACAATTCCAGGCTTTGCTGCAAGCCAATTTTGTTCTGTCCGCCCCCACCCAGGATGCAACATCGGCCTGGCTGCGTTTTCGTAATATAGTTACGGATTGCGCATTCTCCAGCTTCGGCAGACGCACCCGAAAACAGCCCGACTGGTTTAGGAGTCATGCAGACACTCTCCTTCCATCTCTTGCGGATAAGCGTGCGGCACGATTGGCTGTCAAACAAGACTCCTCCCCTCATACCATTGCTCGCTGGAAACAGACCCGCTCCAAGGTGCAGCGTCTAACACGGGAGGCAAAACACCTCTACTGGGAAAGCATCTGCAGGCATGTAGAACACTGCTCCGCCACCGGTAACATTGGTGGTATGTACCAGGGGCTAAAGCAAGCTCTAGGTCCACCTGTGAAGAAGTCCTCCCCTCTTCGATCCTCAACAGGTGAAATACTCACAAACCTTGACGACCAGCTAAATCGCTGGGTGGAACACTACAGCTCAATGTATGCTGAGCCTGTAACAGCTAGTGAAGCTGCTATTTTATCTGCTGTTCCACAACTCTCAATCATGCTCGAGCTTGATAACAACATCACTCTCAACGAGGTTACACAAACCATCAGCCTCCTGAAGAACAACAAAGCCCCTGGTGTGGATGGGCTCCCACCTGAAATCTTCCTAAGTGGTGGCAACACACTTGCCGTGGAACTCCATCACCTCTTTTCAATCTGCTGGAAAGAAGGCATTATCCCAGACGAATTACGCAACGCTAACATAGTTACTCTGTATAAGAACAAAGGGGATCGCTGCGAATGCAACAACTACCGTGGCATAGCTCTTCTCTCCCAGCCTGGCAAGGTCCTAGCCCGCCTCATCCTCCCACGCGTACAGATTATTGCAAATAGGATACTCCCGGAGAGTCAATGCGGCTTCCGTCCTGGTCGATCAACCATAGACATGATTTTCTCAGTTCGCCAAATCCAAGAGAAATGCATTGAGCAAGGCCGGCCCCTGTATGCAGTCTTTGTCGATCTGACAAAGGCCTTTGACTACGTCAGCAGGTTCGGCCTCTTTACCATCCTCCGTCGACTGGGCTGTCCTCCCAAACTCTTGAAAATCATACAAGAATTTCATGTTTTTACGAAGGCAACAATACAGTTTGAGGGCTCTCGTTCTAAGGAATTTCCAATTTTCTGTGGTGTAAAGCAAGGTTGCGTACTGGCTCCAACTCTCTTTGGTATATTCTTTTCCGCTGTCTTGCGCCGAGCTTTCCCTGTCCCTTCTGGAGTGTTACTTCACACACGCAGCTCTGGCAATCTCTTCAACCTGGCAAGACTCAGAGCAAAAACAAAGATCAACCGCGTCCATATCCGGGAACTCCTATATGCAGATGATGCCGCCTTCTTCGCCAATTCTGAGATTGAGCTGCAGGCTATGTGCTCCTCCTTTGCTGTTGCTTGTGAGGAGTTTGGATTGAAGATCAGCCTGGGAAAAACAGTGGTCTTTGCCCAACCTGCTATACTCTTACCCGTAATCACTATCAACAACAGTGTACTGACAAAAGTCACAAAGTTCTCTTATCTGGGTTCCACAGTCGACACCTCCAACAGTCTAGACTGCGAATTGGACATCCGAATTGGGAAAGCATCAACAACCTTCGGCAGGCTTAGCGAGAGAGTATGGAAGAACAAGTCACTGTCTCTCCACCTAAAAGTCCAAGTCTACGAGGCCTGTATTCTCAGCACTCTCCTGTATGGCAGTGAAACATGGTGCACCTACCGCAGACATGAACACCGTCTGAACACCTTTCACTTTCGCTGTCTGCGCTCAATTATAGGCATAACGTGGAAGGATCATGTTCAAAATACAGTTATCCTTTCCACGACCAAGAGCACAGACCTCTATACTATGTTGCGCACCCGTCGCTTACGCTGGGCTGGCCACACCTACCGCATGGAAGATAACCGGTTACCGAAAGCAATTCTGTATAGCGAAATTGCTGATTCCCCTCGCCCAGTCGGACGGCCGAAGCTACGCTACAAGGATGTCCTGAAGCGTGACCTTCAGTCGTTCGGCCTTCCAAGCGAAAACTGGGAAACGCTTGCTGGTGACCGAGCAACATGGCAAGCCTCTATAAGATCCGGTGTCAAAAGATCTTGCCAGCAGTACAAAGACTTCCTCGACAGTAGAAGACTGAAGCGCCATACCAATCGTCGTTCTCGACGTAAAGGGCCTGAATGAATGAATGAATGTACTCCACTGTACTCTATCTCTACTGTGCTCCACTGTACTCTACCTCTACTGTACTGTACTGTTCTCTACCTCTACTGTACTCTACTGTACTCCACCTCTACTGTGCTCCACTGTACTCCACTGTACTCTACCTCTACTGTACTCCACTGTACTCTACCTCTACTGCACTCCACTGTACTCTATCTCTACTGTACTCCACTGTGCTCTATCTCTACTGTGCTCCACTGTACTCTACCTCTACTGTGCTCCACTGTACTCTACCTCTACTGTGCTCTACTGTACTCTATCTCTACTGTGTTCCACTGTACTCTACCTCTACTGTACTCCACTGTACTCTATCTCTACTGTGCTCCACTGTACTCTACCTCTACTGTACTGTACTGTTCTCTACCTCTACTTTACTCTACTGTACTCAACCTCTACTGTGCTCCACTGTACACCACTGTTCTACCTCTACTGTACTCCACTGTACTCTACCTCTACTGCACTCCACTGTACTCTATCTCTACTGTACTCCACTGTGCTCTACATCTACTGTGCTCCACTGTACTCTATCTCTACTGTGCTCCACTGTACTCTACCTCTACTCTGCTCTACTGTACTCTATCTCTACTGTACTCCAATGTACTATATCTCTACTGTGATCCACTGTACTCTACCTCTACTGTACTGTACTCTATCTCTACTGTACTCCAATGTACTCTATCTCTACTGTGATCCACTGTACTCTACCTCTACTGTACTGTACTGTTCTCTACCTCTACTGTACTCTACTGTACTCCACCTCTACTGTGCTCCACTGTACACCACTGTTCTACCTCTACTGTACTCTACTGTACTCTATCTCTACTGTGTTCCACTGTACTCTACCTCTACTGTACTCCACTGTACTCTATCTCTACTGTGCTCCACTGTACTCTATCTCTACTGTGCTCCACTGTACTCTACCTCTACTGTGCTCTACTGTACTCTATCTCTACTGTGTTCCACTGTACTCTACCTCTACTGTGATCCACTGTACTCTACCTCTACTCTGCTCCACTGTACTCTATCTCTACTGTGCTCCACTGTACTCTACCTCTACTGTACTCCACTGTACTCTATCTCTACTGTGCTCTACTGTACTCTATCTCTACTGTACTCCACTGTACTCTATCTCTACTGTGCTCCACTGTACTCCACTGTACTCTATCTCTACTGTGCTCCACTGTACTCTATCTCTACTGTACTCCACTGTACTCTACCTCTACTGTGCTCCACTGTACTCCACTGTACTCTATCTCTACTGTGCTCCACTATACTCTACCTCTACTGTACTCCACTCTACTCTACCTCTACTGTGCTCCACTGTACTCTACCTCTACTGTACTCCACTCTACTCTACCTCTACTGGGCTCCACTGTACTCTACCTCTACTGTACTCCACTGTACTCTATCTCTACCGTGCTCCACTGTACTCTATCTCTACTGTACTCCACTGTACTCTACCTCTACTCTACTGTACTGTTCTCTACCTCTACTGTACTCTACTTTACTCCACCTCTACTGTGCTCCACTGTACTCTACCTCTACTGTACTCCACTGTACTCTACCTCTACTGTACTCCACTGTACTCTACCTCTACTTTACTCCACTGTACTTTACCTCTACTCTACTCCACTGTACTCTACCTCTACTGTACTCTATTGTACTCCTATTCTAATGTGCTCCACTGTAATCCACTGTACTCTACCACTACTGTACTCCACTGTACTCTACCTCTATTGTGCTCCACTGTACTCTATCTCTACTGTTCTCCACTGTACTCTACCTCTACTGTACTCCACTGTACTCTATCTCTACTGTACTCCACTGTACTCTATCTCTAGTGTACTCTCTCTCTACTGTACTCCACTGTACTCTACCTCTACTGTGCTCCACTGTACTCTACCTCTACTGTGCTCCACTGTACTCTACCTCTACTGTGCTCCACTGTACTCTACCTCTACTGTGCTCTACTGTACTCTATCTCTACTGTGTTCTACTGAACTCTACCTCTACTGTACTCTACTGTACTCTATCTCTACTGTGCTCCACTGTACTCTACCTCTACTGTACTGTACTGTTCTCTACCTCTACTGTACTCTACTGTACTCCACCTCTACTGTGCTCCACTGTACACCACTGTTCTACCTCTACTGTACTCCACTGTACTCTACCTCTACTGCACTCCACTGTACTCTATCTCTACTGTAATCCACTGTGCTCTACCTCTACTGTACTCCACTGTACTCTATCTCTACTGTGCTCCACTGTACTCTACCTCTACTGTACTGTACTGTTCTCTACCTCTACTGTACTCTACTGTACTCCACCTCTACTGTGCTCCACTGTACACCACTGTTCTACCTCTACTGTACTCCACTGTACTCTACCTCTACTGCACACCACTGTACTCTATCTCTACTCTACTCCACTGTGCTCTACCTCTACTGTGCTCCACTGTACTCTATCTCTACTGTGCTCCACTGTACTCTACCTCTACTGTGCTCTACTGTACTCTATCTCTACTGTACTCCACTGTACTCTATCTCTACTGTGATCCACTGTACTCTACCTCTACTCTGCTCCACTGTACTCTATCTCTACTGTGCTCCACTGTACTCTACCTCTACTGTACTCCACTGTACTCTATCTCTACTGTGCTCTACTGTACTCTGTCTCTACTGTACTCCACTGTACTCTACCTCTACTGTGCTCCACTGTACTCCACTGTACTCTATCTCTACTGTGCTCCACTGTACTCTATCTCTACTGTACTCCACTGTACTCTACCTCTACTGTACTGTACTGTTCTCTACCTCTAATGTACTCTACTGTACTCCACCTCTACTGTGCTCCACTGTACACCACTGTTCTACCTCTAATGTCCTCCACTCTACTCTACCTCTACTGCACACCACTGTACTCTATCTCTACTGTACTCCACTGTGCTCTACCTCTACTGTGCTCCACTGTATTCTATCTCTACTGTGCTCCACTGTACTCTACCTCTACTGTGCTCCACTGTACTCTATCTCTACTGTGCTCTACTGTACTCTACTCTACTGTACTCCACTGTACTCTACCTCTACTGTACTCCACTGTACTCTACCTCTACTTTTCTCCACTGTACTCTACCTCTACTGTACTCTACTGTACTCCTATTCTAATGTGCTCCACTGTAATCCACTGTACTCTACCACTACTGTACTCCACTGTACTCTACCTCTATTGTGCTCTACAGTACTCTATCTCTACTGTGCTCCACTGTACTCTACCTCTACTGTACTCCACTGTACTCTACCTCTACTGTGCTCCACTGTACTCCACTGTACTCTACCTCTACTGTGCTCTACTGTACTCTATCTCTACTGTACTCCACTGTACTCTATCTCTACTGTGATCCACTGTACTCCACTGTACTCTATCTGTACTGTGCTCCACTGTACTCTATCTCTACTGTACTCCACTGAACTCTACCTCTACTGTACTGTACTGTACTCTACCTCTACTTTTCTCCACTGTAATCTACCTCTACTGTACTCTACTGTACTCCTATTCTAATGTGCTCCACTGTAATCCACTGTACTCTACCACTACTGTACTCCAGTGTACTCTACCTCTATTGTGCTCTACTGTACTCTATCTCTACTGTGCTCCACTGTACTCTACCTCTACTGTACTCCACTCTACTCTACCTCTACTGTGCTCCACTGTACTCTACCTCTACCGTACTCCACTCTACTCTACCTCCACTGGGCTCCACTCTACTCTACCTCTACTGTACTCCACTGTACTCTATCTCTACCGTGCTCCACTGTACACTATCTCTTATGTACTCCACTGTACTCTACCTCTACTCTACTGTACTGTTCTCTACCTCTACTGTACTCTACTGTACTCCACCTCTAGTGTGCTCCACTGTACTCCACTGTACTCTACCTCTACTCTGCTCCACTGTAATCTACCTCTACTGTGCTCCACTGTCCTCTACCTCTACTGTGCTCCACTGTACTCTCTCTCTACTGTGCTCTACTGTACTCTACTCTACTGTACTCCACTGTACTCTACCTCTACTGTACTCCACTGTACTCTACCTCTACTTTTCTCCACTGTACTCTACCTCTACTGTACTCCTATTCTAATGTGCTCCACTGTAATCCACTGTACTCTACCACTACTGTACTCCACTGTACTCTACCTCTAGTGTGCTCTACTGTACTCTATCTCTACTGTACTCTCTCTCTACTGTACTCCACTGTACTCTCTCTCTACTGTACTCCACTGTACTCTATCTCTACTGTGCTCTACTGTACTCTATCTCTACTGTGTTCCACTGTACTCTACCTCTACTGTACTCCACTGTACTCTATCTCTACTGTGCTCCACTGTACTCTACCTCTACTGTACTGTACTGTTCTCTACCTCTACTTTACTCTACTGTACTCAACCTCTACTGTGCTCCACTGTACACCACTGTTCTACCTCTACTGTACTCCACTGTACTCTACCTCTACTGCACTCCACTGTACTCTATCTCTACTGTACTCCACTGTGCTCTACCTCTACTGTGCTCCACTGTACTCTATCTCTACTGTGCTCCACTGTACTCTACCTCTACTCTGCTCTACTGTACTCTATCTCTACTGTACTCCAATGTACTCTATCTCTACTGTGATCCACTGTACTCTACCTCTACTGTACTGTACTGTTCTCTACCTCTACTGTACTCTACTGTACTCCACCTCTACTGTGCTCCACTGTACACCACTGTTCTACCTCTACTGTACTCTACTGTACTCTATCTCTACTGTGTTCCACTGTACTCTACCTCTACTGTACTCCACTGTACTCTATCTCTACTGTGCTCCACTGTACTCTATCTCTACTGTGCTCCACTGTACTCTACCTCTACTGTGCTCTACTGTACTCTATCTCTACTGTGTTCCACTGTACTCTACCTCTACTGTGATCCACTGTACTCTACCTCTACTCTGCTCCACTGTACTCTATCTCTACTGTGCTCCACTGTACTCTACCTCTACTGTACTCCACTGTACTCTATCTCTACTGTGCTCTACTGTACTCTATCTCTACTGTACTCCACTGTACTCTATCTCTACTGTGCTCCACTGTACTCCACTGTACTCTATCTCTACTGTGCTCCACTGTACTCTATCTCTACTGTACTCCACTGTACTCTACCTCTACTGTGCTCCACTGTACTCCACTGTACTCTATCTCTACTGTGCTCCACTATACTCTACCTCTACTGTACTCCACTCTACTCTACCTCTACTGTGCTCCACTGTACTCTACCTCTACTGTACTCCACTCTACTCTACCTCTACTGGGCTCCACTGTACTCTACCTCTACTGTACTCCACTGTACTCTATCTCTACCGTGCTCCACTGTACTCTATCTCTACTGTACTCCACTGTACTCTACCTCTACTCTACTGTACTGTTCTCTACCTCTACTGTACTCTACTTTACTCCACCTCTACTGTGCTCCACTGTACTCTACCTCTACTGTACTCCACTGTACTCTACCTCTACTGTACTCCACTGTACTCTACCTCTACTTTACTCCACTGTACTTTACCTCTACTCTACTCCACTGTACTCTACCTCTACTGTACTCTATTGTACTCCTATTCTAATGTGCTCCACTGTAATCCACTGTACTCTACCACTACTGTACTCCACTGTACTCTACCTCTATTGTGCTCCACTGTACTCTATCTCTACTGTTCTCCACTGTACTCTACCTCTACTGTACTCCACTGTACTCTATCTCTACTGTACTCCACTGTACTCTATCTCTAGTGTACTCTCTCTCTACTGTACTCCACTGTACTCTACCTCTACTGTGCTCCACTGTACTCTACCTCTACTGTGCTCCACTGTACTCTACCTCTACTGTGCTCCACTGTACTCTACCTCTACTGTGCTCTACTGTACTCTATCTCTACTGTGTTCTACTGTACTCTACCTCTACTGTACTCTACTGTACTCTATCTCTACTGTGCTCCACTGTACTCTACCTCTACTGTACTGTACTGTTCTCTACCTCTACTGTACTCTACTGTACTCCACCTCTACTGTGCTCCACTGTACACCACTGTTCTACCTCTACTGTACTCCACTGTACTCTACCTCTACTGCACTCCACTGTACTCTATCTCTACTGTAATCCACTGTGCTCTACCTCTACTGTACTCCACTGTACTCTATCTCTACTGTGCTCCACTGTACTCTACCTCTACTGTACTGTACTGTTCTCTACCTCTACTTTACTCTACTGTACTCCACCTCTACTGTGCTCCACTGTACACCACTGTTCTACCTCTACTGTACTCCACTGTACTCTACCTCTACTGCACACCACTGTACTCTATCTCTACTCTACTCCACTGTGCTCTACCTCTACTGTGCTCCACTGTACTCTATCTCTACTGTGCTCCACTGTACTCTACCTCTACTGTGCTCTACTGTACTCTATCTCTACTGTACTCCACTGTACTCTATCTCTACTGTGATCCACTGTACTCTACCTCTACTCTGCTCCACTGTACTCTATCTCTACTGTGCTCCACTGTACTCTACCTCTACTGTACTCCACTGTACTCTATCTCTACTGTGCTCTACTGTACTCTATCTCTACTGTACTCCACTGTACTCTACCTCTACTGTGCTCCACTGTACTCCACTGTACTCTATCTCTACTGTGCTCCACTGTACTCTATCTCTACTGTACTCCACTGTACTCTACCTCTACTGTACTGTACTGTTCTCTACCTCTAATGTACTCTACTGTACTCCACCTCTACTGTGCTCCACTGTACACCACTGTTCTACCTCTAATGTCCTCCACTCTACTCTACCTCTACTGCACACCACTGTACTCTATCTCTACTGTACTCCACTGTGCTCTACCTCTACTGTGCTCCACTGTATTCTATCTCTACTGTGCTCCACTGTACTCTACCTCTACTGTGCTCCACTGTACTCTATCTCTACTGTGCTCTACTGTACTCTACTCTACTGTACTCCACTGTACTCTACCTCTACTGTACTCCACTGTACTCTACCTCTACTTTTCTCCACTGTACTCTACCTCTACTGTACTCTACTGTACTCCTATTCTAATGTGCTCCACTGTAATCCACTGTACTCTACCACTACTGTACTCCACTGTACTCTACCTCTATTGTGCTCTACAGTACTCTATCTCTACTGTGCTCCACTGTACTCTACCTCTACTGTACTCCACTGTACTCTACCTCTACTGTGCTCCACTGTACTCCACTGTACTCTACCTCTACTGTGCTCTACTGTACTCTATCTCTACTGTACTCCACTGTACTCTATCTCTACTGTGATCCACTGTACTCCACTGTACTCTATCTGTACTGTGCTCCACTGTACTCTATCTCTACTGTACTCCACTGAACTCTACCTCTACTGTACTGTACTGTACTCTACCTCTACTTTTCTCCACTGTAATCTACCTCTACTGTACTCTACTGTACTCCTATTCTAATGTGCTCCACTGTAATCCACTGTACTCTACCACTACTGTACTCCAGTGTACTCTACCTCTATTGTGCTCTACTGTACTCTATCTCTACTGTGCTCCACTGTACTCTACCTCTACTGTACTCCACTCTACTCTACCTCTACTGTGCTCCACTGTACTCTACCTCTACCGTACTCCACTCTACTCTACCTCCACTGGGCTCCACTCTACTCTACCTCTACTGTACTCCACTGTACTCTATCTCTACCGTGCTCCACTGTACACTATCTCTTATGTACTCCACTGTACTCTACCTCTACTCTACTGTACTGTTCTCTACCTCTACTGTACTCTACTGTACTCCACCTCTAGTGTGCTCCACTGTACTCCACTGTACTCTACCTCTACTCTGCTCCACTGTAATCTACCTCTACTGTGCTCCACTGTCCTCTACCTCTACTGTGCTCCACTGTACTCTCTCTCTACTGTGCTCCACTGTACTCTACCTCTACTATGCTCCACTGTACTCTACCTCTACTGTGCTCTACTGTACTCTATCTCTACTGTTTTCCACTGTACTCTACCTCTACTGTACTCCACTGTACTCTATCTCTACTGTGCTCCACTGTACTCTATCTCTACTGTACTGTACTGTTCTCTACCTCTACTGTACTCTACTGTACTCCACCTCTAGTGTGCTCCACTGTACACCACTGTTCTACCTCTACTGTACTCCACTGTACTCTCCCTCTACTGCACTCCACTGTACTCTATGTCTACTGTACTCCACTGTGCTCTACCTCTACTGTGCTCCACTGTACTCTATCTCTACTGTGCTCCACTGTACTCTACCTCTACTGTGCTCTACTGTACTCTATCTCTACTGTACCCCACTGAACTCTATCTCTACTGTGATCCACTGTACTCTACCTCTACTCTGCTCCACTGTACTCTATCTCTACTCTGCTCCACTGTTTTCTACCTCTACTGTACTCCACTCTACTCTATCTCTACTGTGCTATACTGTACTCTATCTCTACTGTACTCCACTGTACTCTATCTCTACTGTGCTCCACTGTACTCTATCTCTACTGTACTCCACTGTACTCTATCTCTACTGTGCTCCACTTTACTCTACCTCTACTGTACTCCACTCTACTCTACCTCTACTGTGCTCCACTGTACTCTACCTCTACTGTACTCCACTCTACTCTACCTCTACTGGGCTCCACTGTACTCTACCTCTACTGTACTCCACTGTACTCTCTCTCTACTGTACTCCAATGTACTCTACCTCTACTCTACTGTACTGTTCTCTACCTCTACTGTACTCTACTGTACTCCACCTCTACTGTGCTCCACTGTACTCCACTGTACTCTACCTCTACTGTGCTCCACTGTAATCTACCTCTACTGTGCTCCACTGTACTCTACCTCTACTGTACTCCACTGTACTCTACCTCTACTGCACTCCACTGTACTCTACCTCTACTTTACTCCACTGTCCTCTACCTCTACTGTGCTCCACTGTACTCTCTCTCTACTGTGCTCTACTGTACTCTACTCTACTGTACTCCACTGTACTCTACCTCTACTGTACTCCACTGTACTCTACCTCTACTTTTCTCCACTGTACTCTACCTCTACTGTACTCCTATTCTAATGTGCTCCACTCTAATCCACTGTACTCTACCACTACTGTACTCCACTGTACTTTACCTCTAGTGTGCTCTACTGTACTCTATCTCTACTGTGCTCCACTCTACTCTACCTCTACTGTACTCCACTGTACTCTATCTCTACTGTACTCCACTGTACTCTATCTCTACTGTACTCTCTCTCTACTGTACTCCACTGTACTCTACCTCTACTGTGCTCCACTGTACTCTACCTCTACTGTGCTCTACTGTACTCTATCTCTACTGTACTCCACTGTACTCTATCTCTACTGTGATCCACTGTACTCTACCTCTACTCTGCTCCACTGTACTCTATCTCTACTGTGCTCCACTGTACTCTACCTCTACTGTACTCCACTGTACTCTATCTCTACTGTGCTCTACTGTACTCTATCTCTACTGTACTCCACTATACTCTACCTCTACTGTGCTCCACTGTACTCCACTGTACTCTACCTCTACTGTACTCCACTGTACTCTACCTCTACTGCACTCCACTCTACTCTATCTCTACTGTACTCCACTGTGCTCTACCTCTACTGTGCTCCACTGTACTCTATCTCTACTGTGCTCCACTGTACTCTATCTCCACTGTACTCCACTGTACTCTACCTCTACTGTGCTCCACTGTACTCTACCTCTACTGTGCTCTACTGTACTCCACTGTACTCTACCTCTACTGTACTCCACTGTACTCTACCTCTACTGCACTCCACTGTACTCTACCTCTACTGCACTCCACTGTACTCTATCTCTACTGTACTCCACTGTGCTCTACCTCTACTGTGCTCCACTGTACTCTATCTCTACTGTGCTCCACTGTACTCTATCTCTACTGTGTTCCACTGTACTCTACCTCTACTCTACTCCACTGTACTCTATCTCTACTGTGCTCCACTGTACTCTACCTCTACTGTACTCCACTGTACTCTACCTCTACTGTACTCCACTGTACTCTATCTCTACTGTGCTCCACTGTACTCTACCTCTACTGTACTCCACTGTACTCTATCTCTACTGTGCTCTACTGTACTCTATCTCTACTGTACTCCACTGTACTCTACCTCTACTGTGCTCCACTGTACTCCACTGTACTCTACCTCTACTGTACTCCACTGTACTCTATCTCTACTGCACTCCACTGTACTCTATCTCTACTGTACTCCACTGTGCTCTACCTCTACTGTGCTCCACTGTACTCCACTGTACTCTATCTCTACTGTGCTCCACTGTACTCTATCTCTACTGTACTCCACTGTACTCTACCTCTACTGTGCTCCACTGTACTCCACTGTACTCTATCTCTACTGTGCTCCACTGTACTCTACCTCTACTGTACTCCACTCTACTCTACCTCTACTGTGCTCCACTGTACTCTACCTCTACTGTACTCCACTCTACTCTACCTCTACTGGGCTCCACTGTACTCTACCTCTACTGTACTCCACTGTACTCTATCTCTACCGTGCTCCACTGTACTCTATCTCTAATGTACTCCAATGTACTCTACCTCTACTCTACTGTACTGTTCTCTACCTCTACTGTACTCTACTGTACTCCACCTCTACTGTGCTCCACTGTACTCCACTGTACTCTACCTCTACTGTGCTCCACTGTAATCTACCTCTACTGTGCTCCACTGTACTCTACCTCTACTGTACTCCACTGTACTCTACCTCTACTGCACTCCACTGTACTCTACCTCTACTTTACTCCACTGTACTTTACCTCTACTCTACTCCACTGTACTCTACCTCTACTGTACTCTATTGTACTCATATTCTAATGTGCTCCACTGTAATCCACTGTACTCTACCACTACTGTACTCCACTGTACTCTACCTCTATTGTGCTCTACTGTACTCTATCTCTACTGTGCTCCACTGTACTCTACCTCTACTGTACTCCACTGTACTCTATCTCTACTGTACTCCACTGTACTCTATCTCTACTGTACTCTATCTCTACTGTACTCCACTGTACTCTACCTCTACTGTGCTCCACTGTACTCTACCTCTACTGTGCTCCACTGTACTCTACCTCTACTGTGCTCCACTGTACTCTACCTCTACTGTGCTCTACTGTACTCTACCTCTACTGTGTTCCACTGTACTCTACCTCTACTGTACTCCACTGTACTCTATCTCTACTGTGCTCCACTGTACTCTACCTCTACTGTACTGTACTGTTCTCTACCTCTACTGTACTCTACTGTACTCCACCTCTAGTGTGCTCCACTGTACACCACTGTTCTACCTCTACTGTACTCCACTGTACTCTACCTCTACTGCACTCCACTGTACTCTATCTCTACTGTAATCCACTGTGCTCTACCTCTACTGTAATCCACTGTGCTCTACCTCTACTGTACTCCACTGTACTCTATCTCTACTGTGCTCCACTGTACTCTACCTCTACTGTACTGTACTGTTCTCTACCTCTACTGTACTCTACTGTACTCCACCTCTACTCTGCTCCACTGTACACCACTGTTCTACCTCTACTGTACTCCACTGTACTCTACCTCTACTGCACACCACTGTACTCTATCTCTACTGTACTCCACCATGCTCTACCTCTACTGTGCTCCACTGTACTCTATATCTACTGTGCTCCACTGTACTCTTTCTCTACTGTACTCCACTGTACTCTACCTCTACTGTGCTCCACTGTACTCTACCTCTATTGTGCTCTATTGTACTCTATCTCTACTGTACTCCACTGTACTCTATCTCTGCTGTGATCCACTGTACTCTAACTCTACTGTACTCCACTGTACTCTATCTCTACTGTGCTCTACTGTACTCTATCTCTACTGTACTCCACTGTACTCTACCTCTACTGTGCTCCACTGTACTGCTCTGTACTCTATCTCTACTGTGCTCCACTGTACTCTATCTCTACTGTACTCCACTGTACTCTACCTCTACTGTGCTCCACTGTACTCCACTGTACTCTATCTCTACTGTGCTCCACTGTACTCTACCTCTACTGTACTCCACTCTACTCTACCTCTACTGTGCTCCACTGTACTCTACCTCTACTGTAATCCACTCTACTCTACCTCTACTGGGCTCCACTGTACTCTACCTCTACTTTACTCCACTCTACTCTATCTCTACCGTGCTCAACTGTACACCACTGTTCTAGCTCTACTGTACTCCACTGTACTCTACCTCTACTGCACTCCACTGTACTCTATCTCTACTGTACTCCACTGTGCTCTACCTCTACTGTGCTCCACTGTACTCTATCTCTACTGTGCTCCACTGTACTCTATCTCTACGGTACTCCACTGTACTCTATCTCTACTGTGCTCCACTGTACTCTACCTCTACTGTGCTCTACTGTACTCTATCTCTACTGTGTTCCACTGTACTCTACCTCTACTGTACTCCACTGTACTCTATCTCTACTGTGCTCCACTGTACTCTACCTCTACCGTACTGTACTGTTCTCTACCTCTACTGTACTCTACTGTACTCCACCTCTACTGTGCTCCACTGTACTCCACTGTACTCTACCTCTACTGTACTCCACTGTACTCTACCTCTACTGCACTCCACTGCACTCTATCTCTACTGTACTCCACTGTGCTCTACCTCTACTGTGCTCCACTGTACTCTATCTCTACTGTGCTCCACTGTACTCTATCTCTACTGTACTCCAATGTAATCTACCTCTACTGTGCTCCACTGTACTCTACCTCTACTGTGCTCTACTGTACTCTATCTCTACTGTGTTCCACTGTACTCTACCTCTACTCTACTCCACTGTACTCTATCTCTACTGTGCTCCACTGTACTCTACCTCTACTGTACTCCACTGTACTCTACCTCTACTGTACTCCACTGTAATCTATCTCTACTGTACTCCACTGTACTCTACCTCTACTGTACTGTACTGTTATCTACCTCTACTATACTCTACTGTACTCCACCTCTACTGTGCTCCACTGTACTCCACTGTACTCTACCTCTACTGTGCTCCACTGTGATCTACCTCTAATGTGCTCCACTGTACTCTACCTCTACTGTACTCACCTGTAATCTATCTCTACTGTACTCCACTGTACTCTATCTCTACTGTGATCCACTGTACTCTACCTCTACTCTGCTCCACTGTACTCTATCTCTACTGTGCTCCACTGTACTCTACCTCTACTGTACTCCACTGTACTCTACCTCTACTTTACTCCACTGTACTTTACCTCTACTCTACTCCACTGTACTCTACCTCTACTGTACTCTATTGTACTCCTATTCTATTGTGCTCCACTGTAATCCATTGTACTCTACCACTACTGTACTCCACTGTACTCTACCTCTATTGTGCTCTACTGTACTCTATCTCTACTGTGCTCCACTGTACTCTACCTCTACTGTACTCCACTGTACTCTATCTCTACTGTACTCCACTGTACTCTATCTCTACTGTACTCTCTCTCTACTGTACTCCACTGTACTCTACCTCTACTGTGCTCCACTGTACTCTACCTCTACTGTGCTCCACTGTCCTCTACTTCTACTGTGCTCCACTGTACTCTACCTCTACTGTGCTCCAATGTACTCTATCTCTACTCTGTTCCACTGTACTCTACCTCTACTGTACTCTACTGTACTCTATCTCTACTGTGCTCCACTGTACTCTACCTCTACTGTACTGTACTGTTCTCTACCTCTACTGTACTCTACTGTACTCCACCTCTACTGTGCTCCACTGTACACCACTGTTCTACCTCTACTGTACTCCACTGTACTCTACCTCTACTGCACTCCACTGTACTCTATCTCTACTGTAATCCACTGTGCTCTACCTCTACTGTACTCCACTGTACTCTATCTCTACTATGCTCCACTGTACTCTACCTCTACTGTACTGTACTGTTCTCTACCTCTACTGTACTCTACTGTACTCCACCTCTACTGTGCTCCACTGTACACCACTGTTCTACCTCTACTGTACTCCACTGTACTCTACCTCTACTGCACACCACTGTACTCTATCTCTACTGTACTCCACTGTGCTCTACCTCTACTGTGCTCCACTGTACTCTATCTCTACTGTGCTCCACTGTACTCTACCTTTACTGTGCTCTACTGTACTCTATCTCTACTGTACTCCACTGTACTCTATCTCTACTGTGATCCACTGTACTCTACCTCTACTCTGCTCCACTGTACTCTATCTCTACTGTGCTCCACTGTACTCTACCTCTACTGTACTCCACTGTACTCTATCTCTACTGTGATCCACTGTACTCTACCTCTACTCTGCTCCACTGTACTCTATCTCTACTGTGCTCCACTGTACTCTACCTCTACTGTACTCCACTGTACTCTATCTCTACTGTGCTCTACTGTACTCTATCTCTACTGTACTCCAGTGTACTCTACCTCTACTGTGCTCCACTGTACTCCACTGTACTCTATCTCTACTGTGCTCCACTGTACTCTATCTCTACTGTACTCCACTGTACTCTACCTCTACTGTACTGTACTGTTCTCTACCTCTACTGTACTCTACTGTACTCCACCTCTACTGTGCTCCACTGTACACCACTGTTCTACCTCTACTGTACTCCACTGTACTCTACCTTTACTGCACTCCACTGTACTCTATCTCTACTGTAATCCACTGTGCTCTACCTCTACTGTACTCCACTGTACTCTATCTCTACTATGCTCCACTGTTCTCTACCTCTACTGTACTCTACTCTACTCCACCTCTACTGTGCTCCACTGTACACCACTGTTCTACCTCTACTGTACTCCACTGTACTCTACCTCTACTGCACACCACTGTACTCTATCTCTACTGTACTCCACTGTGCTCTACCTCTACTGTGCTCCACTGTACTCTATCTCTACTGTGCTCCACTGTACTCTATCTCTACTGTGCTCCACTGTACTCTACCTCTACTGTGCTCTACTGTACTCTATCTCTACTGTACTCCACTGTACTCTATCTCTACTGTGATCCACTGTACTCTACCTCTACTCTGCTCCACTGTACTCTATCTCTACTGTGCTCCACTGTACTCTACCTCTACTGTACTCCACTGTACTCTATCTCTACTGTGCTCTACTGTACTCTATCTCTACTGTACTCCACTGTACTCTACCTCTACTGTGCTCCACTGTACTCCACTCTACTCTATCTCTACTGTGCTCCACTGTACTCTATCTCTACTGTACTCCACTGTACTCTACCTCTACTGTACTGTACTGTTCTGTACCTCTAATGTACTCTACTGTACTCCACCTCTACTGTGCTCCACTGTACACCACTGTTCTACCTCTGCTGTACTCCACTCTACTCTACCTCTACTGCACACCACTGAACTCTATCTCTACTGTACTCCACTGTGCTCTACCTCTACTGTGCTCCACTGTATTCTATCTCAACTGTGCTCCACTGTACTCTACCTCTACTGTGCTCCACTGTACTCTATCTCTACTGTGCTCTACTGTACTCTACTCTACTGTACTCCACTGTACTCTACCTCTACTGTACTCCACTGTACTCTACCTCTACTTTTCTCCACTGTACTCTACCTCTACTGTACTCTACTGTACTCCTATTCTAATGTGCTCCACTGTAATCCACTGTACTCTACCACTACTGTACTCCACTGTACTCTACCTCTATTGTGCTCTACTGTACTCTATCTCTACTGTGCTCCACTGTACTCTACCTCTACTGTACTCCACTGTACTCTACCTCTACTGTGCTCCACTGTACTCCACTGTACTCTATCCCTACTGTGCTCCACTGTACTCTACCTCTACTGTACTCCACTCTACTCTACCTCTACTGTGCTCCACTGTACTCTGCCTCTACTGTACTCCACTCTACTCTACCTCTACTAGGCTCCACTGTACTCTACATCTACTGTACTCCACTGTACTCTATCTCTACCGTGCTCCACTGTACTCTATCTGTACTGTACTCCACTGTACTCTACCTCTACTCTACTGTACTGTTCTCTACCTCTACTGTACTCTACTGTACTCCACCTCTACTGTGCTCCACTGTACTCCACTGTACCCTACCTCTACTGTGCTCCACTGTAATCTACCTCTACTGTGCTCCACTGTACTCTACCTCTACTGTGCTCCACTGTACTCTATCTCTACTGTGCTCAACTGTACTCTACTCTACTGTACTCCACTGTACTCTACCTCTACTTTACTCCACTGTACTCTACCTCTACTTTTCTCCACAGTACTCTACCTCTACTGTACTCTACTGTACTCCTATTCTAATGTGCTCCACTGTAATCCACTGTACTCTACAAATACTGTACTCCACTGTACTCTACCTCTATTGTGCTCTACTGTACTCTATCTCTACTGTGCTCCACTGTACTCTACCTCTACTGTACTCCACTGTACTCTATCTCTACTGTACTCCACTGTACTCTATCTCTACTGTACTCTCTCTCTACTGTACTCCACTGTACTCTACCTCTACTGTGCTCCACTGTACTCTACCTCTACTGTGCTCCACTGTCCTCTACTTCTACTGTGCTCCACTGTACTCTACCTCTACTGTGCTCCAATGTACTCTATCTCTACTGTGTTCCACTGTACTCTACCTCTACTGTACTCTACTGTACTCTATCTCTACTGTGCTCCACTGTACTCTACCTCTACTGTACTGTACTGTTCTCTACCTCTACTGTACTCTACTGTACTCCACCTCTACTGTGCTCCACTGTACACCACTGTTCTACCTCTACTGTACTCCACTGTACTCTACCTCTACTGCACTCCACTGTACTCTATCTCTACTGTAATCCACTGTGCTCTACCTCTACTGTACTCCACTGTACTCTATCTCTACTATGCTCCACTGTACTCTACCTCTACTGTACTGTACTGTTCTCTACCTCTACTGTACTCTACTGTACTCCACCTCTACTGTGCTCCACTGTACACCACTGTTCTACCTCTACTGTACTCCACTGTACTCTACCTCTACTGCACACCACTGTACTCTATCTCTACTGTACTCCACTGTGCTCTACCTCTACTGTGCTCCACTGTACTCTATCTCTACTGTGCTCCACTGTACTCTACCTTTACTGTGCTCTACTGTACTCTATCTCTACTGTACTCCACTGTACTCTATCTCTACTGTGATCCACTGTACTCTACCTCTACTCTGCTCCACTGTACTCTATCTCTACTGTGCTCCACTGTACTCTACCTCTACTGTACTCCACTGTACTCTATCTCTACTGTGATCCACTGTACTCTACCTCTACTCTGCTCCACTGTACTCTATCTCTACTGTGCTCCACTGTACTCTACCTCTACTGTACTCCACTGTACTCTATCTCTACTGTGCTCTACTGTACTCTATCTCTACTGTACTCCAGTGTACTCTACCTCTACTGTGCTCCACTGTACTCCACTGTACTCTATCTCTACTGTGCTCCACTGTACTCTATCTCTACTGTACTCCACTGTACTCTACCTCTACTGTACTGTACTGTTCTCTACCTCTACTGTACTCTACTGTACTCCACCTCTACTGTGCTCCACTGTACACCACTGTTCTACCTCTACTGTACTCCACTGTACTCTACCTTTACTGCACTCCACTGTACTCTATCTCTACTGTAATCCACTGTGCTCTACCTCTACTGTACTCCACTGTACTCTATCTCTACTATGCTCCACTGTTCTCTACCTCTACTGTACTCTACTCTACTCCACCTCTACTGTGCTCCACTGTACACCACTGTTCTACCTCTACTGTACTCCACTGTACTCTACCTCTACTGCACACCACTGTACTCTATCTCTACTGTACTCCACTGTGCTCTACCTCTACTGTGCTCCACTGTACTCTATCTCTACTGTGCTCCACTGTACTCTATCTCTACTGTGCTCCACTGTACTCTACCTCTACTGTGCTCTACTGTACTCTATCTCTACTGTACTCCACTGTACTCTATCTCTACTGTGATCCACTGTACTCTACCTCTACTCTGCTCCACTGTACTCTATCTCTACTGTGCTCCACTGTACTCTACCTCTACTGTACTCCACTGTACTCTATCTCTACTGTGCTCTACTGTACTCTATCTCTACTGTACTCCACTGTACTCTACCTCTACTGTGCTCCACTGTACTCCACTCTACTCTATCTCTACTGTGCTCCACTGTACTCTATCTCTACTGTACTCCACTGTACTCTACCTCTACTGTACTGTACTGTTCTGTACCTCTAATGTACTCTACTGTACTCCACCTCTACTGTGCTCCACTGTACACCACTGTTCTACCTCTGCTGTACTCCACTGTACTCTACCTCTACTGCACACCACTGAACTCTATCTCTACTGTACTCCACTGTGCTCTACCTCTACTGTGCTCCACTGTATTCTATCTCAACTGTGCTCCACTGTACTCTACCTCTACTGTGCTCCACTGTACTCTATCTCTACTGTGCTCTACTGTACTCTACTCTACTGTACTCCACTGTACTCTACCTCTACTGTACTCCACTGTACTCTACCTCTACTTTTCTCCACTGTACTCTACCTCTACTGTACTCTACTGTACTCCTATTCTAATGTGCTCCACTGTAATCCACTGTACTCTACCACTACTGTACTCCACTGTACTCTACCTCTATTGTGCTCTACTGTACTCTATCTCTACTGTGCTCCACTGTACTCTACCTCTACTGTACTCCACTGTACTCTACCTCTACTGTGCTCCACTGTACTCCACTGTACTCTATCCCTACTGTGCTCCACTGTACTCTACCTCTACTGTACTCCACTCTACTCTACCTCTACTGTGCTCCACTGTACTCTGCCTCTACTGTACTCCACTCTACTCTACCTCTACTAGGCTCCACTGTACTCTACATCTACTGTACTCCACTGTACTCTATCTCTACCGTGCTCCACTGTACTCTATCTCTACTGTACTCCACTGTACTCTACCTCTACTCTACTGTACTGTTCTCTACCTCTACTGTACTCTACTGTACTCCACCTCTACTGTGCTCCACTGTACTCCACTGTACCCTACCTCTACTGTGCTCCACTGTAATCTACCTCTACTGTGCTCCACTGTACCCTACCTCTACTGTGCTCAACTGTACTCTACTCTACTGTACTCCACTGTACTCTACCTCTACTTTACTCCACTGTACTCTACCTCTACTTTTCTCCACAGTACTCTACCTCTACTGTACTCTACTGTACTCCTATTCTAATGTGCTCCACTGTAATCCACTGTACTCTACCACTACTGTACTCCACTGTACTCTACCTCTATTGTGCTCTACTGTACTCTATCTCTACTGTGCTCCACTGTACTCTACCTCTACTGTACTCCACTGTACTCTATCTCTACTGTACTCCACTGTACTCTATCTCTACTGTACTCTCTCTCTACTGTACTCCACTGTACTCTACCTCTACTGTGCTCCACTGTACTCTACCTCTACTGTGCTCCACTGTCCTCTACTTCTACTGTGCTCCACTGTACTCTACCTCTACTGTGCTCCAATGTACTCTATCTCTACTGTGTTCCACTGTACTCTACCTCTACTGTACTCTACTGTACTCTATCTCTACTGTGCTCCACTGTACTCTACCTCTACTGTACTGTACTGTTCTCTACCTCTACTGTACTCTACTGTACTCCACCTCTACTGTGCTCCACTGTACACCACTGTTCTACCTCTACTGTACTCCACTGTACTCTACCTCTACTGCACTCCACTGTACTCTATCTCTACTGTAATCCACTGTGCTCTACCTCTACTGTACTCCACTGTACTCTATCTCTACTATGCTCCACTGTACTCTACCTCTACTGTACTGTACTGTTCTCTACCTCTGCTGTACTCTACTGTACTCCACCTCTACTGTGCTCCACTGTACACCACTGTTCTACCTCTACTGTACTCCACTGTACTCTACCTCTACTGCACACCACTGTACTCTATCTCTACTGTACTCCACTGTGCTCTACCTCTACTGTGCTCCACTGTACTCTATCTCTACTGTGCTCCACTGTACTCTACCTTTACTGTGCTCTACTGTACTCTATCTCTACTGTACTCCACTGTACTCTATCTCTACTGTGATCCACTGTACTCTACCTCTACTCTGCTCCACTGTACTCTATCTCTACTGTGCTCCACTGTACTCTACCTCTACTGTACTCCACTGTACTCTATCTCTACTGTGCTCTACTGTACTCTATCTCTACTGTACTCCACTGTACTCTACCTCTACTGTGCTCCACTGTACTCCACTCTACTCTATCTCTACTGTGCTCCACTGTACTCTATCTCTACTGTACTCCACTGTACTCTACCTCTACTGTACTGTACTGTTCTGTACCTCTAATGTACTCTACTGTACTCCACCTCTACTGTGCTCCACTGTACACCACTGTTCTACCTCTGCTGTACTCCACTGTACTCTACCTCTACTGCACACCACTGAACTCTATCTCTACTGTACTCCACTGTGCTCTACCTCTACTGTGCTCCACTGTATTCTATCTCAACTGTGCTCCACTGTACTCTACCTCTACTGTGCTCCACTGTACTCTATCTCTACTGTGCTCTACTGTACTCTACTCTACTGTACTCCACTGTACTCTACCTCTACTGTACTCCACTGTACTCTACCTCTACTTTTCTCCACTGTACTCTACCTCTACTGTACTCTACTGTACTCCTATTCTAATGTGCTCCACTGTAATCCACTGTACTCTACCACTACTGTACTCCAATGTACTCTACCTCTATTGTGCTCTACTGTACTCTATCTCTACTGTGCTCCACTGTACTCTACCTCTACTGTACTCCACTGTACTCTACCTCTACTGTGCTCCACTGTACTCCACTGTACTCTATCCCTACTGTGCTCCACTGTACTCTACCTCTACTGTACTCCACTCTACTCTACCTCTACTGTGCTCCACTGTACTCTGCCTCTACTGTACTCCACTCTACTCTACCTCTACTAGGCTCCACTGTACTCTACATCTACTGTACTCCACTGTACTCTATCTCTACCGTGCTCCACTGTACTCTATCTCTACTGTACTCCACTGTACTCTACCTCTACTCTACTGTACTCTTCTCTACCTCTACTGTACTCTACTGTACTCCACCTCTACTGTGCTCCACTGTACTCCACTGTACCCTACCTCTACTGTGCTCCACTGTAATCTACCTCTACTGTGCTCCACTGTACTCTACCTCTACTGTGCTCCACTGTACTCTATCTCTACTGTGCTCAACTGTACTCTACTCTACTGTACTCCACTGTACTCTACCTCTACTTTACTCCACTGTACTCTACCTCTACTTTTCTCCACAGTACTCTACTTCTACTGTACTCTACTGTACTCCTATTCTAATGTGCTCCACTGTAATCCACTGTACTCTACCACTACTGTACTCCACTGTACTCTACCTCTATTGTGCTCTACTGTACTCTATCTCTACTGTGCTCCACTGTACTCTACCTCTACTGTACTCTCTCTCTACTGTACTCCACTGTACTCTACCTCTACTGTGCTCCACTGTACTCTACCTCTACTGTGCTCCACTGTACTCTACCTCTACTGTGCTCCACTGTACTCTACCTCTACTGTGCTCTACTGTACTCTATCTATACTGTGTTCCACTGTACTCTACCTCTACTGCACTCCACTGTACTCTATCTCTACTGTGCTCCACTCTACTCTACCTCTACTGTACTGTACTGTTCTCTACCTCTACTGTACTCTACTGTACTCCACCTCTACTGTGCTCCACTGTACAACACTGTTCTACCTCTACTGTACTCCACTGTACTCTACCTCTACTGCACTCCACTGTACTCTATCTCTACTGTGCTCCACTGTACTCTATCTCTACTGTGCTCCACTGTACTCTACCTCTACTGTGCTCTACTGTACTTTATCTCTACTGTACTCCACTGTACTCTATCCCTACTGTGATCCACTGTACTCTACCTCTACTCTGCTCCACTGTACTCTATCTCTACTGTGCTCCACTGTACTCTACCTCTACTGTACTCCACTGTACTCTATCTCTACTGTGCTCTACTGTACTCTATCTCTACTGTACTCCACTGTACTCTACCTCTACAGTGCTCCACTGTACTCTACCTCTACTGTACTCCACTGTACTCTACCTCTACTGCACTCCACTGTACTCTATCTCTACTGTACTCCACTGTGCTCTACCTCTACTGTGCTCCACTGTACTCTATCTCTACTGTGCTACACTGTACTCTATCTCTACTGTACTCCACTGTACTCTACCTCTACTGTGCTCCACTGTACTCTACCTCTACTGTGCTCTACTGTACTCCACTGTACTCTACCTCTACTGTACTCCACTGTACTCTACCTCTACTGCACTCCACTGTACTCTACCTCTACTGCACTCCACTGTACTCTATATCTACTGTACTCATCTGTGCTCTACCTCTACTGTGCTGCACTGTACTCTATCTCTACTGTGCTCCACTGTACTCTATCTCTACTTTGTTCCACTGTACTCTACCTCTACTCTACTCCACTGTACTCTATCTCTACTGTGTTCCACTGTACTCTACCTCTACTGTACTCCACTGTACTCTACCTCTACTGTACTCCACTGTACTCTATCTCTACTGTACTCCACTGTACTCTACCTCTACTGTACTGTACTGTTCTCTACCTCTACTGTACTCTACTGTACTCCACCTCTACTGTGCTCCACTGTACTCCACTGTACTCTACCTCTACTGTGCTCCACTGTGATCTACCTCTACTGTGCTCCACTGTACTCTACCTCTACTGTAATCCACTGTACTCTACCTCTACTGTACTCACCTTTAATCTATCTCTACTGTACTCCACTGTACTCTATCTCTACTGTGATCCACTGTACTCTACCTCTACTCTGCTCCACTGTACTCTACCTCTACTGTACTCCACTGTACTCTACCTCTACTGTGCTCTACTGTACTCTATCTCTACTGTACTCCACTGTACTCTACCTCTACTGTGCTCCACTGTACTCCACTGTACTCTATCTCTACTGTGCTCCACTGTACTCTAACTCTACTGTACTCCACTGTACTCTACCTCTACTGTGCTCCACTGTACTCCACTGTACTCTATCTCTACTGTGCTCCACTGTACTCTACCTCTACTATACTCCACTCTACTCTACCTCTACTGTGCTCCACTGTACTCTACCTCTACTGTACTCCACTCTACTCTACCTCTACTGGGCTCCACTGTACTCTACCTCTACTGTACTCCACTGTACTCTATTTCTACTGTGCTCCACTGTACTCTATCTCTACTGTACTCCACTGTACTCTACCTCTACTCTACTCTACTCTACTGTTCTCTACCTCTACTGTACTCTACTGTACTCCACCTCTACTGTGCTCCACTGTACTCCACTGTACTCTACCTCTACTGTGCTCCACTGTAATCTACCTCTACTGTGCTCCACTGTACTCTACCTCTACTGTGCTCCACTGTACTCTATCTCTACTGTGCTCTACTGTACTCTACTCTACTGTACTCCACTGTACTCTACCTCTACTGTACTCCACTGTACTCTACCTCTACTTTTCTCCACTGTACTCTACCTCTACTGTACTCTACTGTACTCCTATTCTAATGTGCTCCACTGTAATCCACTGTACTCTACCACTACTGTACTCCACTGTACTCTACCTCTATTGTGCTCTACTGTACTCTATCTCTACTGTGCTCCACTGTACTCTACCTCTACTGTACTCCACTGTACTCTATCTCTACGGTACTCCACTGTACTCTATCTCTACTGTACTCTCTCTCTACTGTACTCCACTGTACTCTACCTCTACTGTGCTCCACTGTACTCTACCTCTACTGTGCTCCACTGTACTCTACCTCTACTGTGCTCCACTGTACTCTACCTCTACTGTGCTCTACTGTACTCTATCTCTACTGTGTTCCACTGTACTCTACCTCTACTGTACTCCACTGTACTCTATCTCTATTGTGCTCCACTGTACTCTACCTCTACTGTACTGTACTGTTCTCTACCTCTACTGTACTCTACTGTACTCCACCTCTACTGTGCTCCACTGTACACCACTGTTCTACCTCTACTGTACTCCACTGTACTCTACCTCTACTGCACTCCACTGTCCTCTATCTCTACTGTACTCCACTGTGCTCTACCTCTACTGTGCTCCACTGTACTCTATCTCTACTGTGCTCCACTGTACTCTACCTCTACTGTGCTCTACTGTACTCTATCTCTACTGTACTCCACTGTACTCTATCTCTACTGTGATCCACTGTACTCTACCTCTACTCTGCTCCACTGTACTCTATCTCTACTGTGCTCCACTGTACTCTACTTCTACTGTACTCCACTCTACTCTATCTCTACTGTGCTATACTGTACTCTATCTCTACTGTACTCCACTGTACTCTACCTCTACTGTGCTCCACTGTACTCCACTGTACTCTATCTCTACTGTGCTCCACTGTACTCTATCTCTACTGTACTCCACTGTACTCTACCTCTACTGTGCTCCACTGTACTCCACTGTACTCTATCTCTACTGTGCTCCACTGTACTCTACCTCTACTGTACTCCACTCTACTCTACCTCTACTGTGCTCCACTGTACTCTACCTCTACTGTACTCCACTCTACTCTACCTCTACTGCACTCCACTGTACTCTATCTCTACTGTACTCCACTGTGCTCTACCTCTACTGTGCTCCACTGTACTCTATCTCTACTGTGCTCCACTGTACTCTATCTCTACGGTACTCCACTGTACTCTATCTCTACTGTGCTCCACTGTACTCTACCTCTACTGTGCTCTACTGTACTCTATCTCTACTGTGTTCCACTGTACTCTACCTCTACTGTACTCCACTGTACTCTATCTCTACTGTGCTCCACTGTACTCTACCTCTACCGTACTGTACTGTTCTCTACCTCTACTGTACTCTACTGTACTCCACCTCTACTGTGCTCCACTGTACTCCACTGTACTCTACCTCTACTGTACTCCACTGTACTCTACCTCTACTGCACTCCACTGCACTCTATCTCTACTGTACTCCACTGTGCTCTACCTCTACTGTGCTCCACTGTACTCTATCTCTACTGTGCTCCACTGTACTCTATCTCTACTGTACTCCAATGTACTCTACCTCTACTGTGCTCCACTGTACACTACCTCTACTGTGCTCTACTGTACTCTATCTCTACTGTGTTCCACTGTACTCCACCTCTACTCTACTCCACTGTACTCTATCTCTACTGTGCTCCACTGTACTCTACCTCTACTGTACTCCACTGTACTCTACCTCTACTGTACTCCACTGTACTCTATCTCTACTGTACTCCACTGTACTCTACCTCTACTGTACTGTACTGTTCTCTACCTCTACTGTACTCTACTGTACTCCACCTCTACTGTGCTCCACTGTACTCCAATGTACTCTACCTCTACTGTGCTCCACTGTGATCTACCTCTAATGTGCTCCACTGTACTCTACCTCTACTGTACTCACCTGTAATCTATCTCTACTGTACTCCACTGTACTCTATCTCTACTGTGATCCACTGTACTCTACCTCTACTCTGCTCCACTGTACTCTATCTCTACTGTGCTCCACTGTACTCTACCTCTACTGTACTCCACTGTACTCTACCTCTACTTTACTCCACTGTAATTTACCTCTACTCTACTCCACTGTACTCTACCTCTACTGTACTCTATTGTACTCCTATTCTAATGTGCTCCACTGTAATCCATTGTACTCTACCACTACTGTACTCCACTGTACTCTACCTCTATTGTGCTCTACTGTACTCTATCTCTACTGTGCTCCACTGTACTCTACCTCTACTGTACTCCACTGTACTCTATCTCTACTGTACTCCACTGTACTCTATCTCTACTGTACTCTCTCTCTACTGTACTCCACTGTACTCTACCTCTACTGTGCTCCACTGTACTCTACCTCTACTGTGCTCCACTGTCCTCTACTTCTACTGTGCTCCACTGTACTCTACCTCTACTGTGCTCCAATGTACTCTCTCTACTGTGTTCCACTGTACTCTACCTCTACTGTACTCTACTGTACTCTATCTCTACTGTGCTCCACTGTACTCTACCTCTACTGTACTGTACTGTTCTCTACCTCTACTGTACTCTACTGTACTCCACCTCTACTGTGCTCCACTGTACACCACTGTTCTACCTCTACTGTACTCCACTGTACTCTACCTCTACTGCACTCCACTGTACTCTATCTCTACTGTAATCCACTGTGCTCTACCTCTACTGTACTCCACTGTACTCTATCTCTACTATGCTCCACTGTACTCTACTTCTACTGTACTGTACTGTTCTCTACCTCTACTGTACTCTACTGTACTCCACCTCTACTGTGCTCCACTGTACACCACTGTTCTACCTCTACTGTACTCCACTGTACTCTACCTCTACTGCACACCACTGTACTCTATCTCTACTGTACTCCACTGTGCTCTACCTCTACTGTGCTCCACTGTACTCTATCTCTACTGTGCTCCACTGTACTCTACCTTTACTGTGCTCTACTGTACTCTATCTCTACTGTACTCCACTGTACTCTATCTCTACTGTGATCCACTGTACTCTACCTCTACTCTGCTCCACTGTACTCTATCTCTACTGTGCTCCACTGTACTCTACCTCTACTGTACTCCACTGTACTCTATCTCTACTGTGATCCACTGTACTCTACCTCTACTCTGCTCCACTGTACTCTATCTCTACTGTGCTCCACTGTACTCTACCTCTACTGTACTCCACTGTACTCTATCTCTACTGTGCTCTACTGTACTCTATCTCTACTGTACTCCACTGTACTCTACCTCTACTGTGCTCCACTGTACTCCACTGTACTCTATCTCTACTGTGCTCCACTGTACTCTATCTCTACTGTACTCCACTGTACTCTACCTCTACTGTACTGTACTGTTCTCTACCTCTACTGTACTCTACTGTACTCCACCTCTACTGTGCTCCACTGTACACCACTGTTCTACCTCTACTGTACTCCACTGTACTCTACCTTTACTGCACTCCACTGTACTCTATCTCTACTGTAATCCACTGTGCTCTACCTCTACTGTACTCCACTGTACTCTATCTCTACTATGCTCCACTGTTCTCTACCTCTACTGTACTCTACTCTAATCCACCTCTACTGTGCTCCACTGTACACCACTGTTCTACCTCTACTGTACTCCACTGTACTCTACCTCTACTGCACACCACTGTACTCTATCTCTACTGTACTCCACTGTGCTCTACCTCTACTGTGCTCCACTGTACTCTATCTCTACTGTGCTCCACTGTACTCTATCTCTACTGTGCTCCACTGTACTCTACCTCTACTGTGCTCTACTGTACTCTATCTCTACTGTACTCCACTGTACTCTATCTCTACTGTGATCCACTGTACTCTACCTCTACTCTGCTCCACTGTACTCTATCTCTACTGTGCTCCACTGTACTCTACCTCTACTGTACTCCACTGTACTCTATCTCTACTGTGCTCTACTGTACTCTATCTCTACTGTACTCCACTGTACTCTACCTCTACTGTGCTCCACTGTACTCCACTCTACTCTATCTCTACTGTGCTCCACTGTACTCTATCTCTACTGTACTCCACTGTACTCTACCTCTACTGTACTGTACTGTTCTGTACCTCTAATGTACTCTACTGTACTCCACCTCTACTGTGCTCCACTCTACACCACTGTTCTACCTCTGCTGTACTCCACTGTACTCTACCTCTACTGCACACCACTGTACTCTATCTCTACTGTACTCCACTGTGCTCTACCTCTACTGTGCTCCACTGTATTCTATCTCAACTGTGCTCCACTGTACTCTACCTCTACTGTGCTCCACTGTACTCTATCTCTACTGTGCTCTACTGTACTCTACTCTACTGTACTCCACTGTACTCTACCTCTACTGTACTCCACTGTACTCTACCTCTACTTTTCTCCACTGTACTCTACCTCTAGTGTACTCTACTGTACTCCTATTCTAATGTGCTCCACTGTAATCCACTGTACTCTACCACTACTGTACTCCACTGTACTCTACCTCTATTGTGCTCTACTGTACTCTATCTCTACTGTGCTCCACTGTACTCTACCTCTACTGTACTCCACTGTACTCTACCTCTACTGTGCTCCACTGTACTCCACTGTACTCTATCTCTACTGTGCTCCACTGTACTCTACCTCTACTGTACTCCACTCTACTCTACCTCTACTGTGCTCCACTGTACTCTACCTCTACTGTACTCCACTCTACTCTACCTCTACTAGGCTCCACTGTACTCTACATCTACTGTACTCCACTGTACTCTATCTCTACCGTGCTCCACTGTACTCTATCTCTACCGTGCTCCACTGTACTCTATCTCTACTGTACTCCACTGTACTCTACCTCTACTCTACTGTACTGTTCTCTACCTCTACTGTACTCTACTGTACTCCACCTCTACTGTGCTCCACTGTACTCCACTGTACCCTACCTCTACTGTGCTCCACTGTAATCTACCTCTACTGTGCTCCACTGTACTCTACCTCTACTGTGCTCCACTGTACTCTATCTCTACTGTGCTCAACTGTACTCTACTCTACTGTACTCCACTGTACTCTACCTCTACTTTACTCCACTGTACTCTACCTCTACTTTTCTCCACAGTACTCTACCTCTACTGTACTCTACTGTACTCCTATTCTAATGTGCTCCACTGTAATCCACTGTACTCTACCACTACTGTACTCCACTGTACTCTACCTCTATTGTGCTCTACTGTACTCTATCTCTACTGTGCTCCACTGTACTCTACCTCTACTGTAATCTCTCTCTACTGTACTCCACTGTACTCTACCTCTACTGTGCTCCACTGTACTCTACCTCTACTGTGCTCCACTGTACTCTACCTCTACTGTGCTCCACTGTACTCTACCTCTACTGTGCTCTACTGTACTCTATCTCTACTGTGTTCCACTGTACTCTACCTCTACTGCACTCCACTGTACTCTATCTCTACTGTGCTCCACTCTACTCTACCTCTACTGTACTGTACTGTTCTCTACCTCTACTGTACTCTACTGTACTCCACCTCTACTGTGCTCCACTGTACAACACTGTTCTACCTCTACTGTACTCCACTGTACTCTACCTCTACTGCACTCCACTGTACTCTATCTCTACTGTGCTCCACTGTACTCTATCTCTACTGTGCTCCACTGTACTCTACCTCTACTGTGCTCTACTGTACTTTATCTCTACTGTACTCCACTGTACTCTATCTCTACTGTGATCCACTGTACTCTACCTCTACTCTGCTCCACTGTACTCTATCTCTACTGTGCTCCACTGTACTCTACCTCTACTGTACTCCACTGTACTCTATCTCTACTGTGCTCTACTGTACTCTATCTCTACTGTACTCCACTGTACTCTACCTCTACTGTGCTCCACTGTACTCTACCTCTACTGTACTCCACTGTACTCTACCTCTACTGCACTCCACTGTACTCTATCTCTACTGTACTCCACTGTGCTCTACCTCTACTGTGCTCCACTGTACTCTATCTCTACTGTGCTACACTGTACTCTATCTCTACTGTACTCCACTGTACTCTACCTCTACTGTGCTCCACTGTACTCTACCTCTACTGTGCTCTACTGTACTCCACTGTACTCTACCTCTACTGTACTCCACTGTACTCTACCTCTACTGCACTCCACTGTACTCTACCTCTACTGCACTCCACTGTACTCTATATCTACTGTACTCATCTGTGCTCTACCTCTACTGTGCTCCACTGTACTCTATCTCTACTGTGCTCCACTGTACTCTATCTCTACTGTGTTCCACTGTACTCTACCTCTACTCTACTCCACTGTACTCTATCTCTACTGTGTTCCACTGTACTCTACCTCTACTGTACTCCACTGTACTCTACCTCTACTGTACTCCAATGTACTCTATCTCTACTGTACTCCACTGTACTCTACCTCTACTGTACTGTACTGTTCTCTACCTCTACTGTACTCTACTGTACTCCACCTCTACTGTGCTCCACTGTACTCCACTGTACTCTACCTCTACTGTGCTCCACTGTGATCTACCTCTACTGTGCTCCACTGTACTCTACCTCTACTGTACTCCACTGTACTCTACCTCTACTGTACTCACCTTTAATCTATCTCTACTGTACTCCACTGTACTCTATCTCTACTGTGATCCACTGTACTCTACCTCTACTCTGCTCCACTGTACTCTACCTCTACTGTACTCCACTGTACTCTATCTCTACTGTGCTCTACTGTACTCTATCTCTACTGTACTCCACTGTACTCTACCTCTACTGTGCTCCACTGTACTCCACTGTACTCTATCTCTACTGTGCTCCACTGTACTCTATCTCTACTGTACTCCACTGTACTCTACCTCTACTGTGCTCCACTGTACTCCACTGTACTCTATCTCTACTGTGCTCCACTGTACTCTACCTCTACTGTACTCCACTCTACTCTACCTCTACTGTGCTCCACTGTACTCTACCTCTACTGTACTCCACTCTACTCTACCTCTACTGGGCTCCACTGTACTCTACCTCTACTGTACTCCACTGTACTCTATTTCTACTGTGCTCCACTGTACTCTATCTCTACTGTACTCCACTGTACTCTACCTCTACTCTACTCTACTCTACTGTTTTCTACCTCTACTGTACTCTACTGTACTCCACCTCTACTGTGCTCCACTGTACTCCACTGTACTCTACCTCTACTGTGCTCCACTGTACTCTACCTCTACTGTGCTCCACTGTACTCTACCTCTACTGTGCTCTACTGTACTCTATCTCTACTGTACTCCACTGTACTCTACCTCTACTGTGCTCCACTGTACTCCACTGTACTCTACCTCTACTGTACTCCACTGTACTCTACCTCTACTGTACTCCACTGTACTCTATCTCTACTGTACTCCACTGTACTCTACATCTACTGTACTGTACTGTTCTCTACCTCTACTGTACTCTACTGTACTCCACCTCTACTGTGCTCCACTGTACTCCAATGTACTCTACCTCTACTCTGCTCCACTGTGATCTACCTCTAATGTGCTCCACTGTACTCTACTTCTACTGTACTCACCTGTAATCTATCTCTACTGTACTCCACTGTACTCTATCTCTACTGTGATCCACTGTACTCTATCTCTACTGTGCTCCACTGTACTCTACCTCTACTGTACTCCACTGTACTCTACCTCTACTTTACTCCACTGTAATTTACCTCTACTCTACTCCACTGTACTCTACCTCTACTGTACTCTATTGTACTCCTATTCTAATGTGCTCCACTGTAATCCATTGTACTCTACCACTACTGTACTCCACTGTACTCTACCTCTATTGTGCTCTACTGTACTCTATCTCTACTGTGCTCCACTGTACTCTACCTCTACTGTACTCCACTGTACTCTATCTCTACTGTACTCCACTGTACTCTATCTCTACTGTACTCTCTCTCTACTGTACTCCACTGTACTCTACCTCTACTGTGCTCCACTGTACTCTACCTCTACTGTGCTCCACTGTCCTCTACTTCTACTGTGCTCCACTGTACTCTACCTCTACTGTGCTCCAATGTACTCTATCTCTACTGTGTTCCACTGTACTCTACCTCTACTGTACTCTACTGTACTCTATCTCTACTGTGCTCCACTGTACTCTACCTCTACTGTACTGTACTGTTCTCTACCTCTACTGTACTCTACTGTACTCCACCTCTACTGTGCTCCACTGTACACCACTGTTCTACCTCTACTGTACTCCACTGTACTCTACCTCTACTGCACTCCACTGTACTCTATCTCTACTGTAATCCACTGTGCTCTACCTCTACTGTACTCCACTGTACTCTATCTCTACTATGCTCCACTGTACTCTACCTCTACTGTACTGTACTGTTCTCTACCTCTACTGTACTCTACTGTACTCCACCTCTACTGTGCTCCACTGTACACCACTGTTCTACCTCTACTGTACTCCACTGTACTCTACCTCTACTGCACACCACTGTACTCTATCTCTACTGTACTCCACTGTGCTCTACCTCTACTGTGCTCCACTGTACTCTATCTCTACTGTGCTCCACTGTACTCTACCTTTACTGTGCTCTACTGTACTCTATCTCTACTGTACTCCACTGTACTCTATCTCTACTGTGATCCACTGTACTCTACCTCTACTCTGCTCCACTGTACTCTATCTCTACTGTGCTCCACTGTACTCTACCTCTACTGTACTCCACTGTACTCTATCTCTACTGTGATCCACTGTACTCTACCTCTACTCTGCTCCACTGTACTCTATCTCTACTGTGCTCCACTGTACTCTACCTCTACTGTACTCCACTGTACTCTATCTCTACTGTGCTCTACTGTACTCTATCTCTACTGTACTCCACTGTACTCTACCTCTACTGTGCTCCACTGTACTCCACTGTACTCTATCTCTACTGTGCTCCACTGTACTCTATCTCTACTGTACTCCACTGTACTCTACCTCTACTGTACTGTACTGTTCTCTACCTCTACTGTACTCTACTGTACTCCACCTCTACTGTGCTCCACTGTACACCACTGTTCTACCTCTACTGTACTCCACTGTACTCTACCTTTACTGCACTCCACTGTACTCTATCTCTACTGTGCTCCACTGTACTCTACCTCTACCGTACTGTACTGTTCTCTACCTCTACTGTACTCTACTGTACTCCACCTCTACTGTGCTCCACTGTACTCCACTGTACTCTACCTCTACTGTACTCCACTGTACTCTACCTCTACTGCACTCCACTGCACTCTATCTCTACTGTACTCCACTGTGCTCTACCTCTACTGTGCTCCACTGTACTCTATCTCTACTGTGCTCCACTGTACTCTATCTCTACTGTACTCCAATGTACTCTACCTCTACTGTGCTCCACTGTACTCTACCTCTACTGTGCTCTACTGTACTCTATCTCTACTGTGTTCCACTGTACTCCACCTCTACTCTACTCCACTGTACTCTATCTCTACTGTGCTCCACTGTACTCTACCTCTACTGTACTCCACTGTACTCTACCTCTACTGTACTCCACTGTACTCTATCTCTACTGTACTCCACTGTACTCTACCTCTACTGTACTGTACTGTTCTCTACCTCTACTGTACTCTACTGTACTCCACCTCTACTGTGCTCCACTGTACTCCAATGTACTCTACCTCTACTGTGCTCCACTGTGATCTACCTCTAATGTGCTCCACTGTACTCTACCTCTACTGTACTCACCTGTAATCTATCTCTACTGTACTCCACTGTACTCTATCTCTACTGTGATCCACTGTACTCTACCTCTACTCTGCTCCACTGTACTCTATCTCTACTGTGCTCCACTGTACTCTACCTCTACTGTACTCCACTGTACTCTACCTCTACTTTACTCCACTGTAATTTACCTCTACTCTACTCCACTGTACTCTACCTCTACTGTACTCTATTGTACTCCTATTCTAATGTGCTCCACTGTAATCCATTGTACTCTACCACTACTGTACTCCACTGTACTCTACCTCTATTGTGCTCTACTGTACTCTATCTCTACTGTGCTCCACTGTACTCTACCTCTACTGTACTCCACTGTACTCTATCTCTACTGTACTCCACTGTACTCTATCTCTACTGTACTCTCTCTCTACTGTACTCCACTGTACTCTACCTCTACTGTGCTCCACTGTACTCTACCTCTACTGTGCTCCACTGTCCTCTACTTCTACTGTGCTCCACTGTACTCTACCTCTACTGTGCTCCAATGTACTCTCTCTACTGTGTTCCACTGTACTCTACCTCTACTGTACTCTACTGTACTCTATCTCTACTGTGCTCCACTGTACTCTACCTCTACTGTACTGTACTGTTCTCTACCTCTACTGTACTCTACTGTACTCCACCTCTACTGTGCTCCACTGTACACCACTGTTCTACCTCTACTGTACTCCACTGTACTCTACCTCTACTGCACTCCACTGTACTCTATCTCTACTGTAATCCACTGTGCTCTACCTCTACTGTACTCCACTGTACTCTATCTCTACTATGCTCCACTGTACTCTACCTCTACTGTACTGTACTGTTCTATACCTCTACTGTACTCTACTGTACTCCACCTCTACTGTGCTCCACTGTACACCACTGTTCTACCTCTACTGTACTCCACTGTACTCTACCTCTACTGCACACCACTGTACTCTATCTCTACTGTACTCCACTGTGCTCTACCTCTACTGTGCTCCACTGTACTCTATCTCTACTGTGCTCCACTCTACTCTACCTTTACTGTGCTCTACTGTACTCTATCTCTACTGTACTCCACTGTACTCTATCTCTACTGTGATCCACTGTACTCTACCTCTACTCTGCTCCACTGTACTCTATCTCTACTGTGCTCCACTGTACTCTACCTCTACTGTACTCCACTGTACTCTATCTCTACTGTGATCCACTGTACTCTACCTCTACTCTGCTCCACTGTACTCTATCTCTACTGTGCTCCACTGTACTCTACCTCTACTGTACTCCACTGTACTCTATCTCTACTGTACTCCACTGTACTCTATCTCTACTGTACTCTCTCTCTACTGTGCTCCACTGTACTCTACCTTTACTGTACTCCACTCTACTCTACCTCTACTGTGCTCCACTGTACTCTACCTCTACTGTACTCCACTCTACTCTACCTCTACTGTGCTCCACTGTACTCTACCTCTACTGTGCTCTACTGTACTCTATCTCTACTCTGTTCCACTGTACACCACTGTTCTACCTCTACTGTACTCCACTGTACTCTACCTTTACTGCACTCCACTGTACTCTATCTCTACTGTAATCCACTGTGCTCTACCTCTACTGTACTCCACTGTACTCTATCTCTACTATGCTCCACTGTTCTCTACCTCTACTGTACTCTACTCTAATCCACCTCTACTGTGCTCCACTGTACACCACTGTTCTACCTCTACTGTACTCCACTGTACTCTACCTCTACTGCACACCACTGTACTCTATCTCTACTGTACTCCACTATGCTCTACCTCTACTGTGCTCCACTGTACTCTATCTCTACTGTGCTCCACTGTACTCTATCTCTACTGTGCTCCACTGTACTCTACCTCTACTGTGCTCTACTGTACTCTATCTCTACTGTACTCCACTGTACTCTATCTCTACTGTGATCCACTGTACTCTACCTCTACTCTGCTCCACTGTACTCTATCTCTACTGTGCTCCACTGTACTCTACCTCTACTGTACTCCACTGTACTCTATCTCTACTGTGCTCTACTGTACTCTATCTCTACTGTACTCCACTGTACTCTACCTCTACTGTGCTCCACTGTACTCCACTCTACTCTATCTCTACTGTGCTCCACTGTACTCTATCTCTACTGTACTCCACTGTACTCTACCTCTACTGTACTGTACTGTTCTGTACCTCTAATGTACTCTACTGTACTCCACCTCTACTGTGCTCCACTCTACACCACTGTTCTACCTCTGCTGTACTCCACTGTACTCTACCTCTACTGCACACCACTGTACTCTATCTCTACTGTACTCCACTGTGCTCTACCTCTACTGTGCTCCACTGTATTCTATCTCAACTGTGCTCCACTGTACTCTACCTCTACTGTGCTCCACTGTACTCTATCTCTACTGTGCTCTACTGTACTCTACTCTACTGTACTCCACTGTACTCTACCTCTACTGTACTCCACTGTACTCTACCTCTACTTTTCTCCACTGTACTCTACCTCTAGTGTACTCTACTGTACTCCTATTCTAATGTGCTCCACTGTAATCCACTGTACTCTACCACTACTGTACTCCACTGTACTCTACCTCTATTGTGCTCTACTGTACTCTATCTCTACTGTGCTCCACTGTACTCTACCTCTACTGTACTCCACTGTACTCTACCTCTACTGTGCTCCACTGTACTCCACTGTACTCTATCTCTACTGTGCTCCACTGTACTCTACCTCTACTGTACTCCACTCTACTCTACCTCTACTGTGCTCCACTGTACTCTACCTCTACTGTACTCCACTCTACTCTACCTCTACTAGGCTCCACTGTACTCTACATCTACTGTACTCCACTGTACTCTATCTCTACCGTGCTCCACTGTACTCTATCTCTACCGTGCTCCACTGTACTCTATCTCTACTGTACTCCACTGTACTCTACCTCTACTCTACTGTACTGTTCTCTACCTCTACTGTACTCTACTGTACTCCACCTCTACTGTGCTCCACTGTACTCCACTGTACCCTACCTCTACTGTGCTCCACTGTAATCTACCTCTACTGTGCTCCACTGTACTCTACCTCTACTGTGCTCCACTGTACTCTATCTCTACTGTGCTCAACTGTACTCTACTCTACTGTACTCCACTGTACTCTACCTCTACTTTACTCCACTGTACTCTACCTCTACTTTTCTCCACAGTACTCTACCTCTACTGTACTCTACTGTACTCCTATTCTAATGTGCTCCACTGTAATCCACTGTACTCTACCACTACTGTACTCCACTGTACTCTACCTCTATTGTGCTCTACTGTACTCTATCTCTACTGTGCTCCACTGTACTCTACCTCTACTGTAATCTCTCTCTACTGTACTCCACTGTACTCTACCTCTACTGTGCTCCACTGTACTCTACCTCTACTGTGCTCCACTGTACTCTACCTCTACTGTGCTCCACTGTACTCTACCTCTACTGTGCTCTACTGTACTCTATCTCTACTGTGTTCCACTGTACTCTACCTCTACTGCACTCCACTGTACTCTATCTCTACTGTGCTCCACTCTACTCTACCTCTACTGTACTGTACTGTTCTCTACCTCTACTGTACTCTACTGTACTCCACCTCTACTGTGCTCCACTGTACAACACTGTTCTACCTCTACTGTACTCCACTGTACTCTACCTCTACTGCACTCCACTGTACTCTATCTCTACTGTGCTCCACTGTACTCTATCTCTACTGTGCTCCACTGTACTCTACCTCTACTGTGCTCTACTGTACTTTATCTCTACTGTACTCCACTGTACTCTATCTCTACTGTGATCCACTGTACTCTACCTCTACTCTGCTCCACTGTACTCTATCTCTACTGTGCTCCACTGTACTCTACCTCTACTGTACTCCACTGTACTCTATCTCTACTGTGCTCTACTGTACTCTATCTCTACTGTACTCCACTGTACTCTACCTCTACTGTGCTCCACTGTACTCTACCTCTACTGTACTCCACTGTACTCTACCTCTACTGCACTCCACTGTACTCTATCTCTACTGTACTCCACTGTGCTCTACCTCTACTGTGCTCCACTGTACTCTATCTCTACTGTGCTACACTGTACTCTATCTCTACTGTACTCCACTGTACTCTACCTCTACTGTGCTCCACTGTACTCTACCTCTACTGTGCTCTACTGTACTCCACTGTACTCTACCTCTACTGTACTCCACTGTACTCTACCTCTACTGCACTCCACTGTACTCTACCTCTACTGCACTCCACTGTACTCTATATCTACTGTACTCATCTGTGCTCTACCTCTACTGTGCTCCACTGTACTCTATCTCTACTGTGCTCCACTGTACTCTATCTCTACTGTGTTCCACTGTACTCTACCTCTACTCTACTCCACTGTACTCTATCTCTACTGTGTTCCACTGTACTCTACCTCTACTGTACTCCACTGTACTCTACCTCTACTGTACTCCAATGTACTCTATCTCTACTGTACTCCACTGTACTCTACCTCTACTGTACTGTACTGTTCTCTACCTCTACTGTACTCTACTGTACTCCACCTCTACTGTGCTCCACTGTACTCCACTGTACTCTACCTCTACTGTGCTCCACTGTGATCTACCTCTACTGTGCTCCACTGTACTCTACCTCTACTGTACTCCACTGTACTCTACCTCTACTGTACTCACCTTTAATCTATCTCTACTGTACTCCACTGTACTCTATCTCTACTGTGCTCTACTGTACTCTATCTCTACTGTACTCCACTGTACTCTACCTCTACTGTGCTCCACTGTACTCCACTGTACTCTATCTCTACTGTGCTCCACTGTACTCTATCTCTACTGTACTCCACTGTACTCTACCTCTACTGTGCTCCACTGTACTCCACTGTACTCTATCTCTACTGTGCTCCACTGTACTCTACCTCTACTGTACTCCACTCTACTCTACCTCTACTGTGCTCCACTGTACTCTACCTCTACTGTACTCCACTCTACTCTACCTCTACTGGGCTCCACTGTACTCTACCTCTACTGTACTCCACTGTACTCTATTTCTACTGTGCTCCACTGTACTCTATCTCTACTGTACTCCACTGTACTCTACCTCTACTCTACTCTACTCTACTGTTTTCTACCTCTACTGTACTCTACTGTACTCCACCTCTACTGTGCTCCACTGTACTCCACTGTACTCTACCTCTACTGTGCTCCACTGTACTCTACCTCTACTGTGCTCCACTGTACTCTACCTCTACTGTGCTCTACTGTACTCTATCTCTACTGTACTCCACTGTACTCTACCTCTACTGTGCTCCACTGTACTCCACTGTACTCTACCTCTACTGTACTCCACTGTACTCTACCTCTACTGTACTCCACTGTACTCTATCTCTACTGTACTCCACTGTACTCTACATCTACTGTACTGTACTGTTCTCTACCTCTACTGTACTCTACTGTACTCCACCTCTACTGTGCTCCACTGTACTCCAATGTACTCTACCTCTACTCTGCTCCACTGTGATCTACCTCTAATGTGCTCCACTGTACTCTACTTCTACTGTACTCACCTGTAATCTATCTCTACTGTACTCCACTGTACTCTATCTCTACTGTGATCCACTGTACTCTATCTCTACTGTGCTCCACTGTACTCTACCTCTACTGTACTCCACTGTACTCTACCTCTACTTTACTCCACTGTAATTTACCTCTACTCTACTCCACTGTACTCTACCTCTACTGTACTCTATTGTACTCCTATTCTAATGTGCTCCACTGTAATCCATTGTACTCTACCACTACTGTACTCCACTGTACTCTACCTCTATTGTGCTCTACTGTACTCTATCTCTACTGTGCTCCACTGTACTCTACCTCTACTGTACTCCACTGTACTCTATCTCTACTGTACTCCACTGTACTCTATCTCTACTGTACTCTCTCTCTACTGTACTCCACTGTACTCTACCTCTACTGTGCTCCACTGTACTCTACCTCTACTGTGCTCCACTGTCCTCTACTTCTACTGTGCTCCACTGTACTCTACCTCTACTGTGCTCCAATGTACTCTATCTCTACTGTGTTCCACTGTACTCTACCTCTACTGTACTCTACTGTACTCTATCTCTACTGTGCTCCACTGTACTCTACCTCTACTGTACTGTACTGTTCTCTACCTCTACTGTACTCTACTGTACTCCACCTCTACTGTGCTCCACTGTACACCACTGTTCTACCTCTACTGTACTCCACTGTACTCTACCTCTACTGCACTCCACTGTACTCTATCTCTACTGTAATCCACTGTGCTCTACCTCTACTGTACTCCACTGTACTCTATCTCTACTATGCTCCACTGTACTCTACCTCTACTGTACTGTACTGTTCTCTACCTCTACTGTACTCTACTGTACTCCACCTCTACTGTGCTCCACTGTACACCACTGTTCTACCTCTACTGTACTCCACTGTACTCTACCTCTACTGCACACCACTGTACTCTATCTCTACTGTACTCCACTGTGCTCTACCTCTACTGTGCTCCACTGTACTCTATCTCTACTGTGCTCCACTGTACTCTACCTTTACTGTGCTCTACTGTACTCTATCTCTACTGTACTCCACTGTACTCTATCTCTACTGTGATCCACTGTACTCTACCTCTACTCTGCTCCACTGTACTCTATCTCTACTGTGCTCCACTGTACTCTACCTCTACTGTACTCCACTGTACTCTATCTCTACTGTGATCCACTGTACTCTACCTCTACTCTGCTCCACTGTACTCTATCTCTACTGTGCTCCACTGTACTCTACCTCTACTGTACTCCACTGTACTCTATCTCTACTGTGCTCTACTGTACTCTATCTCTACTGTACTCCACTGTACTCTACCTCTACTGTGCTCCACTGTACTCCACTGTACTCTATCTCTACTGTGCTCCACTGTACTCTATCTCTACTGTACTCCACTGTACTCTACCTCTACTGTACTGTACTGTTCTCTACCTCTACTGTACTCTACTGTACTCCACCTCTACTGTGCTCCACTGTACACCACTGTTCTACCTCTACTGTACTCCACTGTACTCTACCTTTACTGCACTCCACTGTACTCTATCTCTACTGTGCTCCACTGTACTCTACCTCTACCGTACTGTACTGTTCTCTACCTCTACTGTACTCTACTGTACTCCACCTCTACTGTGCTCCACTGTACTCCACTGTACTCTACCTCTACTGTACTCCACTGTACTCTACCTCTACTGCACTCCACTGCACTCTATCTCTACTGTACTCCACTGTGCTCTACCTCTACTGTGCTCCACTGTACTCTATCTCTACTGTGCTCCACTGTACTCTATCTCTACTGTACTCCAATGTACTCTACCTCTACTGTGCTCCACTGTACTCTACCTCTACTGTGCTCTACTGTACTCTATCTCTACTGTGTTCCACTGTACTCCACCTCTACTCTACTCCACTGTACTCTATCTCTACTGTGCTCCACTGTACTCTACCTCTACTGTACTCCACTGTACTCTACCTCTACTGTACTCCACTGTACTCTATCTCTACTGTACTCCACTGTACTCTACCTCTACTGTACTGTACTGTTCTCTACCTCTACTGTACTCTACTGTACTCCACCTCTACTGTGCTCCACTGTACTCCAATGTACTCTACCTCTACTGTGCTCCACTGTGATCTACCTCTAATGTGCTCCACTGTACTCTACCTCTACTGTACTCACCTGTAATCTATCTCTACTGTACTCCACTGTACTCTATCTCTACTGTGATCCACTGTACTCTACCTCTACTCTGCTCCACTGTACTCTATCTCTACTGTGCTCCACTGTACTCTACCTCTACTGTACTCCACTGTACTCTACCTCTACTTTACTCCACTGTAATTTACCTCTACTCTACTCCACTGTACTCTACCTCTACTGTACTCTATTGTACTCCTATTCTAATGTGCTCCACTGTAATCCATTGTACTCTACCACTACTGTACTCCACTGTACTCTACCTCTATTGTGCTCTACTGTACTCTATCTCTACTGTGCTCCACTGTACTCTACCTCTACTGTACTCCACTGTACTCTATCTCTACTGTACTCCACTGTACTCTATCTCTACTGTACTCTCTCTCTACTGTACTCCACTGTACTCTACCTCTACTGTGCTCCACTGTACTCTACCTCTACTGTGCTCCACTGTCCTCTACTTCTACTGTGCTCCACTGTACTCTACCTCTACTGTGCTCCAATGTACTCTCTCTACTGTGTTCCACTGTACTCTACCTCTACTGTACTCTACTGTACTCTATCTCTACTGTGCTCCACTGTACTCTACCTCTACTGTACTGTACTGTTCTCTACCTCTACTGTACTCTACTGTACTCCACCTCTACTGTGCTCCACTGTACACCACTGTTCTACCTCTACTGTACTCCACTGTACTCTACCTCTACTGCACTCCACTGTACTCTATCTCTACTGTAATCCACTGTGCTCTACCTCTACTGTACTCCACTGTACTCTATCTCTACTATGCTCCACTGTACTCTACCTCTACTGTACTGTACTGTTCTCTACCTCTACTGTACTCTACTGTACTCCACCTCTACTGTGCTCCACTGTACACCACTGTTCTACCTCTACTGTACTCCACTGTACTCTACCTCTACTGCACACCACTGTACTCTATCTCTACTGTACTCCACTGTGCTCTACCTCTACTGTGCTCCACTGTACTCTATCTCTACTGTGCTCCACTCTACTCTACCTTTACTGTGCTCTACTGTACTCTATCTCTACTGTACTCCACTGTACTCTATCTCTACTGTGATCCACTGTACTCTACCTCTACTCTGCTCCACTGTACTCTATCTCTACTGTGCTCCACTGTACTCTACCTCTACTGTACTCCACTGTACTCTATCTCTACTGTGATCCACTGTACTCTACCTCTACTCTGCTCCACTGTACTCTATCTCTACTGTGCTCCACTGTACTCTACCTCTACTGTACTCCACTGTACTCTATCTCTACTGTGCTCTACTGTACTCTATCTCTACTGTACTCCACTGTACTCTACCTCTACTGTGCTCCACTGTACTCCACTGTACTCTATCTCTACTGTGCTCCACTGTACTCTATCTCTACTGTACTCCACTGTACTCTACCTCTACTGTACTGTACTGTTCTCTACCTCTACTGTACTCTACTGTACTCCACCTCTACTGTGCTCCACTGTACACCACTGTTCTACCTCTACTGTACTCCACTGTACTCTACCTTTACTGCACTCCACTGTACTCTATCTCTACTGTAATCCACTGTGCTCTACCTCTACTGTACTCCACTGTACTCTATCTCTACTATGCTCCACTGTTCTCTACCTCTACTGTACTCTACTCTACTCCACCTCTACTGTGCTCCACTGTACACCACTGTTCTACCTCTACTGTACTCCACTGTACTCTACCTCTACTGCACACCACTGTACTCTATCTCTACTGTACTCCACTGTGCTCTACCTCTACTGTGCTCCACTGTACTCTATCTCTACTGTGCTCCACTGTACTCTATCTCTACTGTGCTCCACTGTACTCTACCTCTACTGTGCTCTACTGTACTCTATCTCTACTGTACTCCACTGTACTCTATCTCTACTGTGATCCACTGTACTCTACCTCTACTCTGCTCCACTGTACTCTATCTCTACTGTGCTCCACTGTACTCTACCTCTACTGTACTCCACTGTACTCTATCTCTACTGTGCTCTACTGTACTCTATCTCTACTGTACTCCACTGTACTCTACCTCTACTGTGCTCCACTGTACTCCACTCTACTCTATCTCTACTGTGCTCCACTGTACTCTATCTCTACTGTACTCCACTGTACTCTACCTCTACTGTACTGTACTGTTCTGTACCTCTAATGTACTCTACTGTACTCCACCTCTACTGTGCTCCACTGTACACCACTGTTCTACCTCTGCTGTACTCCACTGTACTCTACCTCTACTGCACACCACTGTACTCTATCTCTACTGTACTCCACTGTGCTCTACCTCTACTGTGCTCCACTGTATTCTATCTCAACTGTGCTCCACTGTACTCTACCTCTACTGTGCTCCACTGTACTCTATCTCTACTGTGCTCTACTGTACTCTACTCTACTGTACTCCACTGTACTCTACCTCTACTGTACTCCACTGTACTCTACCTCTACTTTTCTCCACTGTACTCTACCTCTAGTGTACTCTACTGTACTCCTATTCTAATGTGCTCCACTGTAATCCACTGTACTCTACCACTACTGTACTCCACTGTACTCTACCTCTATTGTGCTCTACTGTACTCTATCTCTACTGTGATCCACTGTACTCTACCTCTACTGTACTCCACTGTACTCTACCTCTACTGTGCTCCACTGTACTCCACTGTACTCTATCTCTACTGTGCTCCACTGTACTCTACCTCTACTGTACTCCACTCTACTCTACCTCTACTGTGCTCCACTGTACTCTACCTCTACTGTACTCCACTCTACTCTACCTCTACTAGGCTCCACTGTACTCTACATCTACTGTACTCCACTGTACTCTATCTCTACCGTGCTCCACTGTACTCTATCTCTACCGTGCTCCACTGTACTCTATCTCTACTGTACTCCACTGTACTCTACCTCTACTCTACTGTACTGTTCTCTACCTCTACTGTACTCTACTGTACTCCACCTCTACTGTGCTCCACTGTACTCCACTGTACCCTACCTCTACTGTGCTCCACTGTAATCTACCTCTACTGTGCTCCACTGTACTCTACCTCTACTGTGCTCCACTGTACTCTATCTCTACTGTGCTCAACTGTACTCTACTCTACTGTACTCCACTGTACTCTACCTCTACTTTACTCCACTGTACTCTACCTCTACTTTTCTCCACAGTACTCTACCTCTACTGTACTCTACTGTACTCCTATTCTAATGTGCTCCACTGTAATCCACTGTACTCTACCACTACTGTACTCCACTGTACTCTACCTCTATTGTGCTCTACTGTACTCTATCTCTACTGTGCTCCACTGTACTCTACCTCTACTGTAATCTCTCTCTACTGTACTCCACTGTACTCTACCTCTACTGTGCTCCACTGTACTCTACCTCTACTGTGCTCCACTGTACTCTACCTCTACTGTGCTCCACTGTACTCTACCTCTACTGTGCTCTACTGTACTCTATCTCTACTGTGTTCCACTGTACTCTACCTCTACTGCACTCCACTGTACTCTATCTCTACTGTGCTCCACTCTACTCTACCTCTACTGTACTGTACTGTTTTCTACCTCTACTGTACTCTACTGTACTCCACCTCTACTGTGCTCCACTGTACAACACTGTTCTACCTCTACTGTACTCCACTGTACTCTACCTCTACTGCACTCCACTGTACTCTATCTCTACTGTGCTCCACTGTACTCTATCTCTACTGTGCTCCACTGTACTCTACCTCTACTGTGCTCTACTGTACTTTATCTCTACTGTACTCCACTGTACTCTATCTCTACTGTGATCCACTGTACTCTACCTCTACTCTGCTCCACTGTACTCTATCTCTACTGTGCTCCACTGTACTCTACCTCTACTGTACTCCACTGTACTCTATCTCTACTGTGCTCTACTGTACTCTATCTCTACTGTACTCCACTGTACTCTACCTCTACTGTGCTCCACTGTACTCTACCTCTACTGTACTCCACTGTACTCTACCTCTACTGCACTCCACTGTACTCTATCTCTACTGTACTCCACTGTGCTCTACCTCTACTGTGCTCCACTGTACTCTATCTCTACTGTGCTACACTGTACTCTATCTCTACTGTACTCCACTGTACTCTACCTCTACTGTGCTCCACTGTACTCTACCTCTACTGTGCTCTACTGTACTCCACTGTACTCTACCTCTACTGTACTCCACTGTACTCTACCTCTACTGCACTCCACTGTACTCTACCTCTACTGCACTCCACTGTACTCTATATCTACTGTACTCATCTGTGCTCTACCTCTACTGTGCTCCACTGTACTCTATCTCTACTGTGCTCCACTGTACTCTATCTCTACTGTGTTCCACTGTACTCTACCTCTACTCTACTCCACTGTACTCTATCTCTACTGTGTTCCACTGTACTCTACCTCTACTGTACTCCACTGTACTCTACCTCTACTGTACTCCACTGTACTCTATCTCTACTGTACTCCACTGTACTCTACCTCTACTGTACTGTACTGTTCTCTACCTCTACTGTACTCTACTGTACTCCACCTCTACTGTGCTCCACTGTACTCCACTGTACTCTACCTCTACTGTGCTCCACTGTGATCTACCTCTACTGTGCTCCACTGTACTCTACCTCTACTGTACTCCACTGTACTCTACCTCTACTGTACTCACCTTTAATCTATCTCTACTGTACTCCACTGTACTCTATCTCTACTGTGATCCACTGTACTCTACCTCTACTCTGCTCCACTGTACTCTACCTCTACTGTACTCCACTGTACTCTATCTCTACTGTGCTCTACTGTACTCTATCTCTACTGTACTCCACTGTACTCTACCTCTACTGTGCTCCACTGTACTCCACTGTACTCTATCTCTACTGTGCTCCACTGTACTCTATCTCTACTGTACTCCACTGTACTCTACCTCTACTGTGCTCCACTGTACTCCACTGTACTCTATCTCTACTGTGCTCCACTGTACTCTACCTCTACTGTACTCCACTCTACTCTACCTCTACTGTGCTCCACTGTACTCTACCTCTACTGTACTCCACTCTACTCTACCTCTACTGGGCTCCACTGTACTCTACCTCTACTGTACTCCACTGTACTCTATTTCTACTGTGCTCCACTGTACTCTATCTCTACTGTACTCCACTGTACTCTACCTCTACTCTACTCTACTCTACTGTTCTCTACCTCTACTGTACTCTAATGTACTCCACCTCTACTGTGCTCCACTGTACTCCACTGTACTCTACCTCTACTGTGCTCCACTGTAATCTACCTCTACTGTGCTCCACTGTACTCTACCTCTGCTGTGCTCCACTGTACTCTATCTCTACTGTGCTCTACTGTACTCCACTGTACTCTACCTCTACTGTACTCCACTGTACTCTACCTCTACTTTTCTCCACTGTACTCTACCTCTACTGTACTCTACTGTACTCCAATGTACTCTACCTCTACTGTGCTCCACTGTACTCTACCTCTACTGTGCTCTACTGTACTCTATCTCTACTGTGTTCCACTGTACTCCACCTCTACTCTACTCCACTGTACTCTATCTCTACTGTGCTCCACTGTACTCTACCTCTACTGTACTCCACTGTACTCTACCTCTACTGTACTCCACTGTACTCTATCTCTACTGTACTCCACTGTACTCTACCTCTACTGTACTGTACTGTTCTCTACCTCTACTGTACTCTACTGTACTCCACCTCTACTGTGCTCCACTGTACTCCAATGTACTCTACCTCTACTGTGCTCCACTGTGATCTACCTCTAATGTGCTCCACTGTACTCTACCTCTACTGTACTCACCTGTAATCTATCTCTACTGTACTCCACTGTACTCTATCTCTACTGTGATCCACTGTACTCTACCTCTACTCTGCTCCACTGTACTCTATCTCTACTGTGCTCCACTGTACTCTACCTCTACTGTACTCCACTGTACTCTACCTCTACTTTACTCCACTGTAATTTACCTCTACTCTACTCCACTGTACTCTACCTCTACTGTACTCTATTGTACTCCTATTCTAATGTGCTCCACTGTAATCCATTGTACTCTACCACTACTGTACTCCACTGTACTCTACCTCTATTGTGCTCTACTGTACTCTATCTCTACTGTGCTCCACTGTACTCTACCTCTACTGTACTCCACTGTACTCTATCTCTACTGTACTCCACTGTACTCTATCTCTACTGTACTCTCTCTCTACTGTACTCCACTGTACTCTACCTCTACTGTGCTCCACTGTACTCTACCTCTACTGTGCTCCACTGTCCTCTACTTCTACTGTGCTCCACTGTACTCTACCTCTACTGTGCTCCAATGTACTCTCTCTACTGTGTTCCACTGTACTCTACCTCTACTGTACTCTACTGTACTCTATCTCTACTGTGCTCCACTGTACTCTACCTCTACTGTACTGTACTGTTCTCTACCTCTACTGTACTCTACTGTACTCCACCTCTACTGTGCTCCACTGTACACCACTGTTCTACCTCTACTGTACTCCACTGTACTCTACCTCTACTGCACTCCACTGTACTCTATCTCTACTGTAATCCACTGTGCTCTACCTCTACTGTACTCCACTGTACTCTATCTCTACTATGCTCCACTGTACTCTACCTCTACTGTACTGTACTGTTCTCTACCTCTACTGTACTCTACTGTACTCCACCTCTACTGTGCTCCACTGTACACCACTGTTCTACCTCTACTGTACTCCACTGTACTCTACCTCTACTGCACACCACTGTACTCTATCTCTACTGTACTCCACTGTGCTCTACCTCTACTGTGCTCCACTGTACTCTATCTCTACTGTGCTCCACTCTACTCTACCTTTACTGTGCTCTACTGTACTCTATCTCTACTGTACTCCACTGTACTCTATCTCTACTGTGATCCACTGTACTCTACCTCTACTCTGCTCCACTGTACTCTATCTCTACTGTGCTCCACTGTACTCTACCTCTACTGTACTCCACTGTACTCTATCTCTACTGTGATCCACTGTACTCTACCTCTACTCTGCTCCACTGTACTCTATCTCTACTGTGCTCCACTGTACTCTACCTCTACTGTACTCCACTGTACTCTATCTCTACTGTGCTCTACTGTACTCTATCTCTACTGTACTCCACTGTACTCTACCTCTACTGTGCTCCACTGTACTCCACTGTACTCTATCTCTACTGTGCTCCACTGTACTCTATCTCTACTGTACTCCACTGTACTCTACCTCTACTGTACTGTACTGTTCTCTACCTCTACTGTACTCTACTGTACTCCACCTCTACTGTGCTCCACTGTACACCACTGTTCTACCTCTACTGTACTCCACTGTACTCTACCTTTACTGCACTCCACTGTACTCTATCTCTACTGTAATCCACTGTGCTCTACCTCTACTGTACTCCACTGTACTCTATCTCTACTATGCTCCACTGTTCTCTACCTCTACTGTACTCTACTCTACTCCACCTCTACTGTGCTCCACTGTACACCACTGTTCTACCTCTACTGTACTCCACTGTACTCTACCTCTACTGCACACCACTGTACTCTATCTCTACTGTACTCCACTGTGCTCTACCTCTACTGTGCTCCACTGTACTCTATCTCTACTGTGCTCCACTGTACTCTATCTCTACTGTGCTCCACTGTACTCTACCTCTACTGTGCTCTACTGTACTCTATCTCTACTGTACTCCACTGTACTCTATCTCTACTGTGATCCACTGTACTCTACCTCTACTCTGCTCCACTGTACTCTATCTCTACTGTGCTCCACTGTACTCTACCTCTACTGTACTCCACTGTACTCTATCTCTACTGTGCTCTACTGTACTCCACTCTACTCTACCTCTACTGTACTCCACTGTACTCTATCTCTACTGTGCTCTACTGTACTCTATCTCTACTGTACTCCACTGTACTCTACCTCTACTGTGCTCCACTGTACTCCACTCTACTCTATCTCTACTGTGCTCCACTGTACTCTATCTCTACTGTACTCCACTGTACTCTACCTCTACTGTACTGTACTGTTCTGTACCTCTAATGTACTCTACTGTACTCCACCTCTACTGTGCTCCACTGTACACCACTGTTCTACCTCTGCTGTACTCCACTGTACTCTACCTCTACTGCACACCACTGTACTCTATCTCTACTGTACTCCACTGTGCTCTACCTCTACTGTGCTCCACTGTATTCTATCTCAACTGTGCTCCACTGTACTCTACCTCTACTGTGCTCCACTGTACTCTATCTCTACTGTGCTCTACTGTACTCTACTCTACTGTACTCCACTGTACTCTACCTCTACTGTACTCCACTGTACTCTACCTCTACTTTTCTCCACTGTACTCTACCTCTAGTGTACTCTACTGTACTCCTATTCTAATGTGCTCCACTGTAATCCACTGTACTCTACCACTACTGTACTCCACTGTACTCTACCTCTATTGTGCTCTACTGTACTCTATCTCTACTGTGATCCACTGTACTCTACCTCTACTGTACTCCACTGTACTCTACCTCTACTGTGCTCCACTGTACTCCACTGTACTCTATCTCTACTGTGCTCCACTGTACTCTACCTCTACTGTACTCCACTCTACTCTACCTCTACTGTGCTCCACTGTACTCTACCTCTACTGTACTCCACTCTACTCTACCTCTACTAGGCTCCACTGTACTCTACATCTACTGTACTCCACTGTACTCTATCTCTACCGTGCTCCACTGTACTCTATCTCTACCGTGCTCCACTGTACTCTATCTCTACTGTACTCCACTGTACTCTACCTCTACTCTACTGTACTGTTCTCTACCTCTACTGTACTCTACTGTACTCCACCTCTACTGTGCTCCACTGTACTCCACTGTACCCTACCTCTACTGTGCTCCACTGTAATCTACCTCTACTGTGCTCCACTGTACTCTACCTCTACTGTGCTCCACTGTACTCTATCTCTACTGTGCTCAACTGTACTCTACTCTACTGTACTCCACTGTACTCTACCTCTACTTTACTCCACTGTACTCTACCTCTACTTTTCTCCACAGTACTCTACCTCTACTGTACTCTACTGTACTCCTATTCTAATGTGCTCCACTGTAATCCACTGTACTCTACCACTACTGTACTCCACTGTACTCTACCTCTATTGTGCTCTACTGTACTCTATCTCTACTGTGCTCCACTGTACTCTACCTCTACTGTAATCTCTCTCTACTGTACTCCACTGTACTCTACCTCTACTGTGCTCCACTGTACTCTACCTCTACTGTGCTCCACTGTACTCTACCTCTACTGTGCTCCACTGTACTCTACCTCTACTGTGCTCTACTGTACTCTATCTCTACTGTGTTCCACTGTACTCTACCTCTACTGCACTCCACTGTACTCTATCTCTACTGTGCTCCACTCTACTCTACCTCTACTGTACTGTACTGTTCTCTACCTCTACTGTACTCTACTGTACTCCACCTCTACTGTGCTCCACTGTACAACACTGTTCTACCTCTACTGTACTCCACTGTACTCTACCTCTACTGCACTCCACTGTACTCTATCTCTACTGTGCTCCACTGTACTCTATCTCTACTGTGCTCCACTGTACTCTACCTCTACTGTGCTCTACTGTACTTTATCTCTACTGTACTCCACTGTACTCTATCTCTACTGTGATCCACTGTACTCTACCTCTACTCTGCTCCACTGTACTCTATCTCTACTGTGCTCCACTGTACTCTACCTCTACTGTACTCCACTGTACTCTATCTCTACTGTGCTCTACTGTACTCTATCTCTACTGTACTCCACTGTACTCTACCTCTACTGTGCTCCACTGTACTCTACCTCTACTGTACTCCACTGTACTCTACCTCTACTGCACTCCACTGTACTCTATCTCTACTGTACTCCACTGTGCTCTACCTCTACTGTGCTCCACTGTACTCTATCTCTACTGTGCTACACTGTACTCTATCTCTACTGTACTCCACTGTACTCTACCTCTACTGTGCTCCACTGTACTCTACCTCTACTGTGCTCTACTGTACTCCACTGTACTCTACCTCTACTGTACTCCACTGTACTCTACCTCTACTGCACTCCACTGTACTCTACCTCTACTGCACTCCACTGTACTCTATATCTACTGTACTCATCTGTGCTCTACCTCTACTGTGCTCCACTGTACTCTATCTCTACTGTGCTCCACTGTACTCTATCTCTACTGTGTTCCACTGTACTCTACCTCTACTCTACTCCACTGTACTCTATCTCTACTGTGTTCCACTGTACTCTACCTCTACTGTACTCCACTGTACTCTACCTCTACTGTACTCCACTGTACTCTATCTCTACTGTACTCCACTGTACTCTACCTCTACTGTACTGTACTGTTCTCTACCTCTACTGTACTCTACTGTACTCCACCTCTACTGTGCTCCACTGTACTCCACTGTACTCTACCTCTACTGTGCTCCACTGTGATCTACCTCTACTGTGCTCCACTGTACTCTACCTCTACTGTACTCCACTGTACTCTACCTCTACTGTACTCACCTTTAATCTATCTCTACTGTACTCCACTGTACTCTATCTCTACTGTGATCCACTGTACTCTACCTCTACTCTGCTCCACTGTAC